>JAWWNH010000105.1:5960000-7160000 GCA_034641385.1 Darevskia mixta
GCTTATGTTTACTGTCTCCTCCCCTCTCTTCACAGTGAGTTCCCAGGGTGGCTTTAAACAATGTAACATACCACTACAAAAACAGATAAAACGATTACAATGATAAAACAAGTAAAACTGTTCTAAGTGGAACAAAATGATATACATGAGTATTGCCACAACCACCCATGCATTTTTTTTTTTATTGAGTTAAAATAAATGTATACAAGAAAAACACACAATACACAGACATACCATCAAGCACATAATACCATACATATACCATACCAGCCTCCCCAATCACAAGTACAGCCTCATTAAACCAATCTACATCCTTACCAATCTCTAACATCCACATTTTACCTATCTCACACTGATCTCTCCATTCTTACCCACCATACATCCCTCTTTTCTTTCCTTCTTCCATACATTCTCTCCCCTTCCTCTCCCCCCACCCTCACTAAACTACCCACCCCCTCGAAAACCCCCCCTTTTACAATCCTTATTATATTTATTACTACTTATACATTCATACATTCCTTATTACATGTATACCTTGTCACATACCCCCATCCCCTTTTTCCATCTAACCCTCCCACCGCTACCCCTTTTCCCTAACCTTTGCTTCACAGTACATACAGTGTTACGTTTTTATTATTCTATTAATTAACTATACTCCTCATTCTTTAACTATTCTTATGTTCTTTCCTGTTGAACTTTTGCCTTTTCTGGTCAGAGGGTGGTCTCTAATTTTTCCAAATATACTCCTTAAATGCTCTCCATTCCTTTCTTCTTGTCTCATTGCTTTTTCCCTCTATCTCACTCCCTTTCCTATCTAGATTATAATAATTTAGCATTTTAAGATGCCACTCCTCTTTCTCTGGTATATTTTGCGTTTTCCAATTAGCTGCTACCAATAATCTTGCTGCTGTCATTGCGTACAACACGATTTTTCTATCCATCGGTCGTATATCAGTATCCAGTATCCCCAGTAAAAATAACTCAGGCGTTTTTTTAAATGAATATTTCAATATCTTTTTCAACTCGTTGTAAATCATATTCCAATATCCTTTAATTTCTCTACATTGCCACCACATGTGGTATAATGTCCCCAACTCACTCTTGCATCTCCAACAAGTATTACTCCCTCCCTTTTGTATTTTTGCCAATTTTATTGGGGTCATATACCACCTGTGTTGTATTTTTAATAAGTTTTCCTGTACATCATAATTTGGTGAGAACTCCAAATTTCTCTGCCAGGATTTTTCCCATTGATCTGTTGTTATTATTTTACCCAAATCCTGGCTCCATTTCACCATCGCTTCTTTAACTGTTTCCTCTTCTGTCTCCCATTCCAACAAAATGTTGTACAGGTTCCTTATATATTTATTTTTCCCCATTATCAATATCTCTAACAACTTTGAATTTTCTTTTTCAAATCCCACTCTGGAATCTTCCTGAAATTTTTGATTTATCTGGAAATACTGCAGCCAGCTGGTCAAATACTGTTTAATATCATTGTAGTCTTTCAATTTTAATCTACCCTCCTTCTCCTCCAGTAGCTCTCTATAGGTAGGCCAATTACTTAACATATTGTTTCTTTTTACCGATATTACCTCCAGCGGGGACAACCACCATGGTGTTTTCATTTCAAAATGCCTTTTATATTTCTGCCAAACTTTTATTACCGATTTCCTAATTATGTTATTCATAAATATATTTTTATCCGATACTTTTTCTTTTGACAAGTACCAGTGCCAACCTGAACCTAGTCCGTGGCTCTCCAAATCCAACAAGTCTGCATCCTTAAGCTCCAACCATTCCTTCATCCAGGTTAACGCTGCTGCGTCATGATATAGCTGCATATCGGGCAGGCCAAAACCTCCTCCATGCATTGATACCTTAATCTAAACATGTGGAAATTCAAAACTCGCAGTACATCCAATGCCCTTTTAAAATGTGGGGATTTGGGAGGGGGGGTTATTGGGTTGCTGTTTTTATTTTGTATTATGTATTTTGTGGTTTTATATTTTGATTTTATTATGTGAATCACTCTGAGACCTCTGGGTATAGGGCAGTATATAAATCCAACGAGGAGGAGGAGGAGGAGGAGGAGGAGGAGGAAGAAGAAGAAGACAGGTCAGCATCTTCAGCTTTCCTCCTAGTAATTAAGTAGCATTGGGCAGGGCTTTTATTTATTTATTTATTTATTTATTTATTTATTTATTTATTTATTACATGTTCTAATTTTACATGTTTACTAAAGATTCAAAGTGAATGGCTGAAATGCTGTGCTGTATTAAAAAATAAAATAAAATGACCAGTGTTGTCTAACCAACCAATAAGCTTGATACACATCCTAAAATAAGTTTCACTAACATGTAAATCTGAAGCGTTCAGGAAAAGACAGAGCTTTCCCAGAGCTTTACCAGCTAACTTTAAGGAAAAGGTAAAGGACCCCTGACAGTTAAGTCCAGTCACAAATGACTCTGGGGTTGCAGCGCTCATCTCGCTTTACTGGCCGAGGGAGCCGACGTTTGTCCGCAGACAGTTTTCCCGGGTCATGTGGCCAGCATGACTAAGCTGCTTCTGGCGAAACCAGAGCAGCACACAGAAATGCCATTTACCTTCCTGCCGGAGTGGTACCTACCGGTATTTATCTACTTGCACTTGACATGCTTTCGAACTGCTAGGTTGGCAGGAGCTGGGACCGAGCAACAGGAGCTCACCCTGTCGCAGGGATTCGAACCGCCGACCTTCCGATTAGCAAGCCCTAGGCTCAGTGGTTTAGACCACAGTGCCACCCGTGTCCCTAACTTTAAGGTAGTTTTTAATTATAGCAGCTAGAACAATTGTTCTTCTTTCCAGTATTGGAACAGTATTGACTGTTGAAGACCCAGTGAATTCCATGACTTAGGAGAAAACTCAGAAACAACAAAAGGGCTGCCCTCCACTTTAATATTTGGGTGTTGAACTGCAGAAATCTTGATGAGTGAATAAGGAGTGAATTTTTTTTGTGTGAAAAAGACTGAGCTCAATTTTGGTGTTCCATGTTCCAGGAGCACTCTTTTTTGTATGTGATTCCAGTTGGTGGATCTCGAGGTAGTAATAGAAAATAATGCAAATCCTGTAGGATTGAAGTCTGTTCATCCCTTTAAATAAGGTTAGCATGGAAATAAACTACCTGCTTCAAAGTAGCTTAGTGCCTTCTTGAACGTCCATAAAAACTCTATTTATTCACCACTGGAAAGCATGGAGTGCCTTTTTGCAAGCTTAAAGTTGCTGCCATAATATAAATGGAATAGGCAGAGGATTCCTGAGGCACAACTCTAGAGAAAGCACACTGAATTGCTGGAATTCAACAAATACAAAGCAGGATTTCAGCATATACATTGCAGACTTTCAGTTAATAATATCTGGCCATTTGTGGATGAGTTAAGAGTGCTTTGATATGGCCAGCTTTGATTTATGTGAATACCAGATTTTCTGTTCTGCTAAGGGGTACATTTTGTTTTATCTAGTCACAAAGAAATAATGAACAACTCGAAGGGTTATTTGTTCTTCGGTTTTTATTTTCTTATCTTGTGATGCCAGAATATAAGATTTTTCTTGATGCTATAATAAACATCCTCTGGAAGGGGTCATATATAAAGCTTTAGAAATGACACCATCATTTCTCAGAAGTAATTTAGGTTTCAGGATTATTCTGTGACAGAGTGTGATGGTGGTCTTTACATCTGAAGAGAATAAAAGTGAATTTTAATAAACTGCCCAAGGACTGGGTGTAAGAAATGTTTTAAAATCCAGAGTTTTATTTCCCTTGGACCTAATACATTTCAGTAGTAGGCACTGAATAGATAACAGCCCAAGATCACTTGCCATTTTGTCAGGTTGCATCTCTTTTCTTCCCCCACAAGAGGAAAAGTGTGTGTGTGTGTGTGTGTCTGTGTCTGTGTGTGTCTGTGTGGCCCTACCTCAAGGCCACACAGCTTGAGTCATGTTCTGAGAGCTTCGGGCCTAAGAAACTAAAAGTTGTGTTTAATGCATACGATGCACTGTCACCAGTGGGCTTCTAAACATTGTGTGGTCTTAGATGAGTAATAAGTTCCAATGAAAATTTGGTCCCTCCTGTGCTCTTCCATTACAGACCACTCTAAACTTGTCATTTATGTAGTGGTTCCTTGGTTCTCGAACGGCTTAGTTGTCAAACAAATCGGCTCCCGAACGCTACAAAGTGAGTGTTTGAGAATGTTTTTCGGAAGACAAACGTCCGATGTGTCTTCTGCATCTTCTGCTTGAGTGCAGGAAGCTCCTGCAGCCAATCAGAAGTCGTGACTTGGTTTTCAAACGGTTTCAGGAATCAAACGGACTCCTGCAATGGATTAAGTTCAAGAACCATGGTACCACTGTAATGTTAAAAATGCGTTATTAAAATGGGAAAATGCATTGAGAGTTACATGTTATATTTAATAACGTTTTTACAGATCGATGTAGATCCAGTCCAAGTGAAGTAAGTCCCAACATTATCATGTTTTCTTTTCTTTTTTCCTAAGCCTTCCCAAATTAGTCTACTTTGCCGCTACAGTTTTAGCTCTTACTGGCTTTCTTGCTTTCATGCTGTTTTATTATTGGTTTTATGCTTTGTAGTTTGTTACTGGGGAGTGCTTGGAACTAAGTGGGAATTTTTTAGAAACATCAAACCAAAAATCGGGTGAAGTCAATCCACAGCCATGTTCTGGTCCACCATCTGGATTCAAAATGGTGCCTGGCATCCAAACATCAACAAAGACTGCCACTCCATCTCTGGAACCAAAAATAGTGTAGTAGATTTCTCCACACTTCTTGGGTATTCTTGGAATGTAGAGGATCTAAGTGTAAAATAAATAAATAATATTTCATATTGTGGGGCTAAGTGAGTGGTCAAGAAAATGAGAAGTACCAGTACTTTTAAGTTGCTGTATCAAAACCAGGAAGGTGAGAGTGGCCTCAACTGAAGCTCTGTTCCACACCATACATTTAAAATACAAGACTCCCCCCCCCAAGAATCCCAAGAACAATAGTTTCTCCCTCACAGAGCTACAGTTCCCGGAACCCTTAAACTAGTTTCCAGAATTCTTTGGGGAGAGTAATGTGCTTTAAATGTGTGTTGAATGTGCTCTCAATGTGCAGTGTGGATCTGGCTGAAGCGTCATGGCTGTGTGAAAGGAGGTTTTGCCACCACCAACATGATTTCCTGCTTAACATTCCCTGGCAGGTTACATCTTTATATACCTATATACCAACCTATATACCTATATACCAACATATACCTATATACCTATATACCAACATACCCCCAAATGTGATGTATGTGTGCTGTTGCTAAAGTAAACTACCCTTCAAGGTATTCTCTTGCTCTCTGATTTAAAAGGAATATTCTTTTCATGGTTGCTTGTATTTGCTGCATTTTGTGTGTGTGTGTTATGGTGAGCCCCCTCCTGTTTATCTTCTGAGCTACCCAGGGAAATTCTGTTATAGGGCAGCATGTAAATTGCATAAACAAACAAAGTAATGGCAGAATAAATCAATAGTGAGCCGGTGCAGCCAGGATTAGAGACACGCGCAGAAGGATGTTCGGTGCTTGCAGCCTCATAACCAGCCTTGTTGGTTTTTACTTTCAGCCATCTCTCTCATGTGCTACTCACCTGGAGGGCAGCCATAAACATAAAGACGAGTGGGGCTGTGTACCACAGGCCTTGCCCCTGTCTCTACCCTCACATCAATTGCTTGGGTTCTTGCATTTACACTGAGATTTGCAAACGGACTTCTAATGTGAGGGGAGCCCTCTATTTTCATTTTGAGCCAGATACGTAATAAAACTCTGCCAATCAGTTACAAAAGAATCTTTGTGCTTTAAACCCAGTGGCAATTTTGTTTCATTCTTTAATTTCCCCACAAATTGTGGTACCCAATTTGTCAAAGACACACCCACTAAATTCAGCGGCAGGCTTTGGCGTCCCAAATTTCAGCCGCGTGCCATGTGTCACGATCCAGGGCATGATTGGCAAGGGACCTGGGCAGGAACGCTGGGACCAGGGTACAGGCAGTGGCACTGGGAACAGAGGCAGTCCAAGTACCCGATGCAAGATCCAACGGGAGAAGGGAGGGGGGGCTAGAAGAGGCCGTCCAACTGGCAGGTTCACAGCTGGGAAGCAGCAACAAGTCCAACCAGGGTCAGAGACGAGAGGAGATCCAGAAACGTACCAGAGTCAAGGCAGTTGAAAAGTCCAACTGGGCGAGGTCATGATGAAGGATCACAGGAACAGGCTGCAGCTCAGCAGAAGACCTCATTGCTGTGGCAAAGACCCAAGGGCAAAATGCAAGCCTTTGGTAGTCCTCCTGGGCTTGCTCCCAGCCATAGTGCATCTCGTCACCTGACCGTGCTTGCTGGCCTGCATCTGATTCATTTAAGGTCAGCACAGCCAGGGCCTCCTGACTCTTGCAAGCCCTCAAACACGAGCCAGAACCAGAACCCCTGACCAAGGAACACCCCAGGCCGCAACGCATACCTAGGTGGCCGGCGTACCTTAAGGACTATGAAGGCAACCTCCC
Source organism: Darevskia mixta (assembly GCA_034641385.1). Lineage (NCBI taxonomy): Eukaryota > Metazoa > Chordata > Lepidosauria > Squamata > Lacertidae > Darevskia > Darevskia mixta. Next base: position 5,966,571 of record JAWWNH010000105.1, read on the forward strand.
AGGCAGGACTGGAACTTAGAGGGGAGGGGTGTTATGTAATGAGCTGAATCCTAGAACAATAGGATCCAGAATGCAGCAGTCTGATTGGTCCTAGAACAATAGGATCTAGAATGCAGCAGTCTGATTGGTCCGCAGGAGCCACCCAATGCAGCTCCAGGTGGAAGTGAATCAGCGACCTGATTGGCCTGCAAGAGCAGCCAATCAGGCTCCTGAATGAAGTGAATCCACAACCTGATTGGCCTACAAGGAGAGCCAGTGTGGTGTAGTGGTTAAGAGTGGTAGACTCATAATCTGGGGAACCGGGTTCGCGTCTCCGCTCCTCCACATGCAGCTGCTGGGTGACCTTGGGCTAGTCACACTTCTTTGAAGTCTCTCAGCCCCACTCACCTCACAGAGTGTTTGTTGTGGTCCCCCAGGAAGGGAAAGGAGAATGTTAGCCACTTTGAGACTCCTTCGGGTAGTGATAAAGTGGGATATCAAATCCAAACTCTTCTTCTTCTACTACTACAGGAGTAGCCCGGAATTAGCCAATCACGTGGGGCCCATTGTGTAAATAATGTATATATAGCAGACGTTTTGGGGAAAGATGAATTCCTTGCTACTATGAGCTGAATAAAGAGCATGAAATTCACACTTGACTCCGAGTATATTTCACTCACAGTGCTCATTACACCATGCAATGCCAACATTTGGCACCACCCGCCTCTCACTCTCCGTTCGAAATAATAGTTGTCTCCATGCCCAGTGCGACCAAACTGGTTGTGCTTCCCTAATTCTGCCTCTGCTAAGTTCTTCCAGTCGCTCATTAGTTTGACCTTGGTTGCTGGTAGCAGAGAACATACTAGAAGTTTGAGCTGAAAGTTAATACTCTCTCCCACGAAAAGATTGAGGAGCACCAGCTCTGGACATCGAGATACATTTTGTCCAGTAGTTGCTTTTATTTGGACAAATACTTCCTCCCGGAACTGAGCCACTTTCCCACATGTCCACCACATACGTTGATAAGAGCCTAACATTTAGCACCCTCTCCAACAGTTTGATGAATAGGGGGCACAAACAGAACCTTTTTAAAGCCAGAACTTGCCAAAACTCAATTCTGGCACCTCTCAGGTGGGCGCCATTGCCATTCTAAGAGGATGAGGGAAGTGTTCATGGTGAGTTCTGGCACCTCTTTTTCTAGAAAAATAGCACTGGGCACTAATATGGGCTAACCGTATTCATAAGATGACATTTTTGCAGTATATTGAGCACTACCTCTCTCATTGAAGCAGAGGCCAATTGTTGTTACGTAACTGTGGCTTTTTCACCGATATACTGGTATGCTATGGTAAATTTCACACCAACTCTGATTTATTTCAGTGACATGTGCAGAATATAAGCTTCTGGTTGATTGCAACACACTAAGAAATCACTTTTCACGAAACAGGGACAAGATAAAACAAAATAATAGAATATTTTACAATACTTGGCCATGTTTCAATTTTCATAAAATGTCACATAAATAAGAAAATACATTTAAAACAGTTTGCCCTTTATGGTAAGTATGGAAACACAGAATCAAAGATTATTGGAAGTGATTTGTAATTATTGGAAGTGATTTGCAATTACAGGAACTATTCTAGATGACAGAGAAGATAAAGAGCCCTTGAGTTCTGAGCTGCACTATCTGGCAAAGTGGATGTAATCAAGTAGTAATGACAGTCATTGGCATCTTTTATCGTCTAGAACAGCTTTATGTCTTACCGCTTTTGAAGGGGTGAAGTTTGGCTCCTAGTCTCCAAGGAGCATCTGTACTGAACAAAATTTGTTTAACATATTGTTGTCACTCTGCGGATCCAGGTTAGGATACTCTCTATTATCCCAATTAAATTAAAAAGAAGAACCACTCACTCACTCACTCACTCACTCACTCACTCAAAGGGCCACTTTGTGCATGCATGTACACACACACTATTTATTTCACAACATTTATATACCACTTGAATATACCACTAAGCAATTTACAAAAATGCGCAAAGCACTTGCCAACCCTATGCCAAAACACTTGACACAGGAAACAACATGCATCCTTATATACAAGGTCTTCATGTATGTAGAATCACCCTCATCCTTCATTGTTCCAGTATGTGTCTTTTTGCACACATTGCTTGGCTGGAGAACTGTGTGGCAAAATTCACAGATGTGCATTTCAAAGGATAGCTGCATATTGATGCACATACTGCTTCAATTAAGTAGGTCGGTCTTTGAATAAAAACTCCATCTAATTTCTCCCCCTTCCCTAGGTGTGCAGAAAGGGGTCGGTCTCTCTGCTCCATGGTCCTGATAAAAATTGCTCCTGCTACCCAAGTCTTAATTCACTTGGAAACCGATCATTGGCACCAATTCTCCTTGCCATGCTAGATGGTGTCGATGGCAACTTCCCCCGGAAGAAAAATGCAGCTTTGGGGAGAGTGTTCACCAGGATGGCAGCTCAAGAGTGGAAGGATTAAGTCTCCACATGTGCAATGGACCCAAGAGTTATCAGCCCACCTACCTACAACGGCTAAACACACACACTACCAATCTATGTGTTTCATTTAACATACAGTTTGGTCCATTCCAGTCTTAACACGGACTGAGGAAGATGTTAGACTTAGTAGCACAATCCTGTACTTGTCTTCACAAAATGCCCATTGAGTTCAGTGGGACTTGTTCGCAGGAAAGTGGCTATAGGATTGCAGCCTGAATTAGGTACCAAACAGACAAGCAAGTCACAATGGTTGTTCCTTCTTTAATGCTCAGCTGAACTGCCTCTCTTATGTGTGGTAATTGCACAGATGAGTTTTTCCACTACGTGTACCAGGTTGGTGCAGTTTGACAAAGCTTTCAGCATATGTCAACATTCAACAAAATCTCAGTGTGTGCGCACATGAATGTCATGCGCCCCAACTGCCCTAATGCCATAGGCAATGTGGCTCAAATGAATAGGTTTTCCTAAGGCGTTTCAGAAATGGCTCCACCAAAACATTTTTTTAAAAATTACATTTCTCGTATGATTTACAAAGGCTACATATTCATAAATATGCACATCGCAGCCAAGCGCAAAAGATGAATAAAGCCCGACCTCCACCAGTCACCATGCATTGCAGCCCATATCTCTATCTCTGTGTTTTATCCTGGTTGAGATAAATGAGACAATTATGGATGCACCTGAGATTAAGTCCCATTGAGCTTAATGGGGCTTATGTCTGAGAAGGTTGTATGGTAGATCTAATTCAACATAGCTAGGCTTCCATTGATTTACGAAGGCCAAAATCTGTGATGGATTGTGGTTTAAACAGATTCCCTTTAAAAAAATTATTGTATATAGGTTTGTTGATGCAAGTTATTACACGGTGTGCAGTCATAAATGAGAACTGTTGCAATAACTTAAGAATTCCTTTTTGATTAAGAGGAATTTATGCATGGACTGAATATGGATTAGTGATTTCTGAAATTATGCCCTAGGGATCCACCTTCATATTGATTCCACCCACCCCCACTCCAATAGCTACAAACTCATCAAGTTAATGGATGTTACTAGTATGCCTAGTTCCAACAACAAAGATAACTCTTTCATGAATAATTCCAAACAGTGACTCCAGGTGATTGATTGCAGGGGTTATGAATTGGAGAGATAAATGACTTCTTCAGTATGCAAATACAATACAAGGCAATAAACACACACGGGTGCATATCAGTGCAAAACAATAATTGCAATTAACTCCAGTGTCACAGACAATCTACCTGATATACATTTCTGCTGAAATGCTACAGTCTACTGTCAGGTATGCTGCTGAATTTAACCCTGCCATACAGCCCTAACACAAAGAGCCCCAGTCCAGCAGGGATTGAGCACAACAAAGTTGCGGTGAGTGATGAACGGCCCAAGGAGAGAGTTGATGGAGATGCAGATTGCCATGTAAGATGGATGGGACACATCCGGCGGCCTGAATGGGGATTGCATATAATACCTCCCGCTCTTGTTGGTGACATGCTCATTACTATGTAGATTCAAATCCAAATTTGCATCTGCACCTTTTCCCCGAGAGCAGTTCTCACTCTAACAAGTGAAAGGGCTGGATCTGATTGACAAGAGTCATGGGCCCATTTGTCAAATGAAATGTACAAATCCTCAGATCAGGGGCCTGGAATTATCAGGGATTCTTGCTAAGCCAAAAGGTTGACTATGGTCATTTGCAGGTGATTCGTTCGGGGATGAATGACCCTGATTTGTTTGATATATAGTTTGCGGAGAGATTAGATGACAACAAAGCTTTATTGAGAATAGATTGAATCTTTTTGTTTTGCTTTTCAGATGTGCTGCTGCCCCAATCATGGGTAGCTGCTACTACCAATCAAGGCAGCCCTTGCCTGTGTATCACAAAATCAAAGTTACAGTGGTACCTGGGTTCTCAAACTTAATCCATTCCAGAAGTCCGTTCCAAAACCAAAGCGTTCCAAAACCAAGGTATGCTTTCCCATAGAAAGTCATGCAAAATGGATTAATCCTTTCCAGTCTTTTAAAAACAACCCCTAAAACAGCAATTTAACATGAATTTTACTGTCTAACGAGACCATTGACCCATAAAATGAAAGCAATAATCACGTACTGTACTATAAAATAAATAAGACAGTATTGTAGATGATAAAAATAAAAATTATTATTTTTTCTTACCTGTACTGATGATAGTCATTGTTTGGATGGGGGGCTTTTGTCCACTTCCACGGTCACACAATCAATCAATCAATCAATCAATCTGTAGCTTAACTGGGTTCCACACAGTCACAAAAACAAATTAACCGAAAAAGCCTCAAAAACAAAAACGCAAAATAAATAGCAAAAACAAGAGTGTGAAACATATTCCATTCAGGAAGTCCGTTTGACTTCCGAAATGTTCAAAAACCAAGGCACAGCTTCTGATTGGTGCAGGTGCCCTGGAAACAATAGCTGACAGCCACATCGGATGTTTGGCTTCTGAAAAACGTTTGAAAACCGGAACACTTACTTCTGGGTTTTCGGAGTTTTGAGAACAAAAGTGTCAAGAACCAAGGCTTTTGAGAACCAAGGTACCACTGTGGTTCTTTAGCCTTTGGGCTTGCACAAGCCCTTTTGAAAAATCTGGGAAATCCTGCAGTGAGGGTGGACATTTATTTAAGCTCCCCCCCCCTTTTCAGCCCACCCTCTGCTAGTCTAGACTGGACTGGGACATTGTCCAGGCTGGCTGGGAAGGATGGGAGTTAAGAGTTTGGATGAAGAAGAGTTTGGATTTGATATCCCGCTTTCTCACTACCTGAAGGAGTCTCAAAGCAGCTAACATTCTCCTTTCCCTTCCTCCCCCACAACAAACACTCTGTGAGGTGAGTGGGGATGAGAGACTTCAGAGAAGTGTGACTAGCCCAAGGTCACCCAGCAGCTGCATGTGGAGGAGCGGAGACACGAACCCGGTTCACCAGATTACAAGTCTACCACTCTTAACCACTACACCACACTGGCTTAAGAACATAAGCCACAAACCCACTGCACTCCAACGATATCTGGAAGGCTGCGGGGTCCCCCAGTGCCAGCTCTCAGCTTCCAAAAGAGCCTCTGTAAATTTTTAGGCCAGAACGGCATTGAAAAAAAGAAAAAAGATCATCTGCATCAGTTGACTCTACACGTTGGGTTGAAGAGTGCCAATTTACTCATTAGAGCAATTCCAGTGTGTAGCTGTTTTGTCATAGAAGACGCTGAAATCAAACAATTACAGGGAGACAAATCAGGTTCCAACGAGATCTCAAGAGGGGTAAAAATTAAAAGGACAAGTGGGAAGAAATGGAGGTTGAATGTCGGCAGCAGAGAAGCTATTCAGATGCCAAGAAACCTCCTGATGAAGCAGAGCCAAGTGAGGAGGCTGCCTGCAGGAATCTGATAAGTGACCTTTCATTTGCTGCCCCCTTCTCTGTTCAGAGGAACAGAACAGGCCCCCTGAGTCTGTGTGTGTTTGGAAGCTTTCTGAAAAGGGATGTCTTTCCTATATGGTTCTCCAGCACAAAGCTAGCAACAGATGAGGGTTATCTTGGAATATGAACAGAACAGGTTGTTGTTTTGTGGATCCCAGCGATTTCCCCATAAAAAGGAGAAGTGGTATCTCCTACTGCATCAGCTTAGCAGTATGCAAGCTGTGAAGTCATTTGTAGTCCTCACTGGGAAAAACGGGTATAATACCAAGTTTTCAATTCTGTTATGTTTTTCTTTTAAAAAGTTACACAACACATTTGCACAGCCAGTGTGTTGTCATGGTTAGTGTGTCTTGGCGGGAGGGACCTCTAAAAATTACCACTGATCCCACCCACACGCCACAACCAGGAGAAAGTAAAAAGAGGAAGAAAGAAGGATCCTGCCAATGTGAGAGGGTTTTCCAGAGGGCCCCAGGCAAGAGGCCCCTTAAATCTGGAGATGATCTTAAGGATGAGACCTGAACCACACAGCCCATTAATAGGTCATAGAATCATAGAGTTGGAAGAGACCACAAGGGCCATCCAGTCCAACCCCCTGCCAAGCAGGAAACACCATCAATGCATTCCTGACAGGTGGCTGTCAAGCCTCTGCTTAAAGACCTCCAAAGAAGGAGACTCCACCACACTCCTTGGCAGCAAATTCCAAAAGGTCATTCTATGTGTTTTTCCATGGAACCGTAAAATCAACTCATGGCCGGGCAGAGATTTATAAGCACACTTTCTCTAACTTCCAGTTTGGACATTGTGGTTGTTTTTTTTTAATGGTGGATCAAAGTCCCTATGTAAGAAATGGCTTATAAGGATGCTATTCTGAATGTAAAGCAGGTGCAATGATACACAAACAAATGTGTGCTGCGTTGCTAACTGTCCGAAGAAATGTGCTACCCAAATTGATTTATGGGGCCTTCATGTCTTCCTCTGCGGTCCTTGCCATTAGTGCCTCACCGGATGTGCTTGACATCCATACAATATGCATATGGGGCCATTTCTGTTCCAAAAACAAGAGAGAGAGAGAGAGAGAGAGAGAGAGAGAGAGAGAGAGAGAATGTGTGTGAAGTTGGATCCATATGAATTGTCTTACCAGACTAGTCCTTTGTCCATATAAGGCCTGCTCAACTTGTCCCCCAACATGCTGAATGCAGCAGATTGCAGGAGCCTATGTGAATCTTATAGGGTTGTAGACTATGAAGTTGTCTTCTTCCTGCAAGGACTTCTGCTTGCACAATATAGTTTCTCCATGCTCAACTTCTCCCCTGTGTGTCCTCCCCAAATTTGTTCTAGGTTTCTTTAAATGTTTCCCCTTTCATTTGCTTCCATAGGGAGGGAAATGAAATACTCCAGCTTTCTCCACGTCTCGGGGTGTGTGTCAGGTGAATGGGAAGACTATGGATCCTCTGGCTCACTGTTGACTGTTGATCCACTCCTAGCATGCTCCTTGACAGCAGTGGTAGGGAGGGCACACCAAGAACAGATCTTCCCTTCTCAGACCTTTCACTCTGCCCTTGGAAGGGAAGATCTAAGACATTCTATGGTCACCTGGGGTAGCCCCAATATCTTCTTGGTGGCTGCTGTAGGTAATTTCTGGGAGTCCTCTTCAATATCATGAAGTTTCTGTTTGTTTGCTTTTGCAGACCCCAATAAAATCTCAGGGTTACTAGAGTCTCTGATTACCGCTAAACTTTTAGGTAATTCATGGTGGCTTTGGAAGTATTAGTAGAAGAAGAAGAAGAGTTTGGATTTGATATCCCGCTTTATCACTACCCTAAGGAGTCTCAAAGCAGCTAACATTCTCCTTTCCCTTCCTCCCCCACAACAAACACTCTGTGAGGTGACTGGGGCTGAGAGACTTCAAAGAAGTGTGACTAGCCCAAGGTCACCCAGCAGCTGCATGTGGAGGAGCGGAGACGCGAACCCGGTTCCCCAGATTGCGAGTCTACCGCTCTTAACCACTACACCACACTGGCTCTAGTGTGATGTAAGGTCAAATAATTTATTCTAACGGTGAGCCTGCTGCTTAATAACCATTGCTTAGGGTCATGTAATTGTGGAGGCAGCCAGGCTCAAACCGCTCTTTCATTTTTCTTTGCACTTTAATTAAATTAATGATTTTCCCTCATGCACTAAGCAAAGGAAGTGGAACACACACACACACACACACACACAAGATTTTGATATTTTCATGCTCAGTACAGAAGGATGAGTGCTGGCAAACCCAATCAGCCATTTGTGTGCCTCTCGTCCAAATGCACTCCAAAATAAAATTTAGCTGAAAACCTAAACAAAGCTAATCATCTATGCAGCAAAATCAAAGTCTTTGCATTTTAATAAGCTTCCAAGCAGTGGGCTCCCTGTAAAATGTAAATTCTATTTTTCTACAGCTCGAACAAGCTTCCACTTACCAAACACTAATGAGAGCTACAATTTCCAAGGGATACAAATTCAGTGGTGATTAAAAGTTTCTGTGGATAAAATATTAAATATTCCGTAGGCAAAGGGAGGTGGTGTTGGTATTACTGTGATCCTGATGTCTGTGTTTTTTTAAACCCTTCCAAGAACCAATAAAATCTGTGGAATTTCCAACACCCTGATGCCCACACATAGGTGCCAAGCGGAGAAGTGTTAGAAAATGCATCATTTTCAGCACTGCAAGGACACTGTGGCAGAAATTCAAGCCCGTGCAGTGCTGCGGAGTTTCAGAGTACAGATGAAAAGTAAAAGACACATACTTCAGCGAGGATAGGCTCCAGCCATATGCTGATCAGTTGCTGAGTGTTTATTAAACTTAGCTCTCAAAAGATGGGTAATAAATGCATAGTTCAATTATGCATGCTAATTTTAGCAGGCAGCCAATTTGAAAAGCAGGCAGATCAAAACAAAATGCGCAAGCATCAGGAGACAGCTGAGAAACAAGGATTGTTACAGCAGGATTTGGGTCTACATCTGAGGCAGTTTAAGTGCTTGGAAGGAACGGGATGCAGAAGCCCATTTGGAAAAAGGCAACTGACCAACCGGATCAACCTAATGAGAGGCAGTGTGGTGTAGTGGTTAGTGTGTCAGAATCCAGCTCTGCGAGTGAGGCTTTCTCCCGATTGAAGTGCTGAGTGTTTGAGGACATTTGCAGGGAAACCAAAATGCTTGTTTACAAAGCTATTGCACTACCAACCTTACTATATGCTTGTGAAACATGGACCACTTATAAACATGGACCACTTATAAACGCCATCTCCAACTCCTCGAAAGATTCCATCAATGGTGTCTCCAAAATTTTTTACACATCACTTGGGAAGACGGGCGAACTAATACTAGTGTACTGGAAGAAGCAAAGATCACCAGTGTTGAAACAATGATTCTTCAACATCAACTTTGTTGGACTGGTCATGTTGGGCAGATGCCTGATGATCATCTTCCAAAGAAACTACTCTATTCCGAACTTAAAAATGGAAGGTGTAATGCTGGTGGTCAACAAAAGAGGTTTAAAGACTGTCTCAAGACAAATCTTTAAAAAATGTGGTATAAACACCGACAACTGGGAAACACTGGCCTGTGAGTGCTCCAATTGGAGAACAGCCTTTACCAAAGGTGTCATGGGCTTTGAAGACACTCAAACTCAGGACACAAGGGAGAAACGTGCTAAGAGGAAGGCACACTTGGCAAATCCACACCGTGATCAACTCCCGCCCGGAAACCAATGTCCACACTGTGGAAGGATGTGTGGATCCAGAATTGGCCTCCACAGTCACTTACGGACTCACTGTTAAAACCGTGTTTATGGAAGACAATCTTACTTGGCTACGAGTGATCGCCAAAGAAGAAGAAGAAGTGTGTCAGACTAGGACCCAGGTTCAAATTCCCATTTGGCCAGGAAGCTCACTGCCTCTCAGTCTAGCCTACTTCACAGGGTTGTTGTGAGGGATTAAATGTGGAGGGGGAGAGCGAAGGAGAACTCCCTTGAGCTCCTTGGAGGAAAAAAGTGGGCATTAAATAAAATAACTAGCAATTTGTTTATTTATTATCTAACAAGGCAAAATAGAAAATAAACACAATTACACCTTGATTTTGTTTCTCAGTTTTCTTTTTTATTAGCGGACACAGTGTTAATTCCTCAGAGTAACAAAACAACACAGAATTTGCTATTCTATTTCATGCATTCAGTCCTCGTACCACAACCAGCCAACAAAGTCTATTCCCTTGGTGGCATTGCCCAAGTTGCCTGCTGGTACACCCAAATGCAGGGGCAGCCAGATATCAGGCTTGAGATCCACCAACCAGAGCTAAATGCAAAACGATGGCACCAGGGGATGAGGGTTGGGCTTCTGTATACTTAGTATTAAGCACCTGTTCAGCCCAAGGATTTGTGTTCAGGACCAGAATAGCTTTCACAGTCCTTTCACACGTCAGTCAATCCCTGGTTCCCCACCTCCCCAAGCTTTTTATGTTTCAGCAACCTGATTTTGGGAGGTGGGAAGTCTTTCTGTTGTTGTGAAGGATGAACTCTTGCCGATCTACTGCAAATCACCCTGAGATCTACTAGCAGATGCTGAGTTACCTTCTGCCCATGCTTGCCCCAGTCCATATTTACATCAGAGTTCATCAACACTGCAAATGCTGCAGCCTGCTAGCTGTAAGCACATTCCCAATATTGGTTCTTTGGCATTGCTTTGGTTTCGGCAAAGATCCTGACTTGTCCCACCAACACTGCATTTTAACCTTTTGCTCCTAAAGGAGAAGGGCAGGATTTTTAATCGAGTGGCAACTCATCTCTAATTATGGAAAACGTAATTAGGTATTATCACCTAACTGCAATTACTTGTGGAGAAAGTCACATGTCCCTAAGCAGTGACCCATGCTACATTATCAGTCTGATGTTATGAATCGGCGTTTGTCTCTGGAAGCTAGCCAGCAAAATTAAAAGAGAATCAACATGCTTCTTTGAAGTCCAGCTGTCGAAGTCATTGGCTCTATGCATCAGTAAATAAAAGCCGGGCTTTCATTGCCGTTGCTTATGAGGAACCCTTTCAGAAATACATTGACCGTTGACATCAGGCCTGTGTTGTTGACAACACTCATCAAGTGAGGTTCCAAATTGTGGGTAGACCATGTATAATACACTACCCTCCAGATGTCGTGGACTCCAATTCCCATCACCCGTAGTCAGCAGGCCAGGGAGGAATGGAATTGTAGTTCATATTACCTGAAGGGCACCACATTGGCTACCTGCAGTGGATGGTCTGTAGGATGTAGCAGATTCTCAACGGTTTCCTACACCAGTCTGCAAACAGAGGGGTTCCTTTGCTGCCTCACAGAGTCTACTATCATCCAAGTCTTAGAAGGGGCTGAGGAGGATGTTCTGAAGTGAGACTTACCATGTTCAGCTAGTGGATGATACATTCACTGGCCAAGTTCTATAAACCAAAGTGCCGTTTCAAAATAGTTGCAAAGGACAGCTTCAGTTCTCTTCCACATGCTGGAGTTAGAAGGACCATGTAAAGTTTCAAGGCACCACCAAAGCAGCATTTTAAACCTGCAGGTTGTCATCTAGTACACTATTGCACTTTTGATAGAAGCAATCTATAAAGGAATGTTTGATATAATACAATAGGCACAAGTCATTATAATACAAGTAGAAAACAAAGCCATAGAAAAAAAAGCATGTTGAGCACCGTTGGGGTATAGGTTGTATCTCTTGTTCTTTAGACTACGTAAACTGTCACTTACAAAAAAGTTAACAATGAAATCTGACCACAATTGCTTGTTTCGCTCTTTCCAAAAGAGATGTTATTAGGTTAAAGAGTTATTCTTAGGTACGGGAGGCTCTCTTATCGGTTGCAGGGGGCTTGGCTGTTCATTTAAATGTGCGCTAAGGTTTTCTGACGTCAGGAGGGAAGAATTAAAGACGATCTCACTCAAGTCCGACTTGATGGATAGAAAATGTGGATCTTCGCAGCTTAAGGGCTCCTCTGCTAAAACCTGGGTGTTCTCTCGCGTCATCGCCACATCGGATGGCGATTTCCTTTTCATGCGTGTGTACGATTTGTCAAGATTTTCCATGCCTTGGTCGGTTTTCTGAAATCGCCCAAAGAACCAGATGAAGAAGCCAAACAATGCGAAAGCCAGTAGACATGGAATGAAGGCCAGACATTTGACATCTAGGCTCGCACCAATGTACCGGCTATGCAGAAACATGTCGCCTTCGGCGTAGGTCCTGTTGGTCAAAGGGTTAGTGTTGTTTGACCTCCATTCCCAAGACAGTTTGGTTCTGTTGAGGTCCTTCAAGCTTTCTGAGTCTTCTACTGTGTAAATCTTCTGCCCAGGACCAATATATTGACCATATTCATGGGGCTTGTAAAATATTTGATTCTTCCACATGTTCAGATCCAAGATCAAAACAAGGAATATGATTCCATAGTTAAACCACTTGCCTGTAGCAGAAAGCAAAATAAGGAAAGCATAGGATTAGTCAATCTTTACCAGGACAGCAAAAGGTACAGGCAAAGTCACTCAGAAGAATATAAAGAGAGCATTTTCAGTTAATTTGTACAATGAGGTTTGAATTAAATATGCAGTAGAGTCAGATTGGTGACTGAAAAAGTTTTACTGTTGCAGAATAAAGCATCGCTTTATAATAAATCATTTGGGAATGGAAACCCAAAAGTACAACAAATTGAATTCATCTGTAGGTGACCTGTGGGTTTAAAATACTAGGAGATGCAGTGTAGATCAATAAACCTAAAGAGCAGCTGTTTTGGGACACAAAAATCCTTCCAGAAAAATAAAGGCCACATCTAAAGGACCATCTTGCAGGTTACTAAAGTGTCATTAGGACTGATCACTCATTTGTTCAGAATTAGTGCTGCTGCTACAGTGGTGAATGCTAGATTCTATGCAACTCACTTCAAGGAGAGCAGAAGGCGGAGGCCTCGGGCATTTATGCAGCAGAAAATTCCATAAATGCCTGAGGCCTACTACTGTTGTATCTGATGCTTGCTTCTTATTAGGTAATAATAATAATAATAATAATAATAATAATAATAATAATAATAATAATAATTCTTTCCTGCCCGTAACGATCAGGTCCTGGGGAGGTTACGGCAATTTTAAAATACAATATTAAAAATTTTTCACAATATATTATGATCAAGAGAAGAGGGTGGGTCTTAAAAATCTAATCTATTTTAAAAATCTAGATTAATACAATTATGTAAGAGAGAGGGGAGGTATGGGTCCTAAAATATATATCAATGGGTTATTGCAAAGAGGTGCATCTTCAATATACAGCAGAAAGGCTATAATAAAGGTGCCAAGCACACCTGTTTGTGGAAGGAGTGCCACAATTTAAGAGCTGCCACAGAAATGCTTTCTCCTGGGCCACCACCCTCAAGTTCTGAGCATGGTGGAACTACCAAGGAGGACTGTGGGGAAAAATTCCTCGCCACCAGTGCCACATGGTAGGTGAGATAATCAGTGGCTGAGCTAGCTGCTCTGGCTCCTGGAGTGATGCACATGCCGTGCACCCAGGGGTGGGGCGATCTGCCCAGGGGGCAGGGTGATTGTGCCCGGGGTGTGTGATCCAGCACCGCGGCGATCGTGCCAGGAGGTGCCATCTGGCGTGGCCGTGATCACGCCATCTGGTGCAGCGGCGATCGTGTCCGGGGGGATTTTGTCACCCCCCTCAGGGATGACACCCAGGGCATACCGCCCCCACTGTCCCCCCTTTCTACGCCCCTGGTGACAATGTGACTTCACCATGTTTGGTCAGGTTCAGACTGAGATTTACCCCACCATTACTAATCACTGACTCTCCCATTACATTGTATATAAGTCATTAGACTGCCAATGTGACCTACATACTCCATAGCAACCATGAAGGGGAAGGAACAATTGTGTCCATGGCTCTGCTCATCTCATCATTCCACCAGGTGAGGAGAGCCCTGACAGGAACATGAGACATATCTTTAAGGAGCAGGGGGAAAGGTTAGAGGAGAATTTTTAAGAACGCTGTATTTGTCTTCTCTAAACTTACAAATTGGACAGTATTGCCAAAGCTTAGTGTTACAGTTTCCTGATCAAATCTACTCTGACTGCTCTTGCCCTCCTTAAAATTATTGTGTTCTTCAGCAGGGCAGCCTTCACATATGAGGCAAAGAGCTTCTTTGTTGCTTACTATGTCACCACAAAAACTCCCTCTTTACTCCCCAAAGGTGGCAACCACACAATCACAGTGCCTGATCTCCCGCTACGACGGAAACGACCTCATCACAAATGTGTTCAATTAGCTGCCCTTCAGGTGCTCCAATCTGCTGAATCTATGTGAACTGCTGTCTGGATGCTCACTGGTCAGATGTCCTGGGAATTGCCAGAACATGTGAACACACAAATTGCTCTGCCTTTATCCCTCTGTCCTACAACGAGCCATCCATCTCTCCTAATAATAGCCAGCTTCCAGGACTCTATCGCTTCTAACTTATGAGGGTTCTCTCCTCCCACCTGGTCAGCATAAACCCTGTGTGGCTGCATTTCAGGAGGAATTCTTTTTCTGGATGTCAAAGCCATTCAAGTCTTCTGTTTCCCATCCCGGGAATGGAGCAAAAAGAGCAAATTAAGGACCAGCTCTTTGTGTGGATTTCCAGTAGCTAACGTTTCAAAAGGCTGCTGTTTGTTTCGCTCTCTCATCTCAGTTACAGCCATCGCAAGGAGCATCAAATGCTTCTGTCTGTATCTCCAGAAAGCACTTTGCTGCTATTGAGTGCCTTGCGAGCATGTTTGCAGACACACATACTGTACACAGATGAACAAAACAGGAATCCCTCAGAGACCTTCTGGAACAACTGCTCTGCTTGGATTGCTTCGCTTTGACCTCTGACCTTTCTATTTTTGCCCACAGGGTCCCTGAGGCATCTCTGTGTCTGGAGTGCCTGCAGTCAGTCCAGACACGCATCCTCCGCCTTCGCTGTAACCACCAGCCTCCCTATTCTGATGACAACCAGCAGCAAGATTCTTTCAGAGTCTGGCGGATACAACTGGGTTGCTTAAAACACTGCGTTTCCTTCGCTGACCTTCATTTCTAAATCTGCGGGCATTTTCTAGCATGGTACATATTGATCTCCGGCGTATCTATTTCAGTTGGAATGACTGTAAGTGTATTGTCAATCTTTATACCATAAGGGAAACTCAGAAGCTGTCTTATTCATCCACCAAGCCCCCTGTTTTCTCTTTCAGGGGTAGCTAATGCAGAAACTCTCCATTGTTCCTGATGGGGGGGCCTGGGGCCGCTGGAAATTGGAATCCAACAACTTCTGGAGGGTGTGGCTTTGACTATCTTGGACTTGGATCTGCAGTCCATGGTCTCAGGGAGCAAATACCTTTCCTATCAACTGCTACAAGATTCTTTCTTAACTGTACATGCCTGTCAGGCTTCAGGGAATCGGCTTCCTGCCCCGTGGCAGTAGATAAGCAGAATATAGGAAAAGGAGTATTCTTACCAGTTAGAAACTTTAATAATCACAACAAAGGACCCATCTCCTAGAAATGGCAGTGCTCCCAATTAAGGATCCTGCCCCCTTACATCCCTATTAATCTACATCACTTCTACGTCTTGTAATCTGAGTTTGTACCCTCTGTGCTTTGTGTGCTTTCTGTTCTGCCACTTTCTGAGCTCTTCTTGACCTTGGGGAGAGCGGAGGAATGCTTTCCAGAGACAGTGAATCTGTTAACCCTCTCTCTTCCAGTGTTTCTTCTTCTTCTAGCTGCTCCCCATCCAGCATTTCCCAGCTTCTGCCTTCTGAACTATGTCCCTCTGCAAACCACTGTTCCAAATCTATACTGTCCTCCTGTTCCTGGGAAGATTCAGGATATGGATACGGAGCAGGGGGAGGGGGAGGTTCCCACCATTCCTCCTCAGTGCAGCCCTCCTCAGCACGGACTCTGACAATGCCAGGGTTTTAACCTGGGACTTTCTGCATGCAATGTATTTTCCTGGACGGTTCATCCCACTTTGCCGCTTGAAGCAAAATGGGAAGTGCCACTCTGCCCTGTTGCTGCTGCCACCATCACCAGCACCGCCATAACTGTTCCTGCCGCTGCCACATGTACCACCCACTGACACATCTGCACTGGCAGAGAAGTGATTCTGGCACTGGTGCAGATTTAAGGTGAGCTCTCGGCTGAAATCATGCAAGATCTTGTGCACTCTGCAAGTTCTCGTATGATTTTGGAGAGATCTTGGCTGAAATCATGGAGATGCTCATTAAAGAGACTGAAATAACATCCCATTGCTCAATATTGCAAGTGTTTATACTGTATATTTGAATCTGAATTACCTGGACCTTTATAGATCCAGACTATGCATCCAGTGTGGCTGGATAATGAATAGATTTTTTTTTTATAAAGGAACTAGTCTAGCCCCTGAATCTATTTTAACAAGGAGAGTGGCTAACCAAACTCACTTCTAAGTCCTACAAATCTCCCAGGGTACCATGGAAACTAGGCTATGCTGTGTATTTACATAAACTGCTGCCTAGGAAAGAAAGCACATGCGTTTGCAATGAGCCATCTGTCAAGGGAAATCCAGATGAGTTAAGCAGATGCAAAAACGCAAGATCTTTCTATGCACACAGAAAGAAGAAAGAATGGAAGCAAGACCAAAAAATATTTAACATGGACTAAAACACACATTTGGAACTCCTTGCTACAAAGGGATTTAAGGAGAAGTCATAGTGGGGAGGATGTTAGGTAACGGTAAAGGGACCCCTGACCATTAGGTCCAGTCGTGTCCGACTCTGGGGTTGTGGCGCTCATCTCGCTTTATTGGCCGAGAGCCGGCGTACAGCTTCCGGGTCATGTGGCCAGCATGACAAAGCCGCTTCTGGCGAACCAGAGCAGCGCACGGAAACGCCGTTTACCTTCCCGCCAGAGCGGTTCCTACTTATCTACTTGCACTTTGATGTGCTTTCGAACTGCTAGGTGGGCAGGAACTGGGACCAAGCAACGGGAGCTCACCCCGTCACAGGGATTCGAACCACCGACCTTCTGATCAGCAAGCCCTAGGCTCTGTGGTTTAACCCACAGTGCCACCTGGGTCCCTGGGGGGGATGTTACCGGAGCATAAAATAATAATGGTGCACATTAGGGCACAGCCATCGGTATTGTTGATGTTTCCGTTATGCTGGTCTTGACAGAGACCTGATGAGCAATGTTGGAGAGTAATTGGCACTGACCTTCTCCAGTCTTGTGGCTCCCTCATTTGATAGTTCAATTTGAGGATTAAGGGGACAATTAGTTAAAAAAGGTGATCCATTCCGTGACACACTGACTCCACCATGCACAATTAACATATGTCGTGCTCAGGGATTTCAAGATATTTTTTCTTGTTTATAGACCACGTGGTTGAGGTGATAGATTCTGTGCCGAACACATTGATTTGATGTCCATTAATGGAGCCAATCTAACAAGAACGACAACTTGAAGAGAAGGAAACGGGCTTCAGACACCGTGCCTTCCCCCCACCAGCACATTACAGGCAATTCACATTTATCTGGTCACACACTCACAGCCAATCAGGTATCACATTTATCAACCTGATTTTTACAGAATGCCTGGTAGCTGAAAATGCAAATTTGGCATTCCTTTCACAAACTGATTATACTCAGCCTGTGTGCTAAAGGTAAAACAAAAGCACAATAACCCTCGTCCCATAGAACCAAAACCAAACCCATAAGAAGGGGGAGGATCTCATATGGTCTGGAAGGATTGAAAGAAAGCTGCTGAAACCAAGACAATTCTTAGAGACTCTGAAGTACAACAGGAAAGGGTGTCTAAAGGTTAAATTTCAAGCGACAAAGGATGTTCGGTGGGGGGAGGGGAGTGTAAATACTAAAAAGGCACATTTTTAAATATTATTCAGAGAATGAAGTCGAGAGATGCATGTCCTTTGACATTGTTGATCTGGGTTTGGGGCCAAATCATGTCTTTGAGTATCTGGTGTGACAGCCTAATATCATTGCCCCACACCAGGGTCAGGAGCCATTTCAAATTCAGTCAGGATTCCAGAAAATCCAAAGTCTGGACCAAAACAAACTCTAAAATAGCTTCTGAAATGTGACTTAGTTTGCTGGGAATTCTGCATTTATCCTGGACAGGAATAATCTAACGCAGGGGATAGTCCACGTGATGCCCTTCAGATGTTGTGGGACTCCAACCTCCATCCGTTCCAGCCACCATGGACAGGGATGATGGAAGCTGCAACCAAGCAGCATCTGAATGGAACCTTGTTGGCTCCCTAGATCTATTAGAACTGTTCTCTCTGTGTTCTGCATGCTAATCTTATGCCAGTGATCTGAAAAATACATCACAAGCAACTTCTGGCTTTTCATAGACCTCTGCTGAATCACTGCTGGAGACCTTTAACCAGCCAGTTCCAGCCACTTCATCTTCCAAGTGCCACCAATTATTTAGATGTCCTGCCAGCTACCAGCACAGAACCATTTCCAATTCCTCCTGTGAGTTATTGCTGCACAATTGGAGGACACACTCCTGGCAGTGCCAGAATACTGGGTAACAGGCAGGGATGTCCTCCCAAAATGCTTTTTTCAAAGTTGTTTTTTTTAAAGAGAGAGAGAGACCATTTCCATTTGGCTGTTATTCTATGACAACAAAATACTTCAGAGAAGGCATGATGTAAAGCCTATTGGCTGGTCCATGTGTGTCGTGAACTTCTCCCTTGGAGAAAGGGAGGAGGGAAATGGAAGAATCATGGGTAACTTGTGTTGCTGTCAGTTTGTTATATTCCCTTCCTGTTTTTATTTTAATCCGCTGAACAATACCCATTTCTTGTTGCCAGCTTCTGTGATCTATGCATGGCCTCAGCAGATTTCATAGCTTCAGCATTCATTTTGCACCAAATGGACTGAAAAACAAACATAGCCACCTCATACACAGAGTGCATCATTTCCAAAGAACCTGTTTGATCAGTAATTCACATCACCTGAAATATTTTCAGGTGTTGTATATAGTCATCTAGATTTGGACAGGGAATCACAGCGTGTCTGCAAGCAACACAGAAAGCTTAGAAAGTTCCAAAGTTTGAGAACTGAGCTCAAAACTCAGCATTGATTTAACAACAGATGGGCCTAGCAAAGCCCACCCAAAGGGATTTTCTCATGCCGAGTTGATGTGCTTTATGATTCTCCTAAAAAATGGCACAGAGCTGAGATAAAGCAGGCTCTTGCAACTCAAACGATGTGACATGAATTCAAATAGACTGATTTGTCTAGGAAATCTAATAAATAGAACTTATTAATTCTGAGCTGGAAGAAAAAAACCCATTCTACAATCCCTATTCATGTGCTCATTCTCCAATTAAATTATGCTCTTCACAAAAAAATATCCCCATTAGTTTATAGAGGCTGGGAGAGGGAAGAGACATTGGCTAACCACAAACAGCCTACTTTTAAAGAGCACTAGAATGAAAACAAAGAACATCAAATTCCAACTGCCATATTAATGTATCTCATTGTCAGTGGCATTTCCTTAATTCCCAAATAATCAATATCCCAACAGCACCTCCTTTTTCCTCTTGATTGCTGCATTCACTCGAAAAATGTTTAATTATCTTTGCTCTTTTGACCAACAGTAAGATCTTTAAATGCCACAGCCTGCACTATATTTTTTTTACCTATGGTTTGTATCTGCTACACCTTCTCCTGCTAAACATACTGGCAGGTGACTCCCTATGGAGAGGTACAGAGGCAGCAGTGTGTGGAGGAGTGACTCATGGTTTCAGTTGTCTCTACAAGAATGCACAGAGTATGTGAAACAAGCAAGAAGAACTTGAGCTCTAAATACAGGATGGTAAATATGGCCTAATAGGCATTAGTGAAACCTGATGGGATGACTGGAATGTAGAAACTGAGGGATACAACCTGCTCAAAAGGAACAGATCAAACAGAAAGGGAGGAGTAGCAGGAGTAGTAGTAGGTCCAACAAATTCCTCAATTTCCTCAACTGACAATTTCATTTCCCAGAAGGTGGAAGAAGCAACAAGGGAGTAATCTCTCTTGGACCTGGGACTCACCAACAGGGAGAAACTGATCGATGAAGTGAATGTGCAGGGAACCTTGGGAGGAAGTGATTATGTCCTCTTGGGTTTCATTAGACACAGGCAAGAGAAAATGGAGTGCAGTCAGACATGTACTGATTTCGAAAGCTTAAGGGTCAGAAATGGTCCCATGGTCAGAAATACTTAAAGAGAATGAAGTCCAAGATGGTTGTCAGTTTCTTGACATGGATATATATGTTTTCATTCCTTTCTTACAAAATTAGGACAATTCACTACCAAGCTCAGATTAAGTTGTTAACATTGGCATATAAAACACACATACAACTTGGCTCCCAAGTATCTGAAGGAACACCTGCTCCTACATTGACCTGCCTTGGGTAAGATCAGTGGGAGTGGCCCTGATGGCAGTGACACTGCCGACTGGTTTCAGGGGCAGTGGCATGTGAGAGGGCATTCTCTGTCATGAAATGACTTGCACCATCCCTGTATGCTTTTCAGTGATTGGTGAAGACCTGCCTCTTTACCCCAGGCCTTTGGGCATACAGTGGTACCTCGGGTTACATACACTTCAGGTTACAGACTCTGCTAACCCAGAAGTAGTACCTCGGGTTAAGAACTTTGCTTCAGGATGAGAACAGAAATCAGGCAGCAGCGGCACAGCGGCAGGGGGAGGCCCCATTAGCTAAAGTGGTGCTTCAGGTTAAGAACGTTTTCAGGTTAAGAATGGACCTCTGGAACGAATTAAGTATGTAACCAGAGGTACCACTGTATTTCCTTCTCCTTTCTAGCTATGCACTGATGTACATTTCAGCTGTCTGAAATCTCCCTGGTGCCAACTTTGTGATCACTTGCTTATAACCAGGAAAGATTAGTTTTTAATATGGAGTTACAACTGAGGTTTTTACATTAATAGGATTGGATTTATTAGGTCTTTTAATAATGGGTAGCTATAGTTTTGTAATCTGATTTATACTTGGCTTTTACTCATTTGTGAACCACCTTGGTATTTTTCTCAAAATGAGAGGGGGTGTATAAATTCTAAAAACAACAACACTGATCAGGCTTCCTCATGATGGTTGCTAATACATAACAAAGAATGTGCACATTCATTGATGAATATCATGTCATCTAAATGCCATTTTTCCATTCTAAGGCAGAACCACTTGGAAATTCAGATTCCTCCTAACTTTAGAGACTGTTTCTGCTATCAGAAAATCCTCTCCCCCTCCTTCCCTTTGAGTGCCAGGAACATCTACAGCAGGGTTTCCCAAACTCAGGTCTCCAGCTGTTTTTGGACTACAACTCCCATCATCCCTAGCTAGCAGGACCAGTGGTCAGGGATGATGGGAATTGTAGTCCAAAAACTGCTAGAGACCCAATTTTGGGAAACCCTGATGTACAGCTGTCATTCTGCTTCTAGTTAAAGCATTGCTGTACGTTTCAGGAAGCCTTTACAACGTGAGAACAAAAGAGAGGCCAGAAAAAAAGATACAAGCAGACAACAGATGAAAGCTGAACTAATCTGCAGTGACAAGGTGCAACCTGTGATTCCTAAAGTCACACATCTTAGAGCTGTTTTGAAAGGCCTGATCTGCCTGTTTCAGGCCTGCACTATTTGAGGCTACAGGTGTGGGGCTGCGTGGCTGAGTCCTTTCCCATAATCCCCAGAAATGCCATCTACGTAGAAACATAGGACTGTCATGTTGGAAGAAGAAGAAGAAGAAGAGTTTGGATTTGATATCCCGCTTTATCAATACCCAAAGGAGTCTCAAAGCGGCTCACATTCTCAAAGCGGCTCCCCCACAACAAACACTTTGTGAGTGGGGCTGAGAGACTTCAAAGAAGTGTGACTAGCCCAAGGTCACCCAGCAGCTGCATGTGGAGGAGCGGGGACGCGAACCCGGTTCACCAGATTATGAGACTACCGCTCTTAACCACTACACCACACTGGGTCTCTAAGGCTCATCTAGTCCAGCCTCCTGCAATGCAGGAATCTCAACTAAAGCATGACAGGTGACCATCCCACCTCTGCTTAAAAACCTCCAAGGAAGGAGAGTCCACCACCTCTGTTCCACTGCTGACCTGCTCTTACTGTCAGAAAGTTCTTCCTGGTGTTTAGTTGAAATCTCCTTTTTTGAAACTTGAATCCATTGGTTTGGGTCCTACCCTCGTGAGCAGGAGAAAACAAGCTTGTTCCATCATCCACGTCAGACTAGACATGCAAGACTTCAACTCTGAAGTGGTACAGTCCTGGAGGAGTTTCCATGACTGTTGACGGAGATTAAGCTCAAGCGAAGCAGAATAAGGTTGGATTCTGGACTACACCACTTCAGAATCACTGCTGGGGGTGGGGGGGCTGGCTGCTTTCCCAGCCTAGCTTAATACCAAGAAGGGGATAGCAAAGAATGTTACATACCTGTTATATGTATATGATACTCCTCCTTTAAAATCTTCTTGAAATAAGGCAATCTAAACTGAAAGTGCGCAGCAGGCAAGCCAGGTAGATTGACATCAACAACACCCATAAAATGTGGAAACTCCCAGTCCTGGTGACAAAGAACAGAAAAGAAAAGAAATCACCCAATTATTTATCCTCTGAAATATCCATTTAAATTATATGTACTTTACTATTTGTACCATCTTGGCTGTGAGTCCTGGAAGAGTTCTTGGCCTTCTCCCACCTGGTCTGGACTGACTCCAGCTACAAAAGCTGGGACTGCTGAGCAGACTCTTTGGCTGGGGTATGTATCATCTGGTCTAAGAACCTGATGGTAGGGAATCACAATCATGCATGCGTCTATTGAAGATTCAACCACCAGTATCGTCAAAGGGAAATCTAATAGGTCCCAATTCAATTTTTGTGAGAGAATTTGTTCACTTTAAATTCACCCAGTACACCCTGTTTATCTCTTCATGCCAAACAGGAATAGTCTTCTTTGGTCAGTGACCTGAGAGTACCTCTGAGTGCCTTGCAGTCCATTAACTTTCAAACCTTGAGCAGCAGCTGGCGGTACAGAATTAATACAGGCAGATTTCTTCAATTGTTATAAGAAAAAAAGAAAAGAAAGGAAGGAGCAAAATTGGGCCCCTGCTGAGCTTCATTACAAACCATAATCAGAAATTGATTCTTTTCATTTCCAGTAATAGGTCTTGCTGCCATAATTAAACTGTCAGATCATGGATAGATAATTTAGCAAGCAAGCACCTGACTGCAGAATTCACAGACAAGCGTAGCTGCTGCTAAAGGCAATACAGATTCATAGTCAATACAGAGAGGCTGTGAGTCTAAGATCACACCCCTAGAAATCGGATTGGTCTCTTCCAAGTCACATTCATATATTGCCTTCTATGAGAATTCCATTTATTTTGCCAGGGTGGCTGGGTGCCTTCTGAACCTGGCAGGGCTGCTATGAAGTCATGGGGGTGTGGCCACAGTATTCCATATAATATCAGTCTTATATTTGAACAGGGAAGATGTCTTCTACTGAACTGGACCAACAACCCATCTAGTTCAGGAGGTGTTTATACAGATTGGAAGCAGCTCTTAAGGGTTTCAGACAAGGGAGCATTTCCCAGCTGTACCTGGGAGTTGCCAGGGATTCAACCCGGCACTTCCTGCATACAAAGCAAATCCTGTACCACTGAACTACAGCCCACCCCTCTATTTCTTCCTGATTTGGCCAAGAAGCATCGATAAGCCTAACTTCCAAAGAAGGACATCAACAGAATCTCTCTGTGTGTGTCGTTGTTGCCTAGATGCTGGGATGCGTCCTGGGAATACTTTGTAAAAAGCAAGAGCATAACAAATATTCTCCCACGTCATGGCCAGTGAATCATACATACGTATTCCATGCCAATCCTTCTGATGCAGTTGTAATAATGTGTTTTCCATTTGCTTCCTCAAAGAATTGGGCCATACTCTCCCCAGCTTGTTTCCAGTAAATTGCAACGGGCTTTTGTCTGTTCCTACTTCCTGCTGGTCAGCACATCCCAATGTCCCTTAAGACAGACTGCTTCCCTAATATCCTGCTGAAGTTCCTGCCAGTAGCATGGAGGCATCAGCTCCTGAAATCCTGCAGCCACCCTATCATGTTGCGATAGTTTTATGGAAAGTCACTTTAATGTTTCTGCTTTGCTGACTGTTTATTTAAACTCAGTATTTCACCCCATTTTAAAATACTTCATTTATTTATAAATAAATAGGTGCACAGCATGTTCACATTCATACACATTAAGGTTGGTGGGTAAGGTGGGGGTGAGCAGGGTCTAGGTTAGGGGTCGATAATTTTTATTTAGCTGAGGGCCGGTCCACTGTCCCTCAGACCTTGTGGTGGGTCAGAGAAGCAGCACCAGGGTGGGGGGAGCTGGAAGAAGAGGCGAGGGGGGCAAGTAGTCCTCCTCCCCACCCCCACCCACTGCGCTTACCTTCCCAGGGGCTGCCGCCACCCCCTCCACTACCACCACTGCCACTGCTGCTGCTGCTTCTCATTGGTAGGCAGAGCGAGCTCATCCGCTCCGTTCTCTGGTACACAGGAGCACCAGGGCGGTGGCGGCAGCGGCAGAGGGAAGATGAGCGGCCCAAAAGGGCTGTCTCCGGAGAGGGGCTGCTTAAAATGGCGCTCAGCCAGCTCTGCCCAGCCCCCTTCCTCCTCTATAAAAAAATAGGAGTCCTTGGAGAATTCAGGAAATCAAATAGCAAGGTTGCAAGGACCTTTCTTAGTTTCATAGTCAAAGTGTATCGAGTGTGTCACTTTGACTATGAAACTAAGAAACTAGAGCTGATGAAGAATAAACGAAACAGGGCCTTGTCCTGGAGTTAAAAATCATTGCAACTGGAATTTGTGTCATACTTGAAACAACAAAAATAGAGGAAATTATTGTTTATTGCCGTCCTGGCCTGAGTCCTTGCAACCTTGCTATTTGATTCCCTTCCTCCTCTAGGCAGGGTGGGGAGAAGCCAGGAGGAGGGAGGGAGGAGGCGCCGCCGTGGTGTGTGTGAGGGAGGGGGGAAATGGAATGGCGCAGGGGGGGAAATGGTGCAGCCCGAACAGACTCCCCACGCCGCACCACAGACAGTCCGTGGGTCGGATCCTGAAGGCAATTGGGCCTGACATCTTGAACCTCAAGAAAGATGCACAAAAGCTTCAAACAGGTGTGGGATGAAACTAGCAAGACACTGCCTGCAACTCTGCAACAGGCTGTATAATGGAGTCCCTGCGATGCAGAGGTGAAACTGGCCAAGCTTTTCTCAAACACACCGCCTACAGGGAAGACGATTCTCCATGAGACTCTGCTGCACAAACACACACACTTCTTCACAAATAAATTTGCCTAATAATAATAATAATAATAATTTATTATTTATACCCCACCCATCTGGCTGGGTTTCCCTTCTAAAGGTCAGATAGTTGTTTATTTCCTTGACATCTGAAGGGAGGGCGTTCCACAGGGCGGGTGCCACTACCGAGAAGGCCCTCTGCCTGGTTCCCTGTAACCTCACTTCTCGCAGGGAGGGAACCGCCAGAAGGCCCTTGGAGCTGGACCTCAGTGTCCGGGCTGAATGATGGGGGTGGAGACGCTCCTTCAGGTATACTGGGCTGAGGCATTGCACATTTAATGCTTTTCTCTTCTATGAGTTTCTCATACAGGCAATCCCCCATTTACGCGGGGGTTACGTTTCGAGGCACCACACGTGCCAGTAAAATTGTGTATATGTGAAACACCATTGAAAAATCCTGCAAACACCCCATTCTCTCCCCACCTCACCCCATTTTACCTCTTTTTGTGACGTTTTAGGGTCACTTCCGGGTTTGTGTAGCCAACTTGGCGACCTCAGGTGTTGTGAAATACAGTGCCCATCAGTCCCATTCTGCCTAGCCAACACCCAGGGATGATGGGAGTTGTAGTCCAAAATATCTGGAGCACACTGTTTTGGTTGGCCCTTGCTACATCCTTATTTTATATGGTTATTTGACCCCCCCCTTTGTTCACTTTTTTAAAATAAAAAAGGTGTTTACATTGTGAGTTCATTTGGGTTGTAAGCTTTTTAAAATCAATAAAATGAAACGAGTATCTTAGTTAAACTCCCGAGAATTGTTTTCCAAGAGCAGGGAAATGAAGCTGACAAGACTTTCAACCCTCAGCTCTGCAGCAAGTCCAAAGGCATTTTACAACAGAAATAAAATTGACAATCTCTCGTCAGGGGAAGTGGCTTCTCACTCCCTGCAGAGGTGAGAGCCTTGTCAGTTTTGCCACCCTTTGTGCACACATTTTTTGGATCACAAAAGCAACATGGAGCAAAATGTTGTACACTATCTTCTCTGCAGCCAAACAGGTGCCAGTCCAATAACAGGGGAGAGCATAAGTGAGACTGACTCTCTCTCTCTCTCTTATCGGTCTATCTGTTTGTTTATCTACCCATGCATCCATGCATCCCTCTATCTGGCTCAGCTCCTGCACACTCCACTTGCCTACCCTACATAGCCCCTTGATAAAGCCCCCTGCCAGCAGTGGCGGACGAAGGCGGATGCAGTGAGGGCGGTCCACCCCGGGTGTCTTCGCTGAGGGGGGTGACATTTGGCACGGCGCGCGCCCGCGATTCCCAAGCCTACCCCCACCCGTCGTGGTAAAGGGGGAGCTGTGCCGATTTGCCGGTGGCATTCCGCCCTTCCCCCTTCATTTTGACAGCTTAGGAGTCACGGGCGGGTGGCACACCGAATGTGCACCATAGGTGGCTCACTCCGCCCCCATGAGCGGCTCGTTCTGCCCCCCATGGGTGGCTTGCTCCACCACTGGCTGCAGGGCGCGTGCACCACTCTGTGCATCTGAGTGGCTATCCCGCACCTGGGAGCGCACCCTCTGCACCCCTTGGGAGTGCGCCCACCCTGGTCAGCGTGGGCATATGCTCTGCCACTGCCTGCCAGCTCCTCACCTCACCTCACCCCACACAATTCCAGCTGCCCCCTCCTTCCCTTCCTTCCCTGCTTCTACTCTGTGGATAAATTTAACAGAGAATCTTCACTAACAACACCATCAGTGGTGCTGCAAACTGCCAAGCATGATAACATTTTACATTGGGATGTGTGTGCATGCCCCGCCTTCTCTATGTATCAATCTTTATGGCTGGGAGCAGGGAATTGGTTTGTCGTTCCCGAAAGGGTATGGCCTATGGCCGAGTCCCGGGGACATCAGGATGGCGGGAAGGTAGGTAATCCTACCAGCAGCTGTCCCTGGTGTTCATCCTTGTCTGTCCTACGAATGTGGCTCTGGGACAGTCGAACCAGAGCCTATGCAACCACTCACTTGGTTGTAATCAATAAAGTTGTGGCCTAATTTCTGCCAAAAACCAAACCAAATATCTGTCTCTTGTGTGAGCTTATTTCGGGGAGGGTAAAAGGCCTAAACACGCAAAAACGCATCACACAGTAGTAGTAAACTTTAATACGGTCAAAGACCAGCAATAGCGCATCACACAAAACATAAATGAGAAAGAAATGTGTCTCTTCTTTTAGAAGAGTCTGTTCAATTATTGAGATTAAAAAACCAAGCACAACTTTTTAAAAAACTTATATCCATGTCTGAAATTATTCTCATTATCACCCTGAGATTCACTAAGTTTCAAAGGACAACCCTTATAAATGTAGGTTCCTTACAAGTCCAATTAAAGACCAGGGTTGTTGTCTGATAGCCATCATTTTATACCCAGTGCATTGTAACTCACACCCTTCAGTTTACACTACGTGATTACTATTCAGACAGCAAAGGTTAAATATGATATGTGACGTTCCTGTATTCTTGAATACTCCAGTGTGTAATTATGTAGACTTTTGTTGAGCTGCATGGCCATTCTCTAGGTTAGAGAGCATGCTGTGCAATGCTTAGCTTCACATTAGCTACTGGGCACTGAATTCCTAAGCTAGATTGCACATAGGGTTCTGTAATTGTAAAAATAAATGTGCACAGCCACACCAACGGGTCACATTTGTCCCTCTGAAAACACGCACACGAACCATTCATTTGAATTCACTAATAGTCAAGATTTGATTCAGTCTGATTGTGCCTTGTAGCAACAGATCCCAATTAAGACTTAGAGGGACTAATACATTCATAACTTCTACATAAATAATAAGAGGACACGTTGAAAAGTTATGTATTTTTCATTTTGAGATGTATTGGGTCCCTTTGGGGGAATTTTCAAGTTATGGATATATAAATATTCTCAACCTTGACACAACCAAATTAAACAAATCAATAAAGAACTTTTGAAAGGGTAAATAACAAAACCAGTATGAGTACCTGATTACAGAGGAACTAGATGTTCCCAGGGAACTGTTTTGTCCCCAAACCAATTTTCACCTGCAAATGTGCCCCCGCCCCACAAAAAAGGCTGTTTAAAATAGAAATGTCAGCTGCAGTTCATATTCTTTGGCTCAGAGTATGAACCTTGTAACTTATAATTTTTGTCTCAGATGGGAGGGAAACTTTATGACCCCAACAGGAAGTTCTTCTCTGTCTCAAATGTCAAACAAGAGCTGAAGAACTCAGTTTATCCTTCGTACCCTCATCAGAAGCTCCCTCCCATCAGAAGCTCCCATCAGAAGTTCCAGGCACCTCACTCAGTGTTGCTGTATGGAGAGGGTTGAAGACTAGCACATAAGGAGAAAGAGGTTGCAAGGAGGAAGAAGGGCATAGGGCTGGAGCAGCTGGGAAGGAGTCAAACCTATCACTGAGAGCATGCTGGGGATTGATTTGACTAGGATCATCTTGGAATAAACCAACTCCAAGGGGTTATAAACCCCTTTTGGTCCATGGGCACCTCTGGAATGTTGAGCGAGTACCACAGTCACCACCTCCTCTACAAGCTTCTCCCTCCCTTTCCACCAAACAAACAAACAGAAGAAGAAGGTGAAGAAGAAGAAGAAGAAGAAGAAGAAGAAGAAGAAGAAGAAGAAGAGTTTGGATTTGATATCCCGCTTTATCACTACCTGAAGGAGTCTCAAAGCGGCTAACATTCTCCTTTCCCTTCCTCTCCCCACAACAAACACAAAGTACATGTTTGCACTTGCACATGAGGACACGTAGACATTGGATTTCCAAGGGTAAAAGTCAGCTCCAGTTGGATAAAAACAAATCTAATTTTATATGGAGTCATAACCTCCCAAAAGCACCATGAAATTAAAGCTTGTGGTGATAGATTGCATCTATATGAGAGCCAGTGTGGTGCAGTGGTTAAGAGCGGAAGACTCGTAATCTGGGGAACTGGGTTCGCGTCTCCACTCCTCCACATGCAGCTGCTGGGTGACCTTGGGCTAGTCACACTTCTTTGAAGTCTCTCAGCCCCACTCACCTCACAGAGTGTTTGTTGTGGGGGAGGAAGGGAAAGGAGATTGTTAGCCGCTTTGAGACTTCTTCGGGTAGTGATAAAGCGGGATATCAAAGCCAAACTCTTCTTCTTCAAACCTTGGTTGTTGAATGTAATCCGTTCCGGAAGACCGTTCGGCTTCCGAAACAACAACCAAGGACCAAAGGGCAGTCAGCAAAGTCAATGGAGAAAAAAGAAAAAAAACTCATCGGAAGCCGTAATGCTTCCAAAAATCATTCGAAAACAAGAGCAGTTACTCAGTTTTCAGCATTCAGGAGCCGAAACATACAATAACAGAGGCATTCGGGAGCCGAGGTTTGATTATAATAAAAATAATAATAACTACAGCACCACAAACACATTGATACAAGGCCTGGATCCTCAAGGATCTTCATCATTTTTTACATAGGGTAACAATAATACCCTACGAATCACGGAGCACATCTGGGAACACAGAGTTGACAAGATCTGCTGGAGGCTTTGAGGGCACCCCTTGTAAAAGCTGTGGTGACCCATAAGGATTTGTGCCTCCAATTCCAATGCTGGAAACCACTTTGTTAATGGTTTTATAGTTTGGTCACTGGAGACGGATGTGATCTGGGATGGTGGTTGGCAGTATGGGGGACTGGTAAAGAAAAGTATGCCGTGGAAGGATGATGGTGATGGGGGCAGGACTAGCAAGTGCCACCATAGCTCGGTGTAGAGCTTCTGCTTGCCATGAAGAAGTTCCCAGGTTCAATTCGCAGCATTTCCAAGTATGACTGGAAATGGCCCCAGTCTGAAACGCTGGTGTGCTGGTGTCAATCAGTGAAGGCTATACTTAGCTAGGTAAATCAATGGTCTGACCTGGTATAAGACAGATTCCTATTTTCCATCACATGATTGTCATTGTATGAGACCTGAACACCTGAATAAGAGTTTTATTCCCGCTTCCTTCCAAATCTGTTGAAAATCTGTTGGAGAATGTTAGCTTCTTTGAGACACCTTAGGGTAGTGATAAAGCGGGATATCAAATCCAAACTCTTCTTCTTCAATAATAATAATAATAATAATAATAATAATTTATTATTTGTACCCCGCCCATCTGGCCGGGTCTCCCTAGCCACTCTGGGCGGCTTCCAACAAATATCAAAATACTTTAAAATATCACAGATTAAAAACTTCCCTAAACAAAAAAACCTCAAATAAAACCTTCTTCATTTTGTTTTGTTCCTTTAACATATTTTAATACAAAACAGAACAGGATTGCCCAGTTGTTCCTTGAGACTAATTTTGGCTTCCTATTTTTTTACCTCCAGCCTCAACTGAGCTGAGCACGCGTCAGGTTCTTTCTTCGGTTTACGGACAGGTTTTTTTTGCAGTTAATTCTGGAGTTAGAGAAACCAATGAGATGTAATGCTATATTATTTTGCACTCGGGAAATAACTCAGTCCTGTCATGTCCGTTAGGCTTTCCCATAAGTCACCGCCAACTGTGACACACATTTTGTTTTTCCTTTGCTATTTTGTGGGGGGAATTAATTACTTTAGCAGATTGTGTTATTATGGAGCTTGGGAACTTTTCGTGGACATCCCCATGCTGTTATGTGCAGTTGCCAATTCTCTTAAACTAAAGCCTCTTTCAAAATAAATAAGTCATGAAAGAGGATATTTAGAGGGTCCCTGTGAATTACTACTACTACTACTACAACTACTACTAATAAATTAGTTACTTGTTACACAGAAAGGTCTCCAAGCAACTTATAATTTACTTAAAAGCATAAGCAGAAATGCATCGTAATATTACCAAAAACAAACAAACCCATATCCGCACAAATCCCATCAGAAATTCATGAAAACCCCCACAAAGCCAGCCCCAGCTGTTCGTATTTGTACTGTATTTGTTAGAAAATGTATTTTACAAAAAATAGATTGTATGGAGGGATAAAATCTATGTACAGTCGAACCTCTGTTTATGTAACCCTCTGGTTACGTAAACTTCGGGATGCGCGTGTGGCAAACCTAGAAGTATTTTACTGGGTTTCGCCATGCGCGCATGCGCAGAAGCGGTCCTCATGTTGCATAAACCTTGGGATCCGACCGGACCTCCGGAACGGATCCCGTCCACAACCGGAGGTACCATTGTAACGTAATGTAACAGCTGCAAAATCTTGTGACTCCAATTAAGGTCACAAAAATGCTGAACCATTGCCATGTCAATTTGATAACTTCCTTTAAAAGTGAGCATGCGTGTGTCTTGGGTAGTGGTTGGAGGTTGGCTGGTTGTTTCACCGTTGTTTTGCTGAGCATGGAAACTTCAAGCAGATGCTGTCCAGAGGAGTTGGTGAGGACAGACAAGCTGTAACTTATGGGCTGCCTCAAAGGAATTTTAGAAGCATGAAGATCCTCTCTTGGGCTCAAGAGAGTGAAACACGCTGCATTTGACTTGATATGCATAAATCAGTGGTGGGTAACCTTGGCACTCCAGATGTTTTGGAACTATAACTCCCATCATCCCTAGCTAACAGGACCAGTGCTCAGGGATGATGGGAGTTGTAGTCCCAAAACATCTGGAGGCCAAGGTTAGCCACCACTGGCATAAATAATACTGCTTGTAATAGTTGCCATCCTGCAAGTAAAGAGTCATTTTCAAAGTCGTGTGTGGAGTCTGCTTCATCGCAAGGGCCTTGATGGTGAAACCGCTGCATCACTTTGCATGACTCAGAAAAATAGCCATGTCCATTACATCAGCAGGTAGCTTCAGCAGCCCATTAACAGCAACCCTTTCTCGTGTTGCCACCCTCCGGACCTCTTCTGGAGGAGGCCCACAAATATGGACTCTTTGCTAGAAGATCAGAATGGTGATCAGAGATTGCCAAGTTCAACATAGTTACTAATAAGCCTTATTATTTACTCAGTGCTATGAAAGGGGGGGTATTTCACAAAGATCTCTTTTAACAGCCAAATGCATAGAATTTTTCAGTAACTGGAATTACAGTCGATCTAGCTTTAAGGCACAGCTTTTGTAGTTCATAACAACCATGAGAAAGATCTTCCCCACAATATCTCAGTGGGAAAGTTCCTTTCATAAACTCTTCCCCACAAGCAAAATATTTTCTTTGTTCATATCAAAGACTGAATACATTGGCAGGCCATTGATTGGTGCCATAAATGTTATGGGCTTACTGACGAACAGTCTTTAATCATTTGGCAGCAATTAGCCTCTGGCTCAGGTTTTACACTCAACTAAAGGTTATAGGTTTTTCCTCCATAGGCCCCTCTATGTGAATTAAAAGATATGACAGTCAAAGTTCACTACAGAATATTACAAGATCAAGGCAAAGAATGTGTAGTTGTGTCAGTTTTCAGAGCACTGCAATGCACTAATGTCATTTTATTAATTACAACAAGGCTCGCTGCTTAATTAATTTTTAGGATCATTTTAGGATCATTATCCTGCATCATTTCACTCAGAAAACAAGCAAGAGTTATCTCCTAAATGTTTCCCCTAGACAGCACAATGCAGTGCAAATTTACTCAGAAGTAAGTCCCATTGCTTTCAGTGGGGCTTACTCCCAGATTAAGTCCCAAGCAGGACTGGGGAAATCTCTTGTCTGAAGCCTGGATGAATCACTGCAAGTCAGTGCAGATAGCACTGGTGCCTGACATGGTACAAGGCAGCTTCCTCCTCTTCTTCCAGTGGGCCACTGAGAAAAGCCCTCCCATTGGCACCAATGAGCAGTCCCATCCCTGCCGCTCATTGGCGTTGGGGGAGGCTGTTTTAAAATTAAGATCACATCTCAGAAAGGAAGGCTTAATCCTCCCCAGATGTTGCCATCCATGCCAAATGCCAATCATCCACACATACACCTGGTATTTTTTAAAAACAACAACAGCAACAACTTGATTGCTAATTATGTTGTTAATGTAACATAATTAGGCCCTAAGAAACAGAATGACATATAGCTAGCAATCACTTTTCTTGAGCCCTCAATCATTATATTCTGGATAAAAGTAGGGGGTATTTAGTTTGAAATCCGCAATCCCTAGGATTGTCATGGATCAAAAGCTATTTTTCTACCTGTGTGGTAAAGGAAAGGGGTCCACAGCTCCGTCCTTTTGTGGTTCCACATAGGGATTTTGTGGAACCACATAAAGATTGTAGTTCCTATGTCCAGGAACTGGGTCTGCAAACTGTTTGAGGTGGGGTTGCCGTCTCCCTACAAAAGCAAATATGTAGCTTGGGGGTACAGTTACCTGAAACCCAGGGGCCAAGCCAATGTGACCATTACTGTACCCACACTGTGCTGACCTCCCTGCTGCCTCACCCCTCTCCCTGTTGGTTAGCTGGTAGAAAGCTCTGCATTGGAAAGCCAGGTGAGCAATGCTACCCCACCTTGCTGGCTGCTACTGGCAAAAAAGCAAAAAGCATTTTCTGTGGGTGGTATACCCCACCACCGGTACAGATTGTGTAGGGCAGATTAAATTGGTTTTAATAAATACAGATTTAATAAATGAATCCATAATATTTTGGGTAGGAAGATGTCATGGACTAGCTGAATGCAGAAGAGTGGCGAGAGGCACCAGCTGGGGGAACCCCCAGGGAAAGAAGGTTCAGAGCCAGGGGTTTGGCGCTGTGATGATGATGAGTGGTCAGAGGAAGACATCTGGGGGAGAAGGTGTCGGAGGCTGAAGAGGCAAAAGGGTTTATTGGGCAGGAAGAGGCTGTGGCAGAGGGCAGCCCAGAAGCAGAGGCCGAAGCAGAGACTGGAGAGCAGTGGGGGCAGGCTGCTGAAGAATCCAGGGGGTCTCCCCCTCCTGCTGCAACCAGCTGCCCTCCCTTCTGGTCTCCAAGAACACACAGAGAAATGAAGAGGGCGGAGCGACAAGACAATGGAGCCTTAGAGAATGGTGGGAAGGTGGGGACTTTCAGCCGTCACAACTGCCTCACTGGGACAAGAGCTACTGGGAGGAGTTGCTGTGACCACTAGGACATTGAGTGCTTTATTATTTTATTGCTGACCTATGCCTGTCTCCAGCTCCAGTTTCCTTCTGAGGAAACTGAATAGTTCAGTGAAATGAGGTTTATAGCCGGCATCCCGTTAAGGTCTTGTTTATTTCTTTAGATTTTTCCTTTACTCACTTTATGTGTTTAGTCTTACTTTTTACAAGACTATTTAAGCTTTATTTCCCCTCGTTTCAGGGATTTTCACGGTACCTTTTGGTTTTGTGCAGATTCTTATTCCCGTGATGGTCTTTTTTCTATTTATTTGTCTCCATCTCCTGACAGAAGAACGCCAATGGGTTAAGCTGACCCTACGTCCTTTTCAGAGTAGACCCCCTGAAACTAATGGATCCAAGTTAGTCATGTCCATTTCAATGAGTTTACTCAAGAGTAGAACTAGCATAGGCTACAACCCTTGCTCTGTACCCCCCCACCCCCAATTTCACCATAGCCTCTTCTTCTGATCATTGATCCTTTACAAGAGGTCTGGGCTCCAGTTAACGGCAACTTGCCAGTTCTACTGGTACCACAATCTTTCATTACACCGAGATGCTGAAATCCAGAATGATTTTAGAATTTCAGGTGGCGATACTTTTTTGGGCATCCTAGTTAACCACTGGTTCCACCTGCATGCCAGCAACTTGGGAACAATTAGGGCATTTGTATCAACCCACCCAAGGACATTCTGCTTAGCTGTCGGATTGGCTGAATCTGCCGGATCAAAGAGATGGGATGCAATGGGTGTTTATGTGAACATACATCTTAGATCAGCAGCCTGCAACCTCTGGACCTCATTAATGCCAAGCGGAGCTTTCCATTTGGATACCTCCAGCCAAGCTGTCCATGGCGTAGCTGATTCAAATAAAACAGATTTCAATGCCCAACACAACCATAGTTCTTGTATCTCCACCACAGGGGTATCCTTTGACATCTGCGATAAGGAACACTTTTCAATTTATTGTGCATCATTTACTCAAAGTTTTGTCGTGAGAGCAATAAGGACACAGTAGCCTCCCACCATTAATGCAGGGTCTACCCGTTTTATTGTTTCTAGCAATAACACGCAGCTTCATAAAACCAGCACACTGCCTGGGTTATTACACTGCACCTTCCGCACAACTATTACATTGCTCATTCATGGCAATTCAAGGAAATGAAATAATCTCCTTTTACTGAAAGCCTGGGAAGCTTATTTTCCAAATAAAAACAAACAGATCATTCTTCTCCCCCTTTTATTCCGAAGCAAAATGTTTCAGGCGTAGCCGGGATTTATACTGCACACATAAATCAACCTCCTTAACCAATGAACGGGATCATAAAAGCAAATATAGGGCTTCAAATGGGAGTTTAAAAATCCAAAAGGGAGGGGAGAATAAATCTGTTCAACATTATTTCCTCTGACCCCAATGCTGAAGCTTCCTTACTGAACGGGAGAGCAGAGAAATGCAATTTCAGCTCTTTTGATACCAGCGCAATATATCTGCCTCTGCCAAATTCATGCAGAAAACGTAGATTTCATCCTAAAAGGCTTTCTGTGTTTAAAAATCACACACACACACACACACACACACACACACACAAAAGCCCCAACAAGAACACATAGCCATCCTGGTTCTAATTGCAGTAACTCAAGCTGGTTTCAGCAAACAAAGCAATGTAGTTTGAATATCAAAACTTTTCTTCTCAGAATGCTCCAGTCATAAGGAAAAGCACAAATTAACTACTCCTTTGGCAGGCGGGTGGGGAGGCATGATGTAGAATCTGAGAGATGGCATTGGAATCCGGTTGCGAGCCTTGAATGAATTAAAGGCCTCCTGCCAGTCAGATGAAAGCCTATTTATAGCTCTCAAAAGCAACGACTCCGGTATAATTTTAGAAAATGACGTGAGAGGGATGATGGGCAAACCTTCAGAGGGTTCAGTAATTTGGTTTAGATAAGGATTCATCCTTTAAATGCATTCCTGAAGCACAGCCAAGCTTTTGATGGATGGCTTCTTGTGACCCCTCCTTCCTCATCGTCTAGATCCCTGTCCTGCTTGATTGCTGATGCAGCACCTTCTTAAAAGAATTCTTAGGGAAACTCCCATTGACAGTCTTCAATTTTTGAGATCTCTCTCCCCCCCCCTCCCTTATAGAATCATAGAATTGTAGAGCTGGCTCAATCCACAGCTCAATCCACAGCTTCTCTCCTGTATACACTAGATCTGCAGCTGACTTCTTTTTAGAAAAGGGGGAATACCATGACATACATATATACATACATTTAGCTAGCTAGCTAGCTAGCTAGCTAGCTAGCTAGATGATAGATAGTAGATAGATAGATGAAAGATAGATAGACGATGATAGATAGATGATTGATAGATAGATAGATAGATAGATATAGATAGATAGATAGATAGATAGATGATAGATATAGATAGATAGATGGTAGATGATAGATAGATAGATAGATAGATAGATAGATAGACAGATAGATATAAACAGCCGACTCATATAAAATATTGAGGTGGTGCATACACCAATGTATGCAAATAGAACATAAAATATCATAAAATGAGTTCACTCAGCACATAGTTAAACTATGGAATTCCCCCTCCTCCAAGAAGTAGAGATCAGCACTACCTTGGATGGCTTTAAAAGTTGAGACAAATTCATGGAGAAGAGTGTCATCAACAGCTACCAATCACAATGGCTATGTTCTACCTCCACTGTCAAAGGCAATATGCCCCTGAATACCAATTGCCAGGAGTCACAAATAGATAGTGCTGTTGCACTTAGGTCCTGCTTGTGGGCTTCCCATAGGCATCTGGCTGGCCACCATAAGAACAGGAGGCTGGGCTAGATGGGCCATTGTTTGGAATATGCCGCCGAACTATGGAAATGCCTATTGTCTGTCTGGATCGGTGATACAGAAAGCGGTGTGTGTGTCTGCGTGTAGAGACCTCTCACTCTTGCGTAGGTGAAATGAAAACTGGCTGTAGAAATTAAGTGTCACTTTCTTTGGCCTTCCCACTTTCCCCTCTGGCCCTGCCCACCATTGGGATGTGGTCACCAAAAGACCTTTCTTAGGCTGAAAAAGGTCCCCCCAAGGCTGGTACAAAGCGTTGGCAAAAAGGGGTGGGAGTCAAGGAAAGGTAGCCCGCTTCCCATGGGAGAAGACATAATAGACGTGTCTTCTCTGTGGACATAAAAACATTTATATGGACATAGAAATAGCATGATCAGCAAGAGGAATTTAAGAAGGTGTAGAGCCATCAAAGCTGAGATGGCGGGTGATAGAGCATTCTCTAGGTCAAGAAGCCCACACATATAGGCTACATATCTGTTGTCTAGCAGCAGTGAAGGCATGGCTGTGGTCTAAACCACTGAGCTTCTTGGGCTTGCTGATCAGAAGGCCGGCAATTCAAATCCCCGCAACGGAGTGAGCTCCCTTTGCTCTGTCCCAGCTCCTGCCAACCTAGCAGTTTGAATGCAGTGCAAGTAGAGAAATAGGTACCGCTGTTGTGGGAAGGTAAACGGCATTTCTGTGCTCTCTGGCACTCGTCACGGTGTCCCGTTGCGCCAGAAGTGGTTTAGTCCTGCTGGCCGCATGACCTGGAAAGCTGTCTGTGGACAAACACTGGCTCCCTCGGCCTAAAGCAAGATGAGCACCATAGAACCCCATAGTCGCCTTTGACTGGACTTAACCATCCAGGGGTCCTTTACCTTTTTATCAGTAGGCTTGGACAAGTGGAGAACAAGTGGAGAATAGGAGGTCAATTCACGTTGATCTGCTGGGGCACAGCTGGCTATGTCAGTCTCCCTTGGAATCACAATGGGATAGGAACCTGGCAAGCTACTCCTGCAAGGAGTGTGTTATTCTGATATCTTTTAATAAACCTGTGGTCTATTAAAACCTACCAATTGAAACCTGTTCATTTATTCCTTTTCCCATGCAAGGGTGTTTGTTTGTTTGTTTGTTTGTTTGTGTTACAGTTAAACTCATTTTACCAAAACTAAGCCATTAAAAATGGGCACTCTAGTTAGCAAAACATCTCTGGGAAAGGAGGGATCATCTGCTTCAAAGCTCTGCACAAATGATAAATCAATTGTCTCATTGGAGGAGCAATTCACCAAGTCAGAATAATGAATGAGCCCTTGTATCATTGTGTTCCTAGTGGAGACATTATGCCAAATGATATGATTACTCCATCTGAACCATTTATAAAAAGTCAATCACAGTGCGGATCATATATTTTACACAGTTTATTTTGACATCCACCTATTTTTTATTCTTTGACAAAAAGGTCTGAGCTATAACCTTTCTGTCATGTCTGCAGAATGAACGTTGCTAACTGAAGTTGTTGTGTTCCCTGCATTATGCCATTTGTATTAGCAAACACCATGGGGAATAAAGCTCAGAAATTGCCGCTTTCAAAAACTGACAATAAAACATGACTTTTTAACCTCTTAACTTTCTTTTTTGAACTCGGAAATGGATTGATAAAAAAATGTAGCAAAGAAAACAAACATGTCTCATTCCAGTCATAGTGGGCAGCTTTTACAACTGAATAAAACAACGAGATGATCTGGAACTTCCCTGCTTTTGTAGATAGGCATAGCTGTAATGATTCTTTTTATTTTTATTTTTATTTTTATTATTCACTGGGTATCAACTCAAGTATGCAAACGTTATGCATATAGGG
Organism: Darevskia mixta; assembly: GCA_034641385.1. Taxonomy (NCBI): domain Eukaryota; kingdom Metazoa; phylum Chordata; class Lepidosauria; order Squamata; family Lacertidae; genus Darevskia; species Darevskia mixta. The sequence continues at coordinate 6,005,671 of JAWWNH010000105.1, forward strand.
CGTTCTCTGGGCCATCAGTTCTCGCACACTAGAAGATGGAAGACATAGCCTCCAACATTTCTCCGATGAAAATAGTGATGTCCTATTCCATAACACCATCATCATCAACAATTGAGTGGCTGGGGAGACCCAGCCAGATGGGCGGGGTACAAATAATAAATTATTATTATTATTATTATTATTATTATTATTATTATTATTATTGTTGTTGTTGTTCATACCCCACCCATCTGACTAGGTTGCCTCAGCTGTTCTGAGCTGCTTCCAACATATATATAAAAACATAATAAAAACATTCAGAAAACATCCCTATATAGGCCTGCCTTCATATTTCTTCTGAAGGTTGCATAGTTAGTTATCTCATTGGTTGGGGGCTTGCATAACCCCATGCCCAACATTTATCTGATGAAAACAGGGATGTTCTAATGAAAAGTGGGACTTTCCGAGATCAAATCAGCAACCGGGACAGTTTCTGTAAATCCGGGACTGCTCCTGGAAAATAGACACTTGGAGGGTCTGTGAAGGAAAAGTGCTTTTAAGAAGACAAAACACCTGCATTTAAATATGCATTACTCTGATGGCACAGCCAACACATATCAGTGATACAAGTTAAGAGGATAAAAGCATTGGGAACTTCTGGTCCTCCCAGTGTTGTTAGGTTGCAGGTCTCATCATCCCTGGCCACTGCTCATGCTGGTTGGGACGGATGGAGTTGGAATCCAGCCACATCCTGAGGGTCTTAGGTCCCCTCCCTTGTCTTTCCTCTAATATAAAAGCAGTCAGGGTTTCTACTTCCTCAAATAAGCAACAAGGACTTGGTTGCTACTCCCACAGAAGGCAACGCTAAAACTCCTCCTGCTTACAGTGACCGATATCAGCCATCAGAACAGAAGTTAATTTTGTGGGAGCGATACATTAGCTATTCTTTATGCCTCCCCTTTTTATCTACCATAATTAGGCTTCAGTGGAGGAGAGCAGTTCAGTCTCCAACTGCAATTATATATCGTTTTCAGTCTACGTTTCTCAAGACACTGTTACACACACACACACACACACACACACACACACAATTAAATCTGCCTCGTACTTGACAGCACCTGAGGTCAAAGTCCTCCAATGGATGTGACAGATAGAAATCTGCTCCAAAAATACATTTAATTGAATTTTACTCTTCTAATCAGAAAAGGTATTTGTGGTATTACCGGTACTTGTGTATAGACTAAGGGAGGAATTGCACTGTTAGAAACATATCTGCTTGCCTGTCGGAATGATCTATCCTATCCATTCCCCATATGCTGTTTTGGGGGTTTTCCTGACCACATGGGCCAATTTTGGGATGTAGGGGGGCATGCAGAGAGACCAGGAACTTTTGACTTCTCTCTTTGGACTATTTTTGCTCCAGCTGGTCATAATAAGAACTCTGTAGCTAACAACGAATGCCCAAGTTTGCCTTTTCCCTTCTCCTTCCCAATCAGCTTTCCTTTGGTGCCATGTCAAATCCAAGGGCAGGGACTGACTCATTATTGATACCTTTATTCCAGTCTGTTCAGCAGAAGAGCAGCATAGCAGCAGAAGAGATGTAAAATTTTGTGCACAAGCCCATAAATAAGATATAAGCAACACATGCAAATAAAACTTTGAGAACAGATTAATTTTGCGACGTTAAATTTATGTACAGAACGAGGAAGGTAAAGTCTGTTTTCTCTCTCTAGTGTCATTACAGATCATTTCTGTAATGGAGCTTTTCTTGGATGCAGCAGAGCACACTGTCTCCACCAAGCAGGAGACAGGGCACATCCCTGAGGAGGAGATCAGTTCCCCAACTCAGGAGCCAGATGTATGGAGGAACGTGACTCACAGAAGTAGAATGCCCAGGGATCGCTCTGAGTGTTTAGAACTACAAAATCAATTTGAAGTGCTCTCAAATCTGGAAGATGAAGACCAGACTCCATTGGAAGATCTCTCCCTCATCACAGTTGATGAGGTATATGAAGACGAGCAGCATAGTCAGTCCTCCGGGAATGTGCAGGCGACCTTGGAAGGGACAGCACGTGTAAGAATCCCGACCAAGCCTAAGAGGAGACGTGTAGTGGTGATAGGGGATTCCCTACTGAGGGGTACCGAAGCAGTGATCTGTGGGCCTGACAAGATGTCTCGAGAGGTATGCTGTCTCCCCGGGGCCAAGATCCATGATGTTACAGAACGGCTGCAAGGAATAATAAAACCTACGGATAAAAACCCCTTCCTTTTAGTCCATGTGGGAACCAATGACACCGCAAGCCATAGCCTCCAGAAGATCAAAAGTGATTATGAGGCTCTGGGCAGGAAGCTGAAGCAATTAAATGCACAAATTGTCATCTCATCTGTCCTCCCAGTTGAACGCCGTGGCCCAGGAAGAGAGGGGAAAATAGGAGAAGTGAACAACTGGCTTCGCAAATGGTGCCGGCAGGAACGGTTTGGATTCTTAGATCACGGCCTGCAGTTTCTTGAAGATGGACTTCTGGCAAGTGATGGGCTGCACCTCACAAGGGTTGGGAGGAATGTTTTTGCCAACAATCTCAAAAACCTCATCAGGAGGGCTTTAAACTGACTTATGTGGGGGAGGGAGACAGTGGTCCTGAAGGTAGGAGTCTATCAAATGCTGAAGATGATCATCCAAAAGTCAAGGACCAAATGGAGCAAACAGCACACAGACCTAGTGGTGGGAGGAAAAAATCCTTAAGTAGGAGACTAGGGGGAATGATCAATGGTTTTCAATGTCTGTATACAAATGCACAGAGCATGGGAAATAAACAAGATGAACTTGAGCTCTTGATACAGCAAACTAAATACGACATAATAGGCATCACTGAAACCTGGTGGGATGAGTCTCATGATTGGAATGTAGTAATAGAGGGATACAATCTATTTCAGAGAAATAGACCAAACAGGAAAGGAGGAGGAGTGGCATTATATGTCAGGGATGTGTATACCTGTGAAGAGATCCATGATTTAAAACTTCAAAGCCAAATTGAGAGTATCTGGGTCAAAATTAAGGGAGAGAAAAATAACAGTGATCTCATTGTGGGAGTTTACTATAGATCCCCGAGCCAAACTGAGGACATAGATGATGCCTTCCTGGAACAGATGACCAAGCATTCAAAAGGAAATGAGATAGTAGTAATGGGGGATTTCAACTATCCTGATATTTGTTGGATGTCAAACTCAGCCAAGAGCATAAGGTCGAACAGATTCCTCACTGGCCTTGCAGACAACTTCATTGTCCAGAAAGTGGTAGAAGCAACAAGAGGATCAGCCATTTTAGATCTGGTCCTAACCAATAGTGATGACCTGGTTAGTGGGGTAGAAGTGGCAGGATCATTAGGTGGGAGTGATCATGCTCTTCTGGAGTTTATTATACATCAGAAAGGAGCAACCAAGCATACTAAGACTCAAATTCTAGACTTTAAGAAAGCCGACTTCAGAAAACTTAGGGAAATGCTGGATGTGATCCCATGGTCAGTAATACTAAAAGGGATGGGAGTTCATGATGGATGGGAGTTTGTTAAAAGGGAGATATTAAAAGCACAACTTCAAGCAGTACCAATGCGACGAAAACATGGAAGGTGCCTAAAGAAGCCAGGGTGGCTATCTAAAGAACTTTTAACTGAGTTAAGATTTAAAAGGGATATGTACAAGAAATGGAAAAAGGGGGAAACCACCAGAGAGGAATTCAAACAAATAGCCAGCACATGTAGAGACAAAGTCAGAAAAGCTAAAGCACAGAATGAACTCAGGCTTGCTAGAGAGGTTAAAAGCAATAAAAAGAGTTTTTATGGGTATGTCCGTAGCAAAAGGAAGAACAAGGAAACAGTGGGGTCACTTAGAGGAGAAGATGGTGAAATGCGAACAGGGGACGCAGAAAGGGCAGAACTCCTCAATACCTTCTTTGCCTCAGTCTTCTCCAAAAAAGAAAACAATGCCCGACCTGAAGAATATGGAGCAGATGATTCAGCAGGGGAAACACAGCCCAGAATAAGTAAGGAGGTAGTACAAGAACACTTGGCTAGTTTAGATGTATTCAAGTCTCCAGGGCAAGATGAACTACATCCCAGAGTATTAAAAGAACTGGCAGAGGTGATTTCAGAACCACTGGCAGTAATCTTTGAGAATTCCTGGAAAACAGGTGAAGTCCCAGCAGACTGGAGGAGGGCAAATGTTGTCCCTATTTTCAAAAAGGGGAAAAGAGAGGACCCAAACAATTACCGCCCAGTCAGCCTGACATCAATACCAGGAAAGATTCTAGAGCAGATCATTAAGCAAACGGTCTGTGAGCACCTAGAAAGGAACGCTGTGATCACTAAAAGTCAGCATGGGTTTCTGAAAAATAAGTCATGTCAGACTAATCTGATCTCATTTTTTGACAGAATTACAAGCCTGGTAGACGAAGGGAACACTGTGGATGTAGCCTATCTTGATTTCAGCAAGGCCTTTGACAAGGTGCCCCATGATATTCTTGTAAAGAAGCTGGTAAAATGTGGGCTAGACAATGCTACCATTCAGTGGATTTGTAACTGGCTGACTGACCGAACCCAAAGGGTGCTCATCAATGGCTCCTCTTCATCCTGGAGAGAAGTGACTAGTGGGGTGCCACAGGGTTCTGTCTTGGGCCCAGTCTTATTCAACATCTTTATCAATGACTTGGATGATGGGCTTGAGGGCATCCTGATCAAGTTTGCAGATGACACCAAATTGGGAGGGGTGGCTAATACCCCAGAGGACAGGATCACACTTCAAAATGACCTTAACAGATTAGAGAACTGGGCCAAGGCAAACAGGATGAATTTTAACAGGGAGAAATGTAAAGTACTACACTTGGGCAAAAAAAATGAAAGGCACAAATACAGGATGGGTGATACCTGGCTTGAGAGCAGTACAAGTGAAAAGGATCTAGGAGTCTTGGTAGACCACAAACTTGACATGAGTCAACAGTGTGATGCAGCAGCTAAAAAAGCCAATGCAATTCTGGGCTGCATCAATAGGAGTATAGCATCTAGATCAAGGGAAGTAATAGTACCACTGTATTCCGCTCTGGTCAGACCCCACCTGGAATACTGTGTCCAGTTCTGGGCACCACAGTTCAAGAAGGATATTGACAAGCTGGAACGTGTCCAGAGGAGGGCAACCAAAATGGTCAAAGGCCTGGAAACGATGCCTTATGAGGAACGGCTTAGGGAGCTGGGTATGTTTAGCCTGGAGAAGAGAAGGTTAAGGGGTGATATGATAGCCATGTTCAAATATATAAAAGGATGTCATATAGAGGAGGGAGAAAGGTTGTTTTCTGCTGCTCCAGAGAAGCGGACACGGAGCAATGGATTCAAACTACAAGAAAGAAGATTCCACCTAAACATTAGGAAGAACTTCCTGACAGTAAGAGCTGTTCGACAGTGGAATTTGCTGCCAAGGAGTGTGGTGGAGTCTCCTTCTTTGGAGGTCTTTAAGCAGAGGCTTGACAGCCACCTGTCAGGAATGCTTTGATGGTGTTTCCTGCTTGGCAGGGGGTTGGACTGGATGGCCCTTGTGGTCTCTTCCAACTCTATGATTCTGTGATTCTGTGATTCTGTGATTCATTTCAAGGTGTTTTTGTTCTAATACTATGCAAACTTCAAACGTGATCATGCCTTTCAGAAGCCATAGAGGCTGGATCAATTCTGTAGTATCTTCAACAATAAGTAAGTGATTGTGTGTGTTGACATTACCACAAGGAGACATCTCTTGTCCATTTGCACCTTAGAATCATAGAATTGTAGAGTTGGAAGGGACTCCAGGGGTTATCTAGTTCAAGCCCCTGCAATGCAGGTAATCTCAACATGCGGTCTCCCATCCAGTTTGAAACCATACCGGACCCTGCTTAGCTTTGCAAATGTGCTAGCAGATGATAAAATACTGCCACAGCTCTTGTGGCTTTATAAGATAAATGTTGTTTGGCATGCTTACTTAGCTAAGATTAATCCATTACCACGCAAGCCAAATTCCATAATACAATTGTAACACAATCCAGTGAGAACACGGTACTGTAATAGCTAAGGTGGAAACTTTACAAACATGTTTTGATTCTGACCAGTGGGATGCCAGAAGCCTTGCTTGCATTAAAACTGTTATTGTTCATGTTTATTATTTTAAAACAAGTTGAAAATGTATTCTATTTTTTAAAAAATTCAAGTGTACAGTTTTGGAAGAGTTTAAGCATTCTTGGGAAGGAACTGTAACATTCAATTGCTATGTAAACGAAGTGGGCAATTTTTTTTTTTTTTAAATCCCTACCTCTGTATGGTGAAGAGAAGCAAAATTACCCATTAATGGCAACAATAAAGTATTATTATAACAGATGCTAATATACCTAACGTAGTCATTATTGCAAGGCACCTAGTGATTAAGCATGCATATCCCTTTTGTTATGCAAAAATGGCAACAGCTTTCTGGTACATTGCAGGCGCTCAAAGGCAATAAAAATAAGTGTGCCTTTCAACTAAGGTACTCTCCAGTAGCCATCAAACTTCCTGAGGAAGCACAAACAACTGCCATTTAATCGGCTATGCAGAAAAGAAGCAATCAGACACACAACATTACTCATATTTTATCCTGCTGTTTCTGTATATGCTAGCGCTAACAGCAAACAATTTCTTTACTCTGGTGTGCACTGAGCATGCAGTTGCTAATATGCATCGGTGTGCCCAAGGAGGATTATGTCTGTGAGATCCCATGGTCCCTGCGACAAGCCTGAAAGGTGCATTTCAAACAAGAGCTTAACATGTAATTATTTTAAGGTAGCGCTCAGAGAATGGGAATAAATGGAGTAACAGGGCAGTCCGGAAGATGAATGTAACAGTGGGACTTGAGCTAGACAAAGAGAAGCGAATGCTTACAATCCACTTTTTGAACCCCAACGTACGTCATTCAGGCCTCCTGCAAATTGTGCTCTTTCAGACTGCGGGTGACGAATTACATATTTGAATGTTGAAATTTCATCGTGCCAGAAAACTAGCATATCAGGAAGATAGGGAAGCTAACACCCTTTCAGTGACATGCACTTTTCTGTAGGGAATTTTTTTGATAGGAAGGAGAGCCTTCAAACCAAGAAACATGACTGATTTGATATGCATTCTGTAGTGGTCCAGATTCATAAGGACTGGGTGGATGGAGGATGGAGGGAGATGTGCATTTTGCTTGGCTGGAATGTAACCTTCCGCACAAAGCTAGGAGTAGCATCCATTTCTCTGCCTGTTTTTGGCTCTGCCCCCCCGGTTGGTCTGTGGCCCCTGGAACTGCAGCCTTCAAGCTGAGAAATTTTCCCCACCCCTGAATTAGATAACAAAGGGGAGGCGCAGAAATCTTAGTACCTGCAGTTTGCTTCCTAAAAAGGCAACATTAACCTTTATAGTTGTTAAAGCATAACAAATTCTAGTATATATTCGCGGGCAAATTAAGACATTTCTGAGCATTTGTTCTTGAGAATGAAACTCTTGACAACCAATCCACCTACTGTCATTGTAATACAGGCAACAATGAGGAAGCACGAAGCACGAAAGGCACATCTTAGAACAATGGAGTCAATCAGAGAAAAATTACAGCAGATGGATATTCTCTGCAGAGGCCAATCACTGTACCAGAATAGCTGCGAGAAAACGGGGAGGGGAAGACAGAAAGCAAGCAATTTTTGCCATTTCAAGCTTTCTATTATTTTGACACAGTAGCATTTTCAACCTTGAAATATCCATCCCCTCCCGAGCTGCAAATAATGTGACTGTGGAACAGCAATGACTGGTGGGAATGCTTCATTAAAGCATTCATTAATGCTTTAATGAAAAGCATTAAATAGCCGTGACTGCTGACCAATGGCCAGAAGGAGAGAACCCCCTCTCCCCTCCTTGGGGAGAGCACTCCACAAATGAGGAGCCATCGCTGAAAAGGCTCGTTCTCATGTTCCCACCCTCCTGACATCTCATGGAGGAGGCACACAAAGAACATCTTCAGGTGATGATTCCAGGGTCTGGGTCAGTTCCTATAATGACTGGGGCCAGTTCACATGACCATTTGATGTTTGTTATCTCATCTTTCAAAGATATTATGCCTCACTAGCTGTTAAGTCCCCACCACGCTTCATAAAGCTGTACTGGACAACTAGGTTATTTTTATGTCACACTCTTGATGTTGGAAAAGCAATACCCTAGGACTGTACTTTGAACGCTTACGTTGACTTTGTCTCTTGGCATGGCAGTAAGCCACAGATTCAACTATGTTCTGAAAACAACATGGCTGTTAACCTTCATTACAGTGGTACTGGATCCCAACTAAAACATAAGTAGCTGCCATTTCAATGCATTCTCTTGTTTGCTATTTCAGCGCATGCGGGTATGTGGGTATAGCAAGAGTGGCAAAGCTGTAGACCTCCAGATGTCATTGAACTACAACGTCTCTCTGACCATTGGCCACACTAGCAGGGGCTGATGGGAGTTGGAGTCCAGCTGGAGGTCCATAGGGTAGCCACCCCTAGGAGTGTAGGGCTGTAACCTTAGAGACCATGTGCTTCATACTGATGGTACAGAAAGCCAAAACTGCCTTGGCAAAACAACAAAGGCAACAGAGGCAGCAGTTCCGGGGGGCAGGTTCAGATCTGTTTCAGAAGTTGTGAGTTGAGTTTGGAGAATGTTGACCTGACGCTTGGGAGATGCTTGGGCTATGAGCAGGGCATACCTGCTATAACCCACCCCCCACTCCCCAGCATGAAACAGATCCTTTGGATAGCAGATTCAAGAGATGGCATTGTTTTTCTGTCTCCTCTCTGTGCCCCCTTTGTAAAATGAGCTCCGATCTAAAGCAGAAGGGCATCTCTTTCACTTTTTGTTGCCGGTCTGGCAATGTCCAAACCTGAAAATATTCCGAGCCCTTGAATTTAATGTGCTTCTTCTGGTGCAATTGTTCTGAGGGCTTAAGCAATAATGAATTATTTCTCTACAAGATAACTTCAGTTATACCTCTAACTGATCTGCTATTACAGTAAGGTCAGACATGTCACCGTGCCTGATTAATGGAACGGACTTACTGAAACTGTTCAGAGTTAAGATCCCAATTACAATACAGGTCATAAATCCCTGTATTTCTCTCAGTACAGAATCCCACTTACTTCTAATGTGTGCTTGAAATGATCTAACTTTAGATTGTTCTCTGTTTCACAGAAATGTTGATGCAGATGTTAGAAACGGGACAGAAACTAAGACTTTCCCCCATGGCATTACAGTTACTTTCATTAACGATATTGTTACCTTTACCAATAAACTATCAATACATGCTTAGCGGGAAAGTGTGATCTGATGGAAACACCCCAATTTGAAGACAACTGTTTTCAAGATAAAGGTAAAGGGACCCCTGACCATTAGGTCCAGTCGTGTCCGACTCTGGGGTTGCGGCGCTCATCTCGCTCTAAAGGCTGAGAGCCGGTGTACAGCTTCCGGGTCATGTGGCCAGCATGACAAAGCTGCTTCTGGCGAACCAGAGCAGCACATGGAAATGCCGTTTACCTTCCTGCCAGAGCGGTTCCTATTTATCTACTTGCACTTTGACGTGCTTTCGAACTGCTAGGTGGGCAGGAGCTGGGACCGAGCAACGGGAGCTCACCCCGTTGCAGGGATTTGAACCGCCGACCTTCTGATCAGCAAGCCCTAGGCTCTGTGGTTTAACCCACAGCGCCACCTGGGTCCCTCCGTTTTCAAGATACTTTAGCCCAATTTTGCTACACTTAAGTTACAAGTAAACTTCAGTGTTACTGGAAAGAGAGCTGCACATCAATTCTTTGTTGTACAGTATTCTCAGAATGATGAAGGAAGCAAGGATGGAAGTGTAAGGTGCACATGGACTTGATAGATGCCATCAATCATATGCAACCTTGATAGGAAGGTCAAGGTACATATGAAAGCAAGTGAGGAAGTGAAAAGACCTAGGAAACACAAATCTGATTGATATGAGGTCAACAATTAACCTTGATTCCCTGTACCAAATTAATTAAATCCAGATGGGAAAAGTCTGATAAATTTGATGAGGTGGGTCAGATAGACTAATGCGTGTCAGGATAGGTCAAAGAGAATGTCGTCCTTGGAGGTAGTCAAAGAAATAAATTTTGAAGCAGTGAATGGAAGGCTGAGTGTATCAGCCCATAAGGGTATCTCATAAAGAAGGAGCTGAGGGTTTCATTGATTTGTTGTTGTGCTCATTATTACTGGGCATCCATATCTGTGCCCTGTTTTCTGAAGAAGTTACACAGAATGCCATCTTACGTAAAAAGGTTATCAAAGCCTCAGGGTCAAACTACACATGGCACTAGATGCATCATTAAAAACTATGGGCTGCATGCAATGTTAGTGTTGAAATTGCCATGCCAAAGTGGGTCTACTCTGAATATAACTAACATTGGATAAATAGCATTGGATGCAACCCTGTGACAGGGGTGTTTTTATTGAATAAAAGGCACAAGAGCAGGGAGTTGTTCTATTGGGACCATACAGCACAGCTGCCTTTTCTGTCTCCTGTTTTCTGTTGACAGTTGTGACCAATGCTATTTTTCTAGAAAAAGAGGTGCCAGAACTCACCATGAATGCCTTCCTTGTTTAATAATAATAATAATAATAATAATAATAATAATAATAATAATAATTTATTATTTATACCCCGTCCATCTGGCTGGATTTTCCCAGCCACTCTGGGCGGCTTTCAACAGAGCATTAAAAACAGAATAAAACTTTAAACATTAAACACTTCCCTAAACAGGGCTGCCTTCAGATGTCTTCTAAAAGTCAAATAGTTGTTTATTTCCTTGACATCTGATGGGAGGGCATTCCACAGGGCGGGCGCCACTACCGAGAAGGCCCTCTGCCTGGTTCCCTGCAACTTCGCTTCTTGCAGTGAGGGAACCACCAGAAGGCCCTCGGCGCTGGACCTCAGTGTCCGGGCAGAACGATGGGGGTGGAGATGCTCCTTCAGGTATACAGGTATACCTCATATGAGAGGTGCCAAAGCTGAGTTCTGGTGAGTTCCAGCTGAAAAAAAATCCATGGTTGTGACCACTTTCACCCTCTTTTGCATCCAAACTGCAACGGACAATTTCTCATCATCATCATCAACAAAAACAATGAACAATCCATCTGTTTCAAGTAAATATGTGCCCGAGACCACAGCCGAAATTTCTATCGGCTGTTCATTTAGATTCCTCAGCTCTGTTGTCCCAGTTGTTCCAGTTCTGACTCTCTATGGCTTCTGCCCACACACAAATTCCAGAAGTTTATTTGCCGCTACATCAATTTGCATCAAGCAGAATTGACGCAGTATTGCCTACATATTGGTACAGCTGTTTTCTCTCCCACCCCCTCTCGGAGTGTACAGTGGCACATATGGAACATAGTATATTTGCACTTAAATTGGCTCCGTCAGCTTGAGGCCAATAATTCTTGTAAAGGGAGATGAGCAAACAGCGGTTAAAAATATAAGCGCAGCTACAAAAATCTGTCAAGCCTTCTTCACAAACTGCTCATACACTTGTTTAGCATCATGAGAAGGACTTCACTGTCTGGTGTGGCCCCATGGCACAGAGGAAAGCATGAGAATATCACAACTATACAGGAGGGTGCTGACTAACTTGGAAAGATTCATACAATTGAACCCTCATGTGGATGCAATATTCACATACACTGCCTGGTGAAGTGATATTGCATGAATGGAAAACAGGTCCTATACGTGTGTACATGCTGGGGGCTCGGTATCACCCTGGCCTCCAAAACCTCACCCCCCAACTTTTGGTCCATTGCCTTGCATGATGGGATATGATGCATTTCAAAAATGTTGCTGCGATGGCGCCAGTCACAGTTGCATTGTATTGAGTTGAAAAGGGACATGAATATTGGGCTGAAATAAACACCAAATCCTAACCATTCCAGCAGGGATTCAATATAACAATCCCCCCCAATGCTGAGAATGACTTTTGCACACTAGGGGTTGGATTCAAACTTAGTCATCCTTAGAGTAGACCCACTGACTTAAATCTGGATCCAATTCTAGATTATTGGTACTTACAGCTGAGTGAAAATGGCCTCCCAGAATTCCCCATGCTATTTTGGGCAGTGAAATTGGGTTGATGACAATTCGCCAAACATTATCCAGGGGAGAACTGAAATTGTCCAATAGTTTAGGAACAGCTTAACAAAGGAAATTTTCAAGAAATATTTCTTTTCTTTTCTTTTAGAGGATATGGCTCACTTTAATGTTGAATTAAACTCTGGGTGACAGCCAACACGTATGCCAAGGAGACTCACTGAAATCAATTGACTTAAATAATTTGATTCTGTTAATTGCCTTAAATAACTATATTCTGAGAGTGGCTAAAGCTGGATATCACCCTCTATGATTATTAGTTCATGTTGGCGGATTAAGGAAGCAGAGGACTGAGAGGAATAGGGACCAAGCACATGGCTTCCGCTAGTAATATTGAACTAATATTAAGCAATATTAAGACTGGATCCACAGCTTCATTCAGGAGTTCAAAAATATTGTTGTTGTTTTTTAAAAAAATCTGTTCGAAAATTATTTGCTGAGAAACTGTGACTCGGTCCTGTTCTGTTTCTATTACTAAATTTAGTTGCAGATAAAGCGGTAACAATTTTGAGGAAATTACAGGAAATGGTGTGCAGCAGGAGTAGCCAATATGGTGCCCTCCAGATGTTGGACTACAACTCCTATCAGCCCTCACAGGATAACGATTATTCAGGGATGATGGGAGTTGTAGTCCATATGATAGCCACCACATTGGCTTCTCCTGTTACCGGTATATAAGATTAAATAACCCACAGGTGGAAACTAACATTCTCAGTACAACTGAACCAAATTTATATGAGCATTTAGGGCACTTCTGGTTGGTCCCTAGTTTGGTTAGAAGGCCTTTACTGCAATTATTATTATTTCAACCTGTAATTTAATACCAGCCTGAGTTGGCCTAACTTTATTGCAATGGCAATTTGCGGGTGCCGGAGCCACCTTGTAAATAAGATGAGTCACCTCCGTTGTGTGCATCCTGGATAAATATCTTTAAATAAATAACAACTCTGCTGTGCAAACATCATTCAAAAATGCAATTAAACTTAAGACTTACTCTGCACAGTAATATATATATATATATATATATATGTGAAGGAGCACTGAAGCCAAGGATTTTCAAATGAAGTTTGCCTCTTAGCTCGATACCCTCAAGGTCATATTGTGGTGACTTCATTTTTCATAGTCAAAGGAATGATTTAGTAATAATGGTGGCAGCATCCTGTGCCTTCAGTATAATGATATTCAGTGTTGCATAGGATAATGTAGGGGCTATTCGTATTCATGTTTCTCATTGCGGCCACACAAAGTGGATCCATTTGTTAGAAGCTCTCTTGCATCTTATTAAACACAATGTGAAGTGGGGGTTGGGGAAGCAAAACAAAAGTGGAAGGAAAACTGCATCACGTTTTAAAAGAGACGGTAACACTTTCACAGTTTTCCCCATTAAACCAAAGTTCAGAGGTAAACTATTAAGCCAGATTTCTGCCTACTGGAACCAACCATTACACCACATATTGCTTTGGCATTCTCAGTAGAACTGTGATGAAGGATAGAAGCACAGGATGGTTGGGAGAAAAAAGGCCAGCAAGACCAACTCAGTCTTTGCCCTCCAGATGTCTTGGATCAGCCAGCAGGTGCTGGGAGTTGTAGTTCAAAACATTTGAAGGGAAACCACATTGGCAAGGGCTGGTCTAACCAGTGGTGTAGCATGGGTGGGGGCACAGAGCTGGGCTCCATTGAAAACGGCTTCTCCATGTGAACTAGGAAGTGACATATCCAAACAACCAAACAACTCTTTTCTTATCTCTGTGGCTGCGATCTCTTGGGTGACGTGGAGACTGCTGGGCAGTTGAATGCGCATGAGTACTCTATCCATCTCCCTTCCCTCTCAACCTCCTCCACATGGCCCTGGGCACTGGCAACACACGCTATGCCACTGGGTCTAACCCTTTGAACCATCCACACAGCTGCCACCTACAGAACAACCTACTCGATCCAGACCACAAATGGTGAGTAGAAAGAGATTGGAGATGGCTTAGACATATTCTACTATGAAGAAACAGAAACAGTTTTCCCACCAGTTTTCCTGGCTACAAGATCCCAAGGTTAATGAGAGAAGACCTTATGGCTGACACTTGTTCTGATACACTGCCAGCAGCAGCTGCCACACCCACACTGTGCTAAGCTCCCTATGCCTTGCCCCTTCTCCCCTTGGCAGCAATGCTCACCATCAGGAAGCCAAGTGAGCAACACCACCCTGCCTTCACCAGCCCACCAATCTCTGCCAACTACATTGACTCTAAGGCCACCATGGTTAGAAGCTAAGTGGTAGATACACTGTGGGCCTCCTCATGTGGTTGACTCCATCCCGCACAAACACCAGTCAGAATGGCCAATGATCAGGGATGATGGGAGATGTTGTCCGACAACATCCTAAGGCACTACATTGGCAAACTCTGCTCTAAATAGAGTCAGTGACAAAAAAAAGTCAATCGAAACCAAAGAAAATTCTTACTTTGTCTGCCAGAGTCCTGTGTGTGTGTGTGTGTGTGTGTGTGTGTGAATATTCAAATGGTGGCAGAGTTAAAAGGCCACATGAAGACATTTTTGCTCTTCTCTTGTGCAGGACTCCCATTGTACCAGTGAAATTTGAAAGAGCAAAGCCTGGATGGTCTACAAGAAATCATCTCCTTAGAAACACTGGTTGGTAGGAAGAAATCTGACACAGCAAGCTGCCGCTAGACTGGGTGAGAATTTGCTGGCACAAAGGGGGGAAAGACTGCCTGTTGAGAACGGTTGTTAATTCCTTTTCACTACGTGGTGCATAACCACCGATTGTACATTGATAGTTTTGTAAACCTTGCTCGGTACGTTATTGCATCCTCACAATGGAGGCCTTTTATCGCAAAACAACTTCCCTTTTATTTCCTCCTTTCCTTCCATTCCATTTTGGCAAACGGCAACTGCCCATTTCTACAGTCACAAAACCCTGGCAAAACAAAGCTGGCAATAAAATAAGATTTTTAAAAAAACAAGTAGCTTTTAAAACCTCACCCCCCCCAAACACTGATGTAATGCAAACCTATTAATAGCGGCTGTGAAACAAACATTTATTTGACTTTATAAAGCCTTGGCAGAACAGCAGAGGCTGGAGTGGGGGGACTCTAGCAAGAAAGCAACTTCAGCACTCCCTGGAAGAAATATTGAGACAATGTACCTGCATGACAATCAGAAGGTCAAACACTAGGATGAAGGAAGCCAAGAAGGCCCGCGAAACCTCGTCGCTTGGCAGGAATCCACGGTTCAGCTTGTCCCAGCTGATCCAGTCAGTTGTGATGACGAGCACAACCACTGAGGTCAAAGTAAACAGAACTGTCCTGAATGGGGAGAGCAGAAAAGAGGTCATCAAATCACACAGTGTGTGCGTGCCTGCAGAGGATGGGTGGAATTACAAGGTTGCTTTTATCTATCTTGCAAATGCTTTTAAAGGATGATGTTTTTATCCACTTGAAATTGCTGGGTGACCTTCTTTTAAAACAGGGGCAGGGAATCTCTCATATCTACACACACGCACACACGCACACACACACTTTTTAAATTAAATTTTCTGTTTTACAATTTAGAATATTCCTTTAAAGATCCTTATAAAATGTCGGTTGACTTCCCTTCTTCTCTTTCCATGGTTCATTTTGCATAATATAAATCCCTGCATATTATACATAAACTAAACCATTCGGTATTCCATTGTTACATCCATCAAAACTTATTTACACTGTTGAATTTATCTTAATGCTGCCAATGTTTTCAAGTGTACACAATTTCCCCCCATACATTAAATAAACATTTTCCAATCTTCTTTAAATATATGTTCCTCTTGTTCTCTTATTCTATATGTTAACTCTGCAAACTGCACATATTCCATCAGTTTAAGCTGCCATTTTTCTTGAGTTGGGACCTCGCTTGTTTTCCATTTTTGGGCTAACAAAACATGGGGTGCAGTGGTGGCATACATAAATAACCTTTTTTGACACCTGGGAATTTCCATCTGAATTATCCCCAACAAAAAGGACTCTGGTTTTTTCTAAGTACTTTTAAACATTTTTTTACAATTCATTATGGATTATTTCCCAATACCCTTTTACCCATTTACAGTTTCACCACATATGAAAGAAAGGGGCAGGGAATCTCAAGGCCAGGCATAGGCAAACTCGGCCCTCCAGATGTTTTGGGACTACAACTCCCATGATCCCTAGCTAACAGGACCAGTGGTCAGGGATGATGGGAATTGTAGTCCCAAAACATCTGGAGGGCCAAGTTTGCCTATGCCTGCTCAAGCCTGTGGGCCAAATGTGGCCCTCCAGGCATCTCTATCTGGCCCTTGGAACTGTGTCCAAGCCATACTCCCTCTATCAACCTCATACTATCAACCCTTCACACCCACTATCCTAGGAATCTTGGGAGCTGTACTTTACCCCCACAGAGCTACAATTTTCAGCACCCTCAACCAACTACAGTTTCCATGATTCTTTGGGGGAAGGTTGTTGCTGCTGCTGCTGTTTCAATTTATATCCCTGCCCTTTCTCAAAAGATCCCTGGGTAATGTACATTAAAAACACATTACAGAATATCGATGATCAAACATAATGAAAAACATAATGAAAAGCATACTGACATGCGCTTTCAAAGTACAGTGTGCATGTGAAGATCACCAACTTTCCTCAAACAAAAGCTGGAAAATATGCCACAACCCTTTGGAGTGTCAACTATTTACGAAGTCCAAAAAACTTAGAAAGTTATAGGCATTAAAGGCTAAAACCACTGCGCTATTACTTCCTCCACACTATTAATCAGTTGTAAACATATTCATTTCAAAAAATCAAATTACAGAAATACTTGATTTAACAAATGAAACCCAGGGTTATTTGGTGGGGAAAACAGTATTATTTATGCAGTTCGCATCGTTTTGCCACACAATGGCTTGCTTTGGGCTGTCTCTGCATAATAGCTGTGAATCCCTCTTCACAATGCACTTTAGAATGTTTGAGACAGTGGAAGAGAAAACAATAATTCTGGATGTCAGTGCACATGTGCTATTACAGAGCAGATAAATGCCTGGGCATATGCATAAATAGCATGTCAGCAAGTCAATATTTGCTTCTGCTTCCAATTGGCGCTCTGGCAATTGTTCCAAGGCATTTCCCCCCTCATTAATTCCTTTCTCTGAGAGGGGAAAAGGAGAAAACACCGAGAATGTTTTCTTCAATGTTTGCACAGATGACCAGTGCTCAGTGCTCCTGAAAATCAATGTGCCAAAGAACCCACACAAGTGCAGATGCTGACAGAGGCGAAACAAAGCAAACAGCAATATGGTCATGTATGCCTAGACTCGAGACTACTTTTTGACTGTGCGCAGGAATCAAATACAAAACAAAGCAGAATAATATAAAGCACCGCTACAGCATGTGTCATATCCTCTAACATTTCTCCGGTGAAAATTGGTACGTCCTCAGGAAAAGCAGAACATCCCAGGATCAAATCGGAAACCGGGACAGCTTCTGTAAATCTGAGACTGTCGTTGGAGAATAGGCAAACTTGGAGGGTCTGCTTGCCTGCGAAAAGTCACCCAGGTTCAATTCCTGGTAGCTTCAGGCAGGAATGGAAATTGAAAACTTGGAGAGGACAGTTAATGTACACAATGCTAAGCTCATGGACTAAAGGCCTCACTTGGTCTAAGGCAAATTGCTATGGGCAGTATCCGATGAAGTACTTCTGCTAGCGCAGGATTTGCACTTGTGCAACGGAACCTCTTCCTTTCTTCTTCTGGTGCACTTCCATGTCCTCCCCAAATCTGATCCTGACACACAAGGAGAGGAAAAGGAGGGGAATTTCCACTGCGCAGCCAAAAATCCTTGCACCAGCAGAAGTCCTTGGTTGGATTCCACTCTCTATGTTTGAGTCATGATATGCATGTTTTCTAGTAACACCTGGAAGCTCTAATCACCTGGGGTCACTCTGACCACTTTGTTACTTTTCATGCAAAACATACATGCCATGTTTGAAGGAAGGTTGTTGGAAAATCATCCATGCAGAACTATTCATTCTTTTATCTCGCTTAAATCTTTGGAGATTCTCCAGTTACTGTTCTGATACGAATGCATGATATACACAGAGTCGATAATGTTGTTGCTTGAACTGTCTTTTGAAATTTAAAATAGAAATAGAAATTATCCAGCAAAAATGTACAGGAAAGGGTTACAATAGGAGACAAACAATATAGCGCTTATGCAAATAATGCCACCATGTAGATATTTCATTGAATATATAAAAATGTCACTGTATTGTTGGAAGGCAATTTGTCTGTTTTTCAAAGAATGAAAAGAGATTGAGATTGGCTCTGAGAATTTTGTCTAGAAAACTGGATAAAGGAGGCTGGAGACTCCCAGATATTTGACATGTACCATGATGCATTTCAGCCTTGCCAATTACGCAATATTATCTGGGAAGCTAAAAAGTACTCAATTAAAATAGAGCATCTAATGTTGAATAAGAACCCTGTGGTCTTTACCATTTGAAGATACACCAGCTTCTTTTCTTAAACAACAACAATTTACACTCTCCACATTTCAGTTTTGGCATAAATGGCAGTGGAGGCTATCACTAGTATGTTCTCCTTTGATTCCTAGTGACAGGAGTCTTATTGATGGTCCAGAGAGCTGGGTCTCCCAGGCTGATTATAAAGTTCCCTCAGGCTCAGACAGGTGCAGGAGGACCTCCAGGTAACATGGTCCCAAACCACTTAAGAGATTTAAAGGTGAAGTCCAGCACTTTAAACTGGGCTCAACAACAAATTGGCAGGCAATGTAAATAGAACATAATTGGTGCAATATCCTCTTATCATTTGAGCACTCTTGTTGCCATCTGGAGGAGCTAGCAAACAGCACAGATGTCATTGAAAGACCTTTGAAGAAGGCAGATATCATCCTATCTCCTGCTTACAAGAATTTTTACCCAGCATTTGCAGCTAAATTTAGCATTTTCTCCAAAGCCTAATGCAACCCTCCTGTCTCTGCCAAAATCTTCGTACGAGAGCTTTGATGATCTGTTCAAATCAAGAGACAAGATGAAAGCCCCAGTTTGACTAGTTTCCTCGTTTTAAGTATGACGTCTCTGTTTTGTTTTTAGCCATAGGAACTGAGTGTATGCTGTATTATCTTTTTTCATACCCCCCAAAACTTGGGTTATTACAAAAAGTGAAAATCTGGGCACAAAAGTAGTTGAGGTTTTTTTTTGAGAGAGGTGTGATTTTTTTGCAAAAAAAAAAAAAATCCTCCTAATTTTTTTTTAATTCACCACAAAATCAACACTTTTGACATTTCCCCCATTTTTTGAATTTCCAATCAGATGCTATTTCCATTGGCCGAAACGTGAATATGTCCAGGAAATTCCAGAAGTATGGCCCTAAGCATATTCAACTTTCCATCTTAATATATGGGCATGGGCAAAGATGCATGCACACAGATGTTTGATTCACGTGGCATGGTAAGCCAAACTACCGCGATTGTGCAAAAAAGCTGTCTCCTGGATGTTAGTCTTGTGGTCCAATCAACATCAGCGATCACCATGCAAAATCCTGGCCAATGCACTAACACCCATTGGTTCCCAATCCTGGTTCTAATTTTGCTCAGTAACTTCCCAGTGGACTAGGGAGACTCCCAATTTTAACCAAAAACGAAGCACTCAGTTTATTGATATACAAAGCTTAATAGAATTAAATTATAGTAGTTCACTCCCACTTTGCTCCTCCTTTTAATTCAGTGAGGCACGGCAGCTAAGCCAATGTATGTCTTAGTGTGCTGTCTGAATCTGGACTCATGGTTAAGTTCTCTTCTCCTTAAGCACAAGTTCTAACCAAGAGCAAACCTTGGCTTGGTTCATGGTTAAGGAGGAGACAGCTTAACCACAAGCCTGGGTTAGGATTACAAGCTAGGACTAACTTTAGTTTAGCTGCCACATCACAGCTACAAAGACCCAGGAGAATTTGTGCGTTCACACTAAACTATGGCTTGACTTAGCAATACGTGCAAACGTGGTCACCCATGGAAACAAGCTCCAAAGAATTACGTGTTTATGGGTTAATAAGGAAACATAGGGAAATAAGTTTACAATGCCACTGAGAATTTTAATATGAAAACTATAGAATTAGTGTAGGGCTGTGCACTTGATTAAATATTTTTCATCAGATTAACTATCAAGCAAAGGTGATGTTCAGTGAAGCAAACTTTGTCACATACTTCCTTTTTCTAAACCAGAACCCAAGCACATAGTGGGTTGCTATTCATTCCTATTGTGGGATCTTTGCTTACCCTTCATGGAACCATTTCCCAGGCCCTGGGTTAAGAAAGGGGTACACAGAGTTCAACTTTTAGCTCCTTCTGTCATCATCTCCCCTGACATCAATTACCTGCTGGGGACCTGAGGAGCTTATCCAGCCTTACTTCTTCTCTGTTGGGAGGAGCAGAAGAAGGGACTTCAGTTTAGTTTCCCCCATGTTCCTGAAGCAGTTGAAGAATGCTATCAAAGGACCAAGCGCCAGAAGGACAGCTAGGTATGCCCAGAGTGTGGACTACAGTGGAACCTCGGGTTAAGTACCGTCCTCCTTATGAACACTTTGGGTAACGATCTCCACTAACCCGGAAGTAGGTGTTCCTGGTAGCAAACTTTGCCCCGGGATGCGAGCGGAAGTTGTGCAGCAGTGGCAGTGGGAGGCCCCGTTAGCAAAAGCGCACCTCAGGTTAAGAACAGTTTTGGGTTAAGAACGGACCTCCAGAACGCAGTGGCAGAGAGCAGGCGGGGGCAGGGCTAGTGTGCATCCTGGGGGCGTGGCGCCCAGCACGGGCAGGGAAACAACCGTGATGGCACCCCACTGAAATCGCGCTGCCGGGGTCAGTGCGCTCCGCCCGCACTCCTCTTCCTCCGCCAGTGCCAGAACGAATTAAGTTCGTAACCAGAAGTACCACTGTACTTGAATTTAGAGCCATGCTTAGCAATATAGGCCTTTTCTGGATAACATTGGAGTAAGGATAAAAAGAATTCATTTAATCAGGCTGCAATCCTAATCCCCAATTCATACTGCCAGGGGGTTTAGGATTAAGCAGACATTCCCACCCACCGGCCACTGCTTATCTCCATTGGCATGGGGTTCTGTCACTGCAGAGGCCTATGCTTCCAACAGGGGAAGCGTGGGAGGAGGAATGTAATGGAAATGTCTGACCATTACAAAGGAGCAATAGAGAGGAGGAGCAGAGTTGGCTATGGTACTACTGGCCACAAGGGCACTCTATTCCCAGGAAAGGAGCCTAATCCAGGTCTTTTGAGCTGCTGCAGCAAAAAAAAGGGAAGGATTGCCCTCACCTTTGGCCCTGGTGAGAGGCCAGAAAGAGCCAGCAGGACTGCGGATGTGGTGGAGAATCTCCTACTTCATGCCTCCCTAGACCATCTTAGGACTGCCCAGTCCACAAAGCAAAGCCATTTTCAAAATAATTTCTGTTTCATTCCCTATGACACTAACACACCACAGCGCAAATAGCTTTTGAAGATAAACAAACGTGCCCTTCAAGCTCATCCCCATCAATTAATCAAAGTCAATTCACCAACCAATTAAATCCATTAAAGTTAACAGCCCCCAAATTAATATATCACACACTTCTGTCTCACTGGAAAAAAAATATATTATACATTCATGTTGAATACAATATCTGCATGGTAGCAATTTATCATGCACAGTCCTTCATAACCACGTTGGAAGCTTTAAAGAGTGCACTGTGGAAATAAAAGCTTAGGTAAGGCCAGGTTTGATGTTGCTGTTCTCGATACTTAGAAAACGTTTTGCAAGCCGGAGAAAAGAATTTTTGCCTTTCATGTTTTCATTCCAGAACTAGAACCGACTCCGATGAACAATTTTGCAGCAAACAATAAGCAGTGAGCACAATGTGCTATAACGTGTCCAAATGCCACTGTCTTTTATTTTGCCCGTTTTATCCCTCGTTCCTTTGACACATTTTTACCTTCATTTGATGATCTGTTCTCTCGGTGAAAACTCAGATCCATACAAAGCTCTCCTGATCCGAGTGGCTTCTTTTCAATTAAAAAAGCCAAGGTGTGTACATTTATCTGCATGCGTGGGTTGGCTCCCTTCATTGGAATGAAAGTGGACCCCTGCAGGCACATCTGAGTGCACATTGATTTCTGGATTACACTGTTTGCTTGGTAGGAAAACTACTGACTGTACAGAGTAAGCCTGAGCATATTTACTCAGAATGCGAGTCCCACCGAGTTCAGTATAACCTGGTTAAAGGTGTTTAGGAGGCTGCAATCCTATGTCCACTTACCTGCATCCAATGGGACTCACACCTGAGTACACACATATATCAAATTACAACGTGGATTGGGGGCTGTGAACAGATACAATATTTTGAGCAGGAAGCCTTATAGCAGATCTCCACTTGTAGTCTTTGGTCAGAGTTCATTCTTCCTCAACCTGGTACCCTACATATTGGATGCTTCTCACACACATCTGGTTGGTACGGGATGCTGGAGTAGATGGACCATTGGTACAGGATGTGAGTGCAGGATGCTAGGCTAGATGGCCATTGGCCTGATCCAATAGGCTCTTCTTATGCTCTTAAATGTTGCTACAGGACCCGTCCGCCTTAGCCTGCCTGCACGGCCAATGCCAGGGGATGATGGGAGTTGTAGACCTAAACATCTGGATGGCATCAGGACAGAGAAGGTTCTGTTAGATGCACAGAGAACTAGGCTCAGTAACAACCACTTCTTCCTGTTCCCTGTTGAAATTGGCTGTGCAGAGTGAGAAATGGGTTGGTCCTTATGATGGTCACGAAGGCACATCTCTTTCCCCCCACTCTCCCCCTCTGTTCAGAAGCAATGAAAATTTAAAAAAAAACAGAATGAAAAAGGAAAAAAAACCTTAGAAAAATCTATTTGGGGCTCCCTTAGCCCCAGGCATTCTGCTGTAAGGCAGCAGGTTTTAATTGCCGTCTTAGATTAGATGGTCTTAAAGAAAGACAATGATTAGTGTTGCCCATTCCAATGAATAGTTTCTCCATTAACTTTTCACAAGCATTCTGTATCCATGGAAGCAACAACTCATTCCTTTCTCTTCTGCTAGATTGAGGGGAATGCATTTTAATTAATTAATTAATCAATTAATGAATTAATTTCAGACTTGTATAAATTGCATATATAAATACCCCATCCAACGCACAACCATTCAATTACAATCTATTCATCTTAATCACATATATCCATTTACTATCCTTATTATAAATTACCCATAAAAAATAATTATCCTTTATTCTTACCTCTTTATATAACCCAATAATTGAAGGAACTTTGCATCAAATGAGCTCACAATAAATACTTCAATTTTAATTATTTGGAAATGTAGGCTAATTCATTGCTCCCAGAACAGAGCCTTTACTACAATAATTAAAGAAATTCTCCATGTATTCTAATAGTGTGGTGCAGAATGAGGAAAGACATTGTCAAGAATATAACCTTAGATTGGAAGGGGGCGGGGAGTATAGAGGCCAGTGTAGTGGTGCCAGTTTTCAAAAATTATTTATTAATTTCATTTATTCTCGTACTCTTGGCCTTCCAATACATACATGCTCTGTAGAGATCTCTAACTCGATAGCTAGTCTAAAAGCAGAGAGGGGTGGTGGAACAAGGTAATATTGAATGGCTTTCAGGGACTGGATGGATGAGAAGTGCTGGAAGCTGCTTAACCAATAGCCTCCCAGGTAAGCCCAGAGGGAGAGGATTTCGATCCTGGTTCCTGGTGGTGGGAAACCGGCCACACCCCAGAGGTGGGGAAGAGCTGGGAAGTACTGGAGGCTGGGAGCTTGAAGGATGATGAAGAGGAGGAAACTGCCAGGTGCCCCAGCACAGGGAATCAGACTTGGCAGTTCTACCACAGAGCCATCCTGACAGCTTCTCTGCCGACAGCCTGCAAGCCCCCCACCCACTCCCAGAACGAGGCGTCTATTGCATGTTGCTGAGCAGAGAACCAGGCAGACACAGAGAGGGTCCCTTGAGGCTTGCTGTAGACAGAGGGAGGGGCCTGACACAGAGGGCTAGGGATTGAAGAGAGAGTTACAAGCCAGTTCAGACAACTGCTTCATCTAGACAGGAGCAACCCATAGAAGTCGCCATGTGTTCTCTGTTCTGCTTCCTTAATAAACCAATTTTATGTTAGCCAAATGGGATCGTCCTCAGAAGGCGGTCCTTCTTGCGACTGGGCCCCTGGACACACCCCTGACTAAGTACGTTTCGTTTCTAGGTCTAAGTTTCATTCCTCTAAATAGGCATCATGGGTCACAGCCAATCAGGAAAGGGGTGGGTGGGTGTGGTTAAGGACTTAATATAAGCATCAGTGCAGGAGTGCCCTAGGCTCCTGATTGGCGCTGCTGAACACCCGCCCTCCTGCCCTTAGTGTAGGTTCTCAGCCTTGTTTTGGACTATGTGTGAGTCGCCTGTCTTGGGACAAGGGCCGGGTAGGAATTTTTATCCATTTGGCAAATTGGCACTGGCCACTTGGTTTTTTGCCTACCCCCTTAGCAATCGTCACAACTTTCCAGGTTTGGCGGTTAGGCATCGGCTTAATTTTGTGTGTGGAGAAGAGGTGTGGCCATCACCTGCCTCTCAATGATCGAAAGGTATTCCATTAAAGGAATCTGGGGGTCCCGGATCTTGTCCAAAGTCCGCTTGATGGGCTAGGGCCATGCCGGGATCACAGGAACCTCGCGGTAAGCTTCTGTTGGGCAAAACCCTGATGTTGCTGCCCCGATGGGTTTACCTACATAGACTCTGTCAACTGGGGCAGTAGTCCGTTAAAGTCTTCAGCCAATGCCTATGCCAATACCACTCACATTTAATTTGCAATCAATAAAGTTGTGGCCTTAATGTCACCCATCAACCTTAATTCTGTGTCCGTATGTAGTTATTTCATGGGGGGGCTGGCTTGGGGCCTCAAGACACAAGTGTTTGACTCTCTTTCTCTGATCTGTGAATGACCTGCCTTCCTTGTCGGCTCCCTGACAATGGCTTCTTGAGGTGCTGCAGAGTGTTTTTTGTCCCAAAATAGCTCTTTTTTATCTTACTTTACTTTTCACACCATTCCTTCATGCTCAATATATAAAACACCTCTACGCGATGTACAGCAAATTAGAAAAACAAACAAAAATATTATTTATTCAAGGGCAAACACCAATGCGTGTAACTAAGCAAAAACTTTTCCTGTTTATTCTTGTTTCCATTTCCTTTCTTTTGTTCTTTCCCTGAGGTTGACTTTCAGATGGTAAGACCCTCAGGAGGACAGGGACCTGTCACTCTGCACTCTGTAAAGCGGCGTAGGTGAAGACTGCTCAAGTTGGACAGCCCCCAACCCCCAACTCAGGGCCACATCCTCTGTCCTGTGGGGAAGAACATCAGAAGCAAACTCCTGCTTCAGCAAAGCTGGTTGTTTTTGTTTCAAGTGTGCAGTTTTTAGGGGCTCTGTTTTAAGTTCGTAAATGTTGTCAGCCACTTTGAGGACTGTCCTTGAAATGCTGCATATGAATCTGCTCAATAAACAAACCACTCATTCATTCACATAGATGCACATCTAAACGTCTCATTGCCCGGCGTTGATACTCAGCTAAGAAAATTGCATCTGCATGGCAAATTACATCTTAAATCCTGAAAACACAATATAATTTGGTGCAGTTTTTGTAAATAATGGTGTGATGGTGGAAGAAGTCTCTTACGAGAACCGCCGAATAAAATGTAAATAAAAATAAAAAGAGCAGAGGCTACTGGAGACTGATGTATTATGTTTTAATTTTAAAACCATACATGTACATTTAGTTATTTATTTTAATTATTGCATTTATTTCTCACCTTTCATTGTTCTTCCCCTCCTCATTTAATCCCCAGGGAAGTAGGTTAGGCTGAGAAGAAGTAGCTTTCATATACAGTGGTACCTTGGTACTCGAAGAGCTTGGCTCCCGAACAAATCGGCTCCCGAACGTCGCAAACCCAGAAGTGAGTGTTCCGGTTTGCTAACGTTTTTCGGAAGCCGAACTTTTGACGCGGCTTCCGTGGCTTCCGGTTGAGTGCAGGAAGGTCCTGTAGCCAATTGGAAGCTGCGCCTTCGTTTCCGAACCGTTTCGGGAGTCGAACGGACTCCTGGAACGGATTAAGTTCGAGAACCAAGGTACCACTGTACATATATTTGCACCTGATATACATTTATTGCATTTTCTCCCCTCTTCCATCTACTTTCAGGGAAGGAATCAAATGCTGTAGCCCAACTAATGACCCATGTTCTGTGTGACAGATTTCATTTCCTAAGGTTCATACCTTTAACATGGAGAGAGTCCATTAATTCAGAGTCAATAGTCAAACACACTGGTAGAAAGATTAGATCTTTACTCCCCCTTTATGAACCCTAATATGTGTGAATTCATTTCATTTTCATTTGTTAATTGAACTTGAAAATCACTTTGGCACTAAATGACATTCCAATGAATCTTTGAGGTCTGCTGCATAGTTACTGAAATTAGAAGTTTTGCTGCTGATTTCAAAAGGACTCCAAAGCTTACAAAAAAAAATGAAATGAGTAGGCAATGAGGCATAAAGTAACACATTTTATATCATCAGGTACTATGAAGTACTAAGTTGCATGTCACTTGAGATTAAAATTATAAGCAACCGAACTAGAGCACGGGGTTTTTGGTGCTGTTAGTTATTACTCAAAATGCCAAATGTCACTTGATCTTATTTTCATTAATATTCATATTAAATTCTAAAAATGATATTTATGTTAATTCAGTGGAGAAACACTTAGAGTATGCATAAAACATAGGTTTATGCAGGAAAAAAAATCAGATTAGGTAAATACATTACACGGTGAAACATTAGATTTTAGAGAGCACCGTATTTTTTTAAGTGTCCTTGAACTTGCAGTGGCCATCATTTGCCCAAATGAGAAGTGTTTATCTATTTCAAACACCAGCTGATTTAAATTAAACTCCTCAGCCTTAAGTTTTAACTTGCAAATACCAGCATTTCCTATCTATGACATAGAGAAACAGCCTATGAAATGTTCATGGTTCTCCTTGTGAAAAATATTCTCTGTCCTTACCCTAGTATGTGTGGAATGATAACCTGAGCTTTCTGTGAATTATATGCTTTCTAGAACTCTTTCCCCTGTTCAGCTGCCAAAATGAAACTTAATGACTAAACTCCAGCAGAAAGCAATTTGAAAAATGATTCACGAAGCGAAATATTCAGATTATATTTTAGTAGCCTAGATGAATGATGACTCGAAAGTATGAAGCAGTTCACCCCAGGAAGGCGTGGTGAACATTACACTGAGGAACTGTGGGATACTTTTGACTCATCCTAAACTGTCTATCGTTTGCAGAAAATACTGTTTCTTTCTAATCAGTGTAATACAATAAGACGTGAGTTCTACTACTTTGTTCAGCATCAACTGCAAGAAATGGTGGAGCTGATTTTTAATTTTTACAGCCATTTGCTTCAAAAGAGTGGCTCTCTAAGTTCTTAAAAACAGTTTGTAAAAAAAACAAACCAGTTTGTGTCCACTTTCTCTTTCTCTTTCCCTTTAACGAAAAGAACAAACATCACCAAGCAAACTGCCCAAATTTGTTTTGCTGTGTTTTCTTAATTATACCTGGAGAGGCTGGAATGATTATTTCCTTGATCCAGACCATCTCACTAGGACAAAATGTAACATCTCTAAGCTTAGGTCATATGTTCTCAGGAGGAACTCTACTCAGAGGTCACAAAGCTGAAAATCAGGATTCCGGGTTGTGTCAAAAGTAAATCACTATCATGCTGAAATGACCAAGCAATCTGTTATGGGTGGGGTCAACTTCAGCATGCATTTGGGCACAACTGGGGCCCACATCTTTTATCTCCATTCTGTTTCTTGCTTATAGCCTCACCTCCAGAAATGGCTATATTTGATGAAGAAAATGTTTAAATGGACTATTCCCCAAATATCAGAAGCTTTGGTTTTTAACCAGTGTGCCATGGCACCCTGGGGCGCCTTGAATGGTAGTCATGGGAGCTGTGGGCAACACTGGCCTCTGTCCCTCCTTCCTTCCCTCCTTCCTCTGATGCCCTCTTGCATCTCTGCCTCCCAAAGGCTTGCTTCCCAGGCCCCTGTGGGGCAGTGTGAGGGAGCACCTTTTTTTGGGACAGGGGGGCAGCTCAGAGACCAGGGGCAGCGGCAGTGGCTGCCCGGAGGACTCCCAAGGAAAGGGAAGAGGAGAGGAGGCTGAGGGAACAATCCACAAGGAAGGGTGTTTGAAAAAGGGTGAGAGGCTGCCAGCTCTGCAGGCAAGGGGTGACATAACTGGGCTCCTGATTCCCACAGGGGTGCTGCAGAAAGAATGTAGTTGGTCAAGAGAGCCGTGGACTCAAAAAAGTTGAAAGTCTCTCCCTTGCAGGCATAATAGGGACAGAGGTTCCAAAGAAGATGACTAAACTATTTATGCAGCTAGAATATTATATACACAGAAACGGAAAGAGCAGGTCCCAACGAAGGAAGAGTGGCTTTTGGAAAGTAATGGGCTACACAGAAATGGCAAATATGGCAGTGAAATTAAGAGATCAAAAATTTTTATAGGAGAATAGAGGCCTTTTGTGGCCTATTTTAAAAAAATACTAAAGTCAAATGAAACCATGGAAAATTGCAATACTCCAAAACCTGCCCAAAAACTTACTGGATTTTTATTGCTAATTTTCTGAAAGTTTTAATAAAACACAGTTAATTAAAGAGCTTTTCGCATTCAAATATATTTCATGATATATTAATGGCAGCAGCTGACATTGCCTTCTGGGTCACTGCCTGAAAGAAAGATCTTAGTTCAATGAGCTCCGATAGGAATGCCTTGTAAAAGTTCCACTCCCACTGCCAATAACCATCTCTAATGAACTGATTGCACAGATGTCCCATTATGCTTAATGTGCTTCCAAAACTAGTTTAATTTAAACTCTGGATTATGGCCTCTTTTCTACAGCCAGTATAGTATAAACCTGTTGGCTACAGACAAGATATTAGAGTTTCTTCTCCAATGGGAGAGAGATGTGTTGGAATGTAATGTTAAAGTGCTGTCTAAAATGTGTAAGATATTACTGGAATGGGAGACAAAGGATGAGCAAGTAAAATCTTCAATAATACATTGGGCAATAGATATTGGTTATAATATAGATAAGGAAGCGTGGGAACGATTGTGGAATACAGATATAAAATTTACAGCATGCTATGGTTTAAGAGAAAGCTATAGAGAAAGCTATATAGATGGTATCTAACACTGAGTAAACTGGGGGGGGTGTATAAATCAAAATCGAATAAGTGTAGGAAATGCAAAGAGAAAGAAGGTACTTTCAATCATATGTGGTGGTCTTGTTGTAAGGTTAAAGCTTGCTGGGAATGATATATAATGAATTGAAAAAGATGTTTAAAATAACATTTGTAAAAAAACACACCAGAAGCTTTTCTTCTGGGAATTATAGGGGTAGAACTACCTAAACAGTATAGAAATTTATTCATGTATGTGACTACAGCAGTGATAATGTTATTTGCCCAAAAATGGAAAGAAGAAGTCCCAAAGAAAGAAGAATGGATACAAAAACTTATGGACTTTGGTCCATAAGGACCCACAAAGGGGAGGAGGAAGTCCATGGGAATTTATGGAATTCTGTTTGTTTTTGTTGTTGTTTTATAATTGTTTGTAAATTTCAAAATCTGAAAATTAAATAAATTTTATAAAACAAAAACCTATGGACTATGCAAAAATGGTGAAACTTACTGGAAAAATAAGAAATCAAGATAACAAACTTTTTATAAAAGAATGGAAATGGTTTATTGAATATTTATAAACAAATAGTAAACAGATAAGGACATTAGCAGGATTATTGCAATAACCTGCAGTTTCATAAGAGTATATAATTAATGCAGATGAATAAAAGAATAAGTTAAGTTAATTTAGAATATGCAGGAAAACGATAAAAATAAATTTAAGGAACCGCAGAAAGAGGAGGAAGGAAGTCGAGTTTTAAAATGTTAAAATGACTGTAAAACTATTGAAATGTATATAACTGAAAATAATAAATACTTTTTAAAAGATATTAGAGTTTCTTTGTTGTATTGGGCATACCAGTCACAAAATGGATGGGATTCGTTGTATTCTCAACAAACAGAAACATTAAGAAGCTGGAGACTGGATATAGAATTTGTGTGATTAGTTTTGAGGTCTTTTTTTTTTTTTTTTTTTTTGTCTTTTCTGAACTTTGGAGAAAATAGAATTGCCTGGAATATTATTGCTGTCATCATCATCATCATCATCATCGGTGGGCAGGTCCATACACTACCAGAAGGCCCCTCAAGGGATGTAATGCTTTACAATATTAAATTCAAAGCACCCTTTTTAGAAACGATCAGGGGGTGTTGGGGGGTGTTTACGGGCTTCTGTTGGGGCCAAGATTTGGTATTGGTGAAGCAATATTTTTGCTGATTTTGTGGTTATGTTTTGGATATTGTTGCTGGAATTTATTGTGAATTGTAAGGGGAGTGTTACATTTTATTGAATATTCCTTAATGATATGCTTTCATTAACTTATTGGTTATTTTGTTATATTTTATAACATACAGATTTATGTATTTTTTCCATGTTGGGAGCCACTCTAAGCACTGAATGGTGATCTTACGGCAACAGAATGTTCCCTGCAAGAAACAAAAGTCTAGGTTATCAAGAGTTTGACCGCACCTGAGAAAGGTGGGAGTCACTTTTCAGTGAAACAACCGAATTCAGTGAGGAAACCCTCTTTAGATGCAAAGGGTCGAGTGTATTGCCTCCCTCTCCAACTGGCCAAGGACTGCAAAACACAGAGACCTGCTGCGCCAGCAAATTTTGAGTTTCAGCTTTTGCTGCAGGGGACCTAGCCATCATCAATCATCATTGGGACGGAGCTAAGAAGGCAAAACAGCCTTTACAAAATTGGACCCAGGAGTTTAAATCATGTTGGCGAGCTTCCTCCCACATCTTTTTTCTCAGGGACAGACCCTTCAGAGTTGGACTCTCAGCCTTTTATCATGACATGCAAGGTACAGGTTTTAATATAACAACATAAGGATCGTTATTTTGTACATAGGGTGTGTTTAGGACATCGACGCAAGCAGAGCGTAAATGCTTTTTCCTATTGTAGACACAAGAGAAGTAATCGTTTCGAGCCATTTACAAGAAAGAAATGGATGAAACCACTGGCAATAACAGAACGTTAAATCTACTCCAGGATTGCTAGCGTTTGGGGTTTGCTTTAATAGGAGCCTGAAACTGAGTTTTCAACCACACTTGGCTTTGCTTTACTGTTTACTTTAGATAAATTGCCTTTGCTTCCCCGTGCCACTATCAGTCAGCGGTGCATGTCATTACTGGAGCAGAAACTGTCATTCTGCTAATGGTATCACTAAAATAACACATTAGGATGATATTGTTTTCATATGGGGGATATCCATACATCTCCCACAAGTAATTACATTACCAGCAATCCTCTTAAACTATTGGTTTTGCTCAGGTGCTTTGCCAGTAGTACTAAGTCTAATTATTGGAAAATCCCATTACTAGAGGTGTATGAATCAACAACAAAGGAACCATCTGAACTAACAGGGGTGCCTGAAAGTGTTATTTCCAAGTGGCGAAGATTCCTAATGGTTGGGAGTCTTGTGGGTTTGAGCCATGGACAGGAAAGGGTTGTAAGGTAGGGAGAACAATAAGTGATTTCTAATAAAGGAAAAAGTCCGTGGGCGAGTTCCCTTAGTAACATTTGGAACTATTATCTGATATCGGTGACGTGCTGGAGCCACAGTGTTCTAAACCAAAAATCTATTTCAAGTATCTTTAACATCTGAAATGAAAGGTGCAGAAAAGGAACTGCTGACCTTCAGAATAATAGCTGACCCTATTATATTGCTCTGCAAAGAATGGCAATTATCTGGAAATATTATCACTAAAGTTCTGAAGAACTCGTTTCATTTCCGAGGTCTTTTTCTATTGGAGCCTCTGAACTGGATGCTGGTACAAATGCCACTTTGTGAATCATAAATGCAGTGCTCTGGAAATCATATGCAGTTCTATGCTGATGGCCCAGGACACCAAGCAGAATGAAGGCTTGTTTGCCTTACCACTAACAGCAGTACCAAAGGTTATTTCTGAATCATCTGGTGGAGAATCCACAGTGTGTCTGAGCATGTTTATGAGCTGCAAGCAGGTCAATCAATTAATCCAAAGACGCTTAACCCAGAAAAGATGCATTGATGGTAGGTCACCAAGAAAAGAGAGAGGAACATAGGGTGCTGCCTTCGACCAGATAGATGGACTATTTGATCACCTCAACAGTATCATCTTCAGGCTCTCAGGCAAAGGTTTTTACTATCACTGGTTAACGTAGGAAGCTGCCTTATACTGAATCAGTACATTACACCATCGAGTCCTGTGTTGTCTATATTGATCGGCAGTGATTCTCCAGGGCATCAGGCAAAAAGTCCTTTCCAGACCTACCTGAAGATGATGGGGATCGGACAAAGGACCTTGTTCATGTAACAAATGTGCTCTACACTACTGAGTTATTATGACTAATCCTAGTTCGGGACTGTGGCATTGCCTTTGCTGGATGAGCTCACAGTCTCCTGGAATGATAAGACATATGACACACATGAGATATGGCTCCCCCCAAAAGTGTGGTTTTGGGTGCCATGCCCTTAAAAAGTGCAGCCTGAAATCATGTGAGATCATGGTAGCCATTTGGGCTTCTGTCCTCTCGCAAGAAAAAACAGGATGTCCCTTTTTTCACAGGACAGTTGATGGGTATGGGGTTTGTCACTGTTAGGAGTGGGATGGGAAACTAGATGAGCCCTTTCTCTGATCCAGCAGGGTTCTTCTTGTCTTGCCAGTGTAGTGTAGTGGTTAAGAGCGGAAGACTCATAATCTGGTGAACCGGGTTCGTGTCTCCACTCCTCCACATGCAGCTGGTGGGTGACCTTGGGCTAGTCACACTTCTTTGAAGTCTCTCAGCCTCACTCACCTCACAGAGTGTTTGTTGTGGGGGAGGAAGGGAAAGGAGAATGTTAGCCGCTTTGAGACACCTTAGGGTAGTGATAAAGCGGGATATGAAATCCAAACTCTTCTTCTTCTTCTTCTTCTTCTGCCTGAACTGATTTATGAAATTCATCCATTTTTGTGTACCAGCTGTCCAAGCTGTTGCGTTTTGCAGTCATTCCAAAACAAAGTCAAATCAGAAGGCCCTAATTATTCTAGGGATTTCCCCTCCTTCTCCTTCAATTTGACTCAGTTATCTAACACATCAGTTGCATAAACTAATGTGAGACAAACAAACTGATGGCATTCATTCAAGCAGCTCTTCAACTCCTGGCAGGTATTATTTTGACTCTGCTTAATTCACTTCTTACTTGAAAGGGGGTGGATGGGATGTGACCAGCTTGTGATATGTTTCTTCTCTATCATTCCATACACCTGAAAGCTATCACTTGAGTGGTTCTATTTTATGCGCCAAACCCATCAAAAAAGTATCAGTAAACTCGGATATTATTATTACTTTGCTTGTTGATGCTGATTATGTTACATTCTTGTTTTGTGGCATTGTGATTTTTTTCACCAAAAGGGCAAGATGCAAATATTTTAATAATTTTTAAATCAATCAATGAATAGCTAACCATATAAATAAATTTCTGATCCATGTTACATAAGCACAAGGGCTAAAAAAACAACAGCATAGGACATGATCCAGTCAATCCCTGTATATGTGCAACACTTGCACTGCTCTCTTTACAGATGAGAGATAAGAGTATGGTATGGGGGTGTTTGAGAAAGGGAAGGGGGGATTAAGCAACTCTGAGTTTAAATGTTTCATCAATAGATGAATGGCCTCCTTTACTTTACTTCCTTTATTTGAAATGTAAGTCTTCCTCCTTCTTGCTAAAGACTTTGTCAAAAACATGAAGGCCAACAACAATGAAATATTCAAGACATTAGTAGCAGAACTCTTGGATGACAAGAGAGTCAATGGTGTGCTAAAGGAAGATAAGGATCTTGCAGAGAAGCTTTACCAATTTCAGGATCTATTTCTGTTTCCTGAAACAATGATGTAGGGGGGGAAATAACTGCAGCTTTATGAGTCAGTCGGAATTTGTACATATATACTGCATGTGATGTAGCTGGCACAGATCTCCAAAATGTTTTTGGATCATCCAGTAGTTGCATGGGGGCGGGGGCAGGAATGGTGAATAAATTAAAACCCAAAATAAAAGCTTCAGGCTGATGTGTTTGAACTTCACTGCAAACATTATTCATACATATTTAATTGTTCCATTGAGACTTTGACGGTTCTGGAGAAGTTCCAGGCATTATTTCCATTCCATTAGTAAGCCTGCAGCCTGCATACTCCTTAACCCAAAATGATTGATTCCATAAACGTCTTACCACTTACTGACCTGAACACTAATTGAAGTTGTGTATAGATTAAAACAAAGTGTATGGTGTTTTTTTCTGAAGCCAGCCAAAATATGTTGTAATCTCTGGAATGCTGTGTGGCAGATGACAAAAGTGGAATTTCTATAATGTCTCAAACACCGCACACATGCTTCCTGTCTATGAAGAAAGCTTTTCGAGAAATAACTGCTAAAACTAAAATGATGGGTTCCAAAGGAATAACCCACTCACATCCCTTTCATAAACAGAAGTTGAAAGAGAAAGGCATAGCTAACCCTTCTTTGAAACATTAATATCACATTACATATTCTTTCATCTGCACTTGGATCTTCTCAATTACTTTGTTTTGGAAAATGCTATGCATTCTTCACCTCAAAATGAAACTAAATAATTGGAGATAAGTTTATCATCTAGGGTTCATTCAAACAAACATGCAAAACACTATTTACCAAGGTTCTGTTTAAACAGAGAGTGCACGAAATGTATAAATTATTTTAGCACTAGGCTAAAAGAAATCCCTTAGAAAAAGAATTCTGAGAAGAATGAAAGTGATGCCAACTCAGTTTCAACCTTGGTTGGACTCCAGTCTCACAAACTGACTTCACTTGACTAACTAAAATGAATGCAGTAGAAGAATAACAGAAAACGTGAACAAAACAAAACACAAGCCAGAAGCGCACAGCATTGTGGGGTGGTGGTGCAGATCTCCTGGCAGCTGAGACTGCTGCTTACACTGACGGGGGAAATGGGAAGGGTGAGGAAGTGGGAAGGTCAATGCAGTGCAAACATACCAGCAATGTACAATCCAGCCAATGCTTTTGTCCCATTAGGAAGTAGAGGGATAAGGTGGTAGGGAGGTCCCTACCACCTTATCCCTCTACCTCCTAGTAAGCAGCAAGACTCAGCTGTCAGGAGGTCATGTAAGCATTGCTGCCACTGTTGGAGATTCATTCCCTGTGTGCAGTCATGGGATTGTTGTCTATCACATGACTGGGTATGTGTTTTGATTCCACAGGAATGGGATGTGACGAAAACAGGATGTTTGTCTTACTGTGTTCTGTGAAGTGGGACTATTGTCCTTTGTTCTTTCTCTTTGCTGTCTGACGATAGAGAGAGAGGGAACCATGATGAAGAGCTCCGTGTATGTTTATATGTAAATAAAGTAGATTAGCCTAAACGCTGAGTTGCTGAGGTCTGTTGCACAACTGTGCACACTCTGCGGATCCCTAAGTGTACTGATCTCTTCTGGCATCAGTTGCTGTGATGTTCGGGCTAAGGAATGCTTATGAAGCTCCCGAACAATCGTCCAGGAGGGAGGGAACATGCCAGTCAGGCATGTCTCTCTGCCAAGGTCCTACTTGTGTGTAGGACATTTCCTGACAGCGACAACATGCTGTACACTATTAACATCAGCACAGGGAATTTTGCTTCCCAGAAAAAAAGTATACAAAGCTGCAACTTGGAAGAGATTTTGGGGGAAGCTGTTCCAACATGTGGCTACCACCACTGGCAAGGTCCTGATCCACATATTAACAAATTACACCCAATCTCACACAGAAAAATAAATATATGCTGAAGATATTGCTAAACTAAAATACATTGTGGTTTTATGTTATTATATCAACGTAAATTACCCTTGTTTTCATTATGACATTTTCGCAACCCACCTTTGGACCATTTGGTGAAGGACCATTTGGCTATAAGTAGAAATGATAAATAAAAAAAGCACACACTTTTGATTGCTTTAGGAGACGAGGGCCTTGCACAGGAGACGAGGGCCTTGCAGGATCTGGCATCCTTTCGCAAGGCCTGCAAGACTGAACTGTTTCGCCAGGCTTTTGGGTTGGGTGGAGTTTAATTGCCTTGTTATGTTATTCTGTTGGTCTGTTGATGGACTGCTTAAAATGAGGTGACATTTTAAAATTGGAATTTTACATTGTATCTTAATCTGTGTTTTTAATTGATTGTTTGTGGTTTGTTGTGGTTTTTATGATTGTTAGCCGCCCTGAGCCCGGTTCCTGACTGGGAAGGGCTGGGTATAAATAAAAGTTTATTATTATTATTATTATTATTATTATTATTATTATTATTATTGCTTTAACAGCTTTTGCAGCTAAGCTGACTTACGCAAGGTTACTTCTTTCTATAATATCTATTTGATATGACTGCATGTCAATCTGCAGCAGCTGATCAATGGGCATTTGGCAGTCAGATGACAAATGTCTAAAAACCCTACAGAGATCTGGTTGTGAGAAGCTGGCAAGGTGATTCAGATTCAGCTTTCAGCATGCCCTGACTACAGTCTGTAAAGTTACTTTCTGCTGCTAACTTCTCTTTTTAGAGGATTTCAGGTGCCCTATAAAAATCTGAGTCACGCTGCTGGTTATTTTTAGGGATGAATGGATTCCCTTCATTTCGTAACTGTTCTGAGGTTCTACCATTCCTTTGATTCTCTTCTAGAAGAATTCCAGTCAGAGATCAGGACTTCAAAACATCCATTCTTAAATTCAGTCTGTGGACGGTGCCTGATAGGGTCACATGTCAGCCCCACTTCTCCACCCTTCACCTTTCCTGTGTTGAGTAGGAAGATTTGAAGCAGAGAGGGTTGTAAATGCACGCAGTTGAACATTTTGACAGGCACCCCTGTGATTAGGAACCCAGTTCCAATCATGGGGAGAACTGTGTGTTCAGACATGATTAAACCTCACTTTGGAATATTCAACACAACATGGGAAGCGACAGAGACAGAATGGACAGCCCACATTATCTCCACAATAGAATTCAAGGATTCCTGAATAGGCTACTATTGTTGTTTGTTTGTTTGTTTGTTTGTTTGTTTCTAAAGGAAACTTCAAAATTCCATAAAAATAAAATATACATATTTTGCTTCCTAGAAAAATAATAATTAGATGCTAGGTGTAGTTTGCACAGCTGGCTGGAAGAGAGGGGAAATCATTTTTCTCCCTTCAAACTCATGCTGTGCCATAGGAGCCAACTCCTAGGGGCTGAGCCCCCCCCCCAAGTTGATGGACATTGACATTCAAATGGTGTTGTGCACCCTGTCTTGTGATCGATTATGCAGGGCAGGGATTACCTGGGGTCCCTCCATATTTTCTTCAAATTGGCACCCCTGTGCTGTGCTAAGCTTCCACTGCTGATGGGAGAGAAAGGGGTGCATACATGGCAAAGGATATTAACTTCACATATCCACTCACGGCAGTTGACCTTGTGGTGGCTAGCCAGGAAAGAGATCGTTGTGGATATGGCTCAGTGAAAATGCTGATCCAGGGCGAGAAAGTGGGGGCGGGGGGGTCATATTCAATGCCATAGATCAGTACGAAAATAAGAGCATGTAAAACTAGCGGCATTGTAATACTGTTATACCAAGGCGCATCCACACTTGGAATACTTTGTACGGTTCTGCGCAGCATATCCCAAGAAGGATGTGCAGAGCTGAAGAGGGAGCAACCCTTCTCAAGTGGTTGAAGCACCTTCACTTAGGAAAGGCACTAATGATTGGGGCTTTTCATAATGATAATAATAATAATTTATTATTTATACCCCGCCCATCTGGCTGGGTTTCCCCAGCCACTCTGGGCAGCTTTCAACAGAACATAAAAATACAATAATCTATTAAACATTAAAAGCCTCCCTAAACAGGGCTGCCTTCAGATGTCTTCTAAAGGTCTGGTAGTTGTTGTTCTCTTTGACATCTGAAGGGAGGGTGTTCCACAAGGCGGGTGCCACTACCGAGAAGGCCCTCTGCCTGGTTCCCTGTAACTTGGCTTCTCGTAGTGAGGGAACCGCCAGAAGGCCCTCGGCACTGGACCTCAGTGTCCGGGCTGAACAATGGGGGTGGAGACGCTCCTTCAGGTATACTGGACCGAAGCCATTTAGGGCTTTAAAGGTCAGCACCAACACTTTGAATTGTGCTCGGAAATGAGGGTCATATCTGTAGTAGAGGTTTGTTACACCATGTAAAGTGCAGACAAAATGGATGGAAAGGACAGAGGTTTTCTCCCTCTTACACTTGCCAATCCTGAATCCAGTTGGGATGAGGTTCCGATCAGACAACAAGAAGCTCTCTCTCCCCCCCCCCCGATAGTAATTAAAGTACAACATTTGCTACCATAAGGCTATGATGGCCACTAGTGACTTTGAGAAGGAGATTAAAAGGAGAATGTGGCTTTCAATAGCTGCTCATCATGAGTGATGTATTACCTCCAGGATCAGAGGCAACCACCTTTGAATGTCAGTTGCTGGAGGGCAACAACAGGAGGCAGGCATTGTCCTCACATTCTGCTTGTGGGCTTTCCAGAGGCTTGGCTACTGCAGGGCACAAGGTGGTGTATCAGAAGGACCTTTGGCATAACCCCACAGCCTCTTCTTCGGAAAGAAGCAGCTGCTTCTCTCCATGCCTCCAGCAACCTTCCCTTGCCCTCAGGCTTCACCATGGACAAAGTGGAATTCCTGTCAAATAATCAAGGGTTGTCTCCTCTTGCCAGCTTTATGATCAACTGTTCTAAGCCTCAGACATCTGGCTTACAATGACCCTAGGAATATATATAGGATCACATTTTTCTGCACTTTATTGCAACAATACATTATAACCATGCTTCATTTTTCCACAAAAGTGATTATAAAGCTGCCATGCTTTTTGGTTGGCCTGATCTCTCTACCTATAATTATGTGGCTGGATTTGTTCTCCCCATGATTTCTAATGAATTCTGCTCAATGACCTATCTGATGAATGAATAAACGCCAGTGTATCCCATCCTTCTGTCTTCTTCTGTATGTCGTCTTTAGACAGAAATATATTCTACTGGTTGTCATCGTTCTACCAGATTTCCCTGTTATAAACATTCTCTTCCAATATCAGGCACTATTTCAGCTCATTCTCCTTGGCTTTGAGATTTCTAGAACTACATATGAGCACCTCTATATTTTGTCTCCCTTTAGACGCTATTTTTGGATGTGATTTTGCTATGTCACCTTTGACTAATTGAATCTCCCCTGTCTCTGGGCTCCTCCAGGTGCTCTGCTTATTTCACATTGATTCTGATTTGCTTGCACAAAGTTTATGAGGAGGTTAGACTATGTCCAGTCTGCACTGGATGCATTCATTATGATTAGCTTGCAGTGAGGTTATACAGCAATGAGCATTCATGCTGATTTGCTTGTGCAGTGGTTATATATATTCCAGTTAATCATTCACTCTCCCCACACTTTTCTATGCATTTCCCTGTCACTTTCCTAACCTCAGAAAGCCAGCTTTTTTAAAAACACTGGATTTATTGTGCCAGAGCAACTGAGCACTTTTAATCCACTTTAACTGTGCAAACCTAGATTTCTGGAGTGCTCTGGATCCCCCACCCTCAAAATGCTGATAGTCTGGAGATGACCTGTGTATACAGCTGCTTCCTACCAATTCTTGCCCGCTAAGGAATGCTGGCTGCACAAGCACCATCTGCCTTGGTGTAGGAATACCATCGTCTGGAGCAAAGGGATTAGGCTGGTAGAGGAAGAAGCTGTAGATATCTGCCAACAGTCAGATGGCTTGCCTGGAACAAGAATTCCTCCAGAGCCAGGTCAGAGGATCAGTGTCCTTTTAGAACTATGAAAAATAAATCTCCAAGAAAGCACAAACCCAAAACCAACTCATGAAATATTGCAAGGATTTTTTTTTAAGCCAGAGATTATATTGTAGCAGTTCCAATAGTATGCTTAAGTTAGTTTCTTTCTTTCTTTCTTTCTTTCTTTCTTTCTTTCTTTCTTTCTTTCTTTCCTCAATCAGAGAACGATGTTTGTTTCACACACAGTTGTCTTAAGGAAAGAAAGGAATCACTTGTAATGCATAGCATTTGTTTTGACTCAAGGACATAAGACGGGAATTGGCTTCTGATGATATCATGCCTGCATAGTTTAAAGACAATCTGGAAAGCTATATATGCTTGTATTGCGCTCCGGTGACAGTACAGCATTCATGGGTCACTGAGTGAGTAGTAAGGCAGAGATTCTCTGCAACTCCACCTGTTCCAACCACTGACTACTCTGATAACTTTGTAAGTCCAACGGAACAAGAACAGGGCAAAATTACTAGGTGCAAGAATTAATTAGTAGGTATTGCAGTATGTGCTCTGTTCTACTTTAAATCAGATCAGATTTAGCCATCCAGAAGTCTGTAAAACAAGGGAGAAATTGTGTCATCAAGGTCTTGTGCAATGTCGAAAGATTGAAATTTCTCCTTAGTAGGCACCACAATAATATGATGATGATGATCACTGGTGCCAGCTCCCACAAGAAACCAGAAGCAGCGTCGAGGCCTCATGAGGCCTCGCACGCAACCTCTGAGGCCCTATGAGGCCTCAGAAATGCATCAGAAGCCACCCATTGAGGCCCCCACAATGTAACATGATGTCATGATGAGGGACATTGTGCACCCATAGTCT
Source organism: Darevskia mixta (assembly GCA_034641385.1). Lineage (NCBI taxonomy): Eukaryota > Metazoa > Chordata > Lepidosauria > Squamata > Lacertidae > Darevskia > Darevskia mixta. The sequence goes on from JAWWNH010000105.1 coordinate 6,046,835, forward strand.
GGGGCCCAAGTTGGCGCCTCTGATGATAATCAGGGCAGTAGTAGTAGTAGCATGAGGAGGATTTCTTAGCTGCCCTTCACCATGTTTAAAATAAATAAAATGTTTCAAATTACCTTGGAACTCAAACTCCTTTCCCCCAGGTCAGGAGGCATTCTTTGCCTCACACAGGATGCCATGTTGGGGGAACACCATCACTATGTCGAGGGACACAACAGCAGGCCATGTCCCTTCCATGCTAGCAAGCCTGCTGGCCACGCCATCCTAATCACACATGTAGCGTCCATGCAAAGAGATGTTAGCATTGTTACAAAAGTTGGGCACCACCCCAATCTTTGCTGAGCTGTGGCAAGCTCCCAGGAGGGTTCCCGGCACTCACCCAGGGCCTGTATTCCTTTGAGAATCAAGACCCGCCGAAGACTGACATAGCTTTAAGAAATATGCTTCATTCACATATTTACACCTGACTTTGGATGGAGGGAGTCCTTACAACATGGTCATCTCAAGAGGGGGTTGTTTCCCACAGCAGTGCAGCCCTGAAGGTCCAAGGCATCTCAATGGAAGTGTTGCTGAAACTAAGCTCTAGGCACAGCCTTTCTCCTCTGGTCTCTCACTCTGAATCCCTAATCAAGCAGATTGAGGGGGTGAACTTCTCCTCTGGGCCTGTATGACGCATTGCTCAGCAATGTGCAGGACTCTCCTTGAGCAGGGTGTCAGAGGTGGAGAAGAGCCAGCAGGAGCTTCTTCCTTCTCCTGACACACACACACACACACACACACACACACCTCTCAAGTCTCCTGCTTCTATCATCTCCCTTCTGTTGACCACTCCTCAGTGTCCCACCTACATCCAGACAGTTTGAGCCCTCACTGGAGAGCTCTCCTCCTCCTCCTCCTCCAACCAGGCCCTGACATCTATCCTGTACTAACTGCCAGTCATCAAACTGCTCATGAAAATCTCTTGAGATCTGGAGGTGGTGGTCAGCACAGTCACCCACATTCAAGAGGAGAACCTCCAAAAGGCCCTTGGCACCCACAGAAGCTCCCTCCGGCCTAATCCATTAACCTAGTATCAAAAATGTCTCAGGGAAAAAAAGTGCCGTTTATCAAAGGCATCTCTCATTCTATTTATTTCAGATGCGTTGAGAATTCAAATGAGTAGCTCAGTTCAATTCACCTAAGGGCAAAGCAATCCTACCAAGCAACAGAAAAACAAACACACATCAAAAAAATCTTGTTTCTTAAAAGCCGGGAAAAGAGGCGGACTCTGGAGGTTAACCAATTAGAATTATTTCAAGGAGAAAGTTTAATCAAAAGGAAGGAGGGGAAAGCTTTAGTAATATTCTCCACCTCAGCCACATGTATTCAGCTAAGCTAATGCGGCTCAAGCAACTAATGCAATTTAAATGTACGCTAGATCCATTTTAATGCAGTCTTCGGGCAACCCCTCTTCCCTGACTGCCTTTGTCGTTAATGCAATCAAATTTATGTTACATTGTGGCAGAGGAAAGTGAATGCTGATGGGAAGCAGGAATACTCAAAAATATTTTTCTGTGTTCAGATGTAGGGTTTGTCTTTTGAAAGCGCCCCCCCCCCCTTCCATCTTTCCCTCGCTCCCTTCTAAAAGTCAGGTGTCACTCTGTGGAAACACATGGGGATTTGCCCATTAGCAACGAGAAAGGCTTACACTTGTGTCGCGGGAAGCACTGCCGTAAATTAGAGTCAAGGTTCATCACAAGGCAAGCTAATCCAATTCCAAAGGAGGGCTGTGAATGCGCCATAGCACAAAAAGGATGAGAGGCACTTACCAGGCTACTGACAACACCATTATTTTAAAGGCTCTTTAAGCTAGGCCTTTGAGTGCATTCGTCGGTACAATAAATAGATTGTATAATCTTCAGCATAAAGACACGGTATGAGCAAGGTAGCTCAAATCCATGGATGTGAAAGGTTTGCATCATATTTGTTGTTCTGATATTTTTTGGGCATCCATTCAAAGATGTCTTTGTGTGATGGGGTTTTAAAACAAAATGGGGGTGGAAGAGGACAAAGGGAATAAAAAGGAGGTGCATTAGACAGCAGGGAGACCTATGCAGCAGCTGCTGTTAACATTTTGTGATTTACTGATATTTTAATCTATCTGAAGTTCTATCTATTGCTTTTCCTGTTGGAGGTAGACAACGTGTAATTATGGAAAGCCAAAATCTGAGCACCATGTTCTTATGATTTCATCTCATTTACAAAGTAAAACTGGGTGACTCAATATTGCTCAGCTATCAGCTCATTCTTCTACGGCAAAAGAAAGCTATATTGATTTTTTTCAATAAAACATTTTTTAAAAAAAAACCTCTTAGGTTATCTTTTGTAGCATGATATGGGTTACCTGAACAGAAATGAGTCAGTTAAAGTAGACATAGATGCAAAGTGTGTGTCTTCTACTCCTAAGGATTTTGCAAAATTCTTACACAGATATGCTTCTTATTCTTAATTTTATTAGTATCGAAAACTGGAAGTGAGTGTTCTGGTTTTTGAATGATTTTTGGCAGCAGGCTTCCAATTAGCTGCAGGATGCCACAATCTGTATTTTTTGCATCTCCTGCTTATATTTCCCCCTCTACAACCACGTGTCTTTAAGGGGTCACAATACTTTGTTACAATTTTTAACGTTACTTATTTGCCCATCTTTCTTTTTCACTCTCCTTATTAAGAAGGCTGTTATTGAATGCCTGGCATGTATCCCATAAATAATTTCTTTATTTAATGAGTGGTGTTGCCTAAGGCAATTTTATTTCATTGCCAACAGCAAGAAATGAAGGCACTTATGTCACCCTTTATATTTTAAAAATCCCCATTAGATCAGCTTATTTTTGAAGATGAAATGATGCCTTGCTTACACTTAATCCAATTTAACATTCAAGACATTTGTGGCAAATTATTTCAAGGTAAAAATGGGTTAAGAAAACTTTATATCATGGTAAAACACAGAACATTTATTGATTCGATTCTGATAAGAAAAGACACGCTGGATCAGACCAAGGATCTATCTCAGCTTTCCTCAACCTGATACCCTCCAGATGTTTTGCGCTACAACCCTTGGAAGTGGTTCAGAATTATATATTTACATGGTATATTCTGTACAAGCACCCAGACAACCAACCGTTTGCAATAATCGAACTGTGGTTATTTCCTACCAGAATAAAATGATCCTGATGTTCCCCCTTTTCCAGAAAGCTCTGGCAGACTTTCCCCAGTCTGGATAAGGCTTGTCCTGAAGCATCATATCTGTGACCTGGAGTGAAGAAAGAGACAGAGACTAGTTCAAGCTGAGGTAGTTCAGTTCAGTCAAATATATATATATATATATAGAGAGAGAGAGAGAGAGAGAGAGTTTGTAATGTATTCCAGTGATTTCAAATGATACATCAAAAATGCCCCAAGCCAGGGGACAAAGTTACGCATGCAATTAAGCAGCCCAATGCTATGTGTGTTCACTCATAGATAAGTCCCAGAGAGGTAAACTGGGCTAACTCACAAATGAGGGCCTGCCCATATCTCAGCTTAATGTGCGCTGTGAACCCCTTGTGCCTCCTTTAATTCCTCCTTATCCATGCGCCATTCTCCTCCAACTGCTGCTATCCCACACTTTCTTTAAAAAAAATATTTTTATTGATTTTCCAATATCGTTCCAATAACAGCCTCATTATAACAATGCTAATTAATTTTATCCAATTAATACAATTATTAAAACCAATTATTAATATACCAAATTATACAATTTAGCTTAAAGTGCTTGTTGTGACCTAGTGCTGTTGTCCAATTTTGAATGGATGACCACTAGAGAAAGGGTTACTAGCCACCGACCAATGAACTGGCAGAGTGAGCGGGCTTGATTACCACTTGACTAACTGTGTCACCAAGCACAGCGGCACAACAGAGGGGTAGCAGCTAATCAACCGAGATCAAAAGGAATAGAAGCAATGGTTGAAAAATGGAATTCATTGAAAGTGTGGGGTTTCCTTTCATGGTGCACCTATCGATTCCCTTGCTTTTGATCTCTGTAGAGATCAACATGGGTCCACTGTTGTAATTCTCTGAGAATGCTTCTCTGTGGAGAGAGGACTTTTAAAGTTCCCTGTTCTGCAGTCCTTTGAATTTTCCTACCACTGAGAGAATAATCCCTGTGCCTCTTTCACAAGAAAACTTTGGCCACATTTCCTTTCGCTGAGAAACTATAAAGCCTGCCATCCAGCTTAGAATGAGCAACTGCCGCTGCCTCCGCATTTCTGCAGCTGTGCTATTTGGTTCCACCAAAATATTTCAGGGCCCGCTAAGTCTCGCCATGATGGTTATATGCCATTGCTCCTAATGTATGAACCAGATCTCTGTCTCTAGGGACAGGTTTTCAAAAAGCGATTTAAAGTGTCCTCATGGGACAAAGATAAAATCCGCGAATGGATTTTAGCTAAGGATGAAGCCCTCGATCTAGCACTATCCAACGCGGCCAGATTATCCACGTGGTTTCCTCGTGTGAAGGCAGTCAGATCTCTGGCCCATTATCTGAGTGATCTGATAAATCCCATGTTAAGAAGGGCCTTCACATTAGCACGATTCCACGCCATCCCGACAGCATTCCTACAGGGTGTATTTTCCAATACTCCGCTGGATCTTCGACTCTGTCCATGCAACAAGGGAAAGATAGAGGACTTTATCCATTTTTTCTTCCACTGCCCTCTATATGTTACAGTTAGACCCAGGCTTTTCCTCTTAATCCCACTGACCATCGTCCAGGACGACAACCGCATGAAACACTTATTGGTAGACGCCAACCCCCTGGTCACACGTGGTGTGGCTATCTATATTTTACAGGCACTGAAACTCAGGGCCACCTTCTCGGCTAACTTGCCATAGACCTAGCCCTATGTAACTCCCTGACATAGTCACTGTCGACATGCCCTGTTATTGCTTCTTATTTTATCTGTTTTACTCTGCATGATTTTACACTTAAAGTTTTTAAATGTATTTGTACAAAATGTATCTGCTGTATTTTATGTACATTCGCGACAGGTTTCCGCCTGGTTTCGCATTACGTGCTATGGCCATATGGCTAATGCAATAAATAATATTTGATTTGACACGCAGGAAATTATGGAGCTGTGTATGTCCATGGAGTTGTGAATGCTTTATTTATTTATTTAATAATCATTTTTTATTGGTTTTATATAAATACAATAATAAATTCGCACATTTATCTTCACATCTTATACCGTTTTGGCTTTTTATGGCCATGACTTCCGTCAAACCTTCCTTATGATATTCTAATATCTATTCCTTATATCTATATTTCCAAAGTCAATCATTGTTTTATATTATTATTTTCTAAAATTAATCACTGTATCTTCGTACTAACAACAATATTTCTTCCTTACTCTACAAAGCCTCTTGCAATCCTACCAATGTATTCAATTGAATACAATTTTCCTTTAAATAGTCTGTAAATTTAGCCCAGTCTTTGATGAACTTCTGGTCCCACTGTTCGCAGATTCTCCCCGTCATCTTGTCCAATTCTGCATACTCCGTTAGTTTCACAATCCATTCTTCTTTTGTCGGTGTTTGTTCTTGTTTCCATTTTTGCGCTATTAACATTCTCGCCGCAGTCACTGCATATTGGAAAAGCTTAAAGTCTTGCTTTTTAATGTCTGTACCTGTAATTCCCAGTAAAAATGCTTCTGGTTTTTTAACAAATGTATATTTCAACATTTTCTTAATTTCACCGTATATTATATCCCAGAAGCCTTTCACCCTTTTACACTCCCACCACATATGATAAAAGGTACCTTCTTTCTCTTTGCATTTCCAACACTTATTATCAACCTTATACCTGTATATTTTCGCCAGTTTGACCGGTGTAATGTACCATCTATACAGAGTTGTGAATGCTTTCATGTCTTGCAACAGTAGTGTAAACTCAAACGGGAAAGGGTGTAATGTGACACGAATACCAGAACGCCAGTGTTTGCTCAAATTCTTGTTTGTTGTTGTAACAGAAAAAGAATACAAAATACTTCTTAAAATGCTTTACCGTACTTTAGTTTCCTGGATTGCAGGGGGCTGGACTAGACGGCCCTTGGGTCCTTTCCAACTCTACAGTTCTATGGTGAATGCACAATGAGATGTGACTTAAAAGGTTTGCTGCAACAGGCCCTAAGGAACGGCAAAATTCTTTGGATGGCATAGTGACTATAGTTCTATTGTTCTTCTCCTTAATTGTGTGAGCAAAGAAGGCAGAGAAGGGTGTTAAAGATTGATTCAAATGATCTGAAATATTCATAAAAACCCATCTAAAAATATAAAGATCTATGATACCACAATTCTAGGCAGTTACTATGGAAAAGAAGCCTAAGAAATCCAGATTCTGGACCCATCATTTAGGAAGAGAATAGGCCTCTTAAAATCAATGTGCTAGTACATGCAACATTATAGCAACTCAAAACGTCATAGAATCATAGAGTTGGAAGAGGCCACAAGGGCCATCCAGTCCAACCTCCTGCCAAGCAGGAAACACCATCAAAGCATTGCTGACAGGTGGCTGTCAAGCCTCTGCTTAAAGACCTCCAAACAAGGAGACTCCACCACACTCCTTGGCAGCAAATTCCACTGTCGAACAGCTCTTACTATCAGGAAGTTCTTTCTAATGTTTAGGTGGAATCTTCTTTCTTGTAGTTTGAATCCATTGCTCCGTGTCTGCTTCTCAGGAGCAGCAGAAAACAACTTTTCTCCCTCCTCTATATGACATCCTTTTATATATTTGAACATGGCTATCATATCACCCCTTAACCTTCTCTTCTCCAGGCTAAACATACCCAGCTCCCTAAGCCGTTCCTCATAAGGCATCGTTTCCAGGCATTTGACCATTTTGGTTGCCCTCCTCTGGACACGTTCCAGCTTGTCAGTATCCTTCTTGAACTGTGGTACCCAGAACTGGACACAGTATTCCAGGTGAGGTCTGACCAGAGCTGAATTCAGTGGTACCATTACTTCCCTTGATCTAGATGCTATACTCCTATTGATGCAGCCCAACCACAGACTGCAGCAGATATGCCACAAGTGGAGTTTGCATAGCTTCAGACTTTTGGAAGGCCATCTAAATTCAAGATGACTGATTTGCCACATATGGCCATGAAGACACACACAATTCTGTTCCAATCTAACTAGGAAGTGGCATCTAGAGAAATCCTGGCTTGGTACTCAACACTGCAGTCCAATCAAGTGAGGCCTGAGAGTCCTCCATACAGAAGACCATATGCCACCTGTGATCTGCTTTCCATTATTAATGCCAGTGAAAATTAAGCAGAGCAAAAAAGAAAGAAACCCACACAATGTTTTCTTCTTTAAAAAAAAATGTGGGAGATGAAAAAGCTAGTATTAATTTTTAATCTGCATATTTAAACAGACCATCTGTTAATCAGCTCCCAATTTATGGTTATTTAAGAAAAAGGGGGAGAGGAATTAGAAACAAGAATCAATATTAGCCAATCCTATTTTATTGCCTCATCCTTAGAATGCTCAAAAGCCATAAGATGAGAAAGAACTTGTATTGAAATTGTAAATTAATGAGCATGAAATAGCCAGAGTTCAGGGTTATAAACATGAGACTATGGCTGCAATATGCTACATACTTCCTGGGAGTAAATCAAGTTGAACTCAGTGAGACTTGTTTCTGAGTTGACACGCATAGGATTGCATCCTTAAGTCTAAAATGATGAAAGCAACTCCTTTTGCAAAAAGAAAAAAGTGGAGTTAACCTGCAGATAGATACGTTCATCTTTTCAGTTTTCAAATTCTAGCTGCTGGATGATTATCAGGACTCCATGTTCTGTTGGATGCAGGGAAAACGTGTTCAAGTATCTGTAGCATTTAAGCATATATTAATAATGTAATGAATCAGGCATCTGTAGCTCATAAAGCACTCACTGTGTTATGAGATCTAAAGAGGCACGTCTGCTTTTATCTCAGATTGTCTGAATCTAACTTCAGCTGACAGTGAACCTTAAACAATTTACACTGCCTTGATTCTCCTGTAATCTCCCACTGCCCTTAAGCTTAAAGAACAGTTTGGGGATAGGTTTCCACCATAACTGTCCGCCACCCAAAGCAATGCCCACTTGAATCTTCCCCACTACGAACAATGCTGATAGGCAAGTGCAATGGCACTATCATTGCTGACTGAAATTAATTATAAAACATGGCAGGGGAAGAAAACTGAGTTAATGAAGGTGGGCAAACCATGTAGCTGAAGAGTAAGGCTATTGCCATGGCTGAAAGTTGAAGCTAACCATGGTTGCATGTATTTGATAGCTATGATATATCTTCTAGCTCACCATCTCCCAGAAATGTTCAGTGGCATACAGGGATGGTCAATCTGTCAGTTTTGGTTTCTCTGGGTTTCTCTTTTTTTGCCCACCAGTCTCAAGTTCTGTTCTCCACACCTCCACATCACATTGCAATTTTTAAAAATGTATTTCAAAAAAATCACCAGCAAATTTCAAATATGCATCTTTTTGTGTGTGCGCTTTTTCTACTATATGCCTTCTTGCAAAGTGCTTATCTCTAATACGATGCCTTTTTGTACATTAATGCATGCATTTGCTATGCACCCTTCCCTCTAATATATGCATTCTTGTACACATGGCTGGCAAACTGCCCTGCAAAAATGGAAGAAGTGGAAATTTCTAAGAATGGCTGTTTTGGTTCGCATAGTGTTTCGGAAAGTGCAAATTAGGGAGGTTGGACATTAAGTACAAACCTAATTGAATATCCCCTCCATCCATAGCAGCACATGAACACAGGAAGCTGCCTTAGGGACCATTAGTCCATCTACCCCAGTGCTGTCAACACTGACTGGCAGTGCCTCTCCAGACTGGAATCTTTCCCAGCCCTACGAGGGAATGGGAAGGATTGAACCTAGGACTTTTTGCATGTAAAACATGTGTTCTCCGTTAGGCTATAATGCATTCCCATCCACATGTACTCTCAAAAAACTACACTAATTTGCCCTGTTGAAATTAATGAGGAATATCTGCTTGCACAAAGCCTGCAAAGTTCACTGAAACCATTAGTGCTTATTACTGGGCGGCTACATGGGAAGTCCACGCAGCAAACTTTCAGTCGACCGCAAGATTATTGAGCTCCCTCTTTCCAAAAGCACCCCATTGTGCTGCCTGAGGAGACACCTTCACAACTTGGAGCAACTTCAGAAGCAACAACCAGTGCTGTGGCATGAGAAATAGCTATCAGAAAACAAAGCCCAAGTTCTGGTGCATGCTCGCAAGTCCTTGCACAGACCTGAAGGAGTCCTTGAGAACATGACTTATTTCTAAAGTGAAGGCATGACTAATAAATGCCACTGTCAAATATAGAACTGTGTGCACTGAGAACAAAGAATCCAGAAGTAGGAATGTCTCTATGCTATCCCTTTGCTCTAAGAACACTTGGTATCAGCTGGATGGCTAGACCATTCAACAGCAATCAGTTAGCCAAATTTCTTATTCATCCATACCATGCTTTGAAAGTAAATATTTCTGGCCTACCAGGAAGTATTTATAGCATTAAATAGCTCCTGGCACTTGAGAACACAGTTCTAGTTGACAGTCACACAGAAGCATCCCTTGATCTGCAGACCCTTTTGCAAAGTCCTCTGGGCCCAGGCAGTTAATGATATAGTTCACTCTGGGACAGAGAGAGAGAGAGAGAGAGAGAGAGAGAGAGAGAGAGAGAGAGAGAGAGCGCTGGCAGAAAAGGCTACAGATAAATTCAGATAATAAAACTGCCAGGCCACAGAAAATGCCCCTCCAAAAATCAGCGGTATGTAATTTCTACTTCTACAGTAGTACCTTGGTTTTTGAATGTAAACCATTCTGGAAGACTGTTAAGAGTTCTGAAACATTCGAAAACCAAGGTGCAAAGAGTGGTCTGCAAATTTAATAGAGACAATTGAGAAAAATAACATATACACTCAGCGGAAGCTGTTCAACTTCTGACGTGCATTCAAAAACGGAATCATTTACTTCCGGGTTTACAGCGTTCGAGTTCCGAAACGTTCGTCTACGGAGATGTTAGAAAACCGAGGTACCACTGTATTTGCATTTAGCAACTGAAAATCCCAGGAATAGCCAATGTTTAAAATCCAGTAAGGCAATGTTGCTCTCTCAGATAGAGACACGTGACTGTCCAAGACTTCCTAACCTAACACCCTCTCTCCCTCTTCAGCCACCAGGTTCACTCTCAAAATTACACTCCCTCGCAGTATTAGGGATTCACAGTGACGGGAAGTGCTGTCTATGGTGCTGATGCCGTGACCTGTGGAGAAGAAACCCATGTGCGTGTAAAATGTGGCAAGTGTCGGTATCCCAAAGTGCTTTTAAATTTTTAGAACAGCTTCGGCGTACTTCCATCAGTGATGAACTAGAGGTCAGAAATGTTTTGCTTTGAAATTGCCTGGACATTTGATGTTTATCTCTTTGGGAAGAAATAAATTAATGCTTTGATTCAATGAGTGTAGCATTATAAAAACCAGCTACAATTGGCAAGCTGAGAACTACAACCTGGGGCTGGGGTGGCAGGCTGGATCTGACCAGAGGGCTGGGTCCAGAATTGCCTAACCCTTTGTGGGCTCACCTGCCCTTCAACCTCCTGACATGGTTTAGAGTTCAAATGGAAAAAGGCTTCCTTTGCATCCACAGCTTGAATTCAAGTCATTCTTCCTTTGCAGCCCCAGCCTGAATTGACTGAATCCAAGCTGCAGCTGCAAGGGAAACATTTCCCCCCTTGCAGCTGGTGCTTTCTAAATTTAATGCATCTTACTGTCGCCATGCAGAGCAACAGAAAAAGGTGCCCAATTTTTTAAAAAAATGTTCAATTTTGGCTGCAAAGAAAGAACCAGTGCGTTCCTGATCTTTCCTTTGCAAGCATCCTGAACTTTCCCAGGGCTGATGTCTTATCATGTCAGGCATGGGGCTGGTGGGAATGGTCCACTCCATATGGCCAGGAGTTTCCCCAATTACTGCCCTAGAGAATGTGTGGTCTAGAAACATTCATGACATTGTGCATTGGTACTATATAGAATGGGGTGACTGAAGGTAGTTGAAGAGAACTTGCACGATGGAACAACCACCCAGAAGTAAACCTGAACTCTCAAGAATTTACTTACAATTTTTGTTGTTGCTATTATATATTTAATTATACCCAGCCTTTTCCCCTGACGGGACTCAAGGCAGCTTACAGATTAAAACTTACTTACCAATTTATATTTAGATCCCACCTAGATCAAGGAACCCAAGGTTGCATAGATGTAGTTCTGAGATGGTCCCACACGCAGGGTGCTCCTGATCTAGAACCCTTGTAAACTGCTTTGAGGTTCATGGAACAAGGTGGATTAGATGCCTTAGCTATCCAAAACACCTGTGGTCCTCCAAAGGTTGTAGTAGTACAGGCATCCCTAAACTTCAGCCCTCCAGATGTTTTGGACAACAATTCCCATCATCCCTGACCACAGGTCCTGTTAGCTAGGGATCACGGGAGTTGTAGGCCAAAACATCTGGAGGGCCGCAGTTTGGGGATGCCTGTTGTAGTACAATGCCTAGTGTCCTTGGTCTTTGATTATGGTGGCTAAGGCTAATAAGAACTGGAGTCAAATAACATCTGGAGAGCCATAAGTTTCCCACTAGTATCTCAAAAGATGACAGTAGTGAATTGCCTTGAACGTATTTCTGTGGTACAGCAGTGAAGACGTTGATATTTTCCATTGGCACTGCCCAACTCAGTCTATGGTACACTGGCATAAGTGTAACACTCTTACAAATGAGCAAATCTCATCATGCGACATTTTTAGACACAAGTCACTGGTGATTGTACTGTACTCTCATAAAAGCAAGGCTGTGAAGGGATGCTAAAGGCATTCCATTTCTGGATGAAAAGTTTATATAAGCAGGCAGGTCCTGATTTTTTTTTTTTAAATTAAAAACTGACCCATAGCCTTAGTAGGACAGATGACGTTATATACTGAAATATTTACGTAAGGTTGTTCTCAAGTTGTTTGGCACTGGGTCTATTGTTAACATATTTTTTTGGGGGGGGACAACACTTAACAACAGAGGTGTAGCCTTTAAAAAATTAACTCACTCCACTTAGTATTATTGATCCCTATGCAAGCTCCACTGATATAATTACAGTCTACAAAAGCAGCAGGGCTTGGTGGATTGTGCCCTCAATTCCAGGAATACACTGAATCGTAATAAGCATTTGCTAGAAGCAAGTTTATTGCTGGTTGAATTTTATTCAATTTTCAAAGTGTTGTCTCCAAGGCACTTTCTGGAAATTACTTATTATACATGCTAGAAGGATGCAGTCTGCTACTGAATGATCAATTATTTCAATTGTATGCTTTAAAAGAATGATATTCAAGTAGGGGATATTATTCAAGAGTAGAAAAAGATAGGAAATATTCTGCCCACACACCCAAACTATCAAACAGCTGATCTTTTTCATCTCGTAGCTCAAGCATTTATTTTAAGTCCTATCATCAGATCAATGTCAGGTCACTCGCAGTTAAATTGGCCGACACAGTGGTAGTCATTAAAGAGATGCATTCAGTAAAGAAAAAAATCCAATTACCTTTTGCATTAGAGGAATCAAATTCATTTTCTGATGCTCATGAAGGGCAGTCATTTGTGGATGCTGGTACATCAAAGAAAGTACTTGACATTGTCACAACATACCTAACAATAACATGGTCTTGTTTGGACAAAAAGGATGTGATCATTGTCATTCCAACAATCTGTTCTGGCTTCTACCACTGTGTGTGTGTTGGGGGGCGGGCGGGTGAAACCACACTTTTTAACACTGTAATTTAGTTAATTAGCAATAAGTAGGCACCTACAACAGCAACTTTTTGTTCAACCTACAACTGCTATTCACATGATATTGTTCATCATGATATTCCTTCATAATGAAATATATTATCCTTTACTCTTCTCATTCTGCTTGTTCAGGTTTCCCCCCACAGTGCATTGGGCAGTATCCAACTCTCTTGTTCTGTCAGCACAAGGGTTTCTGCCTGTGCAATGGGACTTCCCCCCCATCTTCTCTCCCCATGCCCTCCCAATATCACCAGAACAGATTTAGGAGGTACACAGAGGAAAGGGGGGAGTTTTATTTAACAAGAGCAAACTCTTGTACAGATGGGACCATTACTTAACACTACATTGAATACTAGCCAAAAGCTAGCACTTCATTGGACCTCTTCTTCGCCTTTGTCCTGCTCAGCTTTCATCCTCAAAAAAGTAAACAAATTCTGTTTTGTTTTTTAATGTGAATTTGTTCAATTGCACCCATTCATCTAGAGACATGTGTCTGTGTGCGTGCGCGCACGCTAATTTATTTTAGAAGACAAATGTAAAACAACCTCACCATACCAGGGTCAATTTCATCATCAAATCCCTTACCCACTTTTGCAGCACAATGAACCTATTCTTTTTACAGTACAGTTAGGTGTGATTGTGCAAGATCGGTACTTGATGGTTTTTAAAAAGAACATTATAAAATCCTTGATGGCAGGAAAAGGTAAAAAGTGGATATATAATGCAGGAAATTAGCTCCAAAGTAGTGAGAGACACAGCACAGGGTGAATGAACTGGGACAAGATTGCTGGTTCAGGTGTACCCCAGTCATATATCTCAGAAATCCAGTGATCTGTTTAGTAAGCAGTCTTCTGTGTTTGATCTGACTAGGAAACGGTGGAGCCTATAATGTACAAGATAATACTTGCGACTGGCAGGAATAATAATCGTTACATATATGGCATGATCAAGAGAGAGAAAAGAGGAGATCAGATATTGTTTTCTCATAAAGCTTAGAAATGTCACCGCACTAATTGTGTTAGCTTATAATGGCTGAATGTAAAAATAAATAAAAAATTAGGCTCCCTTTATGCATAACTATGATCTATGAGAGGAAACAGAGTACTTCAAAATTACACAGCGCACGTTGATTCATGTTTGTTGTTCTTGAAAGGCACAAAGGGCACAGTCAAATCTGTACTCGGTGAAAATAGAAAATTAGCATTTCATGCACTTCCACGAAGGACCACAACATCTATTTTTCAAAACACACTCTACAAAGGCAATCTAAAATTCTTCAGCAGGTCATTGCTCTTTCTCATTAGGAAAAGCTTAAAATACAGTAATTTGTTATCAGTACAGGTTTTGTAGGAGGTCCCACATAATCAACTATTTTCTAGGAAGGGGATTCTAGTATACATTATAGAGTCCATTCTCTCATAGGTTGAGTTGAGTTGACAAAAGTCTCTTTGATCCAGCTTCTGTCAGTGGAACAGTGAGGGAGAAAAATTCCAGAAATCCCCCCTTCTCTCTGTGCACTCCCCAAATAGAGGGTTAGGAAGCCCTTCAGAACAGTATAGGAAGTTCACAGGGTCTGCTAGCGATAGGGAAACTGGTCTCTCTTCCTATTCTAGTGGTGGAACCCTCCATGGGATCAAATAGGTTTTTAACAGCAGAGAGCCACCATGTTCTATGTACCAGTGTACCGTATACAATTCCCTGAATTCCCACTTGTGATGGATTTCAGGAAGTGGGAATTCTGTAACCACGCAGCAAACTGGATGTCAGATGGTGAAGAACTATATTCCCAAAGTCAACTTATATTGGCCATCCAACCATGACTTTTTACTGAGCACCCCCCTCTTATAATATCAGCCCAAGCTGTTCAGGTTGAGAACCAATCTGGTCTGATGGGAAGAATGTTAGATTTCAACATGGGAAACACTGGATTAAAATCCACCTCATCTGAATTGCGTTATAAACACTCCTACAAAGTTCTTGCCTACAATGTTAGACACAATGCCTTTTTGTTGCCTGCTTACATGAATTAAGTTGCTGGCTACTCATTAAAATGTTCCTTTGCCTTATAGATAGATAGTCACAGAATGACCTACAATTAAGCTATGTATTTAAAGAAGTCCAGCTTCTCAGAAAAAGAAACAGGGTTTTTTTTCCCCCAGACTGCTGTGCAGTCAGATTTTTATTAGATTTGCTGCTTGTAATTTCTAGACAGTTATTACTATTCCTGTGTTCATAGCAGATATGTACAATCTTTGCTTTACAGCTGCTCTTGTTTGTCATCTCAGCTTACTTGATTAAGCTTTTTTAATCAGTGTTTTGCATAGGATTGTGCACCTTCTGTTGGAAATCATGCTTGGCTGGTATTTAGTAAAACCAATTGACTGATGTTTTATCTAGGCATGCCCTTTCCTGATCCTACCTCTTAGACTCAACAGTCTTTAACACTGACTTTTCCTTATTTACTGTGCTATAATATAGACCTGACAGTCATTTTTAAATCTTTCCATAATGATGTTGGTAAGCAGCTCCTGATGATGCCATTAAGCTGTTTACATCTAGCATTTAGTTTAATGCCTAAGAGAATGGCAGGATTTGACTGCCTTTTTAAAAACTTGTCTTTCAGCCTGATTCAATGAGCGCAGGGATATTTATGTTCGGGTAGAACATTGCCTGCAATGCAAGGCAAATTCACATGTGGCACTAAATTGCCATTATAATGTTGCCACATCCAATTTGGGACATTATGATGGCATAGCACTAGGCAATGGTGCTCTCATGTTGAGTGTGTGGTAGCACACAACACTGTTACCTAGAGGGAAAATATTGCTACAAATATTTTCAAAGTGCCTTTAATTTATCATTGCAGGGTGGTGTGCAACAACATTAAAAATCACATAAAATGTGGCAAAGGAGTGGGTAACCTTTTGTGGACACACTGTCCCACAGCAACCTCCAAGTTTCACACATCAAAGTGTTTGTGGTGGAAATATAAAAGTGCTCATGGCTAGGACTGGGCAATTGTCAGGCGTCAGAGGATCCAACCTCCCAAGGTAGGTTGCCAGGAATGGATAAGACAATGAAAGTTCTTACCAATGCTTTTTATTCAATAGTCACAGAGAGAGGCTTAGAAATTTATTTGTTTATTTATTTTTCTAGACGGCTTTATATTTTTAATAAAAAACCTCAAAGCGGTGTACAGCAGCTTAGAAATGCAGCCTCTTGTAGCAATGGTGTTGCTCCGAATGAAACCCCACCCCCTCTATCTCTCCCACTTCCTCATGAGTCATCACTACGGGTGCTGGAAAGTGCATTTTGCCTTTGAGATCTCTGCTCTCCTATTTTCAATGCCCGCCATGTTCTGAGAGAGGGGAAGGGTCTGGAATGCTTTCTAACGACACTGAGTCTGTCAGCTGTCTTTCCCCTGGTGCTTCTTCCTCCTCCTCCTCCTCCTCTCCCATTATTTCCCAGCTTTTCTCCTCATCTGCCTCTGAGCTATAACCTCTCTCAACCCCCTGTTGTAATTCTGAACTGTCTCCTTCTTCTCTGGAAGGGTCAGACTGGGGAGGCAGTCTCCACCATTCCTCCTCTGCCCAGTCCCTGACAGCAATGTATCGATACATTGTCCAGAACCGGTCTGAGTATTGCAATGGCATTTTGACCCAGCAGTATATCATAGGTGGGGCTTGCTGGCCAGCCGCACCTTAGCGGCCGGCTGCTTCCTTCCTTTGTACACTGGGCACTGGTGGCTGCAGGGGCAGCTTCACCCCAGTGCCTTGTGGGGCCAAAGCCAGTGCTCCTTCCTTTTTGACACCTTTAGGCGCCAGGCAAAAACATTTTAGCCAGGCTTTTGGTTCAGATGTTATTGGGTTGTTGTTTTTATTTTGATTATATATATATATTGTGCTTTTAGATTTTGATTTTGTTCTGCCCTGAGACCTCCGAGTATAGGGCGGAATATAAATAATAATAATAATAATAATAATAATAATAATAATAATAATAAATGTATCACTGTATTGCAATGTTGATGATGAATCACGGTGTTGAAAACCTGATATCTCCCAGCCCTACTCATGGCCAGAGTGCAAAAGTGGATGCGGCCAAAATGTTATTCCCCGCTCCCAAAGGATAATTGAGGTCTCTTGGGGGCACAAAACCTTTTTGGAATCACCAAATCTCATCAGCGAAGCTTCGTGAGTCACCAAACACCCAATGGCACCATGGGGGGAGGGAGTTATAGAAGCAACCCATAAATGTATCTATGCTGTTAAAAAAAGTATTGGAAGGGGCTCGATGGGGAACTACACTTCATATAAAACCACAAACAGTAGAGTGCCCAAACCAACCTAGATTTAAAACCAACAAAGGTTGGAGAGCGGGGGATCGCAACACAACTGGAAGTCAAGACCAAAGCAAATTGGATCCTAACACCTGATTCAGCAAAAGTGGCTCCTATGAGAATTAGAGGATAAGAGGGAAGGAATGGGGGACAATCTATCTATCAGATAAGGATTCCGAAAACAGCACAGCCAATTACATCTACCGGTATGCAGTCCTACATGTCTAATATGCATCACAAAAGTTTTAAAATGAAACCATAGCCATTGGCAAGTTTGGGACATAGATCCCCCCCCCACTGGTGCGACACTCTGTGCTGTCACGGTCACCCCTATCTGTAGGGTCAGGGGCATTAAGCTTTTGAGCCGCTTCCTTCTTTCAAGAATAAACGCTGGCATTTAAGTGCGTTCTCAGGTTCCCTTGCAACCATAGCCTTCCTTCAGGAAATTCATGAGGCAGAGATAGTATGACCTTTAAATGGCCCCTTGAAACTTTTATGTATACCCAAGCTTTCCTGGGCTTTGGGTCTTAATTTTTAATGTTTTTGTTTTGTACACTGCACGGTTTTATTTGTGCTACACAGCTGCATTAGGGTTTTATCTCGTTTTTATCTAGTTTTTCAGGACGTTTTCCTGAATGTTGCTGTTGTATTTTTATTTTTATGTAAACATCTTGGAGATTTTTTATATCATATTTAATAAAATAAATACATAAATAATTAACCCTCTGCCCCTGCCTTCTCCCCATTATTGTCCTGGCCAGCACGAGCGGATAGAACTTCATAGATGATAGATATAGATAGATGATAGATATAGATAGATAGATAGATAGATAGATAGATAGACAGATATTTGCATCAGCCACTAGCTTTTGCAATTTGACTATAAAATACAAACATGCATAAACAACGAAGCCGGTAAAATTACAGTGGCTCCAACCACCAATCTTTCCAGGTCCTGGTTTAGGATTGCATACCCTCCAAGGTTTCTCCGATGAAAATAGGGATGTCCTATTCCATTACTACTACTACTACTACTACTACTACTACTACTACTATCACTATCACTATTGTTTTATTTATTTATACCCTACTCATCCTGTCTGGGTTGCCTCAGCCACTCTGGGTGGCCAGCATTCAGCATATATAAAAACATAATACAACATTGAAAAACATCCCTATACAGGGCTGCTTTCAGTCTTCTAAAGGTTGGCTCGGGGGTCGCATAACTCCATACCCTCCAAACATTTCTCCAGTGAAAATAAGGACATCCTAAGGAAAAGCGGGACATTCCAGGATCAAATCAGAAACTGGGATGGCTTCTATGAATCCGGGACTGTCCCTGGCAAATAGGGAGACTTGGAGGTTCTGGGATTGCTTTGCCTGACTACATCTACAGTTGGCATTCACACAATCCAATAGTAAATCATCAAAGACTGTGTCTATAAGCAAAAATCAACGCTGTTTCAGACTACAGATGCCCATATACTGGTTGCAGCATCTTCTATATTCTTAAAAACCAATTCATAACAACAAATTGCCTGAAACTGTTTACTTATTTTCCATGGAATTTACTTCAAAGTAGAAATGTTTCATATTTCAGTGCCAGCTTGAAATATTAAAAGCACTACTGGTATATAACAAGACCGTCACACTTTAATTTGGTATTAACTGACAACAGAAAGTTTGTTTTATAATGGCTAGGAAACAATCAAATATTAAGGGGGGAAACTTGTCATGAGTTACTTTTCTCTATCAGTAATATTCATCAGCAGATTTCCTGTTGCCATCTGTGCCTACAAAGAACTAAAAAGCCCAACAACAACAAAAACCCAACAACAGAGGAACTAACACCTAATTAAATATTTTTTTTTGAAGGTACTACTGCAGCACAGATTAGATTCAAACTCTTTCTTACAAATAGTTTTAATAGCTGATTAAAAAACACACAAATATATTATTTGTCTTGTCTTGTCAAAGGCACACACACAGTGTCAAAACTATATTTTTAGCCATGGAATCTGCTAAAGCCCACACCACTTTGCTTTTTATTTATGTTGGCAAATGAAAGAGAAGAAATCTCGGGGAGCTGAGCTTCTCTCACAGTGCTTCAAAGCCTCTGTTCCTACACAGCTGTTCCTTCTATCATGAGGTTTTGTTTTTTTAAAAATGTTTATTCTACTGGGTTTATATTGATCCCCACAGTAGCTGAACCTTAATTGTCTCAAGTTTCACTCTTATAAACAAGCCATCGAATTTTGTGGAAATGCAATTTAAAGACTAGAGCAGAGATAGTTGAGAACGGAAGAACCATCATTTTTGATAAGACCAAAGGCCGATCTAATCCTGCATCCCAAAGTGGCCAACTAGATACTTTCAGGAAGCTCACAAGAAGAACATGCAGATAAATAGCCCTCATTCACTGTTGACACCCAGCAACTGCAAGTAGAATGTAACCATAGTTACTAATAGCCACTGATATGCATTTATCGAATCCTCCTTTAAAACTATCTAAGATATGTTTGAGTCTTACAGTTAAGTTTGACTCTTCTAGCACCAATTAAGGGCAATCCAATTGCTTGTCACACAAGCTATCACAGGTCAGAACCCCAGTGGACTCTGGCCTATGAACACTTATAGCACAGGAAATGCACTAGTTAAGGTGTCACAAGAGTATTTATTTTCTTCTCCAGCAGATAGCCCTTCTGGAACCTAAATTTCAGCCCAAATTAGTAGGAAGAAAGAAACAACCAAATAAACTTGCAGAGGATTCTGCATCCCAAACAAGAGGTTGACTCTTTAACCCTACAGCAGAAGCAGACTTTGGTCTTTCAAATTTCAGCCACGCTCTGTGCAAAGCCAAAATTTGGTGCTCTCCGACTTCCGGTTGGCGTGCCGGAGATGGCGGTCGGGGGGACATGTCGCTCTTGACATTCCCCCGCCAGACCGGGCAAAGGGGTGCTCGCGCCAGCGCCGCGACCCCCAAAACCCCCGGGAAGGGCGTCCCGGGGTCTGGAGGACCCGCAAGAGCTCGGACGCCGATCCCGGTCCCAGGGAGCTCTTAGCGGAGCTCCCGGACGATCGGGCGGCGGAGCTCCAGGGTCCGTTTACAGCCCCGTCTGGCGAAGCTGCAAGATCGCCGCAGCCGAGCGCGCCGATTCCTCCCAATTCTTCAATTAGGAACTGTAAGTAATCTGCAAGAAAAAGCTTTAATTTTGAATCAATTCGGACTGGCTTGAGGGCGAAAATACGGAGGTCCGTCCCTTGCCATTGTGTAACAACGACAGGGCATTGTTGCATAGCTTGAGAAGCTTGAGAAGTAATGCTTGGAATTTGACACTTTGTTTCGGAGATTTAACCCCTGTGCCTCCCCCGGTCCTAGGGGCAGATGAAGTCAATTTAATTTGTGTGAACAAGAGGATTATTTTGGAATTTTGGAACTTTTATAAAGTTTGAAAAAGTTTGGAAAAGTTAGAAAAAATCTGTTTGCTAAAAATGGCGGTGAAACAGGATGTGGATTTGTCAACATTGTTGGAGAAACTGAAAGAACTCAGAAAGGATTACAATGCTGGAGTGAAAGAACTGAGAGCTGAACTGGCTGCTGCTGGGAACAGCTTTGTGACAGAGATAAAGCAAAGCATAAACAATGGTCTGATTGGCCAGGATTTGCAATCAAACCCTGTGAACAGTGTACTTGTTGAGCATAAACAGAAAAAGTCTACTCAGAAGAGAATCAGCTGCAAAAGAATTATCCACCATAAGTCAAGAGCTGTCGTCATCATTAGGAAAAAGAGAAACATTAAGAGAATAGTCAACAAACTACAGCTCAACGTCAACGTCAAGCAGCAGAGAGGAAGTCGAGACAATCTGGACCAAGCATGGAATGAAAGATCGAAGACATCAATGGTTATCGTTTTGGATGCTACTCTGCAGCAAAGACAATGGGTTCCAAAGTTGGATCCTGCAGGAATAGGATGAACATTTATATGAAGTAACTGTTTCGTGGCCTACTGGTTTTTGAACTTGGATATGGCAGGAAATGATTACAGTATGATTTTTGGAAAATAATGATATAAGATTGATAGATATTATAAATGATAAGCAATTTTGATAATGAAATAGTCTGCACCGGGGACTGGGGGGGGGAATAGGGATCTGATTAAAGTAAAAGATAAGAATGTTAAAGATGTGAGTGGTTGGTAAACGATTTGAAATTAAGAAATTATGGAAATGTTAATGATGTGGAATTAGAAACCTGGAAAGAATGTATATTATGATAAATGAAAACAATGAGGGGGGGCGTGAGGAAGTCATCAGAGATTGTATAAATTGTATGTGATCTGGCCTGAATCAGGGCTGGACAAAAATTTGGAAAACCTAATAAAAATTATTTTAAAAAAAAAACAAAATTTGGTGCTCTCCTGCCTCTTGCCTTGCACTCTGCTCAATTCACTACACCATAGTTGCAATGCCTGGCCCCTAGGCACCCCTAGGCTCAGCACCCAGTGCAGCACCCAGTGCAGTCATACTCCCCGAAATCTGCTTCTGCCCACAGCAATCATTCCAGTTCAGAAACAAGAGCAGGAGTTTGACTGTAGGTGAACTAAATAATCTCAATGAAAGCAGGCTGCAAAATACTTGCCATAATCAGAAGTGAAACAACCTACCGTATTTTTCTGTGTATAAGACGCCCCCTATTTGGGGGGACTCCAAATTAAGAAAACGCCCCTCAGCACTACCCATGTATAAGATGAACCCCAATTTTAAACCTTATTTTTTGGTATTAATAAATAATAATGATGATGATTATGATAATAACAATAACAATAATAATAATTTGTTATTTATACCCCGCCCATCTGGCTGGGTTTCCCCAGCCACTCTGGGTGGCTTCCAACAGAACATTAAAATACAATAATCTATTAAACATTAAAAGCTTCCCGAAACAGGGCTGCCTTCAGATGTCTTCTAAAGGTCTGATAATTGTTGTTCTCTTTGACATCTGAAGGGAGGGCGTTCCACAGGGCGGGTGCCACTACCGAGAAGGCCCTCTGCCTGGTTCCCTGTAACTTGGCTTCTCGTAGTGAGGGAACCGCCAGAAGGCCCTCGGCACTGGACCTCAGTGTCTGGGCAGATGATGGGGGTGGAGACGCTCATTCAGGTATACTGGACCAAAGCAAAACACCTAGTCTTACACACGGAAAATATGGTATTTACTGGTCAACAGTAATGGAATGGGCAGGAGCCTTGGGACCTCTCAGGAATCTAGACATGCATTACAAAATATATATAAAGTTAAGGCATTTGTTTCCATGTAGCAATTGGATTTTACACATTTGTAGATTCTACACCATATGGGATTATGTGGTGCACTTGGTTGGCAATGTAGTATAGTTCTATGTTGGGGGTTCCCCATCCTCCTACTGAGGAGGGGAGGTGTAGGTATTTGGGGTTTATTCTTGGTTTTTTTCTGTGAGAAGATAAACAAGTGTATTTTTTCTGCCATTTGTGGAGTTGGGTTGGTGGAATCCAGTTTGGAAGGGTTTGGAATAGGTAGGTTAATTTTGGAAGGGTGGCCCTCTAGTTATGGTTGAACTACAACTCCCATCATCCCTGACCACTGACTGGGGCAGATGAAGTCCAACAACATCTGGAGCCCACCAGATTTAACATCCCTGTTCTAAATGCACGTACTATGGGTTAGGAAGCCACACTTATCTTGGTACAGGTAACACTGGAGCTCAGGATGGCTCACTCATAATCCGCCCTTGGTCAACAAAGGTTGTGCCTACTTCCCATTGATTCATCTTAGTCCAGCATCCACAACAACAAACAATACAATTTTTCAAACTATAGTACCTACATTAGCAGCAGAGTTATAAATACCACCTTAATAGGTTGTGATGCTAAATTTAACTCACTGTGGATTTTGGTGGCACTATTTTCATCACACGGAATACAAACGGTCTTCCATCTCTATTATTTCCCCCCTCAAACCAAAAATAGTGCAGAACAAATCAGGATTATTCATTGTGTGCTATTAAATTCAATTGCAGACATTCCCAGTTATTTAGAGCTTTTTAAAAAAAAGTTTTAAAGCCTTTCGTAATCTCTCACTTTTGAGTTAAAATTGCCTCAAAATTACCCCCCTCAGAATTTCCATTTTTGAAGACTTTTATTATATGCTAAACAAACTATCTACAGATCTGCTTATTGCATAGTTGGAAAGTGGAAGGCTGCACACAAATGTATTGCCACAAATGTATTTGCACACTTGACTGCTTTCTGCTATTCTCTAAAATACTTTTATAACCATTTATGACTTTAAAGTAGCGTGCGTAAGTTTATATTGTAGATCTGGCAACTGATTCAAACTCTTCAATTGATAGGTCATCAGCCTTTCAACTGGGTTAATTGTGATGCACTAGTCAAAGTTAATTCTACCATTTGTCTTCCTGATATAGTTATTGGTTGCATTGTGGGAGAAAAGCTCATGCAGTCCCTTCAATTTACGGCTATGCTTTCCTTCCAGCATATGGCAGTCACTACGCTTAAAAGCAACCAATTCTGCTAATTCAAAGGACTAAAGATCAGCCTGCAACAAAGAGAAAATTCAAAGGAAGCTACATCTGGCAGTACAATGAAAGCATCATCCGATTACTCCTTTATTGCAGGCCCATTTTCATGTGTGCACTAAAGTGAACTGGGGGGAAAAATAGATGGATCCCTGTCAATCGCTAGAAATTGCTTCCCCCTGCTGCCAAATCAATCAGATGGTTAGTTCACAGAATTCTTCGTAGGCTGGAGATCGCTTTTGGCCATGCGAATTACACTTTATAAGGTCCGTGCCCTTGTCTCTTTAAAAGCAAAAGGAATTAAACAGTGCCTACTTATAAAATAAGGAGTGGTATGAGACCCCTGAGAGGGACGTGGGTGGCACTGTGGGTTAAACCACAGAGCCTAGGGCTTGCTGATCAGAAGGTCGGTGGTTCGAATCCCCAAGACGGGGTGAGCTCCCGTTGTTCGGTCCCTGCTCCTGCCAACCTAGCAGTTCGAAAGCACGTCAAAGTGCAAGTAGATAAATAGGTACCGCTCCGGCGGGAAGGTAAACGGTGTTTCCGTGCGCTGCTCTGGTTCGCCAGAAGTGGCTTAGTCATGCTGGCCACATGACCCAGTACTTGTACACCGGCTCCCTCGGCCAGTAAAGCGAGATGAGCGCCGCAACCCCAGAGTTGTCCGCTACTGGATCTAATGGTAAGGGGTCCCTTTACCTTTACCTTTATGAGACACCTGAGGGTCAAGTGATTATTTTTAACAAAGCCCCTCCCCTTGTTGACTCCTAGTTAAGATTCCTCCTCTTCCCCCATTTCAGATTAAAAAAAAGAGCTCTCCATCTGTCTCTCTCACATACTTAGCAACACTGAGGCATTGTGGGGAAATTAATGGGTGCCTAGACCTACTAAAGCACTGACACCACAGCCAGATAAGCCTGCTAGGGCCAGCTGACAGAGGCAAACATCCATCATAGGTGAGGGCCCCTCAAACCTGAAGCCAGCCCTGACTGCCATACCCAAGGGGAGGGCAGGAGAGAACTGCACCAGCTCACTTGCCAAACCATCTTAACCCTACCAAAGTTTTGTACAGAAGTGAATGGTGAGGAGGAGTGGTGACACATACCTCCAGCGGCGGAGGCAGAGGCTAGCCATCATGAATAGTAGCCATTGAAATAGCCTTGTCCTCCATTAACTTATCCATCACTAGCCGTCCATTAGCTATCTATATACTGTGTGAATGAGTCATTTTTTTTAATCTGTCCTGAATCTTCCAACATTCACCTTCACCGGAGATCTGCAACTTCTAGTGTTATGGGAGAGCAAGAAACTTTTCTCGATCTGATTTTTTAATTTTTTTTTATTTTGGCATGCCATGCATAATTTTATCAATTTCTATCGTATCACCTCTTACTGACTTTTCCGCTTTAACTAAAACGTCCCAAATTCTGTAAATTCCGCTCCATTCCCTTGATCATATTGTCTGCCCTTTCCTGAACCTTTTCCAGCTCTACAGTATAGAGATTGAAGCATTCCTAGATCGGAGATCTGGAGCTATTTTGCTCTTGCAAAAGCAAACTGAAATGTAACAACTGAAACTATTCTTATCCATTATTATTAGATTTTTTTGTAGATGTTGGGAAATTAAGTGCAATTGTGAATGTTCAGTATATATTAAAACCAGTTGTGTGGGGGGGGGGTTTAAGGAAACTCCAGCTTTCCTTCACAAGGCAAGCATTTATATAGCAATGTGATATTTCATTTTTTATTTTTTTTTACTATAAAGATTTTGTTACCCAAGTTGCAGAAAATGTTTTACGGGGGAAGCATACTGTTGGAAATATGAGTTTTCAGACAAAATGTCAGTCATTCTAATGAGTACAAAAAAACTTGCTATTTAGCATGTGGAAGGAGGAAAGGAGGAACGTCAACCTCTCCCTTTTCCGTTCCCTTTCCCCCTCTCTTTTTAAAGCATGGATTATTTGATTCTGTTTGAAGAAAAGGTCTGGCCAAGATGACAATTCTGCTTTCAAGTAATTTTACGTTTTATACTAAGCAAAAAAAGAGAGAGAATAATCTATTGTCTGACCTGGCAGCAACGCACCCATTAGCTAGAACAGAATGCATAACAACCATGTTACCATAGGGTCATTACTCTGGATTTTACAAAGCTGAACAATAGGAGGTAAATTGTGGGCTTTCCATCTCAGCTCTGTCTAGGAGGAGGGGCAGAAAGACAGATGCCCTTCTGGAAACACTGTGCATTATGTGGGGGTGGGCAGTGCCAGCCCTCTCTGAGAGGAAATGTAGGACTTTGACATATACTTACACTACACACACACACAGTTAGGCACACATAATTACATTTCCAAAGAATGCTAAAGCAAACCCCGTTGCAAGATTCGAAATCGCATTCATACCTATGGAACCACAGAAGATTATACAGAAACCAAGGATGTGCTTGCTCTGAGGAAATCCCCAAACCACTTTAAAATATTCCTGGGTTCAGAAAACAGTTTGAGGGGTTTGAATGGGAAACGTGTGAGAAGAAATATGCTGCAAATATTTTCACCAATACATGCATTGTATGCACACTTGATCCTATTTTCTGCATTTTTGTACTGGAGGGTTGCATTGCAAAATTCAGAGATGTGCGAATTTCTTGGGATGGCTGTGTTTTAGTATGTTTGTTTCAAACAGTGAAAATTAGGTGGGTTTGTCTTAAAATGTGAACTGAATTGACTTTCTGCTCGATCCCTGCTCCCTGGTAAGTGAGGTTAGGACAGTGATGGCTAACCTTGACACCCCAGATGTTTTGGAACTACAACTCCCATCATCCCTAGCTAACAGGATCAGTGGTCAGGGATGATGGGAGTTGTAGTCCCAAAACATCTGGAGTGTCAAGGTTAGCCATCACTGGGTTAGGACTAGAGATGGGAAGGCTTGGGAAAAAACCCGGAAAAAAAGGGGGGGATCAATTTCCCTCCATTTTTTTCCAAAGCGCTTTGGGGGGGAAACCTGGGTGGTTCCCCCCCCCAATTTTTCTGGGTTTTTCCCAGGCCTTCCCATCTCTGAAGGTTTATTCAGGATGCAATCCTAAATATGTCTACTCTGACATAAATCCGATTGAATTCCATAAGGCTTACTCCTAGGTAAGTGAGGTTAAGGTCTGCAGCCTTACTTCCTTATTGTAAACATGGATGTTCTGCCTTTCATCAGCAAAGCTCAAGATGTCCAACAAACAAAATGAAAGCATTAATATAACAAAATCAAAACACTAAAAAGACAAGTAGGTTTTGTTTTGTTTTTTAATGGAGAGTAAAAGCTGTTAACAAATCCACTGAACTTCCAGCCAAGTTAAATACAGTTTGGTTTTAAAAATCTATGGCCCTAAGTCTTCCTAAGAAGAAAGGCCTTAAATATCTATGGTAGAAAGTCATTGAGGAAGGGCACACAACCACGAAGGTCCCAGTCAGATTTATCTCAAGGAATGTCGGGACATGCACTGAGGTGTATGGTGTGTTACAACAGGGGCGGCCAACCTTGTACCTTCCAGATGTTGTTGGACTCCCCTCAGCCCCAGCTAGCATGGCCAATGGTACAAAACTGTTATGATTTTTGTCCAAGCCGAGCGGCAACAGCTGCAGCGAGGCCTGGTCTGACTTTTGCCTGTCTCACCAAGCCGTGAGAAAGCTGCCTTATCTTTTCCTACATGGAATGTTTATGTTTTACTGTACTATTGTAATCCTAGCCTTTGTGCTCACTCTTCTAGCTAGACCTCAAGCTGGAAAGACGGCATTATGGCAGCTCTGTCTAAACGAGCTGACAGCAGAGATTCTCTCTGCACTATTCCTACAATAAATAGTTTTAGCCTTAATTATGGCTTGTGTGTGTTGTTCTTCACGCTAGGAACAATCACATATGACTGCGCCACCGGACTCTCTGTAGCCGGGGATGTGCGCACACGGCTTTGCTCTGGCTATGGGGCAGTCTCACAAACTGCCCCAGGCGGGGTATTTGCTGACAAAAACATGGCCAGTGTGGTGTAATGAAATACAACCTGGGAGACCAATAAATAAATCCGTTTTGTATTGTAGCATCAAACTAGCTCATCCCATTTCCTTGAAAGGCAAATGTGGCAAAATTCCCTGGCCCGTTACATTACCCAATTATGCCCATATCAACTGTTTTCTATCAAAACATTCTTGAAGAGAGCTCAGATCCAACCACAACTTTCAAACACTCATGGGAGCTGGACACAACAAGTTCTTATCTTGGTCCATCCATTTCCTTTTCACTTTGGGGAAGAAAACAACACACACTCCATCTGCAAGGCAATATGGAAAATGAGCATTCTGCCTGCCTCATAACTCGGGACTCTGCCAAGCTGTAAAGCTTAATCACAGAGAACTGCCCAGCCAAGACACCCACTTCCATATGCTGCTAGTTCTTAGCAGGTTACCCATGGTGATCGGATACATTTGTGGCATGCTGCTAGATGGTGTGTGTCTGCATGGGGCAGGCAAATTGTGAAGCAAAACCTGATATTTAGGGAAAGGGGGGGAACTGACAAAATCGCAGAGGCTAGCCTTGCTTAGCAATGCAGGTCAGCTGGAATATATCACCCCAGTGCTGTCTAATGCTAACATTTAATTTAAACTACCCAGTTGCTGCATTTGATATTCCTCAATGGGCTAGTATGTATTCTAAAATGACAAGTGTGATCCTACAACAAAATGTTGCAGGTGATCTCCGGCATGTAATAGGAATGCTTCAGACAGGCAGGAAAAGGAAACTTGTTCTGCTATTCAGGACTCAGAAAGCGGGTGAAGGGAGGAAGGTGGACATTTCACCCCCTATCCTTCTGAAACCTTCTTCTGATGTGCTGCATGCCCTCCCTGGTCTTCATAGTTATGCAGCACAGCCGAATGGTGGTTCTGTTGCCCTTTTTCATATCCCCACACAGGTGCATTTCTGATACAGTCACAGCCACACAGGAGCTCATTTCTTGTGAACTCACCTGAGGCCTGACTCCAGAGAATGACAAGGCTAGGCCATGGTAGGCCATGCCCAAGTGTACCCACTGTTTTGTCTCATCTTCTAGACCATATGGGATTATATGGCGCACTTGGTTGGCAATGTAGTATAGTTCTGTGTTGGGGATTCCCCATCCTCCTACTGAGGAGGGGAGGTGTAGGTATTTGGGGTTTATTCTTGGTTTTTTGTGTGTGAGAAGATAAACAAGTGTATTCCCCCCCCGCCCGCCATTTGTGGAGTTGGCTTGGTAGACTCTAGATTGGAAGGGTTTGGAATAGGTAGGTTAATTTTGGATCATTTTGATTATGGCTATTTTATCTGAGAGAGTGAAGTTAGTATTACTCCATCTCTTCAGGTCTTTGTTAATTTGTCACCATGGGGGTTTGTAATTGTGGTGGTATGGTTTGTTGAGGTTGTACTCCCAGATATCTGAACTTGGTGCGGCAGAGTTTTATCTTTATGAGTCTGAAATCGATGGAGGGGATTGGAGCCTTAATACTCCTCTCATCGTTCTTTATACCATCGAAAATTAAAAGCCCGAGACACTTCTGTAGGCTGTGATGGAACATTTTAGGACAAAGGGCTTTCAAACCAAAACACCAGTTACTGTTCAAATTGTACTATAATGGGTGTCCAGGAGTAAATGAATATAAACTATACACAAAATGGTTAGATTTTGAATGAGCAGCAGCAGAATGCAAATGGAAAAATGAAAGAATTCCGCCCCCTGAACTATTAATCTTCTAAATGGGCCATTTATGAGCAATGCAATATCTGAAACTTTTAAATATGCAATAAATAAATGGCTTGCCGCTTTCCTTCGTCAGGCTTGACGAAGGGATGTTGTCGTCAGATCAATAGTGAACTGGCTCAAGCGCAAAGGGAAATTCTTGCTGCACAGGGAGGGGGTGTGCTTTTTAATGTCAGGGTAGATTCACTTGAATAGCTTTTCCACAGCCATCTCGCCATCCCTATGCCCACATAATCTCAGCATTAGCATCCTTGATTAGCCCATGTATCTAGACTCTGCAGGGAAAGAGAGGAAAACATGACAACAGAATCCATATTATCCTGACTTCTCCACACCATCTGTCTTATTCCTTCTCTCTGACTCACTGGTATTTCATCTTAGGTGACCCGTTAGTCCCTCAAAAGGAACATGTTTTCCACTCAGATCCTCCTGCCTCCCACTGTTTTGGTCATTACATGGGATAGGGTTATCTTTCAACACCTTCGAAGCTTACAGCGATGGGGTTCATGTTTCATGCCTCACTTTGCTTCTCTTCCTACATTCAAGCTGTTCCCGTGTTTTCTGTTTTTATCTTTAGAAGTATCCTCTCCATAAAAGCACTTCTCCAAGCACCGCTCATGTCCCATTGAGCCTCCTTTTCGCTGGTTTTTCGTACTGCAATTGTTGAATCAAAATAGCCCTGGGTAAACTCATATTTTCTCTCTCATCACTCTACTCTTTGCCTCTGTACACAGGCACTTCCAAACTCCTGCTTCTGATGTTCTCTGACACTTTACCCTTGAAATCTTCTTCTCCCTTACTTCTTACTACCATTTTTATCTTGCTTCTGGGCAGAGGTTTGTCTACCATCATCTTCTTTCAACTAGTCCCCTGCCTCCAACTTCTGCCAGGTTTCTCGGTATATTTGTGACAACCACCAAGCCAATTCCATTTATCTCCTCAGTCCCCATTCAAAGCTTTTCAATGTCTGCCGTGCCACTGCCACATGATCTTTGCATGCTCTGTTAGTGGCTGTTCATCCACTGCATCTTGCAGACATATATTATTATACCATGATGCAATTCGAAAACAGCGCTCTCAAAATGGAGAGAGAAACAAGCAACCTTTCTTAAAACCAATGGTACCCATTGAAAAGGGTATCTCAACACTGAGTTTGGTAAGTCTCTCATGCCAATTATACCTTAATAATTATGAGAGAATTATTCATTTAAAACGGCAACAACACCCTGAGCTTTACGTAGTTGGGATCCAGGTCAAAATACTATATTAAAAAATGCTATAAGCACATTTTTGACAGCTGGAAGTGTTCACATTTCATTTGACAAAAATGTCTGGATGTATATTTAGCATGTACAAAAGCACAATATCAGGCTAGCGGCTCCCCCACCCCCCGGGGAATTTCAGTCAAAGTTAATGGACTTACAGCAGCCAGCGATTTGGCCCACTATGCACTTTGTAATTTGCTCTAATAGCCTGGCGAAATTATAGTCTTCATGACTGACTAGGCGGCAAGTGTGGTCATGTCCCTGCTGTGCTTCCTGTCAATCTTTCAGCCTCTGCTAGGCTCCACTATGTTCTTTGGGGTGGCTCCGAGGGAAAGCTCGATACAATTTAGTCAACCATTTAAATTTTATTGACAGTTTTGACACACAGATCTCTCTGGACCGCCTAGACTAGGAGACCAGCAGACCGCAAGGCGGCTCCAGAAGGGCTGAGGAGATAGCGACACTCACAGGCACCTGGGGCCTATGAGGAGTCTAACCTCAGGAGGGGCCTGCCTGTGAATGACAAAATGCAAAACATAACAGGCAGGATGCTTACAGCACTGGTACTTTTATCCTTGGCACAAAGACACATACAAAAAGCACATTGAGGTACGAAAGCACACACAGAGCACTGGTAAGCAACATTGACCCACCTGCCAATGTTCTGTTGGGGAAACCCAGCCAGATGGGCAGGGTATAAATAATAAATTATGATGATGATGATGATGATGATGTGTGAGTGTCTGGAGGCGGTTGGAGGATGGATGGCGGCTAACAGATTGAGGTTGAATCCTGACAAGACAGAAGTACTGTTTTTGGGGGACAGGGGGCAGGCGGGTGTTGAGGATTCCCTGGACCTGAATGGGGTAACTGTGCCCCTGAAGGACCAGGTACGCAGCCTGGGAGTCATTCTGAACTCACAGCTGTCCATGGAGGTGCAGGTTAATTCTGTATCCAGGGCAGCTGTCTACCAGCTCCATCTGGTACGCAGGCTGAGACCCTACCTGCCCGCGGACTGTCTCGCCAGAGTGGTGCATGCTCTAGTTATCTCCCGCTTGAACTACTGCAATGCGCTCTACGTGGGGCTACCTTTGAAGGTGGCCCAGAAACTACAACTAATCCAGAATGCGGCAGCTAGACTGGTGACCACATAACACCGGTCTTGAAAGACCTACACTGGCTCCCAGTACGTTTCCGAGCACAATTCAAAGTGTTGGTGCTGACCTTTAAAGCCCTAAATGGCTTCAGTCCTATATACCTGAAGGAGCGTCTCCACCCCCATCGTTCAGCCCAGACACTGAGGTCCAGTGCCGAGCGCCTTCTGGCGGTTACCTCACTACGAGAAGCCAAGTTACAGGGAACCAGGCAGAGGGCCTTCTCGGTAGTGGCACCCGCCCTGTGGAATGCCCTCCCTTCAGATGTCAAAGAGAACAACAACGACCAGACCTTTAGAAGACATCTGAAGGCAGCCCTGTTTAGGGAGGCTTTTAATGTTTAATAGATTATTGTATTTTAATGTTCTGTTGAAAGCCGCCCAGAGTGGCTGGGGAAACCCAGCCAGATGGGCGGGGTATAAATAATAAATTATTATTATTATTATTATTATTATTATTATTATTATTATTATGCCAGAAAGCTCGCACAGCAGCTGCACCCCACCCAATGAGCTTTTCTACCAAGCATTGTGTAGGTATAATAATTATGGGGAAAGCTAAACAGCTAAGAATGTTTGGGAAGAAGAAAATTGGACTGCACCAACAATAACCTATAAGCCCACAGATGCCTCCTAGTTACAGGACTTGGTTTTCTCCATCTGAATGTTCAAAGAAGGGCTGTGCCAATTTCAAAGCCTTGTTGTGCAGTTCAGTTCTATATCATCCCTGATGAAATGCAAACCCATTTTTATTTCCACAAGTGTAGGAGGGTAGCAATACATTTCATGATTTGCAGAGGTGGATTGCTGTAAAGAAAATGCACAAATAGCTTTTTAATGGAGATTTCAGAAGGTACTCGGGGAAACTTGTGAGGGAACTCTGCAGCCTTTCTATCGGTTTAAGTGTTTGAAATCCCCATTCTAAGCCGTGTAAAACAATAATAAAGAAAACTCAGCAAAGACAAGATTAGATTGCTCTGTTTCGAGACCGTTTTACCAAATGCAATATTCAAATGAATTTCAGTATGAATCCATTTACACTTGCCAACATTCATCTCAGTCATATTAAGTAATTTATGGAGGGTTTTCCCCCTTGGTACCTCTGTAAGAACAGAATGGGGGAGGGGGGAACCTTGACTGCTTTTATTTTGGAGAAAAAGCAGTTGCTGAGTGCCAATATGGATTGGTGCTTGTGCCATATTTTCGCTGAAACTCAACTCCTACCTGCACCCAAAGGTGTGTATTTGGAGACAAAATCCAACCAGGAGAGAAAAATTATTGTGTACTGTCCCAGTTAGGACTGGGATCACATTTTGAACCGGGGCACCATGGCTGTTTTTTCTCCAAATAAAAGCAGCCATCTTAAGCCTGCACGTTTAGACATATCCCTCCCCTCCCCGTTTCCAGGCAAAGCAGGTAATTTTGTCTACGCAACTAAGGGACCAAATTCAGTGCTGTTGCTTCCTGCCATAGGCTAAGGTGCAAGAGGGTGGTATCATAATGAAATACAGTCACTCTTATCTCAGCATCGAAATTATAAAACGAAACGAAAAGGGATGGTTTCTACAAGACCATTTTCACACTTTCTATTCCCAGAAATATTCTCCTCTCCCCTCCTCTCCCTGTAACAATTAAATTTTACCATTTGACATCCCCAGATATTCTTTCTCTTTCTCAGGTCTCACCAAGCCGAGGCGGAATTTAAGGATTAAGCAAGCCTTTTGCTGTGTGTCCCTGCCATCTGCTGCTAATCCTTCCCTCTGGGGGATGCAGAGGGTTTTGTTTGATCATCTATTTAAGCCATTCAAGTTCTTCTGCTCAATTTGCATGGTCAATTGAATCCTTCTCTGATGATAACATCAGCCTTACTACTCTAATGTTGGGCACAGGCCCCTTCCATACGCCCCATTTGTCACATTTGTTGAGGAGGCTGGTGAGCAAGAAGATATAAATACTTTCCAGGTAGAATTGAAGGGTTATACTTCTTCCAAGCAATTTTTTAGGAAACAGGGCAAATTCCCACATCTGCCTACCCTATTCTTTATAAAACGACTTCATGTTATAAAGCAGGGATAGGCAAAACCTTCCAGACATTGTTGGAAGCCATTAACTCCCATCAGGTCAACTTAGTGTGGCCAACGTTGAGGGACCACGGGATTTGGAGACCCCCACAAGCTGTCCTCCACTGTTACAGCATGCTGCCACAGCTTCCTGTGGCTATTATGGGGTGTGTGTGTGCTTTTTGCATATGTGCATATAGATATATAACATATGAATTGTTGCTGTTTGTGTGAGATAATGTGTTGTATGCACTTTTAATAGAATAATGTCTTTATAATTTTTGACTGTAAGTCACTGGGAGATATTGATATCATGGAATATATTAATAATGCATCGTCGTACGTGGCCTCAGGAACATGTTTGAGTCTAAAGCAGATCACTGATGAACTAACATGAGGCACAATGAATTCTGGGGAGAATATGAGGCAGAAGAAAAGCGTTTGGAAATGGAACGGTCAAAGTAGTTAGCGTAGCCTCCTGGTGATGTGATTTGCTGACACAGAAAAAGCAAATGTTGGTTGAAACATCAGTTGTGAAATGGCCATAGCTTCCGAGATAAATTGTAAAAAGCAGATTAGACATCTGTTCTCAAATGCTCCAAGTTGAAAACTATAATTATTATTATTCCTTAAATTTGTATACCACCATTCATTAAATTTGTATATTGCTTTTCTTCATTGGCCAATACATACTTCACAGCGCCCTGCCGTCTTCCAGGAGCTACAGCAAGATGTTCTGCATCTGAACTAAGAATAATGTACACCTTGACAGACCACTAATGTAGGGAGTTATTTACAGATATACAGAACTTGCGTTCTTTGACTCAGATGTGCTGGCCACTTCAGTTTCAGTTGATGCTGAAACCTGTTCGCTTGTTTGACTATGACCACTGAATGATTCACACAGGTTGACTAGTTGACACAAGTGGCTTCCTGGTTGCAACCATGGGTCCTTTCCATTTCCAGATGTGCACTAACAAGGCAGCTGGGACACTGGCTACCCAGAAGAGCTCCCTGTAAGAAGAAATGCCAACAATGGAACAGGAATTCAGTCTGTCCTGGATGAGGTTGTACTTCCCTTAGAGAAGAGATGCTGGACTACAAGGTCCATTGGCCTGATCCAACAGGTTCTTCTTATATTCTTACAATCCAGTGATGTTTAGTGTGTGATTTCACAGAGTTTGGGAAACACTGTGTTAGTATATTGAACAGTTGGCTAAGCAGAAATCCCTCTGGAGATGGAGAAAGAAAAAGAGAGAGGGGAAAAACTGTATAAGAAATCCCCACCCCCAAGAACAGGGTCCCAAGCATTGTGCTTGCTGCTATGAATAGCACCTCACTACCCCTAATGAGGTCATTCGTTACATCTCTGCGCAGCGATGCTTGCACCAGGCAACTTTAGCTATATATCTTATCCGTTTCATTTTTTCCATTTCACGCTTCACAGTTTAATTTCATTTCCACCTCTGAAGTACAGAGTTGTTAGCTGCACTGTACTTCAGATGCTGCTGCAAATTCAATTATATCTCAGAGGAAGAAAAACAATCAGAAAGATGGACTTTGATCGTAACCGGAATTGTCATGCCCAATTTCTTGACACAACAGTGACTCGGTGGCGACGTCAGTCGGAGACTTTGGGGCTTCCCCAACAGCCGTCCTGAGCCTGCATGGAATTCTCAGGAAATGGGTAGCAATTTCATATATATATATATATATATATATATATATATATATATATATATATATGCATGCTGCCCTACGAACATGGCAACTTGAAGCTGGTTGTAAAAGAAATTGTTCCACTTGTCCTTTACTAAATGGTAAGAAAGGAATGGCATCTTGTATAAGAGGAGATCTTTCTCCATTTTTGACATGACTTGGCATGATACTGCTAGTAGCTATTGTCCTGTATACCTGAAGGAGCGTCTCCACCCCCACCGTTCAGCCCAGACACTGAGATCCAGCACCGAGGGCCTTCTGGCGGTTCCCTCACTGTGCGAAGCAAAGCTACAGGGAACCAGGCAGAGGGCCTTCTCGGTAGTGACGCCCGCCCTGTGGAACGCCCTCCCAGCAGAGGTCAAAGCAATAAACAACTACCGGTATCTGACATTTAGAAAACACCCGAAGGCAGCCCTGTTTAGGGAAGTTTTTAATCTGTGATATTTTAATGTATTTTGATATTTGTTGGAAGCTGCCCAGAGTGGCTGGGAAGACCCGGCCAGATGGGCGGGGTACAAATAGTAAATTATTATATTATTATCCTTCTGCCCATGATCCCTTGGGTCCTACCATTAGGAACTCTAGGCCTCTGTCTCTCGGGACTCTTTCAGGCCACCCCTCAAACCCAGATCCTGCTCTCTTTCCCTGGGCCACACAGCTCAGTGGCCCTGCTCTGCACATCCTTTGAGTGCTTAAAAAAATAATAATGCGTTTTTGCATTGCAATCACGCCTCTCGCTTGCCTGGATGGAGTGATATGTGAGTTTAGAAACATCTGACTTTTGCATGGCTGGAATGTCGCCTATCTGCACAAAAGAGTGACATCCATTGTCTGGCTGCTGGAAGGTTCCCAATGAAGAAATATACCCTTGGGGCTGAAAAACGTTTTTTGTTCCCCACCTCACCCACTATGGAGGCCAATATCAAAGTACATTCTAATCATGAATCCTCAATTGAACAGAACAGATTAATGAGAAAAGAAAATCTGGAATGGACAGAAGAGCCAGGGAAGGAACTGGCAATTCTCGGATGAAGTTGTTGTTAGCTTTCAGGACACTAAGGAAAAAGTTGTTCTAAAGACATAGTGTGGTGTAGTGGTTAGGGCAATGGCTTGTATCCAGTTGTGCCCCTCCATGGACAGAAGGCTGTTTGATCCGGCAGAAGCTTAACTGCGATTGGTGATTATTGCAAATCCCCCCACTTTCCTGTAGTTCCCCTTACCACTCCCACTCTGTCCCAAAAGGACCCATAACCATTAAGCAGATGGAAGGGAGTATCGGGGGGGTAGGGAAACCCTTCTTTTTCTACTAACAGAAGCCTCTGCTGGATCACATAGCATAGAACAGGGGTAGGCAACCTAAGGCCCGTGGGCCAGATGCCTTCTCAATCCAGCCCGCGGACGGTTCGGGAATCAGTGTGTTTTTACATGAGTAGAATGTGTCCTTTTATTTAAAATGCATCTCTGGGTTATTTGTTGGGCCTGCCTGGTGTTTTTACATGAGTAGAATGTGTGCTTTTATTTAAAATGTATCTCTGGGTTATTTGTGGGGCATAGGAATTCGTTCTTTTTTTTCAAAATATAGTCCAGCCCACCACATGGTCTGAGAGATGGTGGACCGGCCCACGGCTGAAAAAGGTTGCTGACCCCTGGCATAGAAGAACACAATTAGATAAAATGCAATAGGTCTGCAGTTAAGAAGTCAGGTCCAAATTTCTGCTCTGCCATGAAGCTCCCTCGGTGTCCTTGAGCCCGTCAACATATTTCAGCCTAACCCATCTGGTATACACTAGTTAGATGGATAAAAGGAGATGAACCCATGTGTGATGCTACCCTGATGCCCTTGGATGCAGGCTGTATTACGCAATTACAGTGGTACCTTGGGTTAAGTACGCTTCAGGTTAAGAACTCCGCTAAGAACAGAAATCGTGCTCTGGTGGCGCAGCGGCAGCAGGAGGCCCCATTAGCTAAAGTGGTGCTTCAGGTTAAGTACGCTTCAGGTTAAGAATGGACCTCCGGAACAAATTAAGTACTTAACCCGAGGTACCACTGTATAAGAAGAAAAGGGAAATGACAAGAGAAAAGCGAAACTTTTTAGGTATCAGTGATATAAGGCCCATGATTGCACCTTGAATCAGTCAGTGAGAGCCAGTGTAGTGTAGTGGTTAAGAGCAGTGGACTCGTAATCTGGTGAACCGGGTTCGATTCCCCACTCCTCCACATGCAGCTGCTGGGTGACCTTGGGCTAGTCACACTTCTTTGAAGTCTCTCAGCCCCACTCACCTCACAGAGTGTTCGTTGTGGGGGAGGAAGGGAAAGGAGAATGTTAGCCGCTTTGAGACTTCTTCGGGTAGTGATAAAGTGGTTTATCAAATCCAAACTCTTCTTCTTCTTCTTGAAACATACAAAGAATCTGTTACAGTTGGTTTAATGTGATTATTTGGCATTCCATTAGTTTGCAGGTTTCTTTCTTTGTACTGCAGAAACTCCAACGGATGCCAAGATAGTAGAAAGGGGTGTGGTAAGCACATGCATTAAAAATTATACATTTGAAGTTCAAATATCAACTCAGTCCTCAGGTCTGCTTTCAAATGGAGAATCAAATGCAAAATCTATTACAATATGGTACCTGACTTGAAGACGGAGGTCCTGAAATCAAAATCAATGTGCACATTCAGGACATCATTGTTCATTTCATGCTCAAACCCCTTCTCCATCCATATTTCTTTTCCTGGAGGATTCACTGAACATGCAAACCAGCTTTGATCCTGATATATCTGTCTTTCAGGCAGAGGTCACATTACAAACAGAAGCTTACAAATGAAAACAGGGTTGAGAAGCCAGATGTCTTCTCATTATCCCTAGCCAGTGACTTTATTTAGACATGGCCCTAGAATAATTCCAAACAGGCCACCTGATTCCCTTACTACAGATTGCCCAATCAATTTCTTTCTAGCAATAAATGAACAAAACAAAAAGGATAAACACAAATCAACGTGCATTCAGCTGTTAAACACACAATGTGAGCTTTGGCCCTTTCGCGTAAATACAGATGTGCTTTGAACATCTGCCTGGGAAATTTCTGTTTATATTTCATGTGTTCTTAAAAAAAAAAAAAGTGCAATTCAAGAATGCCATTATCAGGGCTTTGCTTCATTTTATACCACAGACATCTGAAGAGTTAACTTCCTTCAGAAACTTTGACAAAATGCCCTGCAATAAACGAAACCTATTGCGGCAACAAAGGTTCTTAACTGTCTCCTGTATAGCGTCACCTTGATTGGAGGACATCACAGAATGTAAAGCACCACCTCAATAGATCTTCATTATAATAATAATAATAATAATTTATTATTTATACCCCGCCCATCTGGCTGGGTCTCCCCAGCCACTCTGGGCGGCTTCCAAAAGAACATTAAAATACAGTAATCTATTAAACATTAAAAGCCTCCCTAAACAGGGCTGCCTTCAGATGTCTTCTAAAGGTCTGGTAGTTGTTGTTCTC
Organism: Darevskia mixta; assembly: GCA_034641385.1. Classification (NCBI taxonomy): domain Eukaryota; kingdom Metazoa; phylum Chordata; class Lepidosauria; order Squamata; family Lacertidae; genus Darevskia; species Darevskia mixta. Next base: position 6,086,120 of record JAWWNH010000105.1, read on the forward strand.
TTTGACATCTGAAGGGAGGGCGTTCCACAGGGCGGGCGCCACTACCGAGAAGGCCCTCTGCCTGGTTCCCTGTAACTTGGCTTCACGCAGCGAGGGAACCGCCAGAAGGCCCTCGGCGCTGGACCTCAATGTCCGGGCTGACCGATGGGGGTGGAGACGCTCCTTTAGGTATACTGGACCGAAGCCATTTAGGGCTTTAAAGGTCAGCACCAACACTTTGAATTGTGCTCGGAAACGTACTGGGAGCCAATGTAGGTCTTTCAAGACCGGTGTTATGTGGTCTCGGCGGCCGCTCCCAGTCACCAGTCTAGCTGCCGCATTCTGGATTAGTTGTAGTTTCCGGGTCACCTTCAAAGGTAGCCCCACGTAGAGCGCATTGCAGTAATCCAAGCGAGAGATAACTAGAGCATGCACCACTCTGGCGAGACAGTCCGCAGGCAGGTAGGGTCTCAGCCTGCGTACCAGATGGAGCTGGTAGACTGCTGCCCTGGATACAGAATTAACCTGTGCCTCCATGGACAGCTGTGAGTCCAGAATGACTCCCAGGCTGCGCACCTGGTCCTTCAGGGGCACAGTTACCCCATTCAGGACCAGGGAGTCCTCCACACCTGCCCGCCCCCTGTCCCCCAAAAACAGTACTTCTGTCTTGTCAGGATTCAGTCTCAATCTGTTAGCCGCCATCCATCCTCCAACCGCCTCCAGACACTCACACAGGACCTTCACCGCCTTCACTGGTTCTGATTTGAAAGAGAGGTAGAGCTGGGTATCATCCGCATACTGATGAACACCCAGCCCAAACCCCCTGATGATCTCTCCCAGCGGCTGCATATAGATGTTAAAAAGCATGGGGGAGAGGACAGAGCCCTGAGGTACCCCACAAGTGAGAGTCCAGGGGTCTGAACACTCATCCCCCACCACCACTTTCTGAACACGGCCCAGGAGGAAGGAGCGGAACCACTGTATAACAGTGCCCCCAGCTCCCAACCCCTCTAGGCGGTCCAGAAGGATGTTATGGTCGATGGTGTCAAAAGCCGCTGAGAGATCCAGCAGAACTAGGAAACAGCTCTCACCTTTGTCCCTAGCCCGCCGGAGATCATCAACCAGTGCGACCAAGGCAGATTCAGTCCCATGATGAGGTCTGAACCCCGATTGGAAGGGATCCAAATGGTCCGCTTCTTCCAGGCGTGCCTGGAGTTGTTCAGCAACCACCCGCTCAATCACCTTGCCCAAGAATGGAAGATTTGAGACTGGGCGATAGTTGGCCATATTGGCCACATCCAAAGATGGTTTTTTAAGAAGCGGTTTAATAACCGCCTCTTTTAGTGGGTCTGGGAAGGCTCCCTCACAGAGAGAGGCATTCACCACCCCGCGGAGCCCATCGCCCAGCCCTTCCCGGCTAGCTTTTATTAGCCAGGATGGGCAAGGATCAAGAAGACAGGTGGTCGGTTTCACTCGTCCAAGCAGCCTGTCCACATCCTCGGAGGTAACAGATTGGAATTGATCCCATAAAACATGACTAGACAGGGCTCTAGCACTCTCCCGCCCCGGCTCTGCTCCCACGGTGGAGTCTACCTCCTTCCGAATCTGAGCGACTTTATCTGCAAAAAACATTGCAAAAGCATTGCAGGAGATCTTGGGGTCCCTATCAGACCCAGATGACGGAGGTGGTTCTGCTAGATTGCGAACCACCTGGAAGAGTCTCCTGCTGCTGTTTTCTGCAGATGCAATAGAAACGGCAAAGAAAGTTCTCTTTGCCGTTGCCATTGCCACTTGGTAGGCTCGAAGTTGAGCTCTAGCCCGTGTCTGGTCTGATTCAGAATGAGTTTTCCGCCACCGGCGCTCTAGCCGTCTCAGCGACTGTTTCATCACCCTCAGCTCATTACTGCGGTTACCACCCACAAAATTGTTGACAAGCCACTGGAAAGTGAGATGCAGCACCAGTAAACTTCTAAAATGGTTTGCTTGGGAGCGGCAGGAGGTTGGAGGGCTAAGAGGCCAGACAGATAAGGTTGCGGAGATTAATGAGCAAAAGTTTCATGAACACCTTTCTTCAAAGACATCCATGCACTCATGGTGACCTTCATTCAAAAACACATACAATCTTCGATCAGATTTAACTCCATTTTACTACCTGACTATGAAACTTACAAACACCTTTCTCCACTTAGAGATTTGCCCTGTTACTAAAGGTAAATAAAAGCACAAAGGTTTAGATTCCAAGCTAAGTGAATGGAAGTAAATGAAAGGAAAGTGTCTCACTCCTTCCTTCCCCCATGTGTCCTCTGAAAAACCTCTTCAAGGGGGTTGGGGCCCTCTTCAACAGGGGGTAGTATCTAAAGGACAGGTACATTGTCCCAAAGCATCCTTCTGTTAAATTATCTTGGTCTCTGAGCCTATATCAGCGCAGATCCAGTAAATACTCCCCAGAGACACATGTATGGATTCTTTAAAAGAAATGTGTAAATAAGAAATGAGAAATGCACCATTTGTAAAAGTGAAGCCAAACATCCAGGAATTTGCTATTCCATAAGAATGTAGCCATGGGGGGATTTTCTTTAAAGTTTACTTAATATTTTTAGAAGGTTACAGGTAGGTAGCCGTGTTGGTCTGTCATAGTCAAAACAAAATAAAAATTAAAAAAATCCTTCCAGTAGCACCTTAGAGACCAACTAAGTTTGTTCTTGGTACGAGCTTTCGTGTGCATGCACACTTCTTCAGATACTATGACAGACCAACACGGCTACCTACCTGTAACTGGAACTATGGAAGGCATCACATTGAGCCGCATGAAATGGAAGCCCATCAAGCTCACCAAGGTATCTGAAGAAGTGTGCATGCACACGAAAGCTCATACCAAGAACAAACTTAGTTGGTCTCTAAGGTGCTACTGGAAGGAATTTTTTTTATTTTTATTTTTAGAAGGGTTAGAAAAAAGAGAGGCTCAGTTTGAGGACAGTCTGGGACCTCCATACACATTGCCCAAACTTGTGCCCCATGGAGGTCACTTCGACACTTGTTAACACAGCAGTTTGACTTCATTCTCGGAGGTACACTCCATTGTCTGTTGACAGATGCCAACAAAAAACTAGGTTCTGGATTAGGTTAATTAGCTATTATGATTATGTAATGCAGACATTTTATTAGCTGTTTCCTAATCACCAGCGTGGGTGCACTGCCTGTTGCACTTTGGTTGAAAACTGAGCTTCTTGAAAGACAACCATGATCAAACAATGTCTGTTAACCACTAAATCATGCAATACCTTTCTTCCCAAAAAAATAAAAAATTAACACATAGAGAACAAGATGGGGGGAAACCACAGTCATAGTCAGCTGAATGATAAATGGTTTTCTGGAAACTCTGAGATGCCAACATCCATCCCTGCAGCAACTCTGTTCTTCTAAATCAGTCCCAGGTGATGATTTGTTGTGTGCTTGTTTTTCATGGTCACCAAATCAAAATACTGTAATTTGTTTTCGACACTCTGCTGTAGACCACAACGTCTGAAAGCAAATGTATCCTTGATCCTGTGTTTTTCCCCCTCTCCACAGTTTTGATTTGCTCCAGATAGATAGAAGATAGATGACGAAGATTTAGATGATTTCCCCACAGACATGGAAAACAACAAATCTGGTACTGCTTGCTTTTAATTCTTACATCATTCCTGTCAAGGGTGCTTCCCGGTCAAAGAAATGCACACAGCAGAGAACTCTTTAGTCTGAAAGATAACAAAGTGGCTTCTGCAGCTGTGGAGACTTATGCGGACCAATCTAGTGCCCAGGCAACTATTCAAAGGTCCACATTCTATGGAGCAGTTGCAGCAGCTGGGAACCACTCCCCCTCCACCAGTTAATGCACCTTAGCCCAATGGGCTGTGTGCATGTAGCCGGAGACTACACCTGCATGAAAGCCTCTGCTCTATCCACTTCGGTTCTCTCCTGGTTCTGGGAGGCAGTGGTCCAGGAGAGGGTGGGGAAGCACCCAGCCCTTCACTTGCCTGGTCTGCTTCTTTCTCCAGCTCTGAAGCTTCCCCCTCTTTGACTCTTGCCTGCTGGCTGGTACAGGTTGCCACAGACCCCTGCCCCCATCTCCCAAATCAGACTCCAGCTCCACTTCCTCTGGTGAACCCTCATCAGTGTCTGGCCAGTCCCTGACAATTCATTTACCACCACCACCCCAAAAAAGGCCAGCATTTAGGTAACGGTAAAGGTAAAGGACCCCTGGATCCAGTCAAAGGAAACTATGGAGTTGTGCCGCTCATCTCGCTTTCAGGCCGAGGGAGACGGCATTCATCCACAGACAGCTTTCTGGGTCATGTGGCCAGCATGACTAAAGCACTTCAGCCACAACGGAAACCAGAGCGCCGGAAATGCCGTTTACCTTCCCGCGGCAGAGGTACCTATTTAGCTACATGCGCTGGCATGCTTTCAAACTGCTAAGTTGGCAGGAGCTGGAACAGAGCAACGGGAGCTCACCCCATCGCAGGGATTTGAACCGCTGACCTTCCGATCGGCAAGCCCAAGAGGCTCATTGGTTTAGACCACAGCGCCACCCGCATCCATTTATGTGAATAATGTCTATCACAAGGCCCAAGGATTGCTACATAAACAATCCAGCATTGGCTTTTCCTCCTTGCTCATCTTTTGCAGTCATATGGCTTGCAAGCTAAGTGGTTGATGTGCATGTTCAGCCTGTTTTCTAAAGGTTTGGATCAGGGATGGGAAACCTGCAGATGTTTTAGGACTACAACTCCCATCGTTCTTGACAGCTGGCCATGCTATATGTGTCTGATCGTATTATTGCGATGCATTTCTACAGCAAAATAAGTATATTATAAAGGCCAAAAAGATATTTTACTTTTTTAAAAAAAATCATGGAAATAAATAAGAGAAACAGAACTAAAATGTCAGCACTGAATTACCTATTGAATCCAAACAACCTAGGTTTTTATCCAATGCAGCAGTGAGTAACTGTTCAATCAGTACAAGGATTTCTACTTATAAGCAGGACCTTCCCCACCCCACCTCCCGGCCAAAACGTGCCCTGTGCCCTTCCCAAATCTGTTCTGGGGTGTTGGGGGCAAACCCAAAACAGTTGTAGGGAGTGCACAGCAGGAAGAGAGTGGTGAAAGCCCCTTTATCCTTGCACTGACAGAAAAGTTCCTTAGCACTGCATGGATACAAGTCTCAGTACCTAGCCTGCCACTCAAAAGTTAAGCCAAGTAAAAATATCAACACTTTCTAGAGGCAAGTAAGGAAATGAGACTTTTTATTTTCAGGTGGAAGATTGCATTACCTCCCTTTCACCCATCAAATATATATATAAAAAATACCCAGTCACTGACAACAGTTAATATTTATTCCATTATTCCATTTCACAACAACAATGAAATCGGCTTCTGCATTCCTAGCCAGGACTCATATTGACATCAAGGGAACAATTCAGCACCTAAGTCATTCTGACTATAGCAGCTTTGTATTTCCAATGCACAAAAACCTCCAGCTGTTATTCATCATGCCACTGTGACCTTGGGGCTTATTTGGTTTGAATTGTGCTTTTAAGGTCTTCTGACTATTCTGGATTTCAATCACCAATTACACTTTTCTGGTCCAACTTTCCCTCCCTCCCCCCGCTTACCATCCAAGCTGTGACAAAGTCTCCCATCCAGGTCCCCACGGCTGCTACCTTCATAAAACTTTCGTTCCTGATGCCCATGAAGTCTGTTACCATGTACGCCCTGTAAATGCAAGCACATATACCGTTACTTAACAAACATTCAGGCACAGCAGAATTATGGATGATTTGGCTTTACTGGCACAGAGAAGAAAGGCAAATAATTTGTCTATCAAAACGTGCTTCGTTTTGCAGTCTAGATATTTGTTTGCTCATTTGCCTTCATATCCTTTCTTACTTCATGCTAGCATACAAGCGGTTCCATGTGCACTTACCTTCAAGTCCCATTGAAGTCAATGGAACACAGTTTTGAATGTTGAAAAGAAAAGCAGAGGTTCATATTCAGAAAAAACTAGAAGTGGTATTCACAAAATGAAAAAAAATATAAACACATATACTATATAAAACACAATAGAATTGATCTAAACAAAGGTCAGTGGCAACCTTACCCATCATCGATATTCTGGAATTGTCTATGTAAACAGAAAAGTTTCAAGCAGCAGAGCAGGCACCAAAAACACTAAGCTCTACTCTAAGTAGTCACTGAATATGTGGAACATGTTGGAGATTCATTCTCCGTGTCTGCAGTCATGGGATTGTTGTCTATCACATGACGGTGTATGTTTTCATTCCACAAAGTGGGAAGTGACGGAGACAGGATGTTTGTGTTACTGTGTTCCGTGAAGTGGGACTATTGTCCTTTGTTCTTTCTCTTTGCTGTCTGATGCTAGAGAGAGAGGGAGCCATGTTGCAGTGCTCTGTGTGTGTTTATATGTAAATAAAGTAGATTGGCCAAAATGCTGAGTTGCTGAGGTCTGTTTACGCATGCTGCGAAGACTCTGCGGATCCCTAAATGTGCTGATACTTCTTGGTATCAGTCACTGTGAAGTTCGGGCAGAAGAAAGCTTTTGAAGCTCCCGAACGAACGACCAGGAGGGAGAGAACATGCCAGCCGGGCATGTGTCTCTGCCAGGGTCCTACACGAGAGTAGGATGCTCCTGCCAACAGAACATGCCGAAGTTCCCATCTGAAGAACTCAATAACCATACAGGTCATAAGTGGGTTTCTTAGGTATCCTGATTTCAAGAGCTTTGTAAACTATTAACAAAGGGTTGGTTATATCCGCACCTGAGCAGATTCAGTTAAAAATGTGATATAATGTTAAACCACATGTGAGGTGAAAAGTGTTAACCAGCTGAGGGTGGAGTCATGTTTGAGCTGTGTCCCACATCGTTCTGGTAACCTAGTTGAATGAATGGCATGATTTCTTCTTGCATTAGAATCATCCCAAAACCTAGCAGGAGAAGAAATCACATAAATTCCCAACCCACTTGGTTCTTCCTAACAGCAAGAAGCTTCCTAATGGAAAAAGATGCACAACTGTGTTAGAGGTATTTTGCCAAAGGAGAGCTGTACCTGAAAGATCCCTGCATTGAGCAGGAGTATGAATTAGATCAGGATGGGAGCCCCCCACTTGCATGGTCGATAACAGAAATGATGGAAACTGTAGCCAGACAATACCTAGAGGTCCTTTCCAACTATGTTTCTACAGTTTCTTACAAATGAAATGAGAGTCACCCTGGGAACATATGAATTTCCCAAATCTGTATAAACTGCTTTTAACTTGAGAACCAAATTTTGCAGTAATTTTTTTTTTGCAAATTTTGAGGGCTTCAGCCCACAAGACAGATGTTCCCCCACAGCTGGGTTAATGGAAACTGTTTATGGAAAACCCATAAAGCACTGTGTCTTGGGCCACAATCAGTCATTGAAAGTTCTATGACACCACTGTAGACAGTCATGTCTTCCCCAAAGAATTCTGGGAGATGTAGTTTGTTGAGGGTGCTGAAAGTTGTTAAGAGACCCCTATTCTCCCGACAGAGCTACATTGAAGTTCTCCATGAAGAGGGATTGATGGTTAAACCATTCCGGTAATTATATCAGTGTAAGAGAGATAAGGATCCAGCTTGTTGTCCAGATTCAGTTTCTGACCTCTGAGACAAATTACTCCTATATTAGGCTAATGTAGAGTCAACTGTAGACATAGAAATACTGTACCATTAGGGCAAGATTGCATTACAAAGATTCTCATTTTAACTAACTAATTTATTTGTAATGCTAACATATTTACAATTTGTTTTCTTTTTAATATGCCCTAACCATACATTAAGGGACGTGGGTGGCGCTGTGGTTTAAACCACTGTGCCATTTGGACTTGCCGATCAGAAGGTCGGCAGTTCGAGACCCCGCGACGGGGTGAGCTCCTGTTGTTCAGTCCCAGCTCCTGCCTACCTAGCAGTTCGAAAGCACATAGTGCAAGTAGATAAATAGGTACCACTCTGGCGGGAAGGTAAACGGCGTTTCCGTGCACTGCTCTGGCTTCACCAGAAGCGGCTTGGTCATGCTGGCCACATGACCCAGAAAAATTGTCTGTGGAGGCGGACAAACGCCGGCTCCCTCGGCCTGTAAAGCAAGATGAGCGCCGCAACCCCAGAGTCGTTCGCGACTGAACTTAACTGTCAGGGGTCCCTTTACCTTTACCTTTAACCATACATTAGGTCATCTTCCCCCTTCCCAGTACATCTATGCTAGCTGCTGTACTCATTATTTAACAGCATATTTTGCCTAGTCAAGTCACTGGGTGTGTGGGAGGGGAAAAAGTCGACTGCAAAGCTTTCATTTTGATCCATTCCAAAATAAAAAATATATAAAACAGGGGATTATTTAGCTGCCTTGGCAATATATACAGGAGGTTGCCAAATTAACTTCAAATGCTGCTTTGGAAAATATGCAACTTTTTCACATTTTTATCTAAACTTTAATAGCATTCATTTTTTAGCTACAAGTTCTTTCACACCAGCTGCTTTTGAACAAAAAAGGCACCCCGAGTAAGGTTTGTTTCTTTTCTGGAAATATAATGGGCATAGATGCTATTCTATTTATATGCCCTTGCCACTTGCAAAGCATAAGGAACCTCTGTTATAAGACATGCTATTAACAGGTTTACTTGCTGCTAAATTCAGTGTATTTTGGTTAGATAGAAAATGCTTTCCTCCCCTTACTAACAGTACATTTAAGACCAAACAATACAGCTGAACTCAATGTTTTGTAGACATTTTGGATCAAAAGAAGAGTTGGGCGGTGGACGGGGGTTCACACCTCCTACCCGAAAAAAGTCCTTAAGCTCATCTTTTTGCATGGCTACTTATAGACATGCCTTCCTTTGCTGCTGCTTTGGAAACCTCTCCCCCCATTTCATCATTCTCAAGTAATTCAAGTAAACCAAGGATCACTTTCTGAATAGGAGAATGTTGAGATGCAAGACAGTCATTTTCAATTTCACTATGGTCAAATGAACCCCACTGAGAGTTGAGGGCAGATCAATAATAATAATAATAATAATAATAATAATAATAATAATTTATTATTTGTACCCTGCCCATCTGGCTGGGTTCCCCCAGCCACTCTGGGCGGCCTCCAACAGATATTAAAATACATTAAAATATCACAGGTTAAAAACCTCCCTAAACAGGGCTGCCTATATAAGTTACAGTGATCCTAGTCAGTCAGGGATCCCAAAACAACCACTCCTACAGCATTTTTGCAATGATACAACGTTCCTAGTCAATCAGGGGTCCCAAACACAACTCTCACAACACTTTTGCAATGATAACTAAAAGCTAATAAATTGCAATTTGTTACTGGCCGCCTCATTAGGTTACAAATTTTAATTCATCTGTTCCTCCCCTGCCCCCATGATAGAACTGTGATAACAGCAAGAAGCAGGGGCTGCCAAGTAGCCCTGCCCCCAACATTGTCTATTCCCTGCACACAAATGTCTGCATATACAGCGCCAACACCTGCAGAGAGATCGTTGGAGCATATAGAGGCTTCTCTAGACCTCCATCACTTAGGATTCCAGATTCTGGGGAAGTCTTCACACATACGGTACAATAATGTGTAGAAATACACCCTTCCTATAGACATCTGTACTGTTTACACATCTGGGGGGCACATATAGAGCTGCTCGTTGTGGCCCCACTCCCCTGCTCTTATGATGTTGACTGTCTGAATAGGGCTAGCACTGAGACTGATTTGGTAGGAAAGATTTGTATTCAAACCATCATATCAAATCTTTTTTGTTTAGGAGAGAGGGTTTGAGTTTTTACTGTGGGCTACGGCCTGTTTTAGGGACTCAGGTGGCGCTGTGGGTTAAACCACAGAGCCTAGGGCTTGCTGATCAGAAGGTCGGCGGTTCGAATCCCTGCGACGAGGTGAGCTCCCGTTGCTCGGTCCCAGCTCCTGCCCACCTAGCAGTTCGAAAGCACGTCAAAGTGCAAGTAGATAAATAGGAACCGCTCTGGCGGGAAGGTAAACGGCGTTTCTGTGCGCTGCTCTGGTTCGCCAGAAGCAGCTTTGTCATGCTGGCCACATGACCTGGAAGCTGTACGCCGGCTCCCTCGGCCAGTAAAGCGAGATGAGCGCTGCAACCCCAGAGTCAGACACGACTGGACCTAATGGTAAGGGGTCCCTTTACCTTAACGGCCTGTTTTGCCCTTATGTCCTATGAAAGGTAAGATAAAGATAAAGGTCCCCTGGACGGTTAAGTTCAGTCAAAGGCGACTATGGGTTTGCAGCACTCATCTCGCTTTCAGGCCGAGAGAGCCAACGTTTGTTTCCGGGTCATGTGGCCAGCACGACTAAACTGCTTCTGGCACAACGGGACACCGTGACGGAAACCAGAGCACACCTTTATATAGTAACAAGGCTTTTGCATGAGGCCACATCTAAAATAGCTCCTACTAAACAGAAGCTATGGACCAGTCTCTCCTACATCCACATTCAACAAGCCGTCTGCCACCCACTCTGACCCACAATTGGATCATTTTAACCTGATCTTCGTTTAGTTTGCAATACGCATATGGCAGCTGTGGCAGCAAATGCAAGACAATTTGAGAAAGGATACAACCATAGACCGGAGAGAACAAAATAAAGAGATATCGTACCAGAACCACAGAGTTATCAAATCAGAGAAATTTTCTGTTTGAGAGATCACAAGATTAAATGAATGAACCACAGACGTGAACAATTTAAATCATTTCAGCGGTTCAGTCTACTTTGATTCAGTTTATAGTCTAACTCCTGTAGCTCTTTATAAATAAACAAAACAAAACAAAAAGGCAAAGCCTCACGAGGAACGGGTTACTGAATGTTGCTTCTATTCCAGTATATGTGACAGTTCACATTCTGCACCATTCTCTTTCCTGTGCCTACACGGTATATCCAGTTATGACACACACAATGTGCTTTTATTAAAGGAATACCCTTAACTACAGAACAGATGAAGTGATTTACAAGAGGAAACATCAGTGGCGCAGAACTCATAATTCCATGGATTAGCTTGCTGCCAGGTCTATAAGAGCAGCTTTTAAAAAGCCTTCAGGACAGGCTTAAAATTATATGTATTTAAAATAAATACAAAACAGACAAAGTTTCCTTGTTTGTTTGATGTGTGAAATCACAGCTAGGGTATATTTTCCCCCTTTGGTTATATAGGCTTAGAATTGTGTTTGCTGTCCACATTAAGTCCCCAAGGTGTTAATTAGCCAGATACATTTCTCCATCTAAGTACACAAAACAACCCAAAAACAATCCTGTGAACCAGTTCAGACGCAGGAATTTCAAAGAGTACCGAAGGATATTCTAAATCCCAGTCTCCTGAGGCAGTGGAAGCAAACGGCTGTTTAGTTTTTGCTTAGATCTTTAACTTTAACATGCTGTACAAAAAGTTTAATTTTTTGCTTAAGCCTACTCTTTAAACAAGGTGCTCCTAAACAAGGTGTTTGGGGAGATGCAAAGTCTCTTTCTAACCAAAAGATCTAGGATATGGCTCGCTGATCATTCCATAAATGCTATGATTCGTGCACAGCAGCACCTCTTTTTAAGACAGTCAAATAGCCAACATTAGGTCATTACAGCATTTGGAAAAATGCCCTGTCAATTTCTTTCCTGTATTAACTGCAACTGAGGGGGGGAAATGCAGGGTGGGCTAGACAAAGGGAATGCTAACTCTGCTTAGTATCTCAAGATGCATTGTTGAAACGCTTCAGGGCTGCCATTTTGTCAGGTTAACTAATTGAGTGCATTGTAATTTCACACTTTACAAGAAGACAACTCCATTGTGCAAGACTGTGAATAATGGAGAAGGTAGGCACAGCAGCATTCCTAACCATCAGCCCATATGCAAGGTCACCAGGACTGTACAGCACTAAGGGATAGCTGCAAAATGATGCCAACCCCAGAAAGTTAACTAACAGCTGGTACTACGCAGAAATAAGTCCCACTGAGTTCATTGGCGCTTACTACAGGTAAGCCTAGGGACCCAGGTAGCGCTGTGGGTTAAACCACAGAGCCTAGGGCTTGCTGATCAGAAGGTCAGCAGTTTGAATCCCTGCGACGGGGTGAGCTCCCGTTGCTCGGTCCCTGCTCCTGCCAACCTAGCAGTTCGAAAGCACGTCAAAGTGCAAGTAGATAAACAGGAACCGCTCTGGCGGGAAGGTAAACGGCGTTTCCGTGCGCTGCTCTGGTTCGCCAGAAGCGGCTTTGTCATGCTGGCCACATGACCCGGAAGCTGTACGCCGGCTCTCAGCCAGTAAAGCGAGATGAGCGCCGCAACCCCAGAGTCGGACATGACTGGACCTAATGATCAGGGGTCCCTTTACCTTTACAGGTAAGCCTTGTGGCATTACCAAAAAAAATGGAAATCGTTCCTTTCCGCTTATGGGACAATTCACACACTCACATTCATTATAGTCCGACTCAGGGCTCTGCTGGTGCAAGGGCATAGAAACTTTTGTTTCCTCTCCTTTCCAATCCAGCCCCACTCCCTCTCAAAATCAGCTCCGGGGGGTCGGGGGACACTCTGCAGCAGGTTGCAGAGTGTACTTTGAAGGCAGGAGGGCAGCCATGTTTTCTCCCCTGAAAGGATTCTACATCATGACATAACTGACATCGCTGAAAAGGAGAACTATGGGTGAGAAATGACCCCAGAGCAACAAGGAGGCCTATAGGTAACTTGTTGTGCAGCATATATGCATATATGGCAATGAAGCCTTTGCTACTGGGCATTAAATACAAGTGCTTCCCCCTTGGTATTTTAAAGAAATGTCTTTGGCCCAAGAAACTGCAGAGGTTTTCTCGCCTCATTTCCTCCCCCTCCAGAAAGATTCCCAATAAATGTCAGGATCATAAGGAGCTTCGGGAGGCAAGAGGGTTCCTGTGCGTGAATTCTGCTTGCAGGTTTCCCGCAGGCACCTGGTTGGCCACTGTGCAAACAGGAGGCTGGACTAGATGGGCCATTGGCCTGACCCGACAGGCTTTTCCTCTTAGATCATTGGTTTATCTCACTCATCGTTGTCCGTACTGAGTGGCAGCAGCTATCTGGTGTTCCAGTGTGGTGTAGTGGTTAAGAGCAGTAGACTCGTTATCTGGTGAACCGGGTTCGCGTCCCCGCTCCTCCACATGCAGCTGCTGGGTGACCTTGGGCTAGTCACACTTCTCTGAAGTCTCTCAGCCCCACTCACCTCACAGAGTGTTTGTTGTGGGGGAGGAAGGGAAAGGAGAATGTTAGCCGCTTTGAGACTTCTTCGGGTAGTGATAAAGCGGGATATCAAATCCAAACTCTTCTTCTTCTTCTTCCAGGGTGGAGGGGGAGACATTCTCAGCCACTTTCCTTGGGACCTTCTGCATGGGACCACTGAGCTACAGTCCTTCTCCAACATTCTACATTAGCACTAGTTGGAGGCCTTATTCAAGCTGGGATGGCTGCCTCAGCTATGCAGGTTATCCCACCTCCATGCAGAAGCCAAACCTGTTGTTGTATCTTTTTAGTAGCTTATACTGGGTATCCATGCCCTCCAACATTTCTCAGATGAAAATAGGGACGTACGATTCTATTATTATTATTATTATCTATTTATATCCCACCCATCTGACTGGGTTGTCCCAGCCACTCTGGGTAGCTTCCAACATATATAAAACCATAGTAAAATATTTAGCATTTAAAACCTTCCCTATACAAGGCTGCCTTCAGATGGCTCGAGGGTCAGTAACTCCATACCCTCCAACAGTTCTCTGATGAAAATAGGGGCGTCCTAAGAAAAAGCAGGACATTCCAGAATCAAATCAGAAACCAGGACAGCTTCTGTAAATCCAGGACTGTCCCTGGAAAATAGGGACACTTGGAGGGACTCACCTACATTAGTAAAGAAACAGCGAACTGAATGCACAATAAACATGCAACACCACATGGCAGGAAATTTTAAAATGCAGTTTTCCATAGAATTTGTTGTTGTTGTTAAAACTGTAATAAATAAATCATTTCTGACTTATTTATAGCGGGTCCCCACCCACCCCTATGTTTAGATCCACCCTGGGTGTCTACTACCAGCTATTTTACACAGACAGGAAATGTTTAAGGGGAGATCACATATTCCTCTTTCAGCGATCTGAGCGGTAAACACACAGCGATGAAAACAGCATTCGAGACCAGGACGCTATGGTGTGATGTTGTGTGAGCTGACCTGAGGTCAGTTCTTAACCTTTGCAAAACAGCACCATTCTTATTCAACTCACTGCAAGGCCCATGAGAAGAACACCAGCAGATGCTCAGCATCTCTGATATGGATTTCAGAAATCAAATACACCGAAGGATCACATCTTTACACCCTCCATCAAATCCGCGTCTCCCACTGATAGCAGCCATTGCGCAGACCAAACAACAATCACAGGGCTTTGGCTGTGCGTCTCTGCGTTTAAAGCCTCCGGATATTTAACAGAATGGAAAGAAGGCAAATGTAATTATATTAATTAGGGTTAAGCTATGCAATTAGATTAATTAGGCATGGGGGTTAGCCACTTTACTGAGTAACAGCCAATTAGATGCACACACTGAGTTAAGCAACTCTTTTTGCCTGGCAAAGATCCGAAAGCAAAACTGTGGGTTAAAGAGACCAATGAGATTTACATAGCAACACTGTAGTGTAGACACTTACTGAACACTTCCGCACCATGACATAACTGTATGCCCTGGTGCAATGGGGTCTCTGCCTTATTCTATATAATAACAGCGAACACATTCTCAGAGTACTGATACTCATGTATGCCACATGGGGCACACCACAGGGAGGTAGCAGCAAGATCTGCATAGTCCTAGGGTTCAAATAGCAGACCTTACAAGTGTCCCTATTTTCCAGGGACAGTTCTGGATTTACAGAAGCTGTCCCGGTTTCTGATTTGATCTTAAAATGTCCTGCTTTTCCTTAGGACGCCCCTATTTTCATTGGAGAAATGTTGGAGGGTATGAGAAAGTGCAATCTTTAGAGAGAGGAAATTAAGGGGAAGGGGCTGCCCCTATAAAGCTCAACAAGGATAGTGCAGAGGGCTGGAACCGAATGGCATTTTTTTAAATGCCTGCTCCAAAGGTCTTATCTTACTGCACTAGGGATTATATAGCTATATCTGAAATTTCATGCATATCAGTTAATATCTTGACCCTCCTCCACGAAAATAACTGTTTACTTGGCCGTTTTCATATGTCGTGAAGGCCGAAATTTCAATTCAGTGGAGCCAAAACACAATCCATCCTGTAGATTTAAGTATCTGTCCACAGCCACCTACTTGTTATCAGGGGCCCAGAATCCACATTCCTTTGTGTGAAAATATGAAATAATGTAAAAACATTTTTGCAGCAAAAAAAAAAATTAAAAAAAAATGGGGGAGGGGGGTTTGACAAGAAATTTTCCGCATCGGGTACCACCTGGCCTTCCTATGCCTCTGTGCCCCTGATGCCTTTGATCTACTGGCTTGTGAAAATGTGCTGTACATCACACTGAGTTGGCATCTTTTGAATTTTGCAAAGGTTAAGACTCAGAGCCCCTTCCAGCAACCTGGTTTTCCTAAGTAAAGATGCCTTCTCTTATTATTATAAGTTGGCTGTTCCTCCAGGTTTCATATAAAACAGATTCAGGATTTACTCACCTTTTGTTTGGACTGGATTTTGGTAGTGGCTTTGCCGTAAACACATTCTCTCTCTCCGTCTCTCTCTCTCTCTCTCTCTCTATCACACACAGAATCCCAAACTTCTAGAAACCAAATATCAGAAGCACCTGGGCAGAGCAAATCATGCATCTTTCACCAGATCAATTCTCTCCAGCTTCAGATTAGAATTTTATCTCAGAGATTGCCCCCCCCCCCGCAGCAGTACAGAGCAATGGGTGTTAAAATACTAGCAAGCTGCTCAGGAGCCAGTTTTCTGTCACGAAATCAAAAGCTCAGCGATTGCCATGGCCCTGAAGCAGGGAGGGTGACTGGCTCGTTCAGCAAATCAGAATTCACTTGCCATTCCAGATTAAAAGGGGGGGTGGATCCTGATATAGAAAAGAGGCACATGATCCAGGGCTTTGATCAGTATTTGTGAAGTTTCAGGAAGCCAGAAACAAGACAGTATCCCTTTTTGGAAGAGATGAAACAACACTGAGGTATAGCTCTCAGGTCACTTACCTGGGAGCAAACCCATTGAACTAAGTGGAACTTACTTGAGAGTTATCACACATGTGCTCCAATTTAACATATATTTTATACTGGCCTGCCTGGAACTGTGTGACTATTTTGCTATGAATCGCACAGCTTTGGGATAATGAGAATGGTCTTTTAAGAAACAAATCTAAAGCCTCACTTTCCATCTTTTTATTTTCAGTGCTAAAGCATTATTTATTATACTACTAAGTTCCAAGGAAATCAGTGAGAGCTACTCCCAAATAAATATACTTTAGTCTTACTGCCCAGTTAATGTCCTATAAAACATGCAGCCCAAATTGGGCTGCATCACAATGTCGTTCAAATGGAATGTGTGTTAGAAAGTAACGAAGCATACTGAATAATTTTAATCATGAGGAAAAACTTGCACAGATTTAGACAACAAGCTGGTAAACATCTACATTTTTGTGTGTTTGGTCTCTAAAAGCCATAAAGCACCCACTGTGGTTCATTAATTCATTCCAGCAGGATTTCATTAATGGAATTGTGAAGCATCACATTACTAATCTGGTCCGTTTCCCTAAAATAACCTATTTGATGAGATTAGGGATTTACGTGCGCACTCACAGTCAGCAAACTTTATCTTGGACTTGCTATGGCATCCAGAGAGAGGTCTCAGGGGGGAGTTATTTACTTTCATACTAATTATAATCAATAATTTCACTACCCCCCTGTTGTGCTGCTTCAGGCCAACTTAATCTAACAGATGGGTCAAGCGCCAAGAGACATTTTTAAATACAGAAAACGTTGTGTTGCGGGATTCAGATATAAACCACATGCCAAGTTCTAATTTCTCAAGGCTTTTACAAGGAAACTTTGCATGTCTAAATGACTACTAACGATGTGTGCTTTGCTACAGTAATTAAACAGCCAGCCAAACATGCCCGTTTTGTGCTTCACATGAGATTTCTTACAGCCTCAGCTGCGGAATATTCCGTATTCCATACTTGAACGTGCTATTTTCCTTTGTCAGTTTTCTTTGCAGAAAAAGCAGCTGAGGCAATGTGGCTAACTACAGGGATCCATAGCCACAGGACTGTCCAAATCAGAGATCCTGTATTTTAAAAACACTTATGCAGGTTTCAAACTTCACATCCTTTAATATATCTTCTACAATATATAAATGCTGTTCAGCTGACATATCCTGGGTCAGGGTATATATATGGGGAGAGCAGAAGTGTGAAAGCAGATGCCATCCCCCAAACTACGTGAGGGAACTTCCATGTGCACAATATTTGAACGCGTGGAACTGTATTCCTTTTTAATTCAAAAACAGCATGTACTGTTTTTCCATTAAAATATTCAAAACAGGTCTAATTTTTTTTATCTCCTAATAAAAACACAAGAGAACAAATTTGCACAGCAGTACCAGTGAGAAGCAATCAAATCAAACTAAACGCGGCAACCATCAATCATCCATTTAAAAGCTTTTCATTTTGGTTAACATTTCCTTCCTTCCTTTCTACCCCACTTTTGAAAAGCAGCTTTGTAGCCTGGAAAAATAAGACGCTCCTCCAAATGTTAGCGCCTGCTGAACTTGCTCAGGAAGTGAGGCGCAGCCACTGAAAAGACCCTCTGCAGAGAGCGACCTTTGACCTGAGTAACGCTGGCTAGCCAGTCCCAATGCGGAAATTAGGATTTTAGGTCAAAGGGTGTCAGAAGGCTTGAAGGTATCACTCGTTTTAGAAAATAAGCACTTCTTATGAGTTGTGGTTGTTCAGAGAAACACAACGTAATCAACAAAGTTATCCATTTTCTCAGTTTTATATGCACCCTACATATCTTAATTGCATGGATAGCTCCGCCGGTTAGAGTGTGGTTCTAATAATGCCCAGGTTGCAGGTTTGATCCCCATAAGGGGCAGCTGCATATTCCTGCATTGCAGGGGGTTGGACTAGATGATCCTCAGGATCCCTTCCAATTCTATTAGTCCACGAAATGTACACACTCCTTCTGAAAACAGATTCACAAACTGAGAAAGATTCTCACTTCCACCCTTAGCTCGGCTTCACCTCCAGCCCTTAATACGGGCGGGACAGAATCATTTCTTCACTGAGATTTACAGCTTCCAATGTCAAAAAGGGATTGATGCCCAAAGCTTGCTGAATTTTCGGGTGTGCTTCTTTAAGATTTTTAGCCTAACTTCCAGGAAGAATGCTCACAGGGAAGAGGAGAAAAAGAATGCCTGCCTGAAACCGTATTGGACTTTGGAGGCCTGAGCATAATACAACATGGACATATACACATTTTCTTCATACTTTTTCTGTTCATGATGCTTTAGGCTGTGACCGTAACCCCGCTTGCCTGGTAGTAAGCCCAATGAAATTCAATAAGACTTACCGTACTTTTCCGTGTATAAGACGAGGTTTTTTTTACTTAAAAATAAGCTTAGATATTGGAGGGCATATTATACACAGATAGGAGCTTTTCAGCGGCAATTGGATGTGGCAAGGCCTGCTGTGGATTGGCTGTCGCTGCGGCAATTGTGCTTGTGATTGGCTGCTGCTGGTGGCGAGCGGGCAGGCGCTTGTTCTGTGACGCGTGCGATTGGCAGCTTTTTTGAGTCGGGTGAGTAATTTTCAGCATTCACCTCCAAAAAAAAAAAGCTCAACAACTCTGGGCCATCTCTCCCCATTTTCTTAAATTGGAGTCCCCAAAAGTAGGGGGCGTCTTATACACAGGGGAGTCTTATACATTGAAAAATGCGGCCTTTCTGAGAAGGCATGGTTAGGATTGTGCTGTTTGCCCCTAAAGTACTGTACCTATTCTAGAATACAGGAAGTAACTGGAAAATCGGCTGCTTTTAGAGGAGAAATAGGCAGTGCCATATGTTCTGTGTCGTTCCAACACTCTACCCAAAAGAGAATACAGGCAAAAAAGCAGTAAGTTCCCTCCCCTTCAAAAAGACCACCCCTCCCAAACAAACCACTTCAAACAACATTTTTATTTTAAAAGGAATTGCAAACTGGGAGGGTCAAGACACATTGGTGGGCACCTGTAGTGCGTTCCAAGGTGTTCGCAGATGTTACATCAGGGCATGTCATGTTTGGCAAGACAACTTCCATAAACATCACAGGTTTTGATATAAAAGAGAAACTAAACACCACACAGCGCTGAATGACAACTTCCCATGGCACACACTGGCTCATGCCGCAAGTTCTCTTTGCTTCAAACAGCCTTTTGATAATCTGCTCTGTCGCCTATATAACATAGTATTAAGAATCCACCATGCTTTGACATCATGAACATCTGGTTGGGTGCCTTCTCGGAAATAAATATTCCGAAGAACTGGGGGGGGAGGGGAGGGAAAAGTCAAGGCATAATCCTTACGACAGGCCTTCGATCTTTTCACCATAGAAAACCAGATGCCCAATAAATAATTTAATAGAGGGGGGGGAGGGATAACTGCACATCTTCATGGATTTGCCCTTCTTTGGTGCAGAGTTTGACTTCATTCAGGATTATAAGAATACAGGTTTGCTTGTGCTGATTAAAATATATGACTCCAAGGCAGCGTTAAGGGGCTGATTTAATCCAATTAAAAGCAAGCAGCTTTCCCCCCAGTAATGAGCATGAATATGCCAGCCCCTCTGCTTGTACATACTGACAGGTTTGCAAGCAACAAAGGTACATTAATGTATACCAGATGAAGAGAGGCCTCCATGTTATTAATTTATTCCTCTGTGTCTAGGTTCTGGTGACCATATGGTAAACAGCAAAATATGTATCATGTACTCTTACAGGATGTCAATCCCTGTCTTCTAGAATGCATGAATGATATTGATAGTGACTTTCTAGGTAAGAAAAAAAGACCATTTCCATGCAGATTAATTGTCATGTGCTTTCATCTTAGGCTATTTATCTAAATCTATCCTCCCCAAATCAAACCTAAATATCTACGGCATTTAGTTAAGCTTACACTAAACAAGCAAAATTGCCACAGAACATGTTCAGCAGTGCCAGAGAACCTGGTGCCAAAGGCGTTCTATATTGGAAAACGAGATGAAATTTCTTCACACCCATTCTTTTAGTCAGCAAAATGCATAAGCAAATGCCAAGGTTTTAGTGTGATTGTTAAGGCTGCTTCAAACACAATAGGGAAAGATGTCATGTGAGCAGTGAAAATTCTGAACATATCTTCCATCCAGCCATGGTGATAATAGCCAGGGAGGCATGCAGTGAACTGATAGAACGGTAATGTAATGTGAGGCTTCACAACACACATTTAAAGCATGTAGCTTTCCCGCAAGGGTGATGGGAACTTTAGCTCTGTGAGGGGTAAACTACAGTTCCTGGGTCTCCACCCCCCATCCTTCTGCCCGGACACTGAGGTCCAGTGCCAAGGGCCTTCTGGCGGTTCCCTCGCTGCGAGAAGCCAAGTTACAGGGAACCAGGCAGAGGGCCTTCTCGGTAGTGGCACCCGCCCTGTGGAATGCCCTCCCACCAGATGTCAAAGAGAACAACAACTATCAGACTTTTAGAAGACATCTGAAGGCAGCCCTGTTTAGGGAGACTTTTAATGTTTAATACATTATTGTATTTTATTATTCTGTTGGAAGCCACCCAGAGTGGCTGGGGAAGCCCAGCCAGATGGGCGGGGTATAAATAATAAATTATTATTATTATTATTATTATTATTATTATTGGGAGGCCATGGGCTTCTAAAGTGCTTTAAATACATGGCATGTGTACACAGCCTGACTCTTTGTGAGACTACAAATACTGTAAAAGAAAACTTGGTCAAGAGGGTGAGATAAAGTGGGAATAAAACATAAACATCAGCATTAGTAGCCACTAATACTATGCACAGCAACATAGGGATTGGCACTAATTTCTCCGTAAATTGCTGCAGCATCAAGGGGGTTAGACCAGCTTTCAAAAGGAAGGAGGGGCAATTCAAAAGGAAGCTTTCAAAAGGAAGGAGGGCCTTCTCGGTAGTGGCGCCCGCCCTGTGGAACGCCCTCCCTTCAGATGTCAAAGAAAACAACAACTACCAGACCTTTAGAAGACATCTGAAGGCAGCCCTGTTTAGGGAGGCTTTTAATGTTTTATAGATTATTGTATTTTAATGCTCTGTTGAAAGCCGCCCAGAGTGGCTGGGGAAACCCAGCCAGATGGGCGGGGTATAAATAATAAATTATTATTATTATTATTATTATTATTATTATTATTAATTACAAGGCAGGCCTCCAACCCCCTTGTAACGTAAATTGTGTTTCACAGACTACTGTGTGTTTCAGGAAAATATGTCCCAATTCTCACAGCGCGCTAGGAGGCATGATGAAGGACAGCTCACTCCAAACTGTGGAGCAAACCAATTCCTTCCCTGTCCTTCATTCAGAGAAAATGAAAAACCAAAGGTCATGAGATCTAAACACCTGGAAACTATCAATAGAATTAAAATAGCAGTTTGCCACATTACATAGCCACGTGAGCGATAATTACAAGTTGAAAGAGAAACTGAAGAAAGAAAGAAAAAGAAAGACAGATATTGAATGCATCTTTATCCAATCATAGTAAAACAAAACAAAAAAAGTTCATAGAATCACTTGTGAAGTGAGCCTGAATCCAACCCTGGCTTTTTGAAAATCACAAATACTGACATTTCAACATATAGTTCAAGGTTAGGCTCTTAAATCAAATTAACTTTATGACTATAAAATAATTCCTAGTAGACAGGAAACATCCATTGTACAAAATAGAGTGCATAGTCAAGCAATTTAACAGATGGCACTTTAAATCAGTGTTAGAGCTGCAAAAATATACAAATCCCTTCAGATTAATGAAAAGGGGCTGTGTGCTCGTCAGAACCTACAGTCTACCCAAATGTGGTCCATTGACTTCCTACATAGCCATCAAGAATCCTGAGGAAAACTTTTCAAATATTCCCTTGGCTGTTTGCATCTTGGCAAGTACCCTTCTTTATATACCTGCCACGTAAAAGAAGTTTGTTATTCCTTTTACCTCTGATGTTCAGGGGTAGGTGCCAATCCTTATGTATTTGATTGATTGATTGATTGGAATTCTTCCAAGCCCCTGACCATAAGCCCCCAGAGCAGGTTACAACAATAAAACACACAACTGCAAAAGCCATTAAAACCATTGCCATTCTAGAGCAAGTGAAATCATTCAACATGGAACAGAACAAGGTAGGAACATAAGAAGGGGCTGCAGGATCAGGCCAGCAGCCCATCTAGTCAATGTCCTCACAGAAGCCACCTGAGAAACCCTCAAGACAGACCCAAGCCCAAGAGCACTCTCCCTTCCTGTGGTTTCCAGCAACAAACATCTGGAAAAGACAAGTTCTTATGCAGCTTCACCTGCACAAATACATGTACTAGGCCACTTCTCAGAAAACCAAAAGGGGCTCAACACAAGGAACACAACACAGATGTGACTCAGTGAAGTAGCTGTTTCGATGGACAGTTCCCACTGCTTTCAGCAGGATAAGAATATTAAGCCTGGGCTCCTGCTGAGCCTGGAGAGAATCTACTATTTTTTGCCTCCCGTGGAATTTCCCGTACTGTCTCCCAATGACGGTAAGACGCCGCTGTGTTCCAAACCAACCAGCTGGTAAGAGGGATAACACCTGAGTGAGGTCCCCAGCAGATTATATATCTCATCTCTATCTGCTGCCCCTGACAGCTTTGAAAAAGAAACTCCAGTATTATCTTTGCTTCAATAAATGAGGCCGCTTCAGATGAGCAGTTCTTAGAGAGGCTTTCCATGCTCAGAGCAGGACTTCCAGATACACCTGCACTCGCAAACAGACCCAGGGTATTGGTCTGCAACTTATATGCTGATTCCCCACCCCCACCCCTTATCATTTCCTTCTATAAAACAAAAAAAAGCTCCTTAGAGAAAATGATAAAATAAAGTAAAAATTAAAAATAACCATGTCAAAATTAGATTATAAATAGATAAATTGATCTCCATCCCCTAATAATGAATAAGGGCTAGTTGCGTCTTGCCCTTTATCATTCCAATAAGGGATGGGTAAGAAACGCGGGTGGCGCTGTGGGTTAAACCACAGAGCCTAGGGCTCGCCGATCAGAAGGTCGGCGGTTCGAATCCCCGCAACGGGGTGAGCTCCTGTTGCTCAGTCCCAGCTCCTGCCAACCTAGCAGTTCGAAAGCACGTCAAAGTGCAAGTAGATAAATGGGTATCGCTGCAGCGGGAAGGTAAATGGTGTTTCCGTGCGCTGCTCTGGTTCGCCAGAAGCGGCTTAGTCATGCTGGCCACATGACCTGGAAGCTGTACGCCGGCTCCCGCGGCCAATGAAGCAAGATGAGCGCCGCAACCCCAGAGTCGTCCGCGACTGGACCTAATGGTCAGGGGTCCCTTTACCTTAAGAAACCTCAGGCCTAGGGACCATGCACAACCTTCCAGCTGCACTTCCTTCTCAGCCACCTGGCTCTTCCCTGGGCCATACCCCTCATCCTGGACAGTGTTTCTATTTGAGAACCCCAAAACAAAAGAGATGTAATCTGTTTTAAAAAGGAGGATCTTATATATGAAGCTGTTTTTCAATTTGAGTTAAGTATACATCGGTAATTTGTATATAATCAAGTTAGTTTGTTTTCAAAAGTTGAATATTCGCCGCCCCGCCCCGCCCCCACCCCACTCCCCCCTCTTTTTCCCTTTCTTTTTTCTTTTCTTCTTCTTCCTAATTGTTTAAACCAAGAAGTTTAAGACCACTAATAATGAAACATGTTGTAGATATTTTCCCACATTTATTATGCTATTTTTGTGATATACAAATGACACGAGAAAACTTGGTATACTTGTTTGTATAACATTATTCTTGTTAAAAAAATTAAAAAGTTGAATATTCATGTAACGTATTACCTTTGTTTTTACAGGCACCGAAGAAGGCCTTGAAACATTATGAAAATAATATCGGCATCTTGAGATTACATTTCCTTTGTTTCTGGGTTTTTGCATTTGAGAAGAAGAAGAAGAAGAAGAAGAAGAAGAAGAAGAAGAAGAGTTTGGATTTGATATCCCGCTTTATCACTACCCGAAGGAGCAGTGGCGTAGCGTGGGGGGTGCAGGGGGTGCCGTCTGCACCAGGCGCAACATCGGGGGGGCGCTCACACTCGCAGCTCTCTGCCCCTGCCTGGCTCACTCACTCTCTCTGAGCGCGGGAGAGAACTGAGCGCGGGAGAGAACCGCGGCAGCGGCAAAAAAAAACAGCTGAAAGGGGGGAGGGGAAACAAAGCAGGCACTTTAAAAGCGCCTGCTTTGTCTTCCTTTCACCCCCTTTCAGCTGTTTTTTTCGCCCCGGCATGGAGGAGAGGGGCGGGCCAGTAGCATGGAGGAGTGTCACCCCTTCTGGCTCTGGTCTGCCCCTCTCCTCCATGCCGACGCCGTAGCTCCGCCCGGGAGCGCAGCGGCGAAAAAAACCCGCTGAAAGGGGTTTTTTCAGTGGCTTTTTTTGCCGCGGCATGGGGCAAAGGAGTCGCTCCGTGTGCATGCGCATTGTGACGTCATGCGCATGGAGCGACGCCCCGCCCCCAGGGGTGCCGCTTGGCTTGCCGCCCCGGGTACCCAAGCGGCACGCTACGCCCCTGCGAAGGAGTCTCAAAGCGGCTAACATTCCCCTTTCCCTTCCTCCCCCACAACAAACACTCTGTGAGGTGAGTGGGGCTGAGAGACTTCAGAGAAGTGTGACTAGCCCAAGGTCACCCAGCAGCTGCATGTGGAGGAGCGGGGAAGCGAACCCGGTTCCCCAGATTACGAGTCTACCGCTCTTAACCACTACACCACACTGGCTCTCAACTGCAAATGCTACTGAGAGTGAGTCACCCACATATCTCCAGTTTTACTCAACTGGACTTACCGCTGTTTGCCTTACATGGGATGTGAAGATGAAACATCTGTAACTCTGAAGTAGCAAAGGGACCGTGATTTCTGCCTCCCCATGTTGTGATGCCCTGCTGGCTGGGTGCTAGTGTGGCGTTTTGCTTCCCTTCCAGCATTCAAAGTGCACTCAGTCCAGAAAGGAAAAGAGGGAATCACCTAGGTAGAACCTCAAGACTGAAATTCTGGGACACCAATGGTCTACTATGATTCGTGGAATGTTACTTTTGAAAATCTTAGTGCAGCCTTGCAAATAAGCCCATATAAGTCACTAGCCTGCAAAATGTTTACTGGTGGTGGCTGACAGAGGAGGCATGGAGAGCTCCGCCCCTCTTTTAGAAGTCTGTGGCATTTCTTTGCTGGGTGCAGAGATAAAACAAAGCATAAATCCCAAGACTGCTCACTCAACCTATATGCAATTCCTAGTCAACTAAGGCTAAAGCCTAGTGCTTAAACACAAGATGGACTTTAGTGGTTGATCACAGATTACATTTAATCAAGTGTTCATCCTTAAACATATGTTTCTAATACTTAGGGGTGTTTTCTTTTATTTTTACCATGCTCCCTGCCCTTTAGGGCAAAGACAGATTAAATTTCCAAAGGAAATTATTAAAAGATGTTCTTCAGCTAATTGACACTGGTTCTATCTAGAGGATAAACATGGTGTGTTACAGTGCATGCTTACTCAGCAGTAAATTCCATTCTGTTCTGTGGGTCTTACTTCCAGGAAAGAGTGCATAGGATAGCACTGCAGCCCCAGGGGGAGCGGGTGGCGCTGTGGTCTAAACCACTGAGCCTCTTGGGCTTGCCGATCAGAAGGTTGGCAGTTCGAATCTGCACGATGGGGTGATCTCCCGTTGCTCTGTCCCAGCTTCTGCCAACCTAGCAGTTCAAAAGCATGCCAGTGCGATTAGATAAATAGATAGCGCTGCAGCGGGAAGGTAAATGGCGTTTCTGTGTGCTCTGGTTTCTGTCACGATGTTCTGTTGCACCAGAAGCAGTTTAGTCATGCTGGCCACATGACCTGGAAAGCTGTCTGTGGACAAACACTGGCTCCCTTGGCCTGAAGCAAGATGAGCGCCGCAACCCCATAGTTGCCTTTGACTGGACTTAAGCTTCCAGGGATCCTTTGCCTTTTTACTGCAGCCCCAAAAGTGTTTTTTGTTTTTCTTAGTCTGAAGTGCGCATACAGTGGACGCTTGGGTTGTGAACGTGATCCGTGCAGGATCTGCTTCGGCGCACGCACGGGTCACAATTCGGCACTTCTGCGCATGCGCATGATGTCATTTAGTGCTTCTGCGCATGCGTGAGTGCCGAAACCTGGAAGTAACCCGTTCCAGTACTTCCGGGTTCGGCGCGAGTGCAACCCGAAAAAACGTAACCCGCAGCGTTCTCAACATGAGGTATGACTGTATAAAATCTACAAAAACTAAAAAAAAAGCCTCTGTTCTATAGAAGTAAAGAGTAGCACTAAGGCATTTGAAGTGTCATGGGTGAATATGTGCCCTTCGTTTCCAGTCTCTATGTATTTCCTTCCCTTCTCTTAATTCATGATGCGACATTGTGCGGAGTACAAATGTTGTTGAAAATCCTCACCAAGGCCATGGGTTTTTCAGCAAATTGGTCATCTCGAATGCCTGAGCCAATCATCTGCAAGAGCAGGAACGCACTGGGCCTTGACACAACACCACTTTGAAGCATTTCCTTGTTCAGCAAGGTCACAGCAGCTGGAGCAGCATAACAATGGCTGTGGAAATTATGCCCTTGAGTTTTGCAGAGGCCCAATGAGTTTGCAGCATTGCTATACAGGTCACTCACCCATCAAGGTCAGCTCTGCCCATCTCCAGCTGCCTCAAACAGCAGGTAGCAAGACTGAATTTCTACTAGACTATCATGCAAGGAGACAAGCAGAGCGGGGGGGGGGGAGTTTTTTTAGTTCATGACTCCACAATAACACAGTCTCTAGTTCACATGTTGGCCTGTTGGCTTTCAAAGCATCCTTTTAAGCGATGACAGATACAGATGGACAAAATCTCTCTTCCCCCTCCCCCCTTGTTGTTAAAAAGTAATGGCAAGGCAGCGTAATATTTCCTTGCTTCTTACCTAGCTGGAATAATAAATGCTCTTATAAGAAATAGATCGAGCGACAAACTCAGCAAAGAGTTGCATTTACAATCCCTTCCTCTAAGCTCAAGGTGATAAAGGAGCAAATGACGATCTGTCTGGAAAATATTACTATTATTTCTACAGCACTTTGTTGTGCTGTGTAATGTTTTAGCTCATTTATCCTCACAGCAACCTAAAGAGATCTGTTAGGCAGCCTGAGAGTGGTTTGCCCAAGGCAACCCCCATGAGTACCATCACTCCGCACCGCGTTGAGTCTGGATCCCCCAAATACAAACTCAACATCCCATCTGTTTCACCAACTAAAAGGAGAATGGAAGAATGGATTTGTCAGATGCTTCGCTGATACTGGATCCTGCTAAACAGCTCCATAAGCTAGGCTAAAAATAAAGGATAGCCCTGGAGCCCATTTAAGCAAGATGGGTCCCCCATGTTGACATTGGTAAGTGATCATTATCACTAGTTTTTGAAGCCTCCCATGGCAGTTGTCACATTTAACAGGCAGTCATAAAGAAAGCCAGCTAACACCGACATTTTTATACTGGTCTAATATGAGGATTCAGATCAGGGGTGGGGAACCTTTGTGCCCAGAGACTGAATGTGGCCTCCTAGGCCTCTCTGCTTGGCCCTCAGAACTCTCACCAGACTCCTCATTGGCTCTGCCTCCTGTCCCAAGTATTCCCACTTGGGTTGAACGTGCCTTTGAACTCTGGCAATACCTCTTGCTTGTCCAGATGGAGGATGGAGAGGGGTGTGTGAGTGTGTGTAGAAACTAGCCTATTTTTTGTTGTTGTCTCAAGAGAAAATGTAGTGTGCCACCAGGGGTGAAGTCAAACTGCTGCTGTACCAGCACCGAAGTGATATCACTAGGATGCAAGCCTGGGCAGAGTGTATTGAGGTCCCAGGCTGCCCACATGGCAAGACTCGCTGAGGTGGTCCAAAGGAAAGCAGAGCAACATGTTTGGCACCAGGTTGGCTGCAGGAGTTGCCCGAAGGAGATGTGCAAGGAGCCATCCACTCCGTCTTAGGGTCTCTACTCTGGATTTGTGTAGGGTTTCCTCCTTATCCTTTTCTTCTTCTCCTGAATATATCCCACAGGGCAGCAAAGGTTTAGGATCAGAGTTTTCCTCCTTCTAGATGGGCTACCTTCCCAGGCTGATGAACCCCATCTGCCCCTCACTTTCCTCTGCAGCATGTGCAATAACTGCCTTCTTCACCATTGGACTCACTATTGGTCTTGTCTGCTCAATCTGCCAGAGCCTGTCTTCACACAGAGCCATTGTGGTGTAGTGGTTAAGAGCGGTAGACTCGTAATCTGGTGAACCGGGTTCGTGTCTCCGCTCCTCCACATGCAGCTGCTGGGTGACCTTGGGCTAGTCACACTTCTTTGAAGTTTCTCAGCTTCACTCACCTCACAGAGTGTTTGTTGTGGGGGAGGAAGGGAAAGGAGAATGTTAGCCGCTTTGAGACTCCTTCAGGTAGTGATAAAGCTGGATATCAAATCCAAACTCTTCTTCACATGCAGGGGAAGTCCCTAGCTTAATGAGGTTTTCAGACCCTCATCTGGTTTAGCCTACTATACAATGGTAAAATTTACATTCATTGCTACTCCCACTTTTGACACTGGTCCCACACACCACTGACAGGGGGTCCCAGGAGGGAAAGTGGGCCTCTGCCTGAAAAACTTCACCACCCTTGATTCAGAAATTGTGGCATGAATCTTACCTAGGAAACTTGGGATGAAACGATTCCATGGCTCTCTTAAACCTAGCTTTTGTGCATGCAAAGCTCTTCTGCCTGTTGTCTGGAAATAGGAGAGGCTCAGGATTTTGTGCCCATAGGTAGTTAGACAGAATGCAATTGTTTCTATCCCACACCCCTGAAATGCAGCTTTAGAATTATTCTTATGGGCATGTGGGAAAGGGGATTCCTAGGACTTCCAGTTGATGTCTACTGTTTAAAAACACAACTCTGATACATAGAATTAAAGGTTTGCTGACTACTCCAAAACACTTCCAACAGCCAAAGCAGAAGGCAGAAGTGACTTTCTAATTCTTTGAGCTCGTCCTATGGCAAGGCAAGACTAAACTGTCATCTGCAAGGCACAGGCTGGAAACTATGGGAGACCCGAACTCTGGTGTTGCTTCAGCCACAGTCAGCCTTAGATAGACTCCTACTGTATTTAGGAGCAGCGGTTTCTCCCAGTTCTCTTCATATGCACAACCCAAAAACAGGTGCCCAATGAATCACAGCTTAAGACACTGAAATAGCCACGTAAGAAAATAAAATACCCTACCAAAGATTTTATTAAAATTTGTTAGCTGGAGGTATCCTTTGCACACAACAAGGGCAATTACAGTTAGCCCAGTGCCTCTGAAGCAATACATTCTTCATTTTCTTTGACTTCAAGATACAAGAACGGAATGGAACTTTCATTTCCGCCCATCAAATGCTTCTAGACAATCCTTCACTGGAAAGAACAGCATCTCCGAAACTGCTGAAATTCACCAGGGATCCTCTTCCTTCAGGCAGATTTACAGAGCTTCACTGACTTATCGGTGAGATAAACTCCATTTTTTTCACTTACTGCAAAACAGATACTTTTAAAAAATGATGAAGGCGAGATAATTAAAAATGAAATTGACAGAGAAAAGTCTGGGATTCATAACATGTTGAGTACGGGAAATGCCAGGCTAGGCAAACTAAAACCGTGATGCAAGGGGGCTGGCTAGTGGGCTTTGCTTGTGTGTGGGTTCAGTTGATATTTGTTCAGTTTGCAGAATCTAGGTTCTTGTGATCCAGGTTACCAGTAGAGGACAGCTTGGTGGGAAGGGCTTATTAGGAGGGGCAAGGTTGATGGGGTGCAAATGCACCCATTCCTCTATCCCACAACTCCACCCACGACTGCAGATTACACCTCCATGCTGCCTGAAGAGTTGGTAATCTGTATTTGCCCCAGAGTTGCTGAGCAATAATCCACACAGAAAGTAAGACCCCTGACCTGGCAGCACCATACAGAAGATCTGGATTTAATCACAAAACATGCCCCTTTCAGTGGTGGAGGAAGCTGCTCAGGTGCCTGGGGTGGCATGCCCAGCGACAGGGCGAGCCGTCCATGGGGCGGGGCGAAGGCGGGGTGAGCCACCCATAGGGGTGGGGTGCACCGCAGGGCCTCTGGAGTCTGCCTGCCTCCTCCCACTCTGCCGCCCTACAGCTGGAGGGAAGGCAGCAGCCGGACCGTTTGGCCAGCGCAGAGCCTGTGTGTGCCCAAGCCACCACATCTCTCCATAGCTGTCAACTTTCAGATTTGAAAATAAGGGATGCCGTGAGGGTGGTGCAATGGCACCAAGTAGCCTCACCACCCTGCGCTCCAGAGGCTGTGCGCGAACGGGTGAGCGAAAGAGCGAGCGCGTAGATGGCAGGCAGGCTGTCTGTCTGGTTGGGCATGAGGGTCTGGATGCACAAGGCATGCAAGCTCCGCCCCCAGTCAGTCTCAGACTCCTTATTGGCAGCCGAGCAACGCAGCTGAGGAGCCCCCCTGGCTGGCAGGGAGGGAGAGGAGCTGCTTCCTTTGAAATCTGGGAAATTTAAGGGATATCAGCAATCCGGGATAGCAGCGGGAAACGGCATTGGAATAAGGGGGTTTCCTGCAAAAAAAGGGAGGGTTGACAGCTATGCACCTAACAGTGCTTTTGAATTCCTCTGCACAATTTGCATCCAGTTGTGCTCTCATGGAACAAGCCTTTAAGATAAAGGCAGCAATCTTGCACCAGAGGATTTTTGGACCTGAGATTCCTTAAGTTTGCCTTCCCATTATGCCTTCTGCTGTAGGCATGAGCCCTAACTCCTGGGAGGTGGGTGGTCCTGAAATATTCATAGCCCGACTGAATCAATCAACAATAAAAAACCCCAGTTGGGTAACACTTAAAATTCCTGCTCTCACCTCTTTGTGGCTGCATGCTATGAAATGAGCTAATTGCTCTCAATTAACTGACAGCAACCACCTACTACATTATCCGAGGATTACAAATTAAATTCTCATCATGCCTCTTTGTGAAGAGGAAACTACATATAAACAGCATAATGGACTTTGATTAACTAAAGCCTACTTGGTTTTTTAAAATTATTTGTTTTACTAGAGCCGGGACAAGTTTCCATGAGTTTCCATTACCATGTTGAAATGTGCATGTTTTGGGAGGGGAGAGAACCATTCATCAAACTGCTAAGCAAATCCCGTGAAAATTCCAAACTTTTGCTTTGTTTTTCATTCAAGTCAGATGCTAATCACAGTTCAGACAAAGCTGTGGAAAAAAGTCCCCAGAGGCTGGCTTTTCAGGCACTGGGGTATTGAGTTAAACCAACAGGACACAGCTCAGGGCATCTCTTGGGTCCTGGGAGAAATGAAGCTGTGCAAATCCTCCCAATGGAGCTAATATTTGGGCAGTGTCTTTTTGATGTAAGCCTCCAGGGACGTAGGAAGGGGGGCGGTGGGGTGGTCCACCCCAGGTGTCATCCCTAAGGGGGGTGACAAAATCCTCCCTGGGCGGATCGCCGCCCCGCCCCCAGGCACCGATCGCCATTGCCCCCCTTGATGCCAATCACCGCTCTGATTGCCCCCATGGGCACAGATCGCCCCACCAATCACCCCCAATGGGCATCGATTGCTGCACAGATCTCCCCGCTGGGCGACTGCAGCAGGGCTGGGAGGCAGGAATAAGACAGGACAAAAGGCCATCCTATGGACAGGAGAAAGGGTTCTATAAAATGAAATCTGGCTACATAAGAAAGTTGCCTCATGTTAAAGCTGGTCCATCCAGTTCAGTATTGCCTTTACTGACTTGGCAGTGGCTTTCCAGGGCTTCATGCTGAAGTATGTCCCAGTCCTAGCTGGAAATGCTGGGAGTTGAACCTGGGACTTTGAATATGAAAAGCAGACGCTTTGCCACTGAGCTATGGCCCTCCTGGTTTAATTTATTTGGATACTACCTTTCAAGACTATACAGCCCTCCTGTACGAAACATATAGGGTTGTCTCCAACTCCAATCATGGAATCATAGAATCTTAGAGTTGGAAGGGACCCTGAGGATCATCCAGTCCAACCCCCTGTGATGCAGAAATCTCAGCTAAAGTATCCATGACAGATGGCCATCCAAACTCTGTTTAAAAACCTCCAAGGAAGGAGAGTCCACCACCTCTCGTGGGAGTCTGTTCCACTGCTGAACAGCTCTTACTGTCAGAAAGTTATTTCCAAATAACTTGAAGCCATTGTTTCAAGACCTACCCTCCAGAGCAGGAGAAAACAGAGTAGATCCACCAGTGGCAATGGTCTGAAGTTAGTCATGTCCATTAACATGAATGGGTCTACTCGGAGCAGAATTTAGTTGGATACAGTTGGCAACACACAATGAAGTCAATACCAACAAAACCAAATATCCTTAAACTACACATTATACACAGCTGTAAATAAGGCCAGCGAGGGCAGGCTACAAGCTCTCCATCCAATTTAATGAAAAGCCTGGGTGAACAGATTGTTTTTTTAACTACCAGTAGCTTGGTAAGATCAGCCAAAGTTGGTCAGAGAAGCTCACGGGTAGTCCGGCTCCTCTATTAAACCTTAAGTTCCCAGTATTTTACTTCTAACTGGGCATAATACAGAGGTGTATGCCCCATCCAGAGACTTCTTGCATGTATAGACACTTCCATATACACTAAGACTTTCCCCATTCTCACAAATTGGGGTGGTGGACAGATCTCTGTCGCCTTATTCATATAGTAGCACAATTTATGCATATGGGTAATACAAACATCAAGAAAATTTGAAAGGGCATATGGTATACCGATTGCTGAGAAGGGTTTTGAAATGTTCTCATGGCTCAGAGTCCCATGACTGGGAATCTACAAAGTCACTTGAAGAAAAGCAAGGTACTCACATCCTCATTCTATTCATGACTCTCTAATGCCACCATTATGCTGAGTAGATAGACGATGGTAGCAAGCCAGTCATCTAATGGATGCCCATAAAACAGCATCACTTTGATAGTTATGGACAATTTACAATGGCTTGCCTATGGGTGCCTCGAGACAAAGCACATATAAGTGCCATGGATAAATGCTTGGCAGCAATTTATTCTAGCTATTTGTCACCTGTAATTTTAATGAGTGCACTGCCAGTTCTGAAATGGATCTGTAGCCTATTACAAGGTATTGCTTCACACATGCTGTAGGTTCCTGTCATCTACCATCATGCCAGCAAAAAGAAAAGGAAGGAGCAGTTGCACCCACACAATGGAACACAACGACATGGTGCGACATTCCAAACAAGCTATATATAGAAGAAACTAACACGTTCGATTTTGGGAGGAAAACTACATGCAAATGTGGCAGGTGAGAGAAAATTCATAGTAGTTAAACTGTATTCTGCCTTTGCCCCTGGTGCAGAAGTTCCCAAGCGCCTGGCAAACCAGCTTGGCTGTTGGGTGATTTGGAGCTGCTGCACAATGCTCGATGCTTAGGAGGTACTGAACACAGGGGCTTGCAAAGCACATTATGCAGCATTTCCCAAATGGCCAGCAGCCAGTTGGTTGTCAGGTGACTAGAAAGCAAAGCGTTTGGCAAGCCCTGTGCTTGGTGCTTCCCGAGCGGAGCAGCTCTCTAGTGCCCAACAGCCAACTGCGCAAGGAACTTTGACAGATGTCAGTTTGTTTGGCTGCTGTGAAAATAGGATGTTGGACCAGATGGGCCTTGGGACTTAGCCAGCAGGGTTCTTAATCACACTAAGTAGCTTCCGGGAGGAAACCTGCAGTCCTCGTTGCATTTATGATGGTAGCACTTGTTTGAGGGATTTATGCCCAGCCCTTAGAAATCCCCAGAGCAGCTCACACCATTTCAAAACACAATAATATAATTTGAAAGTACACAAATTAAGATATGCAAGAATATACCAACCCTCCCCCTCCCAAAAAAACCCACAAATTTATTTGCCATGAACAAAATAATGAGATGCCTGTAGCCTGTACATTTACTATAAACCTTCGCAGAATATTCACTGGGCTATGATGGGTTCACGTGCTAGCACATTTCCAAGCTAAGCAGGGTCCCGTATGGTTTCAAGCTGGGTGGGGGGGACTGCATGTTGGGATTCCTGCATTTCAGGAGGATGGACTTGATGACACTTGGGGCCCCTTCCAACTCTACAGTTCTATGGTTCTATTGAGTATACCTCAACCTGTTCTTCCTCTTCAATATCCAACCAGTAACAAAACCTGCTACCCCTTTTTTTCTTATTCATCTTTAAATTCTTAGCAGCTTTCCAATGGAAGCTGAATAGCCCTTTCAATGGACTTAGGCCAATTTAATATACTGGGTCACAGCTCCTGCCAACCTAGCAGTTTGAAAGCACGTCAATGTGCAAGTAGATAAATAGGTACCACTGCAGCGGGAAGGTAAACTGTGTTTCCGTGCGCTGCTCTGGTTTTGCCAGAAGCGGCTTAGTCATGCTGGCCACATGACCCGGAAGCTGTCTGCGGACAAACGTCGGCTCCCTCGGCCTATAGAGTGAGATGAGCGCGCAACCCCAGAGTTGTCCACGACTGGACCTAACGGTCAGGGGTCCCCTTACCTTTACCTTTAATGTTCATACAAGCAATACCTATAAGGCACATCATGCCTATGAGCAGTGACCACATCTCACCAAGCGTTGGTCTTTGTGTAGGCAAAATAACACCATCCCCAATCACAAGGGAAATGTCTCAGTAGGGTTGGGGAAAACCCCAAGATTGCAGAAGATCACTTTTTTGTTGTTTGTTTAGGGGGGGAATGAATCCTCCCTCCCCCATTGATGACCGAGCATGGTGAATGGTCACAGAATGCTGACCTTTAGAGGATGGAGAACTGGGAAACTGGGGAAGGGACAGAATGGCTGAAATCCTGAACAAGGAGCACTCCAGTCTAAAACATTTATTTGCAGATCAAGTTTGCTACTAATTTATTCCCAGGTGGTTGGCTTGCTATTGCTAGCATAGTTTACAGCAGATGAGGGGGCAGATTGGGGTCCAATACTATTCTCAGTTATAATGTGTCTCATTAGAGTCCATCAGCATCAGTACCTGTTGTGGTGGTGGTGGTGGTTGAAAGCATATGAACAAATGGAATGGGGAGTTACTTCTGCATCCCCGCTGTTAACAAACAGCCAAATCTGCAGTAGAGTGTCAATATTATTATGGGAATCAAGTTTGACTTTTGTACATAAGGGATTATCAACTGATGAAAATAGAAGTCGCTGTCAGGTTCCATTAGAAATGTACATGATGCACTTAGCTTCAGCATGCTACAAAAGACTGGTGCAGAGCAGAACTTCTACAATGTTACATCAGTCTTCCTTGAATAATAAATGAAATTCTATTCTCCACAGACCTCCGAGATTATAGAAAATTGCATTTACCCCTATTAATACACCATTTTCTGTTTAAAATGTTTAATGTTCGGTACACTCCGTAGATTCCTTGGCTGCCAAGCAGGTATAGCACAAATTTGATGTATAACACAATGACTAAAAAAGTACTCAAACAACTCTCCCAAGAGAATGAAGCTGGTAGGTCTGAGGAATTCAATCTTTAAGAATTCCAGTATGAACTGATCTGATTTACACCTCTCAGGCTAAAGACTAATGCATAAGAAGGGCCTGCTGGATCAGGCCAATGGCCCATTTAGTCCAGCATCCTGTTCGCACAGTGACCAACCAGATGCCTGAAGGAAACCGTCAAGCAGGAACCGAATTCAAGAGCACTCTCCCCACTTGTGGCTTCTAACAACTGGTATTCAGAAGCATTGCTGCTTCTCACCATGAACAGCCATTGTTGCTAGTAGCCACTGAGGCAGTATTAGACCACTTTGAACACTCATGGCTTCCCCCAAAGGATCCCAGGAACTTTAATTTGTAACTCCCCTCGCAGAGCTTCCCAGAGTTCCACAGAAAGAGGGACGTTGTAGCTCCATGAGGGGAATGGGGGCCTCTTAACAACTCTTAGTACCCATAACAAACTACAGTTCCCATGATTCTTTGGGGGAAGCCATGTTTGTTTAAAGTGATATGATACTGCTTTAAATCTATAGTGTGCTGCTGCTGGAGCACAGAGGTTATGCTAAAATCATAACAGAGATCTGGCCTAACTAACATAAAGGTCAGAACATAGCCGTTTTTGCATTTATTCACAAAAAGCAACCGGCACAGTTTTGGGCTAGAATTCTATATGCACAGAAATGGAAAGAAAGAGAAATTGCAACCAAGGAAGAATGGATATTGAAATTAATGGAGTATGCAGAGACGGTAAAGCTGACAGCAACAATAAGAGATCAAAGTGATGAACTTTTTGTTGAAGAGTAGAGATCCTTTTTGGACCACTTGAGAAAACGTCACTGTCAAATGGAATCGCGAGCAGAATTCGAAGTATGAGCAGCGGAGACAAAATGATAATAAATGCATAGATAATAAATGCACATTGGATAAATGTACAATGTATAATGCAGCAGGAATAAGGGTGGGAACAAAACACCATGGAGGTAAGGGTGGGAAGTCAAAATGTCACCGGGAATTAACATCAAAGTTGAAGTTAATATGCAAAAGCTTTTGAAATGCAATAAAGATCTAAATGGGGAAAAATGGATTGCATTCAGAAATGTGCATTTTGAAAGAAAAAAGATTTGGAAAGTTTGTTTTTAAGAGGCAGTGTGTGTGTGTGTGTGTGTGTGTGTGTGTGTGTGTGTGTGTGTATTATATACCCCACAAATTTAATCTGATTTTTTATGGGAGAGTTATAATCACAGATTAATGCAGAAAGAGAAGAGAACAGACTTTGTGGTGAGCACATTCAGAAGTTGCTCTGACCAGAAGAAAACTGACTTGTCCATCCCTAGAATGAAAGAAGGCAGGATTACAAAAAAGATAAAATTAGAATCAGTTGTATGTTAGGCTGACTCAGTGTCTAGAACTGTATAGTGCAAAGGAGCATAAATGGACAATGGGAATAAGCCTGTACTCACATCAAAGGGGTGTGCAATTAGGTGAGCTGAATCAAGGGTCAATAAACAGGGCTCTGCTGCCCACTAAAGTTTTGTAACGCCTTGTTTAATATACTTATTGTACTGTTAAGTCCCCTTGAAAGCTAAGGAGAACTTAACTGATAAAATCGACTGCTTTAATTAAAAGCACCGGAGGTTGAGCAGGTAACAAATCTCTAAAAAAAACCAAAAAAAACCCAGAAAGCTGAAAAAGCTTTGAAAATGGCAATTCGTTTTAAAGCCTTGCGATGGGTTTTCCAATTAACGGTCTTTAAAAATGTACCTTACAGATTCCTAACCAAAAAAAAAAAGGCCCGAAAGTGGCACAGCATTGAGAATCCAGCAATTACCGTGTGCAAACCCTGCACTCAGTCGCTTTTCAGCAAATGCTTTCGCGGTGATTCAAAAAGCCTGTGCGCGCTTTTTCAATTAGGTTAGAAAATAAGTACATCAAAGCAACGTCCCTCGAGTATTCTGTGCAGGCAAATCCCCACCTGCTTAACACAGAAAGCATTTTATCTCCCTCCTGCTCGGGAGTTTGGTCCATCACCAAATTGATAACCATTAATGAGATTGTTACCATCCTGCGTAGAGACGAACGGCAGGCAGAGCTGTTGGACCCAGGGTACAGCTGCAGAACACAGCGGGCCAATCTTCCCAGCTGAGCTGCGCAATCTCCACCAACAGCCGGCAACCACCAAATTGAGTGTGATTAATGAAGGATTCGCCAAATAGATGGCCTAATTAAATAACGGTGACTAATTAGTAATTAGCACACGATTTAGGCAGATAAAAGCATTTAGACACATCGGATGTAAATCTTGCCATTAAAAGAGGCACGTTTTATGTTTATTGTAGATGGATCCTCTCCCCCTCCCCCTCCCCGAACCCCCCATTTCTATTTGCATGGCTTTCTTCCATGATACATCAAGCCAAACACTTCTCCGGGATTACAAACCTTTACCTAACTAGCAGGAAAATGATGGAGAATGCATGGGGTATTGCCATAGCTGTCAACCCTCCCTTTTTTTTGCGGGAAACTCCCTTATTCCAATGCCGTTTCCTGCTGCTATCCCTGATTGTTGATACCCCTTAAATTTCCCGGATTTCAAAGGAAGCAGCTCCTCTCCCTCCCTGCTGGCCAGGGAGGCTCCTCAGCTGCGTTGCTCGGCTGCCAATAAGGAGTCTGAGACCGACTGGGGGCGGAGCTTGCATGCCTTGTGCAGCCAGACCCTCATGCCCAACCAGACAGAAGACAGCCTGCCTGCCGTCTATGCGCTCACTCTTTCGCTCACCCGTTCGCGCGCAGCCTCTGGAGCGCAGGGTGGCGAGGCTACTTGGTGCCATTGCACCGCCCTCGCAGCATCCCTTATTTTCAAATACGAAAGTTGACAGCTATGGGTATTTCTGTAAACAAAACATTTTGGGGGGGGAGAGTTGACAGGATGCTTGGATTCCTTTTGATTAGGGGCTAGGGGTGATTCAACGATGCCCGCTCACGGAAGTCCACTTGCTCAATGGGACTTTGGGTTTCCCTTCTCCTGCCTTCAGTTCTCTGTGTGCCCCTAAAATCTGCTCCAGAGGGTCTCCCAAGCCTCCGAAGCAGATGGGGGGGCATGCAGGAAGCATGCAGCAAGGAGGGAAGAAAGTGGAATCCCTGCTGCATGAGCAGAAAATGTTGGATCTCACCCCATATATTTCACATATGTTTACATAATATATGACAGGGGTTGCCAACATGATATCCATGGGTGTAACAGCATCCTTGAGGGCTTCTGTGGGTACCCAGGAAGTCTTTCATTCACCTCCCCCACCCATTTTCCCCTTGGTCACAGGGTGGCGAGTGTGGATATCATTTTCTCCCTTGAAAAGTGCAAAGACGGAGAACTTAGCGTTCTCTCCCACTTCCTCTTTCGGATCGCTGGGGAAAGTGTAAAGTATGGACTGCCAATCAGCTGGAAGATTTAGATACTCCACAATGAGATTATTTCATTCTTAACCGTACACATACAATTATTAAAAACCCTTTAACACATTGTTTACTTTCAAGGGAAGCAGAGAGACTCTCAAAAGTCATGGAAGAACCATCACCAAACCCCTAACTGTTGACAGCTCATCTATATTTTTCAGAAATCATCTCTTTTAAAAATGCATAAATGTCCACAAGTCATGAGGCACTGGGATAGAAATCTGAAAAAAATGTTTAGATTTCACACCCTTTGGTTGTCCTGAGAAACTGCCTTCAACTTTTTGGCAGATGCAATCAAGAAATCCCATCTGTTTCCCACATTTAACATTTCCCAAACGCCTGCTCAAACCATATGGGTGCCGTTGTTTCTGATCAATTATTTATTATATATGGAAAAATAATTAGACAAATATGATTAATGGATGGGAGCAATGAGCACTTGCAGATGGCAGAGCTAAATATTCATTTGTTGCAGAGGCTTCTTTGGGTAGGTAGAAAAATATTGTTCCATGTGTGATTTTTGAATCTCCTTCTCATAGAGAGAGGGGGGAGGCAAGTTAAATTTTTGGCTTCCTCGTCATTATCCACCCCCAACCCCATGGTAACAATAGATCAGATGGTTCAAACTTAACAAATACAGTTTCACACTAGGACTGATTCCAACCTGCTGAAAAATTCTGGCCAGAATGGGAGTGTTAAATAAGAGACTCCAAAATGCTTAGCCACAGTGCCCTCTAGCAGTCTCCCGCCTGATTTCAGAATATTCACTGCAAGTTCTAATGTAAATTCTTTTATGAAAATTGAGCTGTAACGCAACCAAAAGAACACAGGAAAAAATTATTTATCCTATAGTAATGCAGACCTTCCCAATAGCCTCTGTGTTATGTGTCATATAAAGTCAACCCAATATTTCTTCCCAACAGCTCCTTCTTTTCGCAGTTCCCAATACAAAGCCAACAGCAGGCAATCTAAGAATAGAAAGATAAGCAGATTTATATGGAGATGCCTGACCAATAGGGAGGGGTCACCCTGTCAATTCTGGCTTCTCTCAGTTTTTCATTTTTCCAGTCTTGCTTCTTCACATTTTCACATTAGTTTTCGCGCACACACACACAGACACACACAGTCCTCATAAAAATTTGCCAGCAATTTAGTGCGAATTGCATGTAATTTACCTAAATACAATGCATTTTTTTGGTAAGTCATTTTCACCAATATTTTCACCAGTACTTGTCTTCATGCTTTACCCCAAATAGATGCCTTTTTGGGGTTGTCCACATTACTTGGCTGGAGAACTGCACTGCAAATCTTGATGGACGGCTGTGTTTTGCTTCTCAGATTGTTTCAGAAACTGCAATTTAGGTAGATGTGCCTTTCAATGTGAACTGAATCAAATTTCTCTCCCTTCTTTACAGACCGCTAACTTGAATTCACACTTTTCACTTGATTATTAGTTTCCTTTTGCTTTTTCTCATCAGCAACAGAAACACACGCCTAAACTGGCTTGCTGGGTGCCTTCATTCCATATCTTTAGGCGCCAAGCAAGAACCTTCCACTTCTCCCAGGCCTTTGGCTAATTAAATAGGACTGCTATATGTCCGGGTTTTCCCAGACACATCTCCAAATCACTCAGGAAAATGGCATCCGGGCGGTTTTTTGCTGAATCGGCAAAATGTCCAGGAAAACCCCAACGTATGGCAAGTTGGGCTATTTTTATTTTTATTTTAAATCAAAAAAGAACTCTAAGAAAAGCCCCCAAATGAATTTTTTTGCGGGGGGGGGAATGTTTTTGACCAAAAACCCCCCCCACAACTCTGTCCAGATTTTCACTTTTGGGAATATGGCAACCCTAAATTAAACAATCTACAGCCTTTTTTAGGCTTTTAATCAATTGTTTTATACTTGGTGTTAGCCGCCCTGAGCCCGGTCTTGGCTGGGGAGGGCGGGGTATAAATAAAATTTATTATTATTATTATTATTATTATTATTATTATTATTATTAAACTTGGCCTGGGGAATATTGGTTTTTGTTTGTTACTACGCTGTGTATTTTATATTGTGTTTTTATATTGTGAACCGCCCTGTGACCCTTGCATGAATGGTGCTATAGAAGTTTAATAAATAAATGAATAAAATAATAAATAAATAAATAAATAAATGCATTCTAATTGCATAGGAGATCAGTGACTGAATTGGGCTCTCATCAGAAGCAAATCAGACTCATCTCATTGGGACACACTTTTGAGTACCGTGTTTCCCCTATTTTAAGACACCGTCTTATATATTTTTTCCCTCAAGAAAACGCACTATGGCTTATTTTGAGGGGATGTCTTATTTTTATTACGTAAGCCCAGCTCCACGTTTTCCTTGGCGCCCTCCAGAACTGCGCCTATCACTATGGCTTATTTTCGGGGTACGGCTTATATTTCGCAAATGCGAAAAAATCCTGCTATGGCTTATTTTATGACTACGTCTTAAAATAGGGGAAACAGGGTATATGTGATACCCCTATGCTGGGATCCTGCTTGCAAGTTTCCCACAGGCCTCTAGATGGGCTACTGGGCTGGGCTCGACAGGTCTGATGCAGCAAATTTTTCTTATGTTCTCCTGATTCATGACACCTGAAGAGGGCTCATTTATTCTTGCCATCTTTCCTGGATTTGCTAAGCCCTCCTAGAAACCTAATAGGATTGCTGAAGGTGCAGGATAAAAACTACACAAAGCAAATGCAGATAAATAAGGGCATTTAACTGTTCAACGACGAAAGCCCAAATATCCCACTGGGCATGCCCAGGCCCTTGGGCCCACCTAAAAGAGCTCTTTGGATCCCGGCCAAAGCATTTAGGAAGTAAGTGCATGGATAATAAGAATTAATGACTACAAGATTAAATGTAAGCGAGTGCCTAATTAAGCTCAACTCACTGATGTCAGTGGAACTAATGGCCTGATCCTAAGAGCAGCTGTGTGGCAAATTAATGGGGCCAGCAAGTAAAATGGCTGAGGGTGCCATAGAGAGGCGGCTATGGCAGGACGACACTAGCATGCACAGGTTTTGTGGTGCCAGGGTTGCAATGTTGCAGCTACCACTGCTCCACCAGCCTTGTCCTGTGCATTGGAACTGTGCTGAGTAAAGTTCTTGTTGACACCAAGCTGGCTACGCAGAAAGGACAAAGACTTGAAGGAAGCCACATGCATTGTGCCTTGACTGCCTTTAGGGTGCTAATTTGTATGACAGGTGTTCCTTTCCACTAAGCATGGTATAGGGCAGGGTTTCCCAAACTTGGGGTTCTCCAGCTGGTTTTGGACTACAGTTCCCATCATCCCTGACCACTGGACCTGCTAGCTAGGGACAATGGGAGTTGTAGTTCAAAAAATTGCTGGAGAGCCAGGTTTGGAAAACCCTGACATATGAGAAGGGCCATTGTTCAGTGGTAGTGCTTCTGAGCTACATGCAGAAGGTTCAGCAGCTGAATCAGCCCTGACGTAGAGATTGCCCACATGGTATCCTCCAGATGTTGTTAGACTACAAATCCCATTAGGCCCAGCAGACATGGCCAATGGTCAAGGCCAATGGGAGTTGTAGTCCATTAATATCTCTGAATTAAAGAGAGATGGAAGCTGCAACAACTCCCCCCCCTTTCTAATTTTAGCCCTTTGGTGAAGAGGTTTCTTTGGGAAGCATCTGGAAAATCAGCAAATGGCTACATAAATGAGTTCTTATGTCATATCCACACACACACACACACACACACATACACACACACTGCCCAGTATTCATCATCTAGTTCACTTTCTGCCAGCTCTGTGCAGTGCAAGCTATGCTTCGGTGCAATCTGC
The DNA here is from genome assembly GCA_034641385.1 of Darevskia mixta. NCBI lineage: Eukaryota > Metazoa > Chordata > Lepidosauria > Squamata > Lacertidae > Darevskia > Darevskia mixta. Next base: position 6,129,235 of record JAWWNH010000105.1, read on the forward strand.
CTTCTTGACCAAAAACGGAATACCTTAATTCCGTGCATACAAAAACATGAAACAGATCAGACATGCATTTCTGACACAGTAAATCTCTTCATAAAGGGACTGTCATGGAAAGGAAGCTTAAGATGACAAGCTTGTGTCACGTCTAATCGCAGGACTTTGCCACCCCTGTTACCTCAGCGCAAGCCACTTTCGGATCGCAGCAACTGTGGCTACCTGCAGACAACTTGGTTTTTTGAACATTTCGCTCTGATTTGGTTGTGGCGAGGCTCTACAACACTGCATCAGGAAACCTTACCCCACACTTCCCAGTGCATGGTCCCATCGCTTTCCTAGTTAGAAAAACTCCAAGAGGGTGGTGGAGTTGGATGTGCAGGAGTGCTAACTGTGAAAACAAGATGTCGGACTCAATGGGCCATTGGCTTGATACAGCAGGGCTATTCCTATGTCTGGTGCGTATTTCCCCATCCGGGGAACATTTGTGCTCCTTGTGTCATTTAGCAACAAGGGGGCAGGCTGGGTGGGGTTGCCACAAGGAATGGGGAATGGGCATCAAAATCAGGCCCAGCGTGTAATCGTGGTCACATGAATTTGAGCAGGGGTGCTCAGCTATATAAGCAGCCCTGGTGCAAATGCTCACAAGACTGCCAGTCATGTATTGTGGGTGTATCCGATGCCTGACAGCTTCCCACTGTGGCAGGCAGCAAGAAAAAACAAGTGAGCTCTTCCCACCTCTTAACAGATCTTACATAATTTGAGTTGGCAAGCCACAAGTTGTGCAGCCTAGCCCTATCACCCAACATCTCTAAAAAGGCAATGCAGACGCAGAGCCCAAACCCTACTCCATCTATTTCACAACGAATTTAAGAGGAGCTTTTCCATTACTGCGGATAATTAGGTACCAATGCTTCATGAGCATTTTTACTGCTAAAACACTCATTGGAGTCCACCACCACTTATCAATCAATATAGCACTTATTCAGGCTGCTAAAAACTTTCCAACAGCTGCCAATTTTGTTCTAATTTATTCCCATTTAAGCAGCACAAAGGAAGTAAAGGCAGCATTACAATGATTTACCCAATGCCATTGTTCCTCCCTCCCTCTCTCCCTTCCTTCCTCTAGCCTGATAAAAATATTTTCAAATGGACCACATAATTCTCTTTTTTTTTTCTTCAATTTTAATAGGTTCCAACACTGTAATTTTCATTTTTGCTTCCACTTGCGGCAATGGGGCAGAGGCTATAGCAGCAATCAGCTAGAACAATGGTCAAGGTGACATTTGCTAGTTCCCAAGAGTTTCAACGGCAGCTCCTGCTTCCTATTCATTTGCCCCATCTATTTCTATAACCTCCATTTTTTTTGTCTGTCGTGGATAAAGCATCTGTTCTGCAACATGAGCAAAGAATCTCTGCAACATTTTAATACCTAACGAGTATCAAACACTGGGAATGTGTATTAAAATCTGAACACATGCACACAACTTGTGTGTGTGTGTGTGTGTGTGTGTGTGTGTGTGTGTGTGTGTGTATGGGGGGGAGCTGTCACAAATATACCTGGATAGTGTGAATTTGCCACCTCAGAATATATATCAGCCAGCCATTTGTCTGTCCAGCCAGTGGCTGTGCTAATTAGGCGCCATTTTGAAATCTGCAGAATGGCCCAGCTTGTTGCCACATGCACAGGCCTGGGAGCAGGAGGAAAAGAATAGTTCTCTAGGTGCCTCTGTCACAAGGACCCAGAACTGTACATTAAGAGAAGCTTTTTGCATATGGGTTGCTCCTGAGGGCACAAGAGATTTAGAAGCCATCACCAAAATAAAATGTATCCAAACCCATTATTTTCCCTTCCCCCTCTTCTCTGCTTTCCAGAGACACATCTCCCAACTTTCAAGACATGGCTAGCTTGTTCCTCACAAGTGTTTTGACATATTCATTATTGATTGCATTCACCCTTTCTCCAAGGAGCACAGGATGGCATATCTTAACACTATCCACTGCATTTTAACATATATGGTTTTTTTTACATTATTGTAATTCTGTAGATGGTTTAACTAGTTTTTAACTGTAGCTTTGTGTTTGTGTAAGCTATGTGTGTTTTATGTGCATTTGTTTTAATTTATGTGAGCTGTTTTGAGTGACCAGTTCTGGGGAAGAGGTGGGATAGATAGATGATAGATAGATAGATAGATAGATAGATATAATAACAATAATAATAATAAATAATAATAAATTTTTATTTATACCCCGCCCTTCCCAGCCAAGACCGGGCTCAGAGCGGCTAACACCCATAAAATCACAACAAAACAATCAATTAAAATGCAAGTTAAAATACAATTTAAAAATTAAAATGCAGCCTCATCTTTAAGTAGCCCACCAATCAAACCATAAAGGAATGAAACAGGGTTAAACTAGAGGAGTAGTTATGTATATCAAACAGCATTTGGAAGCTAAACAACTTTTTAAAGATGAAGAAGGACGAATAATTGCAGTCCAAGTCACAATGCAAGGTGAAAAATTAATCGTCGTTGGAATCTACGCACCAAACGAGAACAAATCAGATTTTTTCAAGAAAGTGGAAGAAATGCTTTTTGAATATATGGACCAGAAAATGGTGATTTTGGGAGATTTGAACGGGGTGGTCTCACTGGAAATGGACAGAATGAGAAAGAAAATAGATTCAAAAGAAGGGAAACTTCCGAAATCATTCTTTTCATTGATGGAAAGTTGTAACTTGGTTGATATTTGGAGATTGAGACACCCACTGGATAAACAATTTACACATTTTTCTGACCCTAATCAATCAACAGCGAGAATCGATTACGTTATGGTATCCAGTGAATTAGCGCCAAGAATTGGAAAAATTGAAATTCAGCCAAGAACATTATCTGATCACAATTCGATATTTTGTGAAATAAAGGGACTGGAGGAAAGAAGTTTCAGATGGAGGCTAAATGAAAATCTGTTGGACGACAAGGTAGTGGAAGATAAAGCAAGAAAGGAATTGAAACATTATTTTGAGAACAACAGAAACAAAGGAACAAAGGAAAGTGTTGTCTGGGACGCAAGCAAAGCAGTGATGCGAGGATTTTTTATACAACAAAATAGTATTAAGAAAAAAACAAGAGAAAGGAAGAAAGAAGAGATTCTGAAACAAATTATGGAAAACGAGAAAAGATTATCACGCAAGCCAAATGATATTAAAGCAAATCAGAATATAAAAGTGCTACAAAGTCAGTTTGCATTAATTATAAATCAAGAAGTTGAATGGAAAATAAAATGGATGAAGCAAAAATATTTTGAACACGCAAACAAACCAGGAAAATGGCTTGCCTGGCAGATTAAAAAGAGGATAAATAAACAATACAATAAACAAAATTCAGATTGAAGATAAAGAAGTACAGAATCCATTAGAAATAAGAAAAGGCTTTGCAAAGTTCTATAGACAACTATATAAAAAAACTGGAGAACATAACTTGGTCGCGATTGAAGATTACTTAAAGAAAAAAGGTGTGCAGAAGATCCCGACGGAGAAAAAAGAAAGACTAAACGAGAAAATCAAGAAGGAAGAAATTATAAAAGCAATCCAAAGTATGAAGAGTGGAAAGGCCCCAGGACCAGATGGTTTTACGGCAAAATATTACAAAAAGTTAAGAGACACCCTAATTGATCCCTTGGAAGAAGTTATCAACAACATCTTGGACAAATCAGAGGTACCAGAAACATGGAAAGATGCATATATTACATTGATACCAAAATCAGACTCTGATTTGCTCCAAGTTAAGAACTATAGACCAATATCACTATTAAACAATGATTACAAGATCTTCGCCAACATCCTGGCAAGCAGAATGAAGAACATGTTAAAGGAAATAATACACGAAGATCAGGCAGGCTTTCTACCTGGCAGGCAGATTAACAACAATACAAGGAATGTGATAAATATAATAGAATATTTGACTGTCAGGAGTGAAAAGCAGGCCGCATTGATATTCGTGGATGCAGAAAAAGCGTTTGACAATATATCATGGGACTTTATGATAAGAAATTTAGAAGTTATGGATGTTGGAGAGAGATTTGTAAGAAGCATAAAAGCAATATATTCAGAACAAAAAGCAAAAATAATTGTGAATAATGTTCTGACGGAGAGTATAAAAATAGACAAGGGAACAAGACAGGGATGTCCACTATCACCACTATTATTCATCTCGGTCCTGGAGGTCCTGATGAACGCAATAAGACAAAGAGAAGATATCAAAGGAATTGCAGTTGGAAAAAAACAATATAAAGTAAAAGCCTTTGCAGATGACTTGGTACTGACAATTGAAGACCCTATAGAAAGCTCCAAAGCAGTGTTAGAAGAAATGGAGGATTTCGGCCGTGTCGCAGGATTTAAACTAAATAGGAAGAAGACTAAGATGTTGGTAAAAAATATGGACAATGAAACGATGAAGAAATGACAACAGCAGACAAATATTGAAGTGGCGAAAAAGGTGAAATATCTAGGCATATGGCTAACAGCTAAAAATATCAATTTATTCCAAGACAACTACGAAGCGGTGTGGAACAAAATAAAGAGAGACCTGGAAGTGTGGGAAAGAATGAAATTCTCATTACTGGGAAGAATAGCAGCAATTAAAATGAGTGTGCTACCAAAAATGTTATTTCTTTTTCAAACAATTCCAATAATCAAGGGGACAAAAATATTTAAAGACTGGCAGAAAAGAGTTTCAAGATTTATCTGGCAGGGGAAGAAACCAAGAATAAGATTCAAATTATTAACAGAGAGTAAAGATAGAGGTGGATTCGCCATGCCAGACTTGAAACTATACTACGAAGCAGCTTGTCTCAGTTGGTTAAAGGAATGGATGATATTAGAAAAACCAGACCTTTTGGACCTGGAAGGACATGATAACAGATTTGGTTGGCACGCGTATTTATGGTATGATAAGATAAAGGTACATAAAGGTTTTCGAAACCACATCTTCCGAGGACCTCTCTACGAAGTTTGGGACAGGTATAAAAACCTGTTAGAAAGGAAGACACCGTGGTGGTTGTCACCACTGGAGGCAATGAGTGTAAATAGGATAAAGATAGGACATAAATGGACAACATATGAAACATTATTACAACATGACGGAGTGAAATGGAAAATGAAGCCGTTTGAAATTGTGAAAGAACATGTCAGCGATTGGTTGCACTATCTTCAAACTAATGAAATGTTCAAAAAGGACATGAGGAATAACGGATTTGGAGATACTAAATCCAAATTCGAAGTAGAAATATTAGGAAATAGGTACAAAACATTGTCCAAAATGTATAAAATGTTGCTGGAATGGCATTTGCAAGATGAGGAAGTGAAGTCGGTGATGATACATTGGGCACAAGATTTTGGACATAATATTATGCTAGAAGACTGGGAAAAGCTGTGGAGGGAGGGTATGAATTTCACTGCGTGTAATGCTTTGAAAGAAAATGTGTTAAAAATGGTGTATAGATGGTATATTACGCTGGTCAAACTAGCGAAAATGTATAAGGTAGACAATAAGTGTTGGAAATGCAAAGAGAAAGATGGTACCTTTTTTCATATGTGGTGGGAGTGTAAAAAGGTGAAAAGCTTTTGGGATATGGTTTATACTGAGATAAAGAAAATGTTGAAATATACATTTGTAAAAAAACCAGAAGCCTTTCTGTTGGGAATTACAGGTACAGACATTAAAAAACAAGACATTAAGCTTTTCCATTATGCAGTAACAGCAGCAAGAATGTTAATAGCACAGAACTGGAAGCAAGAACAAATGCCGACAATAGAAGAATGGAGAATGAAATTATTGAACTATGCAGAAATGGACAAAATGACGGGGAGAATCCGAGAACAGCGGGACCAGAAGTTTGTCAAAGACTGGGCTAAATTTACAGATTACATAAAAGGAACTATTGAACTGAATACGTTGGTAGGGCTTCAAGAGGCATTGTAGATTAAAGAAGAAATATTGTTGCTAAATGTAAATTTATCAGGATAAGTTATGAGTGAGATGTGAAAGCAATGGTTGATATAAGAAATATAAGGTGAAATATAGAAATTATAAAGTCGCTTGGAAGGTCTGAAGGAAGTCAAGGCTGTGAAAAGCCAAAAGGTATAAGAGGTGAAAAATATGTATATTGTATATTGCAAAAATGATTGTGAAAATAAATAAAAAATGATAGTAAAAAAAAGAAAAGAAAAGAAACAGGGTTAAACTAAAACCAACCCAAAGGCCAGGCAGAACAGCTCTGTCTTGCAGGCCCTGCGGAAAGATGCCAGATCCCACAGGGCCCTAGTCTCTTCTGACAGACCGTTCCACCAAGTCGGGGCCAGCCTAGCATCCTTATGGCTCGGGACCTCCAAAATGTTGTTATTTGAGGACCTTAAGGTCCTACACGGGGCATACCAGGAGAGGCGGTCCCTTAGGTACCCTTAGATAGATAGATAGATAGATAGATAGACTGACACATATAAATAAATGCCAAAGCCTACAGTTAAATCAGATCACTGGACTCAGAGTATGATGCTAACTAGTATGTGCAGGTAAAAAGGTAAAAGGTAAAGGACCCCTGGACAGTTAAGTCCAGTCAAAGGTGACTATGGGGTCGCAGCACTCATCTTGCTTTCAGGCTGACGGAGCCGGTGTTTGTCCACAGACAGCTTTCCGGGTCATGTGGCCAACATGACTAAAACGCTTCTGGCGCAATGGAACACTGTGATGTAAGCCAGAGAGCACAGAAATGCTGTTTACCTTCCCGCCACAGCGGTACCTATTTCTCTACTTGCACAGCTAGGTTGGCAGGAGCTGGGACAGAGCAATGGGAGCTCACCCCGTCGCAGGGATTCGAACCAACGACCTTCTGATCAGCAAGCCCAAGAGGCTCAGTGGTTTAGACCACAGCACCACCTGCGTCCCAGAGCCACATAAGAAAAATGGGGTAAAATCCCCATGGACAAGGATAGTCTGGCTATGGTGATTCATGCATTGGTAACCTCAAGACTTGATTACTGCAATGCACACCACATGAGGCTACCCTCACATCTGGTCTGGAAGCTCCAGCTGGGTAAAATACTGTGGCCAGACAGCTGATGGGGACAAACTACCAGCAGCACATAAATTTGATGCTTAAAACTTGCCCCTATATTATTGAGCCAGATTCAAGGTCATTCATTAATCTGGAAGGCCTTACCAACATGGGTCCAAGATATCTTGAGGCCCAAACAATGAGATCTGTTGGTTGTTCCCCATGGTTCAGATGCACAGTTTGTAACCTGTTGGTCTCCCTCCTAGCTGAGATTAGACTGGCATTTTCTTGCTGAACTTCCAGCACATGAGACTTGCACTAAGACTTGTTCCAGCAGACATTTTCAGGAAGTGGTCAGTTTTATGATAACTTTTGATGGTTCTATTGCCTCATTTTCTGCAGCCTGTTTTTATGTACACTGCTTAGAAACGCAAATCATTAATCGGTGTCTAAATGTCGTCAGTAAAACAAACAAATCACTAAAAATTGGGAGATTTAAATGTTCATAATAACCCAGTTAAACTTGGCTGAAACCTCCCGCTACAATTTTAAAATAAGAACAACAATTTCAACCTTGAATATCCAATTTGAGCATAGTCACATTATGAAAGCTTCACATTATTTATCTTTCGGCAATCTTGAATATCATATTATTTGGGGGGGGGACCTCAAGGTTGCAAGGGATTTTTGTAGTTAATTCAGAACCTTATTGTTTTTTTATGCGTATATACAATTAAATTTGCCTGCTCTTATCTTGAGTGTTGCATAGAACAATGGCTAAAGCAACAGGAGTAGATGGCATCATCTGCTGCCTTCAGCTGGGCTCTGACATGTGAGGGAATCAGTTTCTCTGGTCTCTCTCTGCACAAAGGAAACCTTGACTGAATGAGAGTGTAAAGGCTTTCAGGGAGCTGCAGTGTATCATCTATGGGCTCTCGAGTTTGAGAAACTGTAAATTTCCTCAGGAAAAGAAAAGGGGGAAAAATCACCTGTGGGGAATGTTTTATTATTGCTTTCATAAAAAGGAGCAAAACCTTGAAAACGCTGTCCATACAATCCAAGTACATTCCAAAAGAAACATGAGGTGTTGCCATGGTAACCCCAGGCAACACCTTGATGTAAATCTGAGGCAGAGGACCCATGAAGTGGCCTGGACACCCTATTTTCTTTTACTGGTATTGGTGAGTGTGGATTCCCTGCTCTTCCTCTAGAGCAAAGTTTCCCAGTTGGCGGTCCGTAGACCCCAGGTGGTCCGTGGCAGCATCCACATTAAAAATACTTCCACAGAGATAACAAAATTTTCAAAAGTAGGGGTCTGTGGCTTGGCTTTTGAAAAACAAGGGGTCTGCAATCCTTAGCTAACTGGGTACTACTGCTCTAGTCTAGAGTCATAATTTCCTTAATGGTTTGCTCCTTTCTGAATAACCCCAGAAGGAAGGGGGAACCAAAACAGATCCTTGGGGCATCTTAAAAGATGTGCCCAATGTTAGTCTGACTTAAAGCAGACCCAGTGAAGTCAATAAACATGCCTAACTTAGGTCCATTGTTCTGGAGAAGGGAGCACTTGGTTGGCGGCGATTTATCATGGCATATAAGCTTTAACAGGCTTTTATCAAATGCACACACAAAAGAGAGGGTGGGGGAGTAGAAAGAGTAGAAGAAATAAATGAGGTGTATGTTCTTTTAATAAAGAGAGCCCAAAACATTAAGCAGCACAGGCATAGCTGTCAACCCTCCCTTTTTTTGTGGGAAACTCCCTTATTCCAATGCCGTTTCCCGCTGCTATCCCGGATTGTTGATATCCCTTAAATTTCCCAGATTTCAAAGGAAGCTGCTCCTCTCCCTCCCTGCCGGCTAGGGAGGCTCCTCAGCTGCTTTGCTCGGCTGCCAATAAGGAGTCTGAGACTGACTGGGGGCGGAGCTTGCATGCCTTGTGCAGCCAGACCCTCACGCCCAACCAGACAGACAGCCTGCCTGCCGTCTACGCGCTCGCTCTTTCGCTCACCCGTTCGCACGCAGCCTCTGGAGCGCAGGGTGGCGAGGCTACTTGGTGCCATTGCACCGCCCTCGCGGCATCCCTTATTTTCAAATCCGAAAGTTGACAGCTATGAGCACAGGAGGCAAACAGAGACACATCATGTTACAATTTCTGAGTGCAAATTTCCGATCCAGTCCAACGATTATGATCCAAGCAGGCTGGCAACCAGTAGCTGCTGGTAATGAACAGACATGGCAAGATCAATAGTATAAACAAACTTCCCCCTGGCAAATATGTTAATGGGTTCTAAATGCGCTAATAGATTCCAATTGGATGGCTTTGCTCTTTGAGACTTGTTGGTGTTAGCTAAGGTCTGCTACAGAGCGTCCTATGAGATTGATATGTCCCCAGTCCCCCTCCCCCCCCCCCCGATTTCTGGCTAACAGCTTATTGCTCAAAATTAGCTTAGAGGGGGTGAAATGCCACCCAGTTCTTTTCTGCCATAACCATTTCCTTTCCTTTATGGTGGACATGATGAAGTCTGGCCCAACCCCACCATATAGAGGCAATTAGTGATACTTTTTTTATTAAAAAGAAGAAGAAAAGCAACGACTCAGAACCGTAACTGAATTAACAAGCCACATTACCAATCTGCCTTGAATAATTCTTCAAGAGCAACTCCATTCTAATTAAATTCTTTATAAAAAAAAAACAGGTAAAAAAATAAAGGCAACCACAAAGATCATTATAATTTGGGGAAAGTTCTGTATACGCTCATATTACTGGATTTCTGACTCTTCACAGTACACGCTGCTATGAATGGTAAGCAACACTGACCAGCATTCACAACTTTCTAAATGTTGAAACCTTTTGAAGTCCCAAAATAAACGTCCGCTCTTCTGATTTTTAAAGCCTTTTGCTGCCCTCTCGTGGTTCTTCCCAGAAATATGCTGGTGAATGGTAACACACCCATATACGATGTGGGAAAGGGAAGGAATGGCGCTAATTTTAGAAGGCAGTTTGGATTTCATCCCAGTGTTTTGCAAGACAGAAAGGTTTTGGATTCCTTGCCCTCTTGTAGATGATGGTGCCTTAACTGCCAACTCATGTTTCTGTGGCAGTGTACAATATAATTATCTGATATCAATACATTTTGCCTTTCCTCAATAGATGGTGTAGATGGTGTAGATCAGGGGTGCCCAAACTATTTGGGTGCAATGGCACATTGGGGGGAATCCCTGTTGTGTGCACTACAAAATGTGCATTTCACAGAACATTGGGAATTCTCAGGATTATCTTCCCTCTAAAAAAACAACAGGCTACACCACTCCACCACACCACAGAAAAAGAGAAAGGGGGGGGGGGAACCAGACAATGCTTCCCAAGCAGAGAAGCAAAGGGTTGTGTAAAACTCTGGGTTCTTTTAAAATTAAAAACCAGAAAGAGCAATGGGTTTGGGTGAGCATCAAAGGGTATGTGTCCATAGGGACCATTTTGGGAACCCTGGGCAATAATAATAATTGTTTGTTTGTTTATACCCCGCCCATTTATTTATTTATTTTATACCGCGCCCATTTATTTATTTATACCCCGCCCATCTGACTGGGTTTCCCCAGCCACTCTGGGCGGCTCCCAACAGAATATTAAAAACACGATAAAACATCAAACACTGAAAACTTCCCTAAACAGGGCTGCCTTCAGGTGTCTTCTAAAAGTCAGATAGTTTTTTATTTCCTTGACATCTGATGGGAGGGTGTTCCACTACTGAGAAGGCCCTCTGCCCTGTAACCTCGCTTCTCACAGGGAGGGAACTGCCAGAAGGCCCTCGGAGCTGGACCTCAGTGTCCGGACTGAAAGATGGTCACTTAGGCAGCCCCCTATCATGGCAGACAGACCTGCTAAGATTCAGCCAGGGTGATGTGTCTTCAGAGAGAATCTGTTAAGATGCTAACATATAACCAGGGGCATAGTGTGGGGAGAGCTAGTGGGGCTGTAGCCCCAGGCACATGGTTTTCAGGGTGCAGGACCCCACCGGGATCCCCACTCTGTCTGCCTGCCGCCAGGGGTCTCTAGGCTCCAGAGCCCGGCCTTGCCACCGTGACCCTGGCCCCCTCGCCAAGGCCAGACGGGCTCCCCCCTGCACGGGTAGGCAGCACAGTGTGGCCCGTGAACCCTCTGTGCCCCATGCCCACCCAGCGGCAAGGGCTCGGCTGGTGTGGCAGTTTTTGTGCACTCTCCACACCCAGCCCCTGGTCCCTCCTGTGTGCCAATAAAGGACACAACACCGCTGTATATAATGGCTACTCTAGTATTTTGAATCCTCAAAAAAATGTGTGTTTCCTTTCATTGTTTCATAAAACATCCTGTTTGGTTCGGTTTGTTGGCTTGTTTGTGTGTTTTTGAGGGGGGGAAAGCTCCCCCATTCAGCAGCAGGGATGCTTTAAATAAAATCCCCCTTCAGAAAAGAGCACTTTAAAAAAGAAAGGAAGGAAGGAAGGAAGGAAGGAAGGAAGGAAGGAAGGAAGGAAGGAAGGAAGGAAGGAAAGACAGCTTCCCCAAAAGCAGCACACACCATCTTTGACCACAAGTAACCTCAACAAAATTCATGCCGTTCACTACCAGGTTCTTGACACGTTCCGGTCACTCCTTCCCTCACTGCTCCCCATTTTATTGTCCCAGCTAGTAAGCAAAAACAAGGGAACGTAACAAGTTCCTGATGAGCTGCCATACTTGACTGGTGGGCTCGTGGAAGATAGCTCAGTCATAAAACAGGTCACCTGCACAGAGGCACTGCTGTGTTTGAGGTGACCCCAAGTGAGATGTCTTCTGGGGCTGCCCTGGGTAGCCTTACTGCCCTGGTGTCCCCCACCCCAGCTGCACGGTCTGGGAGGGTTGTGATGTGGGTTATGTGTGTGTTTGTGAAACATAGAAATAGGGAGAAAATGTGGAGCAGGAGGTGGGGGGATGCAGGTGGGCGCCACCCCCTAGTAAAATTTAAAAGACATGGTAGCCTGAAATCAGCAGGCCCATGTCCTTCACTTCTTTTCTAGCCATATGCCAGAAACTGATGAGCATTTTTTTAAAAAAACAACCACATACACACCTCCAGGAACTCAAGTTGTATTCACTCAATTGTTGTATTACAATTTTCAGTTATAAAAATATTTATGCCGTATTCAAGGATAGGAATGAATGATTCACTCCACAACGCAGACCTATCACTGTCAGGATGTTTTCTGGACTGCAGCTCTCATAATCCCTAACTATTGGTCATGCTGGCTGGGACTGGTGGGAGTTGAAGTCCCAGAACATTTGGAGGACCATAGGCTCTCGGTTAGCTACGCAATGACCAATCTGTTACGGCACCCAAAAGAGATACTTAAGAAGATATGGTTTAGGGAAACACAGCTTACCTCATGTAACCTGCCATAAGGAGACACAGATTGTATATGTGAGAGAAAATAAAGAGGAAGAGGATGGTGCTGAAGAACATCGTCATCCAAGACCCGTGGTCCTCTCGGAACATTTTCAATCGAAGTAATTTGCCTGCAATGAGAAGATGGTCAGAAATGTGTTAAAACAAATGTTCGCCCAACAGGTTTTCCACTACTCTAATACGAGAGGGAGAAAACACAGGTGGCAGGTCTATATTTGCATAGGAGGTTCAATGATTGAATCAAACTCCAATAAACATGCAAATGCGTAGGTTTGGCGAATAATATGGTCGACGGCTCCATTGTAAGGCATGTGTTTGCACGGTAAACAGAGATACCCCTTCCCGGCGGTTGTGGCGTGGCTTGGAAAACACGTGTCACATTCATGCATACATTTAACTGCAAAACATTTTTTGGAATGGTACAGTTTTTGTTGATGCCGTGTGAGTGAAAGAATTGGCTTGTGGCTCCCACAGAATGAGACACGCAGAACTTTGGCTCCAAAGGGTCCTGCTGTGGCCTGGCACACACTCCTTCCCACAGCATAGTATTTTCTTGTTGGGCCTGTTGAGATATTATACTAGGAAGAACAAGTGGGTGGGTGGGGAGGGTCTTTAACATCTGGTGAGGCAGCTTCTGGGTTGCTTGGATAATTTGGACTGCTGACTCCCAAAGGAATAATTTGGATACCTTCCAAGGTTCTTCTGTTCCCTCGGCCAAAGTTCCTCAAGCTAGTATACAGTACACGTGCTCATGGGTATTTCAGTAAATGTGCAAGTTTACTGGATGTGGCCTGGGGTTGGGGGCTGAAAGTGGCCCTTCCACGTCTCTCCTCAGGGCACAAGCCCTCCCTAGTCACACCTGCTGCTGGCCCTACTTTGAATGTTTTGGCCTGGCTGGAGTGTGTCCTTCAACTCTGCCATCCCACCCATGACTAAAGGTAAAGGTAAAGGTACTCCTGACCATTAGGTCCAGTCATGGACAACTCTGGGGTTGCGCACTCATCTCGCATTATTGGTCGAGGGAGCCGGCGTACAGCTTTCGGATCATGTGGCCAGCATGACAAAGCCGCTTCTGGCGAACCAGAGCAGTGCACGGAAACGCCGTTTACCTTCCCGCCGGAGCGGTACCTATTTATCTACTTGCACTTTGACGTGCTTTCGAACTGCTAGGTTGACAGGAGCTGGGACCGAGCAACGGGAGCTCACCCCGTCGCAGGGATTTGAACCGCCAACCTTCCGATCAGCAAGCCCTAGGCTCTGTGGTTTAACCCACAGCGCCACCTGGGTCCCTCACCCATGACTAGGGCTGGGCAATAGCTGGTTTTCAGCATCGTGATATATCACCAGCTAAACAAAAACCTGCACCGAACACTCAGGAATCCTCTGTGCGTGTTGCAGAAACCTGATTGCTATCTCCATCCTGAGTAAGCCTAAGGAAGGCTACCTTACATTCACCTAAATGCCACTCCCTGCTAACAACCAACTGATTAATAAACTTAGATTGTATTATCTGATACCAGGGGCAGTGCAAAATAACGTGTGATGGATTCTATTTGTCTTGGTCCACAAGGGCATACAGTGGTACCTCGGATTACAGACGCTTCAGGTTACAGACTCCGCTAACCTGGAAGTAGTACCTCGGGTTAAGAACTTTGCTTCAGGATGAGAACAGAAATTGGGCACTGGCGGCACGACGGCAGCGGGAGGCCACTTAGCTAAAGTGGTACCTCAGGTTAAGAACAGTTTCAGGTTAAGAACAGACCTCCAGAACGAATTAAATTCTTAACCCGAGGTACCACTGTAGTCTCTCTATGAGTAATATTTCCTGGACTCTCCTCTGTTGTGTTGCTCAGAGTAGCACATTCAGTCTCGCTAGCATGTAGGCCCTGGGTTGATTCAAGTTGGTCAAATGGGAGAGAATGAGATAAGATGCCATTGGCTGCCCACCTTGCCCCACCCCCAGACTTGCAACAGTGCAATCTCATCCGTACCTGTTCAGAGGTAAGTCACATTGAATGATACGGAGCTTACTCCTGTGCGAGCAAGTTTAGAACTGCAACCCAAGAGAACTGCTTCACCTCAGTTTGAACTGGCTTTAAGAGTCCCGTTAGCGGAGAATGTATTTCATGGGAAACGCAGCAAAAGAATGTTTATTGTGGCAACTCAGCCATACAGAAGAGTAATTAGACCTGCTGACAGCATTCAGCTTGGTGGTATGCTAACAATAAAGCCATTAATCTCCATCCTAACTGGATATCTACACCATATTTTATTCTCTGTGAAAAAGCTAAAGGCTTCTTTTACTGAGTTAGAGCTACAGTTATACTGTATTCCCATCCTAACGATTTCTCCCCCAGCCCAGTTCTGAGATAAATTCTAGCCCTTTTGGTTTCAGATATGGCCATGGTAGAAGTCTCTTCCGGCAATGTGATTACCCTACTTAGAGAGCAGCGTTAACCAAAAAAAGGGGGGGGGGGAGTAGGCTGAGTGCTGACATTATTTAATGCTGAAAAGTTAGCATACCACTTCTTCCTAATGAGGCAATGTATAAGTAAGTGATGGCTAAATGCCAGGAGCGATGCTTCAGGAGGCAAGTCAGGGAGAACGAGCATCTAAAATAGAATCATTTCTCACAATGAAAAATACTTAGAGGGGCTACAAAGCAGCTTACACTAATGGCTTTTGTTGAAACGCTTCTATTTCAGGAGGCTAATTGGTTAACCCCAAAAAGCAGGTGGTGCAAACCATGACCTGTGGTGCTTGAATTTTAATTGATTTTAGTAGGACTAAAGCCAGATTGACACGTGTGGCAGTCCAATGAGGTGGAAGGGTCCTGGGACAGCAAGATGCGCTGTGTCACATCAGACAGCAGGTTGAGATACCCTTTTTGAAAAACCTTCTCATGTACAGAAGCAACACCTCCCTGCAAGTAGCAAGCTAACACACCAGGAAGAGAATTTCTATCACAGCCTGCTGTGCTAATTGTCTAGATGGAAGCTGTTTATTTGTTTGTTTTTTAAGAAAAATGTAAGGGACCATTTTTTTAAAAATGACATACACACTCAAAGCCTGCTGTTGAAAGTGGTACAAAATCCATTCTTGCTACGTCACAATTCCCCGTATTCTGCTACATGTGTACAATTGACCATGATGAGTTAAAATCCAAGTTAAAATGAGTTAAAATGAGACAGGTTATGTGAATATGGCAATTATATGAATATCTATCAGGAACATGGGTGGTGCTGTGGTCTAAACCACTGAGCCTCTTGGACTTGCCGATCGGAAGGTCAGCGGTTCGAATCTCCACAGTGGAGTGAGCTCCTGTTGCTCTGTCCCAGCTCCAGCCAACCTAACAGTTCGAAAGTACGCCAGTGCAAGTAGATAAATAGGTACCACTGCAGCAGGAAGGTAAACGGCGTTTCTGTGCGCTCTGGTTTCCGTCACGGTGTTCCATTGTGCCAGAAGCGGTTTAGTCATGCTGGCCACATGACTCGGAAAGCTGTCTGCGGACAAACGCCGGCTCCCTTGGCCTGAAAGCGAGTTGAGCGCCGCAACCCCATAGTCACCTTTGACTGGACTTAACCGTCTGGGGGTCCTTTACCTTTTACCTTTTTTTAAATGTGAATATCAAAACACAGAGATTAAATACTAAAAACGACCACAAGAGATATTTGAGAAGTTGGAATGAGTAAACCTTTGCAATGCCAATTTGTGATGGAAACAAATTATTCATAAGAGCATAAGACAGCCCTGCTGAATGCAGGATCATTTGGTTGGCCACTGTGATAACAGGATGCTGGACTGAAAGGGTCCTGGTCCAGTAGGCCCTTTTAATGTTCTTAAAATAAAGGCCGACCACCAGCAGCTCTTCCTTAAGATAGGACTCTCCAAGTGATGCCACCTGCACACCAATAACCACCCCACCAGGCTAAAGAGGAGAAGCCTGGACAAGCAACTGTCATGGGATTCGATGGCAAACATTTTTCAGCTTGGGAAAAGTATTGTTTGTTTATTTAAAGCAGGGGTAGGCAGCCGAAGGCCCATGGGCCGGATGCGGCCCAATCGCCTTCTCAATCCGGCCCATGGACAGTCCAGGAATCAGCATGTTTTTACATGAGTAGAATGTGTCCTTTTAATTAAAATGCATCTCTGGGTTATTTGTGGGGCATAGGAATTTGTTCATTTCCCCCCCAAAAAAATATAGTCTGGCCCCCCCACAAGGTCTGAGGGACGGTAGACCTGCCCACGGTTGAAAAGGGTTGCTGACCCCCTTGATTTAAAGCATTTATATACCACCTAATATTTTTTTATAAATCTCTAAGAGCCAGTGTGGTGTAGTGGTTAAGAGCGGTAGACTTGTAATCTGGTGAACCAGGTTCGTGTCTCCGCTCCTCCACATGTAGCTGCTGGGTGACCTTGGGCTAGTCACACTTCTCTGAAGTCTCTCAGCCCCACTCACCTCACAGAGTGTTTGTTGTGGGGGGGGAGGGAAAGGAGAATGTTAGTCGCTTTGAGACTCCTTCGGGTAGTGATAAAGCGGGATATCAAATCCAAACTCTTCTTCTTCTTAAGAGGTACTATTCACTAAGACTACTGCGTCCTTCTCAAAATGGGCCTCCAACAAAGGGAAGATCTTCCCTTCCTTGTTACATTGAACTCTGGCCTTTCCTCCAAGGACCTCAAGGTGGCATTCATGGTTCTCCCCCCCCCCCCTTTATAACTTCACAACAACCCAGTGAGGTAGGTTAGGTTAGCAACTGGCCCAAGATCACCCAGTGAGATGTATGGCTTAGTGGAGATTTGAACCCTGCTCCCTGAGGCCCCAGTCTGACACACGAACCAGTGCACCACAATGGCAAACGGAGGTGCCAGTGCTGTGAGCAAAAAGATCCACAAAGGTAGCTAGCTAGCTGCTGCTGCTGTGTACTTTGGATTGGTTTCCTAGGATTCCTTAAAAGCGTCTACACAAAACAAAACCTGATCGGTTTGGATTTTGTGCAGCTTATTTTTATGATAAGCAGTGAAAACATAGGCGGCAAATTGTTTCCCCGGGATAATATGCGGTATCATTGTAAAAGTGTGGGCAAGCAGAAAAGTGTGCCTTAGCCTTTCTCTGAGAAGGGGAGGAGTCGATAGGCCGAAAGAAGTGGCCAATTGTTTCCATTTCCATTATCCACAATATGTGGGTTATTAACAAACACAGATGAGAACATAGACGTTAATGGGATAGCATCCCATTCTGACAAAGCTGGAGATTAATGGGGAAATTCCGAGATGACTTGGAACTCCCAGCCCTGCGCAATGGAGAATGCAACCATTTTTAAACCAGGTAAGAGAATAGTAAAAGACCTATTTTCAAGTATTTGTTTGAATTTAGTGTTATTCTTGGCATCTGTCTGTCTTTAGAAAGAAATGAAGGAACTAACCTGAGTTTTAAGTTATACATACTCATGGAATACAGAGCCTGCAGCTGAATATTATATTTTCCACGAATTATTATACAGGAGTGATTTTCAAGCAGTTCTTCTTTAATTCCAATAAATACAGATCTTGACCATTCATTTTACCTTGACTGCATTAAGAATTAAAATGAAATGTTAAATTTCTATTGGCATAGCTCATTACACTTTACTGGAGTGTTAATTGAGCATAAAAGAGGAATTTGCCTCACAATTAATAACCAAAAGATGAAGCATTAATTTTCAGTACTGGATGTCATATTAGCAACTGTTCCATCCAAGACCAATATCTGTTTCTTTTTTTACTAACGCCTAATGCTGCAAAGCGTGAAAGGCTATAATTATGAACCATTGTTTGCAATGTATCCCATAATATAGGATTATACATGACTAGGAATGGGTGAATGTGACAGTTTCAGTTTCTCTCAGTCTCTCATTTTTCCAACTGTCAGTTCTCTACAACCACATCAATTTGTGGATTTATTTATTTTTAAGTCTACATGAAAATTCATCGCATTCCACGATAAATTTATCTTCATGCACACATGTTTGCAAAGCACTTTCCCCTAATGTGACACACTGGTGTATGCTATAGTCACTGATATATGCATTGTTTACACACTTTACCGTAGTGCATGCATTTTCAATGTGCTGGCATCAATGCTGATTTCAAGTGAGATCGTGCAAAAAATCACACGAGCTCTTGCAGGTTCGTGATTCCAGCGACAACTTCCTGGAAATTGACACAATCTCATCCCAAATCAGCACTGCTTCTCTGGCAGTGGTGGGGCACCCAGCGGGGGGCACTGCATGAGATGGTGGCCTCATCCTGCCTAATAGTTGTGCCAGCTCTGGACTGAGACAATGTACAGTGGTACCTCTGGTTAAGTACTTAATTCGTTCCAGAGGTCCGTTCTTAACCTGAAACTGTTCTTAACCTGAAGCACCACTTTAGCTAATGGGGCCTCCTGCTGCCGCTGCACTGCCAGAGCACAATTTCTGTTCTTATCCTGAAGCAAAGTTCTTAACCTGAAGCATTATTTCTGGGTTAGTGGAGTTCTTAACCTGAAGCGTATGTAACCTGAAGCGTATGTAACCTGAGGTACCACTGTAATTGTTTGTAGGATGCTTGGGGGGGGGATTTTGTTATTGATGCCACAGGAATGGTGGAATATAAATTGATTAGAAAAATAAATAATGGGCAGTCTTCATATCTGTCAACAGCACATAGCTCCATGACCCACTCATACATGCTTTGACACATGATGAAGCTAATATACCTTTTCATGTTATATTTGATCCTCATTTGGTTTCATTTGGTAATTTTAGACACAGAAAGCAGCATTCACGCACATTATGGGATTGTTGCCTTCATAGTACCTTTGTTTAGCAGGAAGTAATTAAATATTATCATCTTAGCCTGGATAATGTCTCCTTATCATTTTGTGCTTGTAATTACGGGAGTCTTTATAGTAGCCCAGAGATTAAGCAGTGAGAAGTAATTGCCAATAGATACTTATAACTACAAAACGAGTTGCATTACCCTGCTGGAACGCAAGGTATCCTCTAAACAGGAACAGCAGGATTGTGGCAATGAGCATTTTAAGAACACATAAAATAGCAGTCTTAGGTACAGAAAACTAGGGTTTTATGGAATAGGCGCTTTGTAAACATTGCCTGGAGAGACTCAATGACAAATTAAATGTGGCATTGTTCTCATGGTGGGGCCTTACTTTGTTGATATACAGTATATAGGATGGAGCCAGGGAGGGGGAGCTGGATTGGGACCATGATGAGGGGGATTTAAGCCTTTGCAACCCCACCACCACAGTCCTGATCAGAATCCACCGCCACAATCCCCAAGCGTACTTGCTATTCACCATGAGAAGAAAGCTTTATATACAGTGGTATCTTGGTTCTCGAGCGGCTTAGTTGTTGAACAAATCGGCTCCCAAATGCCGCAAACCCGGAAGTAAGTGTTCCGGTTTGCGAATGTTTTTCGGAAGCTGAACATCTGACGTGGCTTCCGCTTGAGTGCAGGAAGCTCCTGCAGCCAATCAGAAGCCGCGCCTTGATTTTTGAGCGGTTTCGGGAGTCGAATGGACGCCCAGAATGGATTAAGTTTGAGAACCAAGGTACCAATTGGCTTAACAAAAGTCATGGCAAGGCTAGGAAGCTGTCTTTTATCAAGTTAGACCAAAGGTCTATCTAGCTCAGAGTAACTCCACTAGTTGGCAGCAGCTCTTTCAGGCTGTGGTCTCTCCACTGCCAGGGATAACCTGGGACCTTCTGCATGCAAAAAAATATGGCAAATAAGGGAAGGGAAAGGGCCATCAAGAAGCATCCTTATTTGCCATATTTTTCCACTGAAACAGTCAATCCAAATTACATGGGAAAACAATATGGGGGTGGCATTTTGGATGAAAGCAATGTCATACAGACACTGCACAAAAGGTGTATGAGTCTTCTGCTGTGCAGAAATGTCCACTTTCCAATTTTATTGTACCACCACGCCTTGCTGTGGCTGATTTGGTGAAATGCAAAAGTAAGATACAGTATGAAAGAGAAAGCATGTGCTGTGCTGTGCTGTTTAACGTCCACTGGAAGGCGCTATTTTTTGCACAAAATCACAATTTTATCTGGGAAAGGTGTGGTATTTGTGCAATGTAAGTACATATGATCACTCCCATATGGGCATGGAATGTTGTGTCCAAATTTGAACAGAATCGATCAAGGGGTTACGGAGAAAGACGATTGTTAACAAGCATCCAACTTGAACGATTTTATATATATAGATAATGTACTATCATTCGGTCTGAACCAGTGCCAACTGAGTGGGCCACAGAGAATTTATTTACCACTGAAGTCCCATATGCTCACCGAGATACTTTTAAGTGTTTTGAAGCAACACCTTGACTTTTTTCTTTTACTTTCAGGTAAAATCCATGGAAGGATGTCAAATACTACTTGCATTACCTTCTTCTGCAGCAGCTGCTGCAGGCTGGAATGGTACTGCTACTTTGTGTTTGTACTTTGCTTCTTAGTTGTGCTAATAGGATTTCTTGGGAACACGTTCACGCTGCTCTATTATATATGCACTGTGAAATCGTGGACCAGTAGCACTGTATTTCTATTCAATTTGGCACTGTGCGACTTCACCTGGATTTTCCTGATTCCCTTTTCAGCCTACTACCTTCTGCTTAATCACACAGCATATTCTACCCAGATATTCTGCCAGGTGAAACGAACGTTCTTCGACATTAACGTCTATGGAAGCATCTATTTTCTCACACTGATCAGTTTCGACCGATTTCTAGGTGCCGTCCACCCAATTCGTTCCTTAAAGTGGTGGGATAAAAGCAGAGCTACGTATTGCACCATCGCCATATGGATCCTCATTTTCATAGAGTCCATTCCTGATTTTTACTACACATTCATGGTCCAGAGGAAAAGGGAATCTGCCGCTTGCCTGGATAAAGTGGGAGACCCTCTGCACTTTGCGGTGCCTTTTACCATTTTCAGAGTTCTGTTTGGATTCCTTATTCCAGTCATAGTCATCTTTACATGCTACACGTTGACTGTGAAGGCATTACAGAAAATGAAAAACCGCCAACAGGGAAGACACCGAATTGGAAAGTCCTTGATATTGGTTTTAGCTGCAATGGTTGTCTTTGCGGTGGCATTCATTCCCTATCATGCCATGACAACGGCAGTGATCATTTACAGAATGAATTACCAGCTCAACTCTGACAACATACACCTGATAGTTGCCACTTATAAGTTCACCGAAGTCATCTGTGTTTTGAGCAGCTCCCTAAACCCCATCATTTTCGTGCTTGCAAGCAAGAAATTCCAAGATAAGTTCAAAACCATGCAGTGTTATCCTAAACACAGATGTCATTGCTGTCGATCACATAAAGTTGAGGACGCTGCAGCTGCACTTTGATGCTTTGTCATTTTCAACTTCTACTTTGATAATAGTTTTGAAACAAGTGGCACCTTTTTGTTGAATCAAGCTCTGCTGGCGTATTAGCAAGCTTTTCAAGGTCATTGAGTCTTTCTTCAAGCATTACCATTAGAGTAAAGTAAACCCATAAGGACAGGTGGTGGGGGTGAGCATACTGGCTCCAGCTTCCTCCAGCTTCATTCCCATTGCCCTTCCAGCTCACAGATGGTAACATCTGAAGCTGGGAACCTTCTGTACTCATGGAGGTTACACACACATTTTGGAACCCTGGAAAACCAGGGTTCTAGAATGTAGAGTGAATCTTCAGAAGGAGATTGTTGCTTCCTTCACAACCTGAAAGGCTTGGGGCAAGTGGATTCCTCTCCCCTGCCTCCTCGTGTGTTTATTTTTCCCAAATTGTAATGTCTGGAAAGGGCTATGCCTTAAGTGAACTGGACTAAGGGTTCTACGCAGCTCGATAGCTGCTCACACACTGCAGAAAAGTTCCATTCCAACCACTTTCACTGGATTGATCTTGGATCAGGCCATACGTTGGAATCTCACTCAGCCCTCTAGCTGCTTTGGGACTACAACTCCCATCATCCCTAGCTAACAAGACCAGTGGTCAGGGATGATGGGAATTGTAGTCCCAAAACAGCTGGAGGGCTGAGTTTGGGGGTGCCTGCTCTACCATATCATCAGAGAAGGATGTGTGACAGATGTTCACTAATGAAACAGAGCTCAGTAATATAATCAGTTCACATTTACCATTCCATATTGAAAGGGAGTGACAGCCCTTCAAGTCTTAAAAGCCACAGCCTGGTATTTCCAGATTTAACCATTGCTTATGTGCAGTAAGGTTTCTCCATTGGGGCTTCTTAAGCATTATCTCAGTCGTGTGGTATCCCCTCTGCCCTGATTGCCTTCCAGAAGGCTAGGCACCCAAACTGTGGTCTGAGCATCATTCATGGCATGTCTTTGAATAACACTTCCACTTTGAATTTTATAGAAACCTATGGGATTCAAATTGTAATAAAATATAAGAAATAAAAATGAAAAAAAAATCATACCATGTTTAGCACAGTGCAAAACAATTGCTACAACAAGCAGCAGGGAAATCATTAAGTGGTCTGTTAATGCCACAGCAATTTTCAAGTGGTCCGGGGGGGTGGAGTGGAGTTTGGGATTCACTGGCCTTGATGAATGGTTAAATGTCCCGACTATGCAGACAAGGGCTGATCCCATAGGCTCCAAACATGGACCCGGCACTCTGCTGGGAGCCGTTTGGGAAAGACCTGCATGATTGGCTCCTGACCAAATGCTATCCCAGCCGTGCAGATGAAAGCAACTCCCATGCGGCTAGTGCAATGTTTCTAGGGCTCCATCTGTCCCTGTATTCAACAGCTGGTAAGCAGGTAAATTTAATTCCTGTTTTATGGTACATTGCCACAAACATAAAATCCCTGATAGAATTTAGTACAGCCATGAGTTTAGCTCACCTACAAAGAAAGCCCAAATGAGTCCATTCCATTCCTAGGATATCAGTTAGTCAGTCAAATTTATTTGCTAAAAATCATTGGTCATGACAGCACTACCTGTACAGGAATACAAACAGCATCAAGGTAAATGTTAGCATAGGTGTCCCCAGCACAGTGGACTCCATGTTGTACAATGGATTGTTGTACAGGCGGCTAAGGAATACATACAGATCTTATATGTAAGATCTTATATGTAATGTATTTATATCCCCATCCGCCGCCAAATAATAATTTATTATTATGTATGTTGCCACTAAATGTTAAAACTTTAAATTCCACACTTTAAGGGCCTCTTAAGATGGTTCGCAATATAAACACACTGTCGCTACCAACTCCACAATAAAAATGTCATTAAAAAAATTAGAAGTAGCTAAGTTAAAAAAAGAAGAAGAAGAAGAACATTAGAAGCAGCAGGAAGTAACAGATCAAACCCAAGATCTCCTAAGCAGCTTCAAATGCTGCTTTACAGATCTTTACAGGATCTTTTATAGGATCTGTAAAGATTTACAAATCTTTACAGATCCTATAAAAGCCAGTAGGGAGCTAACCTGTTAATTCTTCTTCAGGAAACATTTGGATAGACTGGATGTTACGCTCTATCCGACTGCCAGCTAGGCTCAAATAGCTTAGAAACCAGAAGCAGAACTCTGCTTGGTGATCTAGAGTGAGCAGACAGGTTCATACTAAAGACGACAGAACATTCTTAATCCAGTGTGTTTTATGAGCATTCAGGAGCTTCCCACCAGGTCCATCCACTACCCTATTTATTTCCATGTTTGGTGGGAGGAGCTGTTCCACTCATGCAGTTATTACTTTCTTTTCCCTACTCATGTGTAGCTCTGTGTGCCCAAAGCATTTTGTATCTCAGTCAATGGGAAAACTGGGAAAGGGAAGTAATCACTTGCACATGATTCACAGCCACAATTCAGTGGGAGAACATTTGCTTGGCATGAAGAAGTTCCAAAGTTCAATCCCTGGTATCTCCAGGCAGGGCTGCCTGAAACTCTGGAGAGCCACTCTGGAGAGTTAAAAGGACCAATGGTCTGCCTCAACTTTCAGTGTTCCTAAGATTTATCACATCCACACAGAATGTCTTTGTTTTGGATGCACTGACCATGCTTGGACAACAGTATCTCAGCTAAATAAGCCAAGAGATTAATGAGCCTTATCTCCACCTCAACATAACCACTTGGCTGTTTCCCTCATATAAACAAGCAAAATCTCTGTTAGTATGGTTTCTTGTTACGTCTAAACCAGGAAACTATGGTTAGCAACTTCCAAAGAAACCTGGGTATGAAACCAACCATGGTTTTGTATGCTCACTTGTTTGGAGGACATCAACCAGTTCCCTGGAGGACATCAACCTGGCACAACAGGGAGCTATGCTTAACTTGAGACTCCTTGGCTCTTGTGAAGGGAAGAGCGAAGCAACTGCATGAGTCTTGTTCATATCTTGACTTATGAAGCTTGACCGGTATTTTTCTGAAGCTGATTTCGTTGATTTAACTAGGTGGGTGCTTTTGTGCATTGTGAGCCAGTTCCTTGAGGAGCATCAGAGAACATCCCAAAGTTCTTCTGGGCTTCGAAGCAACCTTTAAAAGTTAGTATATGCAGCCATTTTCAGAAAGCAAGCTTGAGCTTCACCGCACGTGCAAAAGTCCCCCACGTGGCTCTTTAGATCCCAGCCTTTGTTAATGAGTCACACATTTCAGATCAGCAATTACTTTCATAAATAGCTAGTGATCTTATTGATAAAATGGCTTTATATTTTTAGTTTAGCTAACACAGGGTTTACATAGCTACTCCATGGTTCACTTTAAAAAAAAAAAAATAACAAAAAGGTCACTGCTTTTCTAGAACCATATTCACTCTACTGTGCAAACACAGCCACTGTTGTTTAGACTATTTTTAGATACTTACTCAGCAAAGAGACGTGTTTTTAACATGTATTTTCCACACACACAAAAATCACCAAGCTAACTACAGAAAAACCTTGCTTTTGTGACTTTGACTTGAGATGGCTTTGACATCTTAAATGAAAGAGAATGGATAATTTAAAGAGAATAGATATCACAGATCTTTACAAAAGATATCAGAATTGAAGAGCTAGTGAGCAGTCAGTGTTATTACAATATGGTTGTGCAGCACAGATACTTAGGACTCTCCAAGTCAAAAAAAAGTCAGCTGTCAGGATGCTATTAGCATATAAATATGCCCATTTTGGTTTCCCAGTTTCTCATTGTCCTAATCTTACGTTCAGTTCTCCATATTTCTGCATCCATTTACAAAAGATTTTATTAAAAGTGTTCATGAAAATGTATCAGTATTTTAGCATATGCATTTTTCTGCAATGTGCACATTTTTGCAAAGTAATTTCCCCTAAGATAATGCATTTCTGTATGTTATTTTCACTAATGTGTGTATTTACAGTATATGCCCATATTTACCCTAGTATGCGCATTTTTGTATTCAATACCCAGCTGAAGAATTGCAAGAAGTGTAAATTGTGAGGGATGGCTGTGCTTCAGTTCATGCGTTGTTTCAGAAAGCATAGATTCTGTAGGTTCACCTTTAGATATTGACTGAATCAAATTTCTCCCTTATCCCTACTTGGGACCTGCCTGGTGGAGATTTCCCCCCATTACCAGCCAACCCAGTTTGTTACCATTAGTAATTACCATTAGTTTGTTACCATTACCTGATCCCATCATCAGAAGAAGATGGGATGGTGGCTGACATGAGACAGGGCATTCCCAGTGGTGTCCCCGAGTATGGAACTCCTTCCCAGAGGATTCTGGTCCACCCCCACAGTTGACATATATAAAGTTGACATATATAAATATCAATTCTCATTGGGGTAAGTTCCCCCCTTTAGCTATTTTAACTTTAGCTTCTGCTCTATGTTTGTGTGTGTAATATAGTGGTTTTATGGTCATGTTTATTTCAGATGTTTGTTTTAATGATTTGTTATGTGAAGCCACTCTGTACCCAAGAAAGGGGGGGGACACAAAAACACCAAATAGATGATAGATAGATAGATAGATAGATAGATCTTCCTGATCACTGCTTTGTGGCCCACAAATGGCTACCTTCGTTTAATAAATTAAAATTTGAAAAATAAGCAACTTGCTTGGTCATGTTTATTTCAGATGTTTGTTTTAATGATTTGTTATGTGAAGCCACTCTGGAACCAAGAAAAGGGGGGGCACAAAAACACCAAATACAGTGGTACCTCGGGTTACAGACGCTTCAGGTTACAGACTCCGCTAACCCGGAAGTAGTACCTCGGATTAAGAACTTGGCTTCAGGATGAGAACAGAAATTGCGCGTCAGCGGGAGACCCCATTAGCTGAAGTGGTACCTCAGGTTAAGAACGGACCTCTAGAACGAACTAAGTTCTTAACCCGAGGTATCATAGATAGATAGATAGTTAGATAGATAGATAGATAGATATAGACAGATCTTCCTGATCACTGCTTTGTGGCCCACAAATGGCTACCTTTGTTTACATCAGTAACGTCAATGCCTGTTTCAGAAGAATTATTATTATTCATTATTAATAATATTACAATTAATCATCTTCTAAACCACCATCTCATGGTGATTTACACAGAAAATAGTTAAAAACACACTGTGTGTGTGTGTGTGTGTGTGTGTGTGTGTGTGTGTGTAACAAGATCAAAACCCTAACAATGGTAAAGACTCGTTCATCCAGCAGCAAAAGCCTAATAATTTCCCAGCTAACCTGTGCCACTTGAGTGAGCAGCTACATGGTCAAACAGGATGATATCCAAAGGTAACTGGCAAACTGTGGCCTCTCTCACAACCCCACAGACAATATTTGGAGGAGTTAAAAATGTACATTTACTCAGCGGCACACAACTAATTCTGATGTCACCCTGATTAACTTGTTTCCCTGCAAACCAAAGGCACCCGACATCTGTTCATATTTACCTAGCCATATTTTAATCTGCAAACAGGGGGCTTTTAAGTGCTTCATTATAATATTACTCATTTCTGTTTGATTTGACACATCCAAATAGTGTGAAATGAGCTCGTTCCCATTTCCCTGCAAGAAAAGAACAATTAGCGGATGTAGTCGAGAGGCAGTGTCAACACAGTCTCCAAATAAGAGATATGTTGCATGGGTCCTGCCATTGTTCGCATGACTTTGCAGAATATGGCAACCGTAGAGATTGCCAGGATTGTCTCACAAAGTTGGCAGGCGCTAGTTAAATGTTTCTGGGTCTCACTATTAGCTAAAATGCTCTAATTAACTAATACCGAGTTCTTTTTTGGAGGGATGCCAAAGAGACCCACATACCATGATTTAAATTAATGTATAGGGCAATCCTACACCTATGGGGAACAGCAAGGAAAGGGAAACTCCTGCTGCATGGGAAGAAGGAACGCAGATTGCAAAGCGCTGAATGCAACCCAACGGGATTTACTTCTGAATTAATGTGCTGCCTGTTTAGTTTAGGGAAAGCAACTGGAATTGTTTATATAGGCAACATTAACCTTTCAATCAAATCAGCCATTTTAATCCAGAGTCTATTAGCATTTTTTAGAGGAAGTCAAAGAGGCGGACATTAATTCCACAGCGCTTCCTTTAGGGTGTGCGAGGCAACTGCCATCCCGCAGATGAATCACTTCGACAACTTTTTGCAAGTATTTGTTTTAGAATGTTTTTATTACAGCCTGATCTTTGCAAAACCCAGTAATCAACCACATTTAAAAAATCTAGACATTATATGGAATATGGTGTCTTTATGCTAACAATCACCTTAAAACAACAATGACTATGGAACCAAGTATCCCTCCCTCAGTTGCTGTTGTTATTTATTTCATTTATATCCCACGTTTTTTCTCCAAGGAGCTCCCCCTCCTCACTCCATCTCCATAACAACCCTGTGAGGTTGGTGAAGTTGAGAGGCAGCGACTGGCACAAAGTCACCCAGTGAGCTTCATGGCTGAGTGGGGATTTGTTTTTGTTTTGTTTTGTTTTTCAATTTTTTTAATTGATTTTACAATTTTAAGCACATACCATAACAGTTAAATTTTCATACTTCCCCCCTCTCACTGTGGGAAGCAACATTCATCCCCTTCTCTCACAAGGGTAGTCACAACCATCGTACATTTAACCTTACTAACATTATTTATTATCATTGCTTAGGCCTGGTCCAATTCTGTGGGCCAGGTATTCCTTCTTTCCTCAATTTCATATTTCGGTTGACTTCCTCAGTTTACCTACTCCTAAATTTTAAAACATCATAAAATACAAGAATCATTTTGCTTAAAACACTCCTTTTTCCAAACCTCAGCATCTTGGTACTTCTGCTCTTTTCCTATAATCTTATCCAATTCCCTTACTTTAACCTAATTTCAAACTCCTAATTTTGTACTTTTTTCACCCTTACCTCCCTCTGGTCTCGGAATTTTTAGCTAAATTCCCCCCTACTTAACTCCTAATTTAAACATATAATCATTTAAGCCAGTAACCATATCCGAACCGCTGAATGGGGATTTGAACCCCGGTCTCCCAGGTTCTAGTCTGACACTTTAACCACTATGCCATGTTGTGGGCACAGATCTGTCCAGGAAGATTTCTTGTGTCTGCGGAGAGAAATCTGGCAGAGACTCTCCAGGGTTTCAGACAGGAAGTCCTTCCCAGATGTACCTGTAGATTTCAGATGGACTGAACTTGGGACCTTCTGCATGTAAAGCAGACACTATGCCTCTGAACTGTGACTTCTTCCTTCTCCTTCCTTTGAATTCATGGAAAGAGGCCCAAAAGATTCATTTCCCTTAGGTGATTTTCCCAAGTGTTTGCAAAAGGCAACATTATTTCTATACTTTCTCCTCCTGCAATCTGAACATGAAAGTGAAGCACTGAGATGTCTTTATGGGACCCAAATCTGTCATCAGCCAAGCACTCATAACAGGAGTTATAATACCGATGCTATTCCATAACATTGCAATTTCTACTCTACTTAAAAACAGGTTCGCAAGCAGATTTTGGGCATCCTTGTTTCATAGATGCATTAAAAAAATATTTTCACGTTCTGTTTTTCCCCCCCTCGTTCTTTAAAAAAAATAAGCAACAGCTGAGAGCTTGCAAAATATCTAAACAGAATGTCACAAATCCTCTTCTACATCAAAGGCTAGCCAAGCCGTTTCCTTTTAATTTGACAACTGCCAACAACCCAAACTAGATGTGTAGTGCAGTTTTAACACATGCCTGATCTTTATGGCTTCCTGCACAAGAAAAAAGGCTGGCACAGAAACATGGGGTGGGCGGAATATGGGAAGAGAAAGGAATCTCTGGCAGCAATCTCAGGAAGCAAAACAGAGAATGTTGCCATAGGACTGCAGTTCCACGCACAGCCTGACCATTAGCAAGGAATGCCATTTTAATTTCAGAGGAGAGGGGGGCTGGAGGTCCCGATGTATTGTGGAGGAGAAACAGTTTAAACAAAAAGATTTAGCTTATGCACGGTAGATACAGCATGCACAGAGAGCCCTTAATGGCTTGGGTCCCAAATTTCTGACTGTTATGACAGACAAGGGAGGCCCTTTTGGAAAGTCCATTGCTCTGCAAGGTTCGAGGGGCAGCAGTGCAGGAGATGGCCTTTTCTGTGGTGCCCACCACCCACTTGTGGAACGCTTCAAGGTGTATCTGGCCTCATCACTGTACGCATTTCACCAGGAGGCCACGGTGCATCTTTTTGCACAGGCATTTACAGTTGGGATATGAATTCAGAATATCACTCCCTGTACAGTTTTACTGTTCGTTTTGCTTGCCGTTTGATGCTCTAAAAGGGATGGTAAAGGACCCCTGGATGGTTAAGTCCAGTCCAAGGTGACTATGAGGTTGCAGCACTCATCTCGCTTTCAGGCCAAGGGAGCCGGCGTTTGTCCACAGACAGCTTTCCGGGTCATGTGGCCAGCATGACTAAGCGCAATGGAACATTCTGGCGCAATGGAACACAGTGATGGAAACCAGAGCTCACAGAAATGCCATTTACCTTCCCGCCACAGCGGTACCTATTTGTCTACTTGCACTCACATGCTTTTGAACTGCTAGGTTGGCAAGAGCTGGGACAGAGCAATGGGAGCTCACTCCGTTGCGGGGATTCGAACCGCTGACCTTCTGATCAGCAAGCCCAAGAGGCTCAGCGGTTTGGACCACAGCGCCACCCATGTTTGATTGTCTAACTGCAGACTTAGTGCTGTGATGCACCATGTGACTTCCTCACCATTTTAAGCTGCATGTAACCCGCCTTGAGAAGGCAGGATGAAGAGCGGGCTATAAGATACATAAATTTAGGTGACTTGGGGAACTGTAGCTCTCAACAATCTTATAGTGCACTCCAGCCACATGTTGACTCAGAAATAATGGGACTTACTCCCACAGATGACTGCAACCTTTTACAATATGATCCACAACTGAAGTCCTGACCATTTTAACACTTATGTGAAAAGACTCCTTTTCGCCTATTTTTCTCCATGAAATTCAATTCCAAGTCTTTAGGAGAGGCAAGAGAATCAAGGCCCACCTAGGGACTGTTTTTTAGACAATGTTTGTTATTTCAATGGTCAGGGATTGTTTCCGAGTTAGAAAAAAATAAAAGCCCTGCATTTGATTCACACTGTGTATTCAGTGACCTCTGGTGGGCAGTCCTGTTACTGCCTCCTCTAAGGGTCCAATTAAGTTCCATCAATGTGCAACTTGAGTTTTTCCCAAAGTAACAGAAGCAGTGTTAGCAGCAATTCTTGCGAGGGACAATTTGGACTCAAGTCATGGACAGAAGTGTCCAACCTCTAACCAATGAAGCTATCCACTTGATTTAGATCAGGGCCCTGGAAAGAGGGGAAATGATTAGACTGCTTCCTCCCCCGTATCGCAGCCCTAATTTAAATCAGGACCCTGCTCTGCTGCTTTTGGGAGATGAAGAAAATGTCACCGGGTGAACTAATTATGGATTTCCCATGTAACATGTCATTTGACACCCCCAACACACACACACACACACACACACACACACACATCTTTATTTACCAGGCAGAGGGCCTTCTCGGTGGTGGCACCCACCCTCTTGGAATGTCCTCCCATCAGATGTCAAGGAAATAAACAACTATCTGACTTTTAGAAGACATCTGAAGCCCTGTTTAGGGAAGTTTTTAAGGTTTGATGTTTTATTGTGCTTTTAATTCTGTTGGGAGCCACCCAGAGTGGCTGGGGAAACCCAGCCAGATGGGTGGGGTATAAATAATAAAATAATGCTGATGATAACGATAATAATTAATGCGAACCTGGAAGAGAGGAAGCTGATGGAACTGAAGAGGTCTACAAGGATTCAGTTTTCATAGGAACCCTGTTCAAGCATTTGGTGCCACAGGAGCTTTCAAGAACAGACCCAGCTAAACCCATCCCCTCAGCCAGTGGTGGACCTACATTTTGGTGGCCCTGAAGCTTGAAATGTAATGGGAGGCCCTTCTCCAGGTTTCGTACTAAGAATCTATTTTGGTTGCAATTCTGACTGGCTGTCTGCAAGTGCTAAATCAGATTTTATGAGTTGTCAATTTCTACCGCACCGCTATCAATGGGACTGTTGGAGTCAAGATTTAATCTTGTGGGAGGCCTTTTTTTTCTTGTAAGACAGTTCAAAATGTTTAACGGAGCTGCCCATCTCCATGTGAATGGAAAAACACAGAAATCTTTCCCAGTTGGCAAAACATGCAATATGGACCTGCCCCAAAAAAATCCTGGATTCAGTAAAGGAAGTACCAGCACATCTACATTATTCTGTTAACAAATAAATGGGAAAGCATCAAAGGAGCTCATGGAAGGGCTGCTTACTTCTCTATTTTTAGATGCCTACATTTGCATCATCCGTGGTCCATGGTGCCAAGTTTTATTGACAAGGCAACTTTCAATAAACTGGCAATAAACCACAGCTGGAAATTGAGGAGCCTGAATCCACATGCAGCCGCTGATTGTCAATTCAAGTATTTATGATTAGGCCAATATTTAAAGCCTTCAGTCACGTGCATTCTTCTGAAATGATTGCTATTATTAGGAAACAGTTGAGTTTAGAGCCAAAAGGAACAATATAACAGGCTACTAATTTTGAACTATTGAAGGCACATGGGCAGAGAGATCCTATACATGGTTTCTTGGTACCAAGTTCCATTGTATTCAACGGGCTTACTCTCGGGTAGGTAGGTTTGTATAGGACTACAAGCTAAAACCACAAGTTTTTCACTGACATTAAATTCTGGACCAGTTTTACTCCAGACAGAGGTGGGGATTTTATTCCAGTCTGACACTCAGTGGTAGACAGGGCAAATGCAAAAAAAGGGCTTGTATAATAATAACAACCACAACAGCAGCAACAACAACACTCAGGGCTTTTTTTTCTCCAGCCAGAACTTGCTGAAACTCAGTTCCCCAGGTGGGCACCATTGCCATTCTAAGAGAACAAGGGATCCATTCATAGTGAGTTCCAGCATCTCTTTTT
This sequence comes from Darevskia mixta, assembly GCA_034641385.1. NCBI lineage: Eukaryota > Metazoa > Chordata > Lepidosauria > Squamata > Lacertidae > Darevskia > Darevskia mixta. The sequence goes on from JAWWNH010000105.1 coordinate 6,162,160, forward strand.
CTAGAAAATTGCGCTGATAGCAACAGCAACAACAACAACCATTTTATTATTTGTACCCTGGCAATCGGTACTCTATACAGTCAGCAAAAACAAGACCTGGAGCTGACTGTGGCTCAGATCATCAGCTTCTTATAGCAAAATTCCAGCTTAAACTGAAGAAAGTAGGAAAAACCACTGGGCCAGTAAGATACAATCTAAATCAAATTCCTTATGAATACACAGTTGAAGTGAAGAACAGGTTTAAGGATTTAGATTTGGTGGATAGAGTGCCTGAAGAACTGTGGATGGAGGCTCGTAACATTATACAGGAGGCAGCAACGAAAACCATCCCAATGAAAAAGAAATGCAAGAAAGCAAAGTGGCTGTCAAATGAGGCCTTACAAATAGCGGGGGAGAGAAGGCAAGCAAAATGCGAGGGAAATAGTGAAAGATACAGGAAATTGAATGCAGATTTCCAAAAAATAGCAAGGAGAGACAAGAGGGCCTTTTTAAACGAGCAATGCAAAGAAATAGAGGAAAACAACAGAATGGGGAAAACCAGAGATCTGTTCAAGAAAATTGGAGATATGAAAGGAACATTTCGTACAAAGATTACCACAATTAAGGACAAAAGTGGAAAGGACCTAACAGAAGCAGAAGACATCAAGAAGAGGTGGCAGGAATACACAGAGGAATTATACCAGAAAGATATGGAGGTCTCGTACACCTCAGGTAGTGTGGTTGCTGACCTTGAGCCAGACATCCTGGAGAGTGAAGTCAAATGGGCCCTAGAAAGCCTTGCTAACAACAAGGCCAGTGGAAGTGATGATATTCCAGCTGAACTATTCAAAATTCTAAAAGATGATGCTGTTAAGGTGCTACACTCAATATGCCAGCAAGTTTGGAAAACTGAACAGTGGCCAGAGGATTGGAGAAGATCAGTCTACATCCCAATCCCAAAGAAGGGCAGTGCCAAAGAATGCTCCAACTACCGCACAATTGCGCTCATTTCACACGCTAGCAAGGTTTTGCTAAAAATTCTACAAGGCAGGCTTAAGCAGTATGTGGACCGAGAACTCCCAGAAGTGCAAGCTGGATTTCGAAGGGGCAGAGGAACCAGAGACCAAATTGCAAACATGCGCTGGATTATGGAGAAAGCTAGAGAGTTCCAGAAAAACATTTACTTCTGCTTCATTGACTACGCAAAAGCTTTTGACTGTGTCGACCACAGCAAACTATGGCAAGTTCTTAAAGAAATGGGAGTGCCTGATCACCTCATCTGTCTCCTGAGAAATCTCTATGTGGGACAAGAAGCTACAGTTAGAACTGGATATGGAATAACTGATTGGTTCAAAATTGGGAAAGGAGTACGACAAGGCTGTATATTGTCTCCCTGCTTATTTAACTTATATGCAGAATTCATCATGCGAAAGGCAGGACTGGATGAATCCCAAACCGGAATTAAGATTGCCGGAAGAAATATCAACAACCTCAGATATGCTGATGATACAACCTTGATGGCAGAAAGTGAGGAGGAATTAAAGAACCTTTTAATGAGGGTGAAAGAGGAGAGTGCAAAATATGGTCTGAAGCTCAACATCAAAAAAACTAAGATCATGGCCACTGGTCCCATCACCTCCTGGCAAATAGAAGGGGAAGAAATGGAGGCAGTGAGAGATTTCACTTTCTTGGGTTCCATGATCACTGCAGATGGTGACAGCAGTCACGAAATTAGAAGACGCCTGCTTCTTGGGAGAAAAGCAATGACAAACCTAGACAGCATCTTAAAAAGCAAAGACATCACCTTGCCAACAAAGGTCCGTATAGTTAAAGCTATGGTTTTCCCAGTAGTAATGTACGGAAGTGAGAGCTGGACCATAAAGAAGGCTGATCGCCGAAGAATTGATGCTTTTGAATTATGGTGCTGGAGGAGACTCTTGAGAGTCCCATGGACTGCAAGAAGATCAAACCTATCCATTCTTAAAGAAATCAGCCCTGAGTGCTCACTAGAAGGACAGATCCTGAGGTTAAGGCTCCAGTACTTTGGCCACCTCATGAGAAGAGAAGACGCCCTAGAAAAGACCCTGATGTTGGGAAAGGTTGAGGGCACAAGGAGAAGGGGACGACAAAGGACGAGATGGTTGGACAGTGTTCTCGAAGCTACTAACATGAGTTTGGCCAAACTGCGAGAGGCAGTGAAGGATAGGCGTGCCTGGCGTGCTCTGGTCCATGGGGTCACGAAGAGTCGGACACGACTGAACGACTGAACAACAACAACAAATCGGTACCCACCACTCTGGGTGGCTTCCAATGCATATAAAAACATAACAGAGCATTAAAAATATTTAAAAAAACCTTCCCTAGACAGTCTCTCTTATACGTATACACACACACATGCAAATAAATATACAGACACATGAATTAATACTCATTTATTTTCACATCTAACACACACACACTTTCTTTCTCTATCTATCTATCTATATCTATCTATCTATCTATCTATCTATCTATCTATCTATCTATCTATCTCACACACAGTAATTAGATTTGAAAAGAAGCATTTCTTGTCCCCATGCAGAAACAAGGCTTGAAAACACCCATCAATTTGCTCCATCATTTTTTACGCCTAGTTGTTTCTTGGTGGCCAGGGCGGGGAGAGGCAAACAGAAAAAGGAGTTGCTATCATCAGTGTTGGGGCCATCAATTCATCCTGCTTCGATCTGCTCTGTGGTCAGCTGCAAGAAAGTGCCGTCAGCATGCAATGCTATCTTTGCTGTCTTGGCTAAATTGCCCTCTGCCTACCTAGCGAGGTATTTATTGCATTCAAACAACTCTGACATTTATTTCCCAAGCTCTTATTATGCAGTCTCATAATGCCTTTCAAATAAACACCACATTTCACCTGGGGGGTGACACGATTTAGTTGTAGGCATAATACCCATTTATAAAATAAAAAAAGTAATTGAGAAGCCATATAAGAAAAAAGTGAAATGCAGGAGAAAAGCATGCTAAAATGTTAATTAATTTTCATGGGAACCTTATTTTATTTTATTTTTTTAAATCACAAACTAATGCACAAATGTGGTGAACCAGACCTTAAGACTGGGGGGAAATGAGAAAACCAAAATTGACAGATACATTTTATGTTCAAGGTGATTTATAGAACATGAGAACCTGGTGTATCCATCTGTTGTTGCTTTTTCTTTAAAAAAAGTATCAAATGTAGGACGCGGGTGGCGCTGTGGGTTAAACCACAGAGCCTAGGGCTTGCTGATCAGAAGGTCGGCGGTTCGAATCCCTGCGACGGGGTGAGCTCCCGTTGCTCGGTCCCTGCTCCTGCCCACCTAGCAGTTCGAAAGCACATCAAAGTGCAAGTAGATAAATAGGTACCGCTCCAGCGGGAAGGTAAACGGCATTTCCGTGCACTGCTCTGGTTCGCCAGAAGCGGCCTTGTCATGCTGGCCACATGACCTAGAAGCTGTACGCCGGCTCCCTCGGCCAGTAGCGTGAGATGAGTGCTGCAACCCCAGAGTCGGACACGACTGGACCTAAGGGTCAGGTGTCCCTTTACCTTTACCTTTATACAGCTGCAAATATAAATGTTTTAAGTACATTACACAAATGTGACACTAGATGGCAATGATGGGCTAATGACAAACTCTACATATATATTTAAAAATTAAGCATTTTCACAGCGTTTTTTTATACACATGTAGATTTCACCTTAGTGAAAATAACACACTAACATGCATTGCATCAGGGGAAACTGCCTGCAAAAATGTGTATAGCATTTTAGACCTCAGTGCAGCCAATGGCACAGTTTCATAAACAGGTGGGAAAATAAGCTCAGCGACTGGAAATCCCACCAGTTCCTGTGTCAATGAGGATTTATACTAAAAGCCTTAAACAAAAGCTGTTTACTTTCGAGTCTTAAAAGTCTGCTGCTCACCAGCTGCCTCTTTGACCCCAGGCTCCCCCCCCCCCATTCCAGAGGCCAAATTACATTTCATTGTGATTCCGGTTAGCTTGGTCACCTTCTGAATCTAAAAACATTCTATTTACTTATGGGATATTAGTAGTTTTTAATATATTAAAAAGTGCAACAGAAATCTTTTTTGGTCCAGGTATGTCTCTACACTCACACAGTAGTACATTAAGGCAAATTAGTCAGCAAAGGTGAGGAAAAGCTTACTTAAGCTTTTTCCACCTTTACGCATGTTTACATCTTCCCAGGGATTCAATAGTGCTTCAGCAAAAATGGTGTTAAGTCAGCATTTGCAAGGCTGCGGCTCTCTCTCCCCTAAATTTCTGGCAATAGATAATCCCCATGAACTAGAGGACTGAGCAATAGAAAATCTGAAATTATAGATGTTTTGTTTCAATTGTAAAGAAAGCTATGGAAAAGTAAATAAATATAATATTTATTTTCTATATTCCATAATAATTATAATTTATAATACGCCGCCCATCTGGGCGACTCCCAACAAAATATTAAAAACACTGCTGCTAGATATTTAAAGTGGGTATGCGGCACTTTATAAAATAATATAAGCAAAGAAAGATAGGTCTCTACCCCCAAGGAACTTCCAATCTAATTTGCACAATGGGTAAGACAAGGGGAGGGTAACAAGGGAATAATATATGCAAATACAGCCTGAGTCCCAGGGGCAGATTGAGGAGTTCTATCCAACACCATTGTCCCATTTGCACAAAAACTTCCACTTACATAACTGAACTTCCCCTCCCTCTCTTTCTCCTACCAGTACCCCAAATCTGACCCAGAAATGGGGATTTTCTGCTGTTGCCCCTACTCTGTGGAATGCACTTCCCTCTGCTTCAGGTGACATCTCCCTTTTGATGTCAACAATGAAACTGAATAGCCGTGGGGTCTGGGAAATCAGACAGAGCAGAATATAAATATAGACTGATTCACCATCTGAACCAGATCTGACTTCAGCTTTGCCTAGGAATAGGTCATGAACACAAACTGTGTACTCAGATACACGTGTAATCTGAGAGGCATTTCTGTGCTCCTTGCCTTTAAAATATTAAAAACAGGATCTGACCCTTGTTTGTTTGGTAAAGATTACGAGAGTTAGCACGGCCGAAATCCTCTTTTGCCAATGTATATACAGAGAACCTGGAAGCCAATTCAGGGACTGCTCCCACTGATTTCACAAAGGATACACATGTGTGTTGGATATCTGGGGTGGGGGGTGGGAATCAGATGAGCTTGAAAACTGACCACACCCTGTGTCACACAACAGGAATGTCAGATGTTGACAGTCTCTGACTTAGCCACATTTGTGGACTAAAAGAGATTATCACTTGTCAAGGGCACCTTATGATGTTCTGCATATAACTACTCCAAAGGCCAGCCTTGAACAACCTGATACTCTGCAGATGTTTTGGACTACAACTCCCATCAGCCACAACAATTCTCATCTAAAACACCTGGAGGGTACCAGATTGGCAAAGGCTGCTGTAAGCCAGTCTCTCAAGTGATGAACAAACTTTTGCCACTCACCAATGCCCAACATAAGGTAACTGTCAACCTTTCCCTTTTCTTGCGAGGAATCCTATTCGGAATAAGGGGATTTCCTGGGGGGAAAGGGAAAAGTTGACAACTATGATGCCCAATCACATATTAAAAGTAGAAGTGAGTGATAAGTCTTTGTCACCACTAGATAGGATGTTATGCATCACCACTTGCTAAGGTGAACATATGTGTTGGTGCCACACAGTAAATAATCCGATGGGGTGCCCATCTGACAGACATACATACCCCCATAGAGATCAAGGCACCATATACAGTCCCATGCCATCCCTACATTTTATTCTCACAACAATTCAAATATTTAAGGTACGTTGAGACAGGGGACCAGACGAAAGTCAGACAGTGGGTTTTATATTTGAGTGAAGGTGAGAGATTTGAACCCAGGCCTTCCCAGACTGCCAGGCAAGCTTCCCGATCGCAGAGCAGAGCTTTCAGGATGGTGAAAGGAAGCAGGGTGGTTTCAACTTTTTCCGGGGACATTTTGTCCAGACATCTACATGAAGCAAATGTAATCTGGTTGAAACCTAGGACATTGCTAATCACGCTCGTGGTTCCATTAGCCATCTCCCCTGAGTCTTCCTTTTTTTAATGTTTTAATTAATGCTTATTGGAATAACATAATGGTTTTTGTGTAACACTGGCTTAGCTTTTATTCCTGAGAACAAGTCATAGAATTGCAAAATCATAGAATTCTAGAGTTGGAAGGGAACACAAGGGTCAACTAGTCCAACCCCCTCTTCACCCAATGTGGGGCTCCAACGCACAACCCTGAGATTAAGAGTCTCATGCTCTACCAACAGAGCTATCTCAGCTCTTAAGTCATCCTCATAAGAATGATCTCACTGCAAAGAGCCAGTCCTATCTGGAAAATCTAGCTCAGATCACAACTTCATGGACTGGATGGAATGGGCAACAAAGGCTCCCGGGTACAACAAATGCAAAAAAGCACATTAAACAAATCCATGCTCTTATCATAATATCCAGGCCGTGTTTCACAAATACATCAAGACAGTGAGGAAAGTGTCCTGAAGCATGTCTTTGGCGAGGAAAGTTAATGCCCTCTTCATTAGACCAAACAGATGTGCCTTCACTGTTTGAAAGATTATTTTGCTTATAGTCATCAAGATTGATGACCTGACTGACTCATCACTGCTGTGCAACACATCCTACTCAGCCATCATCTTTCACTTTGCTTTGCTGCCTTTTCAACCTGAAAGGTGTAAAATGGTAACATCTCACAGAGAGGGAGGGAGAAAACACAGGCTTTTAACACATCATGGAACTTACCAAACAAGCGTTGATGGAAGAAGAACTTGCCAGCTATCAGTCCGGTAAGGATGGCAAGCAGCCACAGGAACACTTTTAAAAACCTCCAGCCTCCTCCTTCGGGGTATTTGTTTGCTACAAAAGAAAAGCAGTTCCCCACGACATTGACATTTGCTTCTGTTTGGCTGTGAGAGACCGGATCCTCGGCAAATATCAAGAAGTTGCAGAAGATCACCAGGTAGGCCACTATCAAGCGGGACCACGGATGCTGGAAGTAGTAGCGGAAGTCTTTGGCCATCCTCAGACTCTTCAGCCCCTGCATGCAAAAAGCAAAGAAGGCATATGTTCTATTGTGTTACTGGATGTTGCACTATGTTATAGAAGAAGAAGAGTTTGGATTTGATATCCCGCTTTATCACTACCCGAAGGAGTCTCAAAGCGGCTCACATTCTCCTTTCCCTTCCTCCCCCACAACAAACACTCTGTGAGGTGAGTGGGGCTGAGAGACTTCAGAGAAGTGTGACTAGCCCAAGGTCACCCAGCAGCTGCATGTGGAGGAGTGGAGACTCGAACCCGTTCCCCCAGATTAGAGTCTACCGCTCTTAACCACTACACCACACTGGCTCTCCAGTGCATAGTCTTACAAGGGCTATAACAGAACATTAGAAGTCAGACTATTGTAAGGTTACAAAAAAAATTCAATGTATCTGGGGACACTTTAATTAATTAATTAATTACTACACGACCTTGCTGTTGACTCAACCTTGCTGTTGAGTCACAACTAACCAGTTCTATTGATTTCAATGGGACTTAAGCACAACTAACCTACTCTGGATTTTGGGCCCATAAATAGGGTGGGAGAGGCTCCAAGGCAATGTAAGCCTCATGCATGCAAATGCTTCAATATTCAGCTACTGTAATAGGAAAGTTCCGACGAGTACACAGAAGCAGGATTTTCACCCAAGTCAAGACATCTTGCATGTCTACTCAGAACTAAGTCCTGCTGAGATCACATAACTTACTCCAGGGTGTTTATTTAGCCTGGGAGTGAGCATTATTGAATACAGTGAACTGATAAATCATGAATATTTTAATTAACTGATTCATCTGTCAATTAAATTTGCATATGGATAAAAACAATGGCTCTGAAGCAAACAGCAGACTTCCTTTGGTTTTAGATCAACGGCGAAGAACCTGTGGCCCTCCAGAGCTACAACTGATGAAGTCCTGCAACACCTCAGCCGTGCACACCCTCCTGTGTGCTTCGCATTCAGTGTGCTACCACCACAGGTTTGTGAAGCTGTGAACACACAGTGTTAGCCACAACCTACACCTATCCTGTAGCTTCTTGAGAAATGCTGTGTTTTCCCTAAAACAGCTTTGATTTGATTTGAAAACATAGGACATATAGGAAGTCATCCATGCCCCCTCTCCATCCACTGGTGCAGACAGACAGAAGGAAACTTGGAAACACATCCAACCATACGGTACTAATGTGCTGATCATCAACAGGATTTATAGTTACTTGTATTAAAAATAATGGGTTGGATTCAATGGTGTGCAAGTTGAAGGTGACGAGATCCAACCTATCTATATGTCTGTCTGTCTGTCTGTCTGTCTGTCTGTCTGTCTATATCTCCTGACTAATCCCTGTAATTGAGTGATTTAAAACTCTATCCTCAATTACATGTTGCAGACTTACCTAGAAGCAAGCATCTCACTATAGTCTAAGCACAGGTTTTCCTGCAAATCACCTTGAACTTCTCTTAATAGCTGCACAGTATGCCAGTAAGTAAATGACTCAACTGAGGAGATAGACCTTAAGACTGTTGGCATCTGCATTCCTTAGTAACATTCACTTTAAATGAATGTAAGGAGCCAAGGTGACAATATTAAGAATACTCCAGATAGAACCATTCTGGACAGCCCTATTAAGGGTTATACTCACAAGTGAGCAGAATTTATGATGTTTTTGGAAGCTGAGAAAGCATTTGATAATGTCTTCTGGAATTTTATGCTTAAAGTAATTGAGTCTATGGGATGTGGGGACACTTTTATAAGGGGAGTGAAGGTGATATATACAGATCAATCAACAAAACTGATGGTGAGTAATTTATTGATGGAAAATTGTAAACTAACCAAGGGAACAAGACAAGGCTGCAAGCTATCACTCTTACTGTTCATAGTAGTTTTAGAAGTATTGGCGCAAAGAATAAGAACTAATCAACAAATTAAAGGAATAAAAGTGCGACAAAGAGCATACAAACTAAAGGGATTTTGAGATGATGTGATGATATCAGAAGAAGATCCAATAGAATCGATCCCAAAGGGACTCGATGAAATAAATAAATTTGGAGAAGTAGCGGGTCTCAAAATCAACAAGAATAAAACCAAATGGTTGGTTAAGAATTTAAAAGATGATGTTAAGAATAAATTACAATAAATATCTGAATGGAGATCATGGGAATCAGAGTGCTAGTTCTTCTTCCACTCCCCAAATCATTGTCCCACATGCTCTCCACAAGTTGACGGGGTGGGGGGCAATCTACAGCTGAGTACATGGAGGTTCCCACCCATTTGTGTACTTCTCCCTCTATTGTTAACCTCTTCTTGGTCCATTGTTCTTAGTTGAAGAAATAACACTGCTTGCATGTAGCTTAGGAGTAGGGGGCGCGTTGTGGGAAGGCTACTCCTCAGACATCCATACTGGAGTCTCAGCTTTCCTGGATGGGGGCTTGAGCCAGAAAGTAATATAAGAAGAATATTCACAAGGCACTGAATCCAACCCTGAATGCTGACCCAAGGCTTACAGGCAGGGCTGTTTTCAGTTCTGATGAGTTCCAGGACCTCTCAGGTACTTTCTGGCACCTCTCAGGTGGGCACCACTGCCATTCTAAGAGAAGGAGGGAGGTGCTCATGGTGAGCTCTGGTACCTCTTTTTCTAGAAAAATGGCAGGGGAATAGAGAACATTGCTGTGCACTAGTTTGAAAACGTAGCTGCTGCTTTAAATGATGTCATCGCATGATGGTGTGTACCAATGCAAAACCCTGGGTACAAACCACCCCGGTGTGTTTCAAATGTTATGTGTGTACACAGCCTCTGTGAGTTGAGCAAGCTTCCAGCTCCCCCTCTCCTTTCTTCTATTTGCTTGAATTGGGATAAAGGATATGCCTTATGCCAAGGAGGGTTTTCCTCCTTAGAAGAGGCACACATTTAAATTTATAGGTGGCTTTTAAGCCACAAGGGCCCTCATAACAGCTTACCATAAAATAATAACAGACCATAAAACCATCAAAAAGCAACTCATAAAAGAAAACGCAAAGGCAGGGCACCAGCTCCATCCCAAATTAAAAGAAAGGGGTGAGCTAAGTTTTCAAGAAAGTTTAACGGAATGTGTTGTGTATGTGTGTGTATGCAGTCTGACTTTTGCCACTCAGAAAGCAATGTCTACATAGAAGTGGCCCATCAAGGCAGAGGAAGCTGGGACCTCCTTGTAACTATAGGACCACTGGGCAGCTATTTGGAACAGTGGAACACCCTGGAACACCCCAGAACTTCAGGGCTGAGGGCTGCACATTATGGAGCTCTGCAAGGTAAAGGTAAAGGTAAAGGATCCCTGGACGGTTAAGTCCAATCAAACACAACTATGGAGTTGCGTCACTCATCTCACTTTCAGGCCAAGGGAGCCGGCATTTGTCCACAGACAACTTTCCAGGTCATATGACCAGCATGACTAAACTGCTACTGATGCAATGGAACACCGTGACGGAAACCAGAGCACACAGAAATGCCATTTACCTTCCCGCCACAGTGGTACCCATTTCTCTACTTGCACTGGCATGCTTTCAAACTGCTGGGTTGGCAGGAGCTGGGACAGAGCAATGGGAGCTCACCCCATTGCGGGGATTCGAACCGCTGACCTTCTGATCGGCAAGCCCTAGGCTCTGTGGTTTAACCCACAGCGCCACCCGCCAATCTTCCAATTGGCAAGCCCAAGAGGCTCAAGAGGCAAGTAAAGACCAGCAGGGATGGATGGAGGGATGCCTCTACCCAATCCAGCCCCACCCCCAGTTGGTTTGCACCCTTAGGCAGGTATAGGACTGTGCTATGCATTGCTTTAACTTTTACAAACCCTACATTTCTTCTAAGGTTGTTAGCTGCCTTGAGTTCCGATTTAGAGTGGAAAGGAATGGTGTCGTTTTAAAAAAAAATAAAGATATACACCGAGCACTATGCATGACAGCTACACATGCAGCAATATATAATTTCTGTTCCTCCCGTCTAGTACTGTTCATGCATCACGTCAGACAGCTTAAAGGGAGGTACTCCAGGGCAGCAGCAGTGATCTCTCTGCCACTGAAATGTGGCTTGAAAAAAATCATTCTGCTGTTGCCAATATCAAAGGTCATGGTGTGCTATGCTCTGCCTCCATGGCTGGAGGCAGTAATGCTTCTGAACACCAGTTGCTGGAAACCGCAGGAGGGCAAGAGTGATCTTGGGCTCAAATCCTGCTAACCAGTCCCGCCCCCCTCAGGGGATCAGGTCGGCCACTGTGAGAACAAGGTGCTGGATTACGGTAAATAGGCCATTGGCCTGATCCTGCAGGCTCATTTTACATTATTCTGTGTGTACTTGGTGGCTGGGTGGTTGTGGGGCCCACAACAGCTCCTCTGGGTTGTAAATGGGCACATGTGCCATTTACAATTTAAATTCACAATTCAAATAAAATACAAAAACAACAGCGATATAAATACAAAAAAATATACACAACATTAATATACAACTACCGTGAGTTGTATGCATCTATATGCACTATTACTAGAGAAGAAGTGTCTCCCAAGTACAAAACACTGAATAAGGGAAACAGCAAAGTTGTGGCTCCAAGCATAGACTATTATGAATAAAGGAACAGGTAAAATACCTGGAATCTCCAGTTAATGGATCTTAGGTGGCAGGGCTGGAAAAGACATCTGCCAGGCTTGGAAAGCCAAAGTCACGGCCCATTAGATGTTAGTGGATGACTACTTCCTTCACTCCCATTGCCTGATGAGAACTGGAATCAAACAATATCCAGAGAGCCCCTCTCTCTGTAGTAGACAGTTGACAGGATCAATGGTCTGACAGATTGCTTTAACAGAAACTGTGGCTCAATGTTAGCAAGAGGACAATCTCTGCAGCTAAACTATGGAGGCTTTCATACACTTCAATGCTGAAGTGTACCAATCAATTTCTTGTATCCTAAACCTAAACTGATTGCAAAGAATACATTCCACAGACATGCATTCCACAGTACTGTTCTTTAGGACTCTGACCTGAAGATAAAGGTCTTCTGCAAAATCTGAACTTCAGTAAAGGAATTTAAAACTGAGCATACTGTTTGTTCCATCAAAAAACACACAGTCAGTTCATTCTGCAGCTTCATTTTGCATTGATAAAGATAACAAAGCATCTATTATTGTGTGTTTTTCCACAACGGTGTTCCAGTAGTAAATAGACCCATAGATCTTTCTTAAAGAATATAACTGGCAACAATGTGATTGTGTCAAAGTCACAGGAACTAGAAAAGCAAGATTTAAGAAATGCCGGAGATAATTGCAACATTTGTTTGGTGACAAGTGTGAAAGCAAACAGCGCTCTTTATAAATCACTGGATCCAGTATTTTCCATCATTTAAACAACACTAGTGGTTTTTAACATGAGCAATTGGTGATGTTTCAGGCAACTATATAACCAAATGTTATCTAAGTAATTCAGAAAGTTACCTAGATGTTGTGAAAAAGTTACTGTCAGGGCAATAAATGAATTTCTTCAGTGTGTATATGAGCAAGGGAAGTAGACACATAGGACTATGATCAAAACAAGAAGGCCATCATTTAAAAACCATCATTTTGATCTCTAAAATAACTTTTTAACAAATGCAGTCTCAGGATACTTTTGTCGGGTTTTAGATATCAAAGCACTAGTGAAGAGAAAGATAACTATGCAGCCCAGCAGTGGGAGAATTTCGTCTCTACAGATGTTGTTGGATTACTGCTCCCTAACCATTGGGCATGCTGACTGATGCCCATCCAGCAATATCCAGAAGGCCATATATTAGCCACCCCTGATATATAGCACACTTTGTCCCTCATATACCGGTAGTTGATTTCATATACAGTACCTCATACAGCCAGACTGTAAAGTAGGACAATAATATCCCCATGTTTCAAATGAGGGACTGAAAGGATGACCAGATGTCAAGTATTGTTAGATTTGAACTGCGAGCCATGCCGTTTGCCACTATGAGACATCATCTCTATTCCTGTTCCTGCTACACTACAAAAATAAGCAAATGCAAACCAACTGTGTTTCCTCGTCAGCATTATGCTATGTTTATACGGCAGGGTTTTACAATGGGACACACCACAAAAGGCACTTTAAGCAAAAGAGGAGGCAGAGCTAATGGACCCGACACGTCCGAGCCTTACATTAACCATATACCTATTCTCACTTTAAAAGGGTAAAGGAAAACAGGGCTTGATTCCATTTCCAACAAGAACTTGTCCAGATTTAGCCCCCAAGCCTGTTCTCAGTTCTGGGTCATGCAAGGCTAATAACAGAGGACCTGTCAATCACAGGCATCTGGGATTAGGGGCAAGTGTTTTCAGGGCTAGGCACGCATTTGGGAAAAGAAACATTGCGCGAGACAGAGAAGCTAAGGGGCTATAGGAACACGGAAGCGAGCCACCCCAGATGTAGGGGGCGGGTTGCATTGTAAAGTGGAGGTTCAAAGCCAACGGCGAGGGGCTCATCAACACGCAAGTACCAAAACGTAGGTTTCTTTTGAATTTATTCCAGGAATACTATTTCCACCCACAGGGTTGAGGGGGATGTCCGCTCCCCTACCAAACGCCTACAGTATTTTTAGAAAGTGTGCATCAACACACACACACCACTCCACACACACACACAAACACCATTTTCACACAAGAGGTGGGATAAAAATATACCAGCGAAAATTACCTTCTGTGGTATCACCTTCTGGACGATAAACCACCACCCAAATAAATAAATAAAAAGCCACCCCTAAGGCTCAATCCGATCTTCAGCGCCGGACCCTCGGAGCGAGCATGTGCAGAGTTCCTTTCCCACGGCTACATAACCCCAAACGTTTTTGCCCCGGCCCCTCTCGCGTGGGAAACTCAGACACTGAGTATGGGGCTCCCGTCTGAGCCAAATGCCGCTCCGAGCAGGGCCGAGCCGCGGCTCCCCCCCCCCTTTTAACACGCGCGATCGCGGAGTGGGGGTGGGGAAGGGGCGAGCGCGCACTTGACTCACCGCGTCCGGCGCAGGCACGCTGCCCTCCAGGACCGGCCTTTCTCCTTCCCCGCGCGGCTCCGGCGGCACGCGCGCCACGCGAGACAGTCGCCTCCTCGGCCGGCTATAAATATCCCGCGGGCGGACGCGGGGGAGAGCAGCCCGCCGGCAGCCCACGCCCCGGGGCCGCCCCTCGGGCCGCTGCCCTTAGCGGGCTTTCCCGGAGGACGTCTCCAGGGATCGCTTGGCCAGGAGGAGCCCGCCGCAGACGCCGGATCCGTCGCTCACTGCTCGCTCCCTGCGACAAGGCCGGCTGGTGGCTGCGGCTGCAATCCGGGCTCCCTCGCCTCTATCCCTCCTCTCTTCCTCTCCTTCCCTTTCCAGGCCTCGCTGGAAGAAACTAGCGCACATCCGCCGGGGGCATCTCGGGTTTGGAGACCTGGGCGCGCCGAGGGAACGAGGGATCAGGCGAGGCCCGGCCGGAGGAGGGATGCTGCTCTGCTCCCCTCCCAAGGTCGCCCGACTCCCTCTCGTCGCACGCCGGAGCTGGCTGTAAGTCGCCCAGAGCCCAGAAGCCCAGACCTGGGCTTCTGCGTCTGGCATCTCCTCCAGCTCTTCTCACGTGGAAGGTTCCTGGGGTAGGTAGCATAGATCCTGCAGGGTAGCACAGCTGTAGCAGTGGAACGCCTCTGAGTGAGCATCTGACCTGTGGGTCGGGAACAGTATCAGCTTCCTCCTCTCGGTTGACAAGGGTGCCAACTTGTTTATAAAAGAAATATTTATACTTTTCAGATCTATACATTTCATTGATTTTACAGTCATTTGGACATTTTAAAACTTGACTTCCTTCCCCCTCTTTCTGCGGTTCCTTAAATTTATTTTTAATATCTTCTGCATATCCAAATTAACATTATTTTTAATAATTTTTAAATATATACTCTTATGCAACTGCAGGTTATTACAATAGTCCTGCCAGTATTTTTATCTGCGACAACTTGAATAAAATATTGCCGGGGCCCAGATAAGCCCTGCCCGGCAAAATCAATCACAAAATCGATCACACACACACTCTTTGAATGGAAGTGCCGGTGTACATTCACTTTGGGTGGGCCAGGCCTGCCACACTAAAATATTTTTTTTGTGGGGGGGCAAAGGGACCTAGGCCTCAAGGAGTTGGCTCAGGATCTTGCCTTAATTTTAAAATTATTAACACTTTGCACTGCTCTTCATCATTTAAGCGTATCATTTCATGTTTCTTACTGTTTTATGTTCTACATTGTTTAAAAATTCATATTTAATGTGTTTATTATATTTTTCTTATGTTTTCTTTCTACCTTCTCTACTGGTCCTTGACTGAAATAAATATACGTACCAACTAACCGCTTCCTATGTTCCTAATTTGTAATAAAGGTGGATAAATTCATGTAACCAAGCATATAATCTCAAATTTCGGCAACATCTCTAGTAACTCTTTTTCCTGTTGGTTCTTTGTATTGACTTTTGAAGATGCAAAGTGATTTGCAATTCTTATCTTGGAATGGATGGCCTTTGCAACAAGGCTGTGGGACACACCACTAAGACAAACTCGCGCATCACACGTTTGTTTATGGTGTACCATACAATACAATGCTTGCCTAGTTTGTATAATGGAAATGGTTCCGTATGCTTGTGTCATAAAGCAGACACAGTAATTGGTTTCTTGACTTTGGCTTCAAGGAAAAGAGTTCTCTGGCACTACAAAATGAATCTGCCCTTTGAGGTACATATTTTATGTTTGCTTGTTTTCAGTGGCTATACTTCTTGCTATTTGTGCCAGCTGAACCATCTCAATTTCTATTTACCGGTATGTAACTTTTACTGCAACCTTGCCTACTTTCGTAGAACTAAATCTAATTGAATTCAGTAGGACTTCTGAGTAAACAAGGTTAGGATTGGGGCTTTAGGATGCTTCACTGAAATCATACTCTTTTTTTTTAAGAAAGAAAAGAAAAAAAAGAAAGTTTTTGAGGACTCCAATGGAGACCCAAGTTATTGTTAGCTATGCAAAATACCAAATCTCTACCAGAAAGAACAGTTCCTTCTAATCTGACAATACTCTTGTAAAATGTTCACATATCCAACCACTATAGGCAGGCATCAACTACCTCAGGTATGACAGGACTTCCGGGATTGATGGTTTTCAGAAGAAACAGGGCTGGCAGAAGATATTTTACCACCTATGATAAAGGACAAAATGGCACCCTCTCCCATTCCATGTACAGAAGATGAATGGACTGTCAAATCAATATCCTACTTAATTTAACATGGGTGATGAGACAGCATCTTCCAGCACATAAAGGCAGCAGGGCAGCTTGTTAAAGAATGCAATGCAGACTGTGCGGCACATGCCGGTGTGTCCTCACCTCACCTTGCCACTGCTCCCCGTAGCTCCAGCATCTGCCGTCAGAGGAAACTGCCTCAATCTGTCTAACAGTAGGGCCAGCTCTGATCTCCATGGAATAGAGGCTGTTGCAAAAGGCGTACACTGAGCTCAGAATTTTGTTTTCAGTTCTAGAATAAACTATAGCTTAGTCTTTCCACATTGAATTGGGCCCAGATACTAATTGGCAGTTGGGCCAGGATTGGTGTTATATGCTCAAACCCAGGTGAGAAACCTGGCCGCTGAATTCTGCACCAGCTATCCGCCCAGCCTTGAACAACATTGTAATTTAACACCATGAGCAGAGTCTTCTATTCATTCCTGCATCCTGGCTTTATCGCTAGCTTCTAAATTTGTCAATTCAACTGTACCCCTATGGTGTCATTTACAGGACAGAGAAGAGAAAAGCGAATTGCTGCACAATAGCTTTAGGACATAGTGTTCTATTCAGAAAGGAAAAGTCCATAATATGTATTCACTTCACAAGCCACAGTTTTCTGGAGTAGCAAAGTAACCCACTTTATCAGTCAATGCTAGCCAAGGTTATTATATATATATATATATATATATATATATATATATATATATATATCCTTGCATTAAAATCTATTAAAAATCTGTGTTGGGTTTTTTAATGTGAAATACTGTCAGAGGCTGGACTGAGGAGGAATGGTGAGGACTGCTGCCCCCCCACCCCCACACCTGAACCTAGATTTAGAACAGTGGTTTGCAGAAGGGCATAGTTCAGAGGCTGCAGAGGGGAGAAGCTGGGAAATATTGGGAGAGGAACAACAGGAAGAAGAAGCACCAGGGGAGAGACAGCTGACAGAATCAGTGTCCTTGGAAAGCATTCCTGACCCCCACCCCCTCCCAAGACCTGGTGAGCATTGAGGGTAGTAGAAGAGAGCTCAGAGGCAGAAAGCTCAGAGTAGCTGGTGCAGGGGTGACGTAGAATAGAAGAGATGGAGGGGGTGGGACTTTACTCAGAGCAACTGCATTCCTTTGTGTGTGTGTCTCTGTGAATATTGAATAAATTACTTGGTGAGCATTCTTCTTGTTTGTTTATCTGCTTCTTGACTGCCACCTTGGGAAGGATCGGATTCCCTGAAGTCTGACAAATACAGGTAAACATCACATTTAGATCACCTTAAAAGTGATGACAGGTTACCTTTGCTCATTTCATTTATCTTCACCAAAGCCCAACTAATAAGAGATCCAGAAAGCATACCATCAGCATGCTGAGGACAGCCAGCTTTCTCCTTTTCATCTAATCCAAATTTGCAGGTCGATGCCCTTGACAGGGGCCTTGAGTCAGTAATGAGCTAGACTGGGCTAATAACTCCGCCCAAACAATATAAAGACGCCAATGCCAGCTTACAGAGAAGTCGGTATTCAGCTGCTGTATCCCCTTAAGCAGGCATGGGGAACCTCTGACCCAGAAGTTTAATTTGTCCTGTCGCTGGCCCAATTTGCCTGTGCGGTTGTATCCCCCAAATCATGACCACCTGCCTCACACCTGACATCATATCTCAGGCAGGTGGGGATGCAGCTGCCAGTGCACAACTGGGAACCTTAAAGTGTTCACACAATTCTGCCTGCGCAAGGGAAGCTTGTGGTCACCACCAATCAGCTCACCGGCAACAAGAGCAAGCCTGCTGGGATTGGCTGAACTGCAGAGTTCCCGATGGAGCATCATAATGATTGACAAGTGGGTGGTGCCCTTTAGACAGGGGAACCCAGGTTCCAGACATGGCCTGGAAAGTGATGGCAAAACAGCATCTGTGGCCAGAAACACCTTTCACCAACTCTGGTTAGTCCTCTCCTGGCAAAAGATGCTGTTGCTACAGTAATCCATGCCTTGTTACTGTGACGTTAGCCTGCCTCTGAAAGGTCTCCATCTTGTTCAAAACACAGCAGCAAGACTTCCTTGCCCAGTGTACCTGAAAGAGCATCTCCACCCCATCATTCAGCCCAGACACTGAGGTCCAATTCTGAGGGCCTTCTGGTGGTTCCTCATTGCGAGAAACAAAGTTACAGAGAACCAGGCAGAGGGCCTTCTCAGTAGTGGCACCCGCCCTGTGGAACGCCCTCCCATCAGATGTCAAAGAAATAAACAACTATCTGATTTTTTAGAAGACATCTGAAAGCAGCCATGTTTAGGGAAGTTTTTAATATTTGATGAATTATTGTATTTTAATCTTTTGTTGGAAGCCACCCAGAGTGGCTGGGGAAACCCAGCCAGATGGGTGGGGTATGTATAAATAAATAAATAAATAAATAAATAAATAAATAAATAAATAAATAAATAAAATAATATTCCTAGCTAGGACTAATTAGACTGAGCATTTTATATGGGGGCTTAATTGTCCTCACTGATTTCCAGTTTGTTTCTGGATACAATTCCATGGTTGTGTTGACCTATAAATCCCTGTAAGCAGCTTAGGTCCTGCCCATCTGAACCTAGGCATCTCCACATAAGCCTGACCATTTCCTGAAGTTGTCATCGGGCATCCCCCCATTGCAGATTCCTCTAGAGATTAGGCAGGAGCTGGTTACCGGAGTCCGGTCCTTTTATGTGCTTCCACATGGGATATGGAACTCCTTCCGAGACATTTAGTCAGCCGCTGGTCTCTTCTATTGGGCAAAACCTTTGCATGCATGAGGTTTTGGCTAGGCATCTCAGTCACTGTAATAAAGATGTGGTTTTATGGATTAACTGCATGCTTCTGGGATCCCAGAGCAACGAGCCGGGAAACAAAACTGTTGGGCTGACCCCTATGATCATGAAAATAAGGTTAATAAAGATGTGATACTCAGCCTTTACAAGCCTAAGAAAAGACACATCACCTGGAATCCTACTGCTTCCCTTTGCCTTGGGCAACAAAGTTGATTCTGCTGGCACTTGAACAGATGAGCAAACACTGTCACAGCTGAGTAGTCCTACTGAAGGACTGTGGGATGGCATCCAGCCAAGTCATACACAGAATAGACTTCTTGAAACCAATGGACAAGTCAGAACATGTCTTAGGCCCTGATTTTCCATTTTCAACAGGGCAGCATTGTGGAGTTCTGTCAGGAAATAGGCAGTGCAGTGGATTTTCCAAACCATCACCTCAAAACAAACTCTGATGAGGTGAAATGCCACCTGCTCCTACATCAAGCAGCCTAGTTACTAAATTATTTGGTGGCGTTCTGCCTCTGCGCACCTCTCCATAACTTTGCGGGTGAAACAAGTAACTAAACAGCTTTCTTAGTAGTGGGGCATCCTTTCTGTGAAACTTCCTTTATCCACTTTGTAGCTTGATGGCTCCTAGATGCCCAATATAAATGGGGGTGTTTTAATGGTGAGCCTAAATTTCCAGAGAGGTGTTAGCCTCTTGCAGAAAAATCAACAAAGAGTAGCCTGGTACCTTAAAGACAAATCTGTTTCTTATAGCACAGCTTTCATGGGCACTTCATCCGGTGCCTGAGATGTGATCCTGAATTGCAGGTGCATATATACATGGAGGCTGTCTTCGGACAAACGCCGGCTCCCTCGGCCTATAGAGCGAGATGAGCACGCAACCCCAGAGTCGGACACGACTGGACCTGATGGTCAGGGGTCCCTTTACCTTTTATATACATGGTTTGGGGTGGGGATTGCATACAATAAGGAAAGGAAATGCAAAGAAGTACAGGTGCTGATTATTACTTTATTAACAGTGTCTGTTCACAACCATTCTGATACTGGTAAGCTGAACATGTAAGAGATAATGTAGCCATATCTTGACCACTGACCGGTAGGACCAGTGAGGCTTTACAATGCACCATGGCTGGACCCAGATCAGATTCTGGATCAGCTTAGCCCCTCCCTGCCTCCAAAATGACCTGTTTCAGGGTCTTCTGCCAGCTGTTGCCAGTGGGCATCCCTTCAGAAGTCAGAAGAGGATGCTCTGTGCCAGGAAGAAGCCAGTTTAGCTAGTGCAACTGGGCAGAGGGACACCTCAACCCAATTCCACACACTCATTGCACAAGGTGGATTTGGATTGCTCTGGGGGTATGATAAAACTGGATTATGCCAATTCAAGTTACAAGTGGCAGTACTGAACCTCGTGGTGTATTGGAATTCAGTGGATTCGCCTTGCAATCTCCCTTTAAAGTTTTGTTCAATGAATGGGCCACCTTAAGGTCAGTTACAGAGCATCCTGGGAGGCTGAGCAGGACCTAATGCCATCGCCCACATGCTCAAGAGTTCATTTGCCTGCTCATTTCCAATGCAACCAGCCAACAATGAGCCACAAGGCAAACAGGCCATTCTGCATGCAAATGAATAAACGAACACAAATTTGACATGAGAAATAGCGACACATAAAAGCCAGCAGGAGAGCGTTTGAAATAAATTTGCCTTACTCCTAGTCAGTGACTTAAAACGATAGTGGACTGGCAAAAACAACAAGTCCCTTTTCAAATCAAGGCTGCAATCATATACCAAACACTTACCAGGGGGTAAGTCCCATTGAGTCCAACAGGGCTTACTTCTGAGTAAATCTGTAGAACAAGGGTGGGGAACCTCAGGCCCAGGAGCTGTGTGTGGTCCTGTAAGGTAAAGGTAAAGGGACCCCTGACCATTAGGTCGAGTCGTGACCGACTCTGGGGTTGCAGCGCTCATCTCGCATTATTGGTCGAGGGAGCCGGCGTACAGCTTCCAGGTCATGACTTAGCATGACTAAGCCGCTGTGGGGAAATTTATTTCCCCACAAGCCGCTTCTGGCGAACCAGAGCAGCGCACGGAAATGCCGTTTACCTTCCCGCCGGAGCGGTACTATTTATCTACTTGCACTTTGACGTGCTTTTGAACTGCTAGGTGGGCAGGAGCAGGGACCAAGCAACGGGAGCTCACCCCGTCGTGGGGATTCGAACCGCCAACCTTCTGATCGGCAAGCCCTAGGCTCTGTGGTTTAACCCACAGCGCCACCCGCGTCCCATGTGTGGTCCTGTAGTACTCTATTTAGTCCTTTAGTTGGAATCTCTCATGCCTAGTCACTGCAAGAGCAGGAAGCTAGACTAGATGAGCTGCTGGCTGAATCCATCAAGCCCTTCTTATGTTCTTGAACATTTTTGTCAGCCTGAAATGTGCCCTCAACCAATCCTCTTGGGTGTCTGGATGGCGAAGAAGGGCGAGTAAGCCTGTGGAGCGGGTTCTCAAAGGGTATGGGTGCACCACACTGGTGTGGCAGAAGAGGGTAGCAAGTGTGGCAGGGCAATCAAAGAAGCATCTAAACATTTCAGTGTAGTACAGCATAAAAATATATATTTTTTAATTCGCAGAATATGGATAGATCTCTTTTCAATCTAATTTGTCTGTCTCAAATTAGAGCTAATATAAATGAGAGTTCCTGACAAAAGCAAGCTCACGACTCTCACTGAGTTTGTATATACATAAGAACTTGAATGATTCCCAAAATATAATCATAAACAAGCCTCTTACATATGTAAGAGGCTTGTTTATGATTATATTTTGGGAATCATTCAAGTTCTTATGTAGTTGCAGTGTTTTACACTTTCTGGATGCCCCGTGATCATATTATAAAGCCAACGTGTTCTATGTTATAAATCAAGCACTGCTTGGAGTGGTTTCTTTTTGTTTTCCAATGCATTTCTCACCAATAAAAAAATTCAGTGTGGCACAAGCAATTTTTTATTTTTACAGTGTGGCCCAGAGAAAAAAGACTTGAGGACCACTGCTGTGGAGAAACCAGCCTCCTGTAAAAAGCAGACCCTCCAAGTGTTCCTATTTTTCTTTTCTTTTTTGTATTCAAATATTTATTGGGTTTTCCAACTCAAACACAAACATAAAAAAAACATAAAACATAAAACAACACACAAAATACACATATAAATCATCATTTCCTTAACATCACTTCTAAAAAAAACCCAGAAACATTAATCACAATCTCATACACAACAAACTTCATCTTTCCCACATTGTTCTTCACATCTTTCGGGTGGCTTCCTCCCCCCTCCGCCTGCTGCGCTTCATTTGCATATCATCTTAGTAATTTCTTATCATCTTTAATAACATCTATACATCATTTCATAATAGCTATTTATATTCAACGGTTGTAACCTAACTTCTATCATCAATACTTAAACTCTATTTATCTTCTGCAGTCTATTAATTATTCCAAGATTTGTATCCACTATTTCAAATTGAACAATACTTTTTAAAATAGTTTTTTAATTTTCTCCAATCTTTTTCCACCGCCTCTTCCCTCTGGTCTCGGAGCCTTCCGGTCATTTCGGCTAATTCCATATAGTCCATCATTTTCATTTGCCATCTTCCACCGTAGGTATATTCTGTGTCTTCCAGTTCTCTGCAATTAACATTCTTCAAGTGTTCCTATTTTTCAGGGACAATCCCGGATTTACAGAAGCCATCTCAGTTCCGATTTGATCCTGGAATGTCCCGCTTTTCCTTAGGACGGCCGTTTTCATCAGAGAAATGTTGGAGGGTATGGAGTTATGCAACACCCGAGCCAAGGAGATAAGTAACTATGCAACCTTTAGAAGACACCTGAACTGCATAGGGCATTTTTTGAATGTGTAATATTTTATTATGTTGTATATATGTTGAAGCTACTAACATGAGTTTGGCCAAACTGCGAGAGGCAGTGAAGGATAGGCGTGCCTGGCGTGCTCTGGTCCATGGGGTCACGAAGAGTCGGACACGACTGAACGACTGAACAACAACATATATGTTGAAAGCTGCCCAGAGTGGCTGGGGCAACCCAGTCAGATGGACAGGGTAAAATTATAACTTATCATCATCATCATCATCATTATTATTAGTTGTTGTTGTTGTAGCAGGAACTATTTTTAAAATAATAATAATTTTTTGTCATGGGGGGGCTGGAATGCATATACACCCAATGCTTGAGCCAACCCCCCCCCCCAACCTATATCTGTAATCAATAAAGTCGTGGTCATTCCTAACCCAGGAGGACTCCCCTGCCGAGCGCCTGAGGGCCCCAGTCCTGCCACTCACCACCTGGCCTGACGGGCTCCATAAACTTAAGGACTGCTGCCGCCGCTGCTGGGCAGAGGGCTCCTTTTTGTTTTTTAAAATTGCTGTCATTTTTTACCTATGTCGTTTTAAACTGTGGTATTAATGCTGTATTCTTAGTTTTAGATTTTGATTTATGTGGAAATTGTTTTCCATTTGGTTGTGTATTTTTTTTTTGATGTGGTTTACTTATTGTTTATGATTTTTGTCATCTTGTCATGTTGTAAGCCGACTTGAGCATGGTTTTTAACTGTGGAACGGCGGCATACAAATAAAATGATGATGATTGTCTGCTTGAGTTTATTAATCACATTTTACATTTAGTTACTGCGGGGTGTGTGGAGGCACTGTGACTGGTCAGCAACAAAGAAAGAAAGAAACTTCGTGGTGAGTTTCCCCATCTTTTTCAAACAAAAAAAACCCCCCACTGGTGATGATTATTATGGAAAAGAACGTGCCTATTTTCATCGGAGAAAAGTTGGAGGAGCTAGGGTTGCCATATTTCAGAAAGTGAATGGGGGGGGGGCAAAGTTGTGGAGCGTTTTAATGCAAAATCTAAAGTTTTCGAGCTACTTTTAGGGAAATCCGCCAAAATCTAGACTTCCGACATGGGTCTCCACACGGCAGCTCGCGGCACAACTTGCACAGGGACCGGGGGCTGCTGCCGGTTTCCTTTCCAGCCGCGCCGGGGCGCAAGAAGAGCACATGGCGGCGGCGACTCTGCCGCTTCCCCGGCGTCTCCAGCCCGAGTCCCGGCGCTGCCGCCTCGCCGGAAGGAGCCTCCGTCGGGGCGAAGGCGAGCTAGGCGCTGAGTGGCGGCGGCGCGTCACGTGCGCGTCCCGGGCCGGTCTGCTCGCTCTCTTTCCCCGGCGCCGCCTCCTGCCTTTGCCCCCGGCCCGAGAGGCGGCAGTTCCCGGCGGCTGCTCGGCGTCATGTCCCACCAGACCGGCATCCAAGGTACCGACCCCCTTCTCGGGCAGCAGGACCCGCGGCTTCCCCCGGCGCCCCTCCCTGGCCCCTTGGCGCTGGATCCTTCCCAATGAATGGCTCCCCGCCTCTCCCTCTCTGCCCTGCACGGAGATCGGGCCAAACTTCCGGCGTCTGAATGCAAAAGTAACTTGGAAGGAGTCGCTTCTCCCTTTTCACCCTCACCCTAAACTTAATTGCACCCTAAAGCCAGTTTCCCCCGCGGAGCCGAAAGGGGAAGGGCGGCGGTGACGGCGGCGGCTCAGCCTCTGAGCGCGCTCAGAGTGCCTTTCACCGTATCCAGAATTGTAGCGCGGCAAGAGGTCCCGAGGGTCATCTAGCTCGACCCCCAGCACGACAGGAATCTTGCCCAATGTGGGACTCGAACCGGCGACCCTGAGACTACAGACTGAGCCACAGCCGTGATTCACCCCCCTCCCCACCCACTAGGGGAAGAGGGTCCAAGTCAGTGGGCGTGGATTTCAGACGGTCAAGCTTGAGCCCTGGCTTTTAAGATACTCACCGCATGGGAGCAACTCCTGGGGCCGCTGTCGCTTCGCCCCCCCCCCATAAAATATTTGAAAGGGCTTCCCCCCATAAGTTGATGGGCATTGCCATTCAAAGGCGCCGCGTCTTGTGATCCATTACGCGTGGCGGCGCGGGGCTTACCAGCCCACCCAGTATCTTATTTAAGTTGGCGTCCCTGATTCACCTTAGTTTTTTTAAATTGTTTGCTTGCTGCGGACTCAAGTCCAAGGTCCGGGCGACTGAGTCTGATAGTCTGATCCAAATCTAAGGCGGCCACCTTAGCTAAAAAAATAAGAAGTAAACACACAAGCCATCTTGCAAAGCGGAGATTTTGCCCAGTGCAACGTGCTCAGTTGCCCCCGGGGCGATGTTGGGGCGAGGGCGCGCGGGCGACGTGAGCAGATGTCCTCTTCCCGTTAAAGCCGGAGGGGGGCGGAGCAGGCTGCCCCTGGCCTCCTTCGACCTGCACCTGCCTGCAGAGTCGGGGACTGGCGTTGCAAGAGCCTGTGCTGCTAAGCGAGGAGCAACGGTGCTGCAGAGTTCTTCAACTTTCTCCTGCTTGCTTTGCACTCCAGAATACCATATATAGGAATATGTAACAGCGTATATGCATATGTCAAAAACTGGAAGGAAAACCCACTGTGGGGCTTAACTTCCCCTTAAGAGGAGCCTGATGCAAATCCTCTTGAAATCCCGTAATTCCTAACAGGATCAGGGAGTTTCCAGGTGGTGGTGGCGAGATCAAAGCATAACTGGGTGAGGTGGAGTTTGGATGCACAGGCGGGGAAAAAATCAGCAACTGCTTGTTATTAATTGCTGTGTATTGTCTTGCTGCAGCGTGGAGAGAAGCTTTGCCAGTTAAATCGCTCCTTTTTTAGATAGGAAAATTAAATATAATAATAATAATAATAATAATAATAATAATAATAATAATAATAATAATAATAATAATAATTTATTATTTATACCCCGCCCATCTGGCTGGGTTTCCCCAGCCACTCTGGGCGGCTTCCAACAAAGATTAAAAATACATTAAAACATCAGTCATTAAAAACTTCCCTAAACAGGGCTCAGTGAAAGAGGGTCTGCTTTTCATCTCCAGATGGGACTCCCTGCCTGACACCCTGGAGAGACACTGCCAGTCAGTATAGACAAGGCTGAGCTAGATGGACCAATGGACTGATTTAAAACAGTCATGAGGACTAGAATCTTACTTCAATTTTTAAATGAAAGGACCGTGGCTAAGCAGCAGAGCAGCCGCTTCACATTCAGCTTTCAGGTCCAGTCCTCAGTCACCCTCAAAGGTAGCCCCACGTAGCGTGCATGGGAAAATAGTGCCAGGGAAAATGACTGCTGTATAAACGTGCAAAAGATACTAGTGCATCTTTTGAAAGGCTATTGTGTATCGGTGTTCAGATGAAGACGTGTCATTTGGGCTGCGCGATTAGGATTAGGCATGGTTTTTAATGGGTCTTCTGAAAAATTCCTTCGCTTCCTAGAATGTTCCTCAAAACATTCAAAAGGGAACGACTTATCCCTGCCCAAAGTGGCTTTGTGGAGCTGACACAATTCAGTGCTTTTGCTCTCCGTAGCCTAAGGATGTAAAAGATCAATTTACAATGGTTGTAGCTCAGTAACAGTCACGTGACTCTTTTTGTATGTTAGTTCCTGTAGGAAAATGTTTTTACGTTGCTATGCATGACTCATTGATTGATTGTCATAGCTGGGCAGTTAAAGGCACCATATATATATTAGGATTACAGTCTCAATTACTGATGCCACAACCCATCACTTCAACCCATCACTTTATATTATATATATAGAAAAAACCCTAGGAAATTTGAAGTGATGGGTTGTGGCATCAGTAATTGAGACTGTAATCCTAACCCTATTTACCTGGGAGTTAGCCCCATTGCATCCACTAGAATTTACTTCTGAATAGACATGGTTAAGATAGTGTTCGTCAGCTTCAATTCTATGCTTGCTTACCTGGACACAATCCACAGCACACTAGAGAATAAATTGCACTGAAGATAGTGGGGTTTACTTCTGAGTAAGCATGCAAAGGGTTGCACTGTAAGTATAATTTTGCATTGTTTGAAGTTCAGATGAACACTTTACTGCAAATTTTAAGGCAGACACCACTTAGTTTGTTGATCAAAAGGGTGCTTATTTTTAAAAAATGAACAATATATTTTATTGGTCAAACCACTTGGTGTTAAACATAAATGCAACCTTTTAATTACATGGAGCTTTTCATCAGGAGAGTTAGTTTACTTGCAGGTACGGTATCTCTGTCACAAAACCATCCTGGGGATATCGGTAAAAATTGCTCATATTTGTGACCTTTGTTGATTTGTCTGTTTGATAGAAAGCATTCACCTGTCACCAGTCTGCTGTGAACCAGTGTCCACAGCCAATACGCTAAAAAAAAATCCCAGAAAAACGTTTTCCAAACACATCAAATAATGTAGTTAAAGCTTTAGGCTGAGAGTAACATCAAATGAAAAAATGTAACTTTGTTGCATGGAAGCAAAAGAAATATAGTAACACCAAAGGGAATTTAGGTGGCACAATTCCTTGCCTGAACCACTATCTTGATGAACACCTGATGAAGTCCACATTTCTTTGACTTGTATACCACTTTATACTTCAAGAGATCTCCTAAGAGGTTTACATATCGCGAGAAAAAAGTCAATATTTGTGATAACCCACTATTCTGCTGATGCCAGTAAAAGGTACATAGAACAGCTGAGAGCATTTCTTTTCAAATGTTTGCCGAAAAAGAGTAACATAGATGATGCCCTTACTTTAACATTTCATAACAGGGGACAATGACAATAAAATATATTCTATTCTGTTCTATAATAGTCTTGGTCTGTAGATCTTTTTCCGCCATGTGTTTCAGCTGTTCTCTATCGTACCACTTTGTACAAAGTGAATGGGGTCGATCTTCTTTCCTTTTGTATTTTTGCAGCTAGCGGCGAAGTCCAAGAAACCTTTGCCAGAGCCAGAAACGGACAATACAGGTTTTTGAAAATAGTTATCGAAAATGGTAAGTGTTTACTTTCCTAACCTTCAGTTTTCATTTACAAAGTTGCACTGAGAAATCAGCATTGCTTCCCATCTTGAATATACCATTTCTTGAACCAAGGGCTGCTCGTCGATAGGATTTGCTTAAATGATTGCCACCTTAATATTAATTTTGTAGTTAAAATCATAAACATAATTAACAGTGTAAACCTATACATGTCAACTCGGAAGCAATTCCCCCTGCGTTCAGTACGGCTTACTCCAAAGTAAGCGAGCATGGGATTGCAGGCTTAGAGTGTTTTTTCCATTGGTTCACATAAGATTCATTGTTTTCTGGTAGGATCTTCCCGTCAGAGTCAAGGAAAAACCAGCATTCACCAATATCTCCCGGTATACTTGTTGCTTTGGGTTGTATCCAGTGCAAGTTCTACTCAGAGTAGATCCACTGAAATTAAGGATCACCTTAATTAAGGACCACTTACTCCTCTTACCTGAAAGAGGAGGATCTGTAGATCCACTGAAATTAAAGACCACCTTAATTAAGGACCACTTACTCCTCTTACCTGAAAGAGGAGGATCTGTAGCTTAGTGGTAGTGATCTACTCTGCATGAAGATCTCAGGTTCAGTCCCACCCCCACGGTCCCACCCCCAATATCTCCAGGTCCAGGGCTGGAAGAGAACCCTACCTGAAATTCTGCAGAGCTGCTCAGGTCAATACCACATAATAAAGAATCCAAATCCATATTAACAATATTATTGAGACCTTATAGGCCTGTGTTTTTTTTCAGCTGTCAATCTGAAGTTTGTTTCTTTGATGGGTAACTCTGGCTCTGAATTTAAAGTGCTTCCATGATTAGGATTATTATTTTTAAAAGTTTTATAACGTATCTCCAAGGATAAATGGTAAATGCTCAATTTCTTCTTCAATCCCTTGTATCAATTCTCGATTTCTAAATGCAAAATTGCATTTCAAATATCTCTTAAAAATTAGGAATATTCATATGTATTAGAGAAATATACAATCCTGGCCTTCTGTCTTTAGACACCTAACATTCCAGAGCAAAACAAGCCCTAGTAATTTTTAAAGAAAAGATTAAACTTCTGCCTTCCTACCATTCTGTTAATCAAGTGAATTACTCTTTGTATTACTTCTTTACCCTCTTGTACTTAAGCATTTACTTAGTGTACATTCAGCAGATTTCAAAACAAAGTACAGTATCAGTTTTTGCCTGTCATGTACCAACTCTGTCTTCACAGAACAGCTGACTGTGGGATCAGCAAGGCAACCTGTTGGATCCTGGGAAGCAGATTACGATTCCTTTGTTCTCCCACTCCTTGAAGAAAAGCAGCCATGTTATATTCTTTATAGATTAGATTCTCAAAATGCTCAAGGATATGAGTGGATCTTTATTGCATGGTCACCAGACCATTCTCCTGTAAGTAATGGAATAAAATATCAAGTGACTTATAAACACAAGTTGAACTTCCAAGCCAGGATTGACTGGTTTGTTTGTTTTTTATGTATATATATAAAAGCAAACTATTGACTTCCTTTTAATCCAGGGGTGGGCAACTTAAAAAAAAACCCAATTGGTATCAAAGGTCAGCCAGCAATATTGACCAAACTCTGTACAGCCGTACCTTGGTTTTCGAACAGCTTAGTTCCCAAACAAATTGGCTCCCGAACGTCACAAACCTGGAAGTGACTGTTCTGGTTTGTGAACTATTTTTGGAAGCCAAATGTCTGACAGGGCTTCCGTGGCTTCTGATTGGCTGCAGGAGCTTCCTGCAGCCAATCAGAAGCCACAATTTGGTTTTCGAACGTTTTGGAAGTCGAATGGACTTCCGGAACGGATTCTGTTCAACTTCCAAGGTACGACTATATTATATTAATATAGAGCTGGGCAATGTGCCGCTCCAGATATTGTTAGACTTCCATCTCCCATCAGCCCCAGCCAGTATGATAAATGGTTAGGGATGATGGGAACATCTGGCAACATCTGTAACAGTTATTTGTTCTCACAACAAGTGTTTGAGCTTCTCCTTCCCCTACACACCCACATAGCTCCATAGTGCTCTCTCACATGGCTGTGGGCAGTATAGAAATATTTTAACTGTATGGATGAAGCCAGACTTATGAGTCTTGGCTAAGAGACAACCAATTAGGTTGGAAAACACAGTTGATCCCTTGAATGTGATTGTGGCAGCCACACCTCTTGCAGTGGAAGAACATCCCGGTGCCATGACTTCTTCTATGCTACTATGTGGGGCTGCTGTATTGGGCTAGTGGTTGAAGGAATGAGATCTTAAAGCCCAACGAATACATTTAGGGAATGAAGCTGCTAACATTTGCTGTTTGGTTCCTCCAATGGTTTGGTGCTCACAGAGCTTTATGAGCAGTAAGATGGCCAATACTTTGGTCACAAATGGTGAACTGAGCTTGTTGGTGAAGGGTTCACTGGGTTGTACCCAGACCCAGCTTAGCAGTGTCTGCAGTGCACTGACAGGCAGTAGTTCTCCAGGATTTCAGGTGGGGCAGTCCCAGCTATACCTGGAGATGCCAGGAATTGAACCCGAAACCTTCTACATGCAAAGCAGATGCTCTGCCTCTGACCTGTGGCTGTAGTATGTCATAGGAGAAAGAAAGGCCCAGTGGTTTTATGCCTTTGAGGTCACTTTTGCCTGTAGCATCCATTTATCTGGCTTGAAAGGCAAAAATCAATCTTCTCTCGGCAGGTTCGTCAGAAAATGTTGTATGCAGCTACCCGGGCAACCCTGAAGAAAGAATTCGGAGGCGGGCATATTAAAGACGAAGTGTTTGGAACCAACAAGGTATGTATTCTGCAGAGGGATTTGCTTCTGAGTGACACCTCGGAAGCAATATCTCTTCCGTTTCTATGTGGCAACTGAAGTCCACTAAGTCCTGTGCAGGGAGTAAGAAGCAGGGCTGATCGCGTCATACTGGAAGAAAAAGGAAATGCCAGATATTAAAGAGTGGCAGGAGAAATTATTTAGCTTTTTAGAACTTAGCTAGACTAACAGACGCAATCAGAGGCCGCAGTACCCAAAAACTTAAATTAGGCTGGGATAAATTTGGAGAATATTTAAAGAAACAATGGCCCACTATGAGGACTTGGATACATTTCTAATTATTTCGTGCTGAGAACACTAAGATTTGGAATAAACAAAAGGTAATAAAAGGGAATTCAAAATTAGAGAAATCAAAGTAGCAATAAGGGATTGCAAAACAACCTTAGGAAGAGACAAGCGGAAGCCGGGGGGGGGGAGAGGAATGAATGGGGGGGGGAGTAATGAAATATGTAATGATGAAAGAATAGAAGAGGCAATCGAAGATTCAAGCTTGATGTTGTAGGTATGTATAACGGTATGATTGAATGTTATATTTGGTTGGTTTCTTTTTTTCTCTTTGTTATGTGTGTGTATTGATGTATATTATGAGTGTATATTTTAACTTGAGTTCAATAAAGGAATTATTATTAATCCTAAAAAAAGAAGAAGAAGAAGCAGGGCTGTGCTGCAGAACTCTGCTCTCAGCATCATGCGCGCCCCTGACATAGATCATATAATTGTAGTGTTGGAAGCGACCCTGAGGATCATCTAGTCCATCCCCCTGCAATGCAGGAATATGCAGCTTCCCCATACTGGGATAGAACCTGCAACCTTGGCGTTATCAGCCCTGTGCTCTAACCAACTGAGCTATCAGTGTGTGCAGCATGCATGTCCATCAGGAAGAGGTCTTTGCATCTCTAGCTGGTCACACCAAAGCTTCCTCCTTACAGATGTTTGTGCTGCGTGCATGGACATCAGGGAAATAGTCTGTTGTGTGTTGGGACTACTCCGTAGCAATGCCAGAGGATAGCTTTAAAAGAGGATTAGACAAATTCACGGAGATCAAGGCTCTCAATGGCTACTAGCCATGACGACTATGTTCTGCCTCCACTGTCAGATGCATTATGCGTCGGAATGGCAGTTTCTGGGAGCCGCAGGTGGGCAAAATGCTGCTCCACTCAGGTCCAGCCTTTAAGCTCCCTGCAGGCATCTGGTTGCCCACTGTGAAAACAGGATGCTGCATTCAATGGGTCCTTGGCCTGATACCTAAGGGACCGCCTCTCCTGGTATGCCCCGTGTAGGACCTTAAGGTCCTCAAATAATAACATTTTGGAGGTCCCGAGCCATAAGGATGCTAGGCTGGCCGCAACTAGGGCCAGGGCCAACTAGGGCCAGGGCCTTCTCAGTACTGGCCCCAACTTGGTGGAACAGTCTGTCACAAGAGACCAGGACCCTGCGGGATTTGGCATCTTTCCGCAGGGCCTGCAAGACAGAGCTGTTCCGCCTGGCCTTTGGGTTGGTTTTAGTTTAAACCTGATGTATCATTCCTTTATGGTTTGATTGGTGGGCTACTTAAAAATGAGGCTGCATTTTAAACTTTAAATCGTATTTTAACTTGCATTTTAATTGATTGTTTTGTATGTTTTGTTGTGATTTTATGGGTGTTAGCCGCTCTGAGCCCGGTCTTGGTTGGGAAGAGCGGGGTATAAATAAAAATTTATTATTATTATTATTATTATTATTATTATTATTATTATTATTATTCAGCAGGCTTATCCTACATTCTTAACACAGGAGCCAAAAGGCCCACATAGCGCTGTCATAAAGCTGCGCTTACAGCCATAAGGTCCCAAGTTGGGAGGCTTCAGAAGAGAATTTGGAAACTCGGGGGAAACGGCTGTTTTTTGTGTGTGTTCGCAGGACGATGTTTCGCTGAACGGTTACCGGAAGTACTTGGTGACTCAGTCCTCGCCTGCCCCTCTGACCGCAGCCGAAGAAGAACTTCGACAGATCAAGATTAATGAGGTATTGCACCTAGGCTTGGGAGCCAGGCATTTCTACGACACTGAAGGGAAGACCGGTGTATTGTAGGTCAAATTGCGAAATAGCTTCCGAGAGCCTACCAGGGTGGGTGGGGGCAGTGGCGGAGGAACTCTCTCCGGCACCCGGGGTGGGACGCCAAGGGGCGGGGCGAACCACCCTGCAGTGCACGTGTGACATTGTACAGACTGCGCACACGCGGCATCCCATACGGACGCTCGCATGGACGGCGCGCGAGTGGCGCCCATACTAACTACGCGCTCGGCCGCTTTATAGCTTGGGGGGCAGCGGGCCAGCTTGTCACCCCCCTGAGTGATGCCCGGGGCAGCCTGCCCCCTCCGCCCACCCCTTCGTACACCCCTGGGTGGGGGCTGCTTCTAGTCCTAATCACCTTGTGCATAAACATCAGCACAAAGAAAGCATCTCCCAGGTATGGCTTGGCTTTGAATATCTGTGACCGTTTATGCTTTGAGGGAAAGAATTTCTTCCAAACAGTAGCCACGGGCACTAATTTAAGGAATTAAAAATTGCCACGCTATATCCTGCATCCATTTGTTTAGTTGGTGAAGAAAGCAAAATGAGGATCTTACAGCAGCCCTAGAATCTCTCCTCCAAAAGTTGAGGGGAAAAAATAATGTTTTTCTGGTGTCTACCAGCCCACCCACTTATTATTCCACATAAGTTCTTTGCATTGAAACAAATCCCCTATTTTTCTGTCTGTCTCTCACACAGGGAGACAAACACTCCACTCTCCTGTGTGAGCCCTATCTGGCACGCTGCCATTGCCTTTTTGTGAAGTAAAGCCTCATTAAGAAATAAAGGTTTTGATGAGTACGGAACAGCTTAAAGTTCAAGATCAGAAATTCTGCCATGAGGACCCTCCTCTCTTTTGCATATGAATTTTCCATGGCTCTACTTTGTGTGGAGCACAAACAGGATTCTCTAAGCTGTCACCTTTTTCAAGCTGCTTTGTTCTCTTGTTTTTCTTTTCAGGTACAAACTGACGTCAGTGTTGACACTAAGCACCAGACTCTACAAGGTGTAGCATTCCCTATAGCTAAAGAAGCCCTCCAGGCACTGGAAAAACTGAAAAACAAGCAGCTTAACTATGTGCAATTGGTGAGTACGCAGTTTCATCCTTTGAACATAATCCTGAATGTTACACGAGAGTACAGGTTTCTCACTGTTGTTTGTGGAAATAGAAAAGGGACTCTGTTCTTAAAATTCCACGTCTTATTACAAGCCGGATTTCTTATTACAAGTTACAGGTAGGTAGCCGTGTTGGTCTGCCATAGTCAAAACAAAATAAAAAATAAAAACAATTCCTTCCAGTAGCACCTTACCATCTTTCCCCTTTTTTAAGACACCGTCTTATAATTTTTTTCCTCAAAAAAACACAGGGTGGCTTATTTTCAGGGGGATGTCTTATTTTTATTACGTCAGTATGGTACGGTACAGCCTCCCCCTGCGCGCTGAGCAGGCGGGGCAGAACTCCGCAAGAGGCGCGTTTCCCCCCCGCGCCTCTCGCTGGTTCGCTGGCTCCATGCGTACGGGGAACAAGCGGGGCAGGAAGAGGCGTCTTCCCCCCCCCATGCCTCTCCCTGCGCACTAAGCAGGAGGGGCTGAGGAGGCGACGGGAACAATGGCGGCACCACGGCTTACTTTTGGGGTACGTCTTACTTCTCACAAAGGTTAAAAAAACCTGCCATGGCTTACTTTATGACTACGTATTAAAAAAGGGGAAACAGGGTAGAGACCAACTAAGTTTGTTCCTGGTATGAGCTTTCGTGTGCATGCGTATCTGAAGAAGTGTGCATGCACACGAAAGCTCATACCAAGAACAAACTTAGTTGGTCTCTAAGGTGCTACTGGAAGGAATTGTTTTTATTCTTATTACAAGTCTGGGTGGCGAACAGTTTGCCTCAGTGGGCCATATCCTTATCAGGATCATATTTCACCGGTGAGTGTCATTTTTGCCGTCACATGATGGACAGGTGGGTGGGGCTGCCCACCTGCCACAATTCCTCTTTGTGGGATTCCCACTTGGGAATCACATCGTGAGACCTGTTGTCAACTCAATGCTGGCACTTTGGGAAGATCTGAGCACCGAGCTAGCAAATTGCTTCTCTCCTCCCTCCCATGGAAATGGGGGGGGGGGAACAAGGCTGGAGTTTGCAAGTGACAGCAGAGAGCGGGGCTCTTCTATTTTGCTGCTTTTGCATGCAAAATGCCGTTTTATTTCTCTCCTCCGCACCGTGTGACAGGGGTGAGAGAAAAAGCTGCGTTTTGCAAGCAAAAGCAGCAAAGCAGAGAAGCCCCACTATTGCTCCATCCATAGCAAGTAGGTTCAGCCTCTCTTTTCATCAGCTGATGGGGGAGGGAGGAGGAAGGTGGGCAATCCTGCTTAGTGCTGAGTTCAGTTAAGAAAGCTCTCCCTTCTCATCTGCTGAAGCTGGGGGTAGAATCCTGCCTATCGTGGATTCCAAAAGCGCTATTTGAAGCATTCCCCCTTCTTCTTTCAGTGAAGGAGGTGGTTGCTTCGGAGTGTTGTAAGGGCCAAGATCCGTCCACAAGATGGATACCCCCACCCCTGCTCTAGTAGTATTTTGCTTGAATCAGACCGGCTTTTGCTACGCATCTTAATTCCAACCAATATTATGTGTGCTGACAGCAAATTGACATGAAAAATGAAACTATTGAGCTGGCTAGTACACTCCCAACGGAGCTGAAGGACTTGCCGAAAAGAATCCCAAAGGACTCGGCACGGTACCATTTTTTCCTCTACAAGCATTCCCACGAAGGAGACTACTTGGAATCAATAGGTATGCAAGTATTTCTGTGTATGAACTTGATTAGGTCTTTATAGCAGCAAGATTAATTTAGGGTTTTTTTCCAGCTTAGTATCCCACCCATATGTGTGTGTGTGTATGTATGTATATATATGTGTGTAAAAAGGTAAAGGTAAAGGGACCCCTGACCATTAGGTCCAGTTGTGTCCAACTCTGGGGTTGCGGCGCTCATCTCGCTCTATAGGCCGAGAGCCGGCGTACAGCTTCTGGGTCATGTGGCCAGCATGACAAAGCCGCTTCTGGCGAACCAGAGCAGCGCACGGAAACGCCGTTTACCTTCCCGCTGCAGCGGTTCCTCTTTATCTACTTGCACTTTGACGTGCTTTCGAACTGCTAGGTGGGCAGGAGCTGGGACCGAGCAACGGGAGCTCACCCCGTCGCAGGGATTCGAACCGCCGACCTTCTGATCAGCAAGCCCTAGGATCTGTGGTTTAACCCACAGCGCTATGTGTGTGTATATATATATATATTTATATGTATATATATGTGTGTGTGGGTGTGGGTGTATAAATGGTCCTCCAGTCTTAGAAAGGAAGTTGTAAGGTTGCTGTGGCGATCCCCTGTGAGTAAGCAGTCAGGACGCCTTCTCCTTATTTGCAGTTTCATTAACATGCTATGTACAGTGAAGAGCTCTAAAGTTAATGACCGCTCGAATCCGTTCCAGAATCCGGGAGTGGCCCCTTCTGGGACCTCCCCCAACATAACAGTTTCGGCACCCCCATCTCTTTCTAATCTCCTTCCGTTTCACCCCTCTGCGCAACTGGGGTGACGGAAGGGGAGCGACGTTCCCCTCACCGGATGGGACAGGGGTGTGCTGGGGCTTTGCAACATCTCTAAGCCCTCTTTCCAACACGCTTCCTGGCTGCTGCTCCTCCTCCTCCCTGCTGAAAGACATCCTGCGATCCCTGCTGGAAGAGGAGCTGCTGTCCAAGAGGTGCTGGGGCTCTCTATACCCTGACAGCCCCAGCACCCCTTCCCTGGGCCACAACTGTTCCCTGGCAGAAGTGCTTAATCATTCAACCTTTGCAACAAGTCTTCTTAAAGAATTATATTTGGAATAATCTCTCACCACTTGAAACATTCTGCAGTTTTTATCTACTCCATGCCGGGCTATATGTGCAGTATACGAGAGCGGATGCTCTACTCTAGCTGCAAGAGTCCTCTTCTAGAAATTGTAGAAAGACAACTGTGGATGCAGATCATCAGAAAGGTAAGGGGGTTGCTTAATTTTTGTGCTGCGCCACCCCACAGATGTAGGTCCCTGCATGCTTGTTCTTCTCGTTTATTTTTACCTGAGAGATGGATGGAACAGACAGTGGTGAGCGCTGTTGCAGAAATACTGTACTTGCACGTACAGAAGTGCAGGGGGTGTGGGACGCAAATTTGGATGGCGAGCCAAATCTTGGGTTCCCCCATTTTTGGCATATCGTTTCGCCAGCAGGCTGGGCCTGCTCAGCTGTCAATGAGCTGCCATCACTATGATGCTGATGCAAGGCGATCCATTTTCCCCTATGGATAACTAGATGCACCTATGCCCATTGATTTTAATAGACTTAAAGGTAAAGGTAAAGGGACCCCTGACCATTAGGTCCAGTCGTGACCGACTCTGGGGTTGCGGCGCTCATCTCGCGTTATTGGCCGAGTGGCGTACAGCTTCCGGGTCATGTGGCCAGCATGACTAAGCCGCTTCTGGTGAACCAGAGCAGCGCACGGAAACGCCGTTTACCTTCCCGCCGGAGCAGTACCTATTTATCTACTTGCACTTTGATGTGCTTTCGAACTGCTAGGTTGGCAGGAGCAGGGACCGAGCAACGGGAGCTCACCCCGTCACGGGGATTCGTACCGCCAACCTTCTGATCGGCAAGCCCTAGGCTCAGTGGTTTAACCCACAGCACCACCCGTGTCCCTTTCAATAGACTTAGGTGTACCTAATCCTGCAGAGGATTGGACTGCATATTTTTAAATATTATCCTTTCTATTCTCTGTTAGTCAAGTTTAACCTATATAAAATAACCACTAGTTAACTCTGATCCACCAATAGATGGTTCCGCATGTTATTTCATACAGCGCCATCGGAAAAAAAATCATTTATATTTTATTAAATTTGAACATTTTAAACGTATACAGTCAAAACACAATTTTGTCTTCTCTCTCATTTTTGTTGACTTCCCACCTCTTTCCCCACGGAGTTGTTGTTTCTCTACTTCTGCTGCACCCTATCTTCTATCTATCAAATCATAACCACAATATTATAATCTAAGTACTTTGGTTGCACATAGCTCAAATCTTGCTTGCCAGTTCATCGTACTATAACATTTCTTTAAATAGTCTGAAAAAGGCATCCATTCTTCATAAAACACTCTGCCATGCAAAGACTCACATGTGTTTCTTTGGATGAGAGTCATAAGGTGTACGAAACATGTCAGCAGTGCAAGAACCGAATCCTTAACATTTATCCTTATGCTTCTTCTCCAAATCACTTAGATTGAAATCGGCGACGGGGAAGAGTTAACTGCCGACTTCCTTTATGAAGAAGTTCATCCCAAGCAACATGCACACAAGCAGAGCTTTGCCAAGCCGAAAGGCCCCGCAGGCAAAAGGGGAATCCGAAGGCTGATCAGGGGCCCGGCAGAAGCCGAAACTCCTACTGACTAAATGCAGCGCCGGGAACAGAAGCATTATGGTGGTGGGTAGGGAACCCACCCTAGCCTTTAGAAATGAACTGAAAAGCATTCCACACCCCTCTTTTTCCAGAAGAATAAGGTGACTCGTGATTTTTCACTGCACTTAGACATCACCTTAGATGTTACAAGGTCCACACAGCCTGTGGTTGTAATGAATTGGGTTAAACTAAAACTAGAAGCTTGTATAAGGTTCATTCTAATATGAATTAATATCATAGCCTTACAGTTCAACACTACTCTATACGTAGCATATATAGGTCTGAAGCCAGTTTAGTGACAACATAAAATGGATCATTAGCTAGATATTGAAATTTTTTCTCTTGCATTATCTACTTTTTTGGGGGCTGGTGCTTTAGAATAAAAATTGGCAGGACTGGGCCCTGTTTTTCTCCATTGCACTTCCCCTGTCCTTCTACAAACTAACAGTGCAATATTTCATTCCACTGCTTTCATACCATGATCCTAAACATTTATTTGGAAGCCAGTTCTGTTGAGATCAGTGGGCCTTTATTCCAATTAGATGTTTAAGATCTGGCTGCCACAAGACTGAAACCTGACTCCTTTGATACAGGGACCCAAAATTATATTCTTTGTAGCCTTCTAACAATACATTTCTGGTTTTCTGAGAAAATAACACTATTATTACTTGTTTTTTTACATAAATCATGTTTGGCAATAAGGTTAAGCACTACATGCTTTAAAAATGTGATACTGTAAGGAACACCAAATGCTATGAAATAAGAGTTTTCACCATCCAAATCATTCTGATCTCATTAAATTATGAAAGCTGCTGTGATGTGATTAACTCTCAGTTCTGGCCCGGGTCATGAGCAAACCATTAAGTGTATCCTCATGTGTTTCTTGCATCTAAGTAAAGATGTTCTCCAGGCAACAGGTATGAAATTATTAAATGGTTGCAGTCTGAGACAAACTAATATATTTAGGTAGAGGAAGCAAGCCTTTCCCAGCTGGTTTAATGCAATCGAACTAAGCAGAAACTATCTGTTTCTGTTGAACAGCCGCCACAGCTGATGCAAACCATGAATAACTGCTTCCCAGTAAGTGAACAGTTAAAGCACACATGGTTACCATCCCAGTTTTCTACGTTAAATAATCTATGCTTCTTACTGAGGTCCCCAAATGTTTATCTCCTAGCCATTTTTTTGCAGTTTGTTTTGGAAGTAAATTCTATTAAATTCACTAGGGTTTTATGTAACCCATGTTCCCTGTCTTAGTTGGTCTTTCTTAACCTTCAGATCACTAAACTGCTTCTGTGGCTTTGTCATCTCTCTCTCCCAGTATAAATGGTAGGCGAGAGCTTGTTTTAAAGGAAACAATTTGTTTAAATTTAAAAGGTTGCTGAAAAGAAAGAGTTTCACCATTCCATGGAACTTTTGTAGATCACTGTTAATCACAAACCATAGCTGTCAACCCTCCCTTTTTTTGCGGGAAACTCCCTTATTCCAATGCCGTTTCCCGCTGCTATCCCGGATTGTTGATATTCCTTAAATTTCCCGGATTTCAAAGGAAGCAGCTCCTCTCCCTCCCTGCCGGCCAGGGAGGCTCCTCAGCTGTGTTGCTCGGCTGCCAATAAGGAGTCTGAGACCGACTGGGGGCGGAGCTTGCATGCCTTGTGCAGGCAGACCCTCACGCCCAACCAGACAGACAGCCTGCCTGCCATCTACGCACTCGCTCTTTCGCTCACCCATTGGAGTGCAGGGTGGCGAGGCTACTTGGTGCCATTGCACCGCCCTTGCGGCATCCCTTATTTTCAAATCCAAAAGTTTTGGGAAAATCCCTTATTTTCAAATCCAAAAGTTGACAGCTATGTCACAAACGTTTGGCTGTCTTTTAATGCCGCTCTACTAGAGCAGTATTTGTCATTGCTGTGATCAGTTCTAAACACTGCCTTACTGGAATAACAAAAGGACTGAGTTGTGTAGCTAATTTGGATGGCAACCTGCCACCACTGCTGCAGATCAAGAATGGTGCTGCTGGGGCTCTTCAAATGTTGGCCTCCTGACTCCCTTATCCCTGACCTATAGCCAATATGTCTGGGGCTGAAGGGCGTTGGAATCCAATGAAATCTAGAGGACCACAGATTCCCCATCCCTGCTGTAGGTTGTTCCAGGTTCAATGCAGGAATAACCCACCAGATGTTGGGACTCCAACTCCTACCAGGCCCAGCCAACATGACCAATAGTGAGAGATGATGGGAACTGTACTCCAACAAGACATGGAGCATGCCATGTTGGTTACTCCCTGAAATGAAGACACTGCATCTTACTTCGGTTCTGCTAGAGGAATAGTTCCCTCTTTACAGTAGCAGCATAGCTTGCTTCTCCTCCCAAAACGCTCCAATAAATTTGAACCCAGGGGAGCTGGTGGAAGGACTTGAGAACTTCACTTCCCGTCCTAAAATGACATTGGCTGGAACGATGAGATTGCGGCTATGCTATTGGCAACATGGAACGGCCACAAATGAAAACCGGCATAGGCTCCTTGTGGTAAAACAGAATGGGGGAAAACCCGAAACGTGCCTTCTGTTGCGTATTTTAACACATGCACCACTAGATGGTTTTGCTGTAGATTATGCGAACGTATTTTAACTGCACAATTGCTAATCTTTTCCATGGAGCAAATGGTGTACAAAGGAGATGATTTGTAACTGAGCGTCTCACGTCCGAGCCCAATACTTTTGTCTTTTGCAGCCCATGACAAATAGCACATTGTTCTTAGTTATCTTCTCAAGATAAGCAGGCGTTGGCATTTGTGTACCAAGAAAACTGCTGTAGAAGGGTAATTCAAGCAATCTAAGAGGCTGTTTTAGCAGGAGCATGGAGTGCAGGAAATGTGGCTGCACATAACTGTTAGGGCAAAGGTAAAGGGACCCCTGACCGTTAAGTCCAGTCATGACCGACTCTGGGGTTGCAGCGCTCATCTCGCGTTATTGGCCGAGAGCCGGCGTACAGCTTCCAGGTCATGTGGCCAGCATGACTAAGCCACTTCTGGCGAACCAGAGCAGTGCATGGAAACGCCGTTTACCTTCCCGCTGCAGCAGTACCTATTTATCTACTTGCACTTTGACGTGCTATCGAACTGCTAGGTTGGCAGGAGCTGGGACTGAGCAACGGGAGCTCACCCCGTCGTGGGGATTCAAAACGCCCACCTTCTGATCGGCAAGCCCTAGGCTCTGTGGTTTAACCCACAGCGCCACCAACGTCCCTGCACGTAACTGTTAAGTATATGCTATTCTGAATATAGCCAAGTGTCTTATCAATTGGGGGGTGGTCAGAGCGCAAAGGGCAGGGCCAGCTGACTGCACGATATGATAGGGGTCAGGTGAGGGCCTTTCCTCTTTCCTGTCACTGTGACAAAGAGAACTGCTTTCCAAGCACAACATTCCAGTGGACCCTGACTACTGAAAAGGATCATCTCTTTGCCCTCGCTCCCAAAATCCATACCAGCGCCACTTCATGCAGCACTTCTGCCAGGTCTAAATGGGCCCAGATTCCCCACTGCTGCACTACTCCTTGTGACGTGTGTTCTAGGCTAGTCCAGCGATGAAAAAACTCACTTCCCTCTGTGGGCCCAAATACATTATTATTATTTATTAAATTTGTATACCACCCTTCATCTGTAGATCTCAGGGTGGTGCACAGCACAGAAGTACAAGACAAAAATACAAAATACACAATAAAAACAATAACAAAACAATAACTTCCCCCTCTTCCCTCCCCCAAGCATATTTAAAAGGATATAGGGCAGTGGTGGCTAACCTTGGCCCTCCAGCTGTTTTGGGACTACAACTCCCATCATCCCTGACCACTGGTCCTGTTAGCTAGTGATGATGGGAGTTGTAGTTCCAAAACATCTGGAGGGCCAAGGTTAGTCACCACTGATAAAGGGCGTTAGTCAGCCAAAGACCTGGATGAAAAGGAATGTTTCCACCTGGCACCTAAAGGTGTATAACGGAGGCACCTTGGGGAGATCATTCCACAAACAGGAAGCCATTGCAGAGAAGGCCAGTTCTTGTGTTGCCACCTGCTGGACCTCTTGTGAAGGAGGCACATGAAGAAGGGCCTCAGAAGATGATCTCAGGGTTCAGGTAGGTTCATATGGAGAGAGTCAGTCCTTGAGGTCTTGCAGTTCTGTTTATGAGGCTTCTGCTAGGATGGCTTCTGCTCTTCTCTGTGCTCTTCTCCACTACCTGCATGTATTTACCTGGCCGCACAAAGGCACGATAAGTGCATCATTTCACCCACTGCAATGTGGAATTTCTGCCCTGTAATTTCTCACCTGACGTATCTTCAGAAGTGGGGTTATAGGCAGACACATCATCAATGAGTCGCAAGACCAAAACAAAATCTTCTAGGAAAGCATGCCAGGGATGAAATTTACTCAGGGTTGATCAATGTAGAATGTCTGTTAAATAAATATTAACATACTAGGAGATGGGCAGTGAATATCTTAGAAAAGTTTTGCAAAATAATTTATGGAAGAAACTTGCATTGAAAAACAGATATATGCAGTTAGACTAAAGTATTGAATAAACTGATTTTGATTATAGGTACTTATGTTCATTTTTTTAGATGTTATCTTGTGGCTGAATAAATGAATTCTTTCATCGCCTACTTTGAATTTGTAAAGGCTCTCGCGTCATCGTCTCATGAATATACTGTATCTCAAAATCATCATATGCATTAAGTAGAAACAAGAACTGAAAAAGAAAATACAGGAACTGAAAAGGAAAATACAATGTCCATGGTGTGTATGGTGTCTTCCATCTTAGAAAAGGGT
The DNA here is from genome assembly GCA_034641385.1 of Darevskia mixta. Classification (NCBI taxonomy): domain Eukaryota; kingdom Metazoa; phylum Chordata; class Lepidosauria; order Squamata; family Lacertidae; genus Darevskia; species Darevskia mixta. Next base: position 6,205,474 of record JAWWNH010000105.1, read on the forward strand.
AGCAGCGTTGCTTGACAGCACAAAATTGTTGTTTGATAGTCCAAGTTGATGTGCCATCATAAGCAGGATTGATTCTCTAGCACTCTTCAGAAGGCACAATGATGCAAAAAAAGAGAGGGCAATTCACATACTCTGTGGTTATCTTTGTATGCCTATGTGGCTTTATGCTAACAAAAATACAATGGCAGAACAGGTTCAGAGTTCCATGGCTCCCATGAGAACGGCGAAATATACTTCTTGAAAAAGATTGGCTTTGGCTTCATGAGAAAACAGCCATTTAGGTCACAGCTGGAGCACGTAATTTGGCAAGGAGCTTAGCATTTCCTGAATATTAGCATGGCCTTTTCAGAAACATATTTTAGACCATGAATTCGGTATAGCCGGCACGTTTTCGCAAGCCTGGTAAAAAATCCCCGAAACCAGAAGGGAGATGGGTTTGGCTGCCCCAGCAAAGGTATATACAAATCTGGATTGTTCATAGCAGACATGTATCATTGCCACTTCCTCCACTTAACAAGGCTGGCAAAGGCTCAAGCACATTTATGCAGCTTACAAAATGGATTTTTCACTTGGCACAGGATGCCGAGTGTATTGGACCATGCAGCCCTAGCTCTCTCTAAACTGTTGCTCTAGGCACCCCCCATTTCACTAGCTTTTATATGGCTTGAGCTATGTGAACGGCAGCCTCATTAGCTGCTGCTTTTTGCCACAGGAGAACAGCTTAGAGATCTACTTGCCAGTGCTACAGGCAGCTTTTGCTCATTCCGTTTCATCTCACCAAGTTTGCTTCGCTCCCTTTTTAAAGCCAGGCTGCAATTGCCATTGGTAGAACTGCTAAAAACGCACAGCCTCATTTCTGCACCTGGCACAAATTGGAGTAAGTTGCCCAATTAAAATCATCAGCAATTATTATTATTTATATAGTTTGCAAGTGGGGACAAGGAAGCGACAGTACCATCCCAGCATTAAGCTGTTTGACCATCCCAGCTGTTCATTTTTATTATTATTAGTTGCTTGCATATGTTAGCTATTATTTCAGAAATCAATTACAGAAGCAGCAAGTATACCGAATTCCTCTTTGATTCCATTTACTTTTGATTAGGCACACTGGCAAGTCTGGAAGATGGGCTCCAGCAGCTATAGTTTTCAATAGGGGGGTGGGGTGGGAATCAAGATTGACAACCTGGCTGCAGACAACTTTCTTAAGCAGTTTTAGTCAAATAGATGCCAACAGGAAACTGCTAGTGTGGATTTGCACATAATAGTGCCGGTCTTGCACCTTCTTGTTATCGGAGTGTCACACACAAGTTTAGAACAAGGTGGATCAGGAAGCTGCTCATACAGAAACATTTCAGATTTGTAGCAGAGATGCTTAAGGAATGTATCGACTCCTGGATTTCTGCTATGGGGTATGGCCACTGAGTGAGAAGGAGCCAAACCTACAGTGGTATTCTCCAAGCTGCCGGCAGGCAGAATTGAGGGTGATAAGTTTGCAAGGACAACAGCACACACATAAGGTTGTCAGAAAGGGGTCCCTCTTTGTACAGTCCAAGATCCATGACAAAGTAACTGGGCCTCAAAACAACATTCCCTTTTTAAAGAAGTCTATGAAATTGTACGCAATGGCACAGGAACACAAATGTCAAATTAGCATCTAAGTCCGTTTGCCCCCTTTTCAGGTGGGCGGCTTTGCAGGCAGGCCCTGGGCCTCCCTGGAAAACCGGCCTATCGCAAGCCAGATTGTATCCCTGCCAAATGGACCAATGGTGGCAGGTGTTAATGGGCTTTCCCTGGGCATGGGACCAACCGACCAACCGTGGCCCTTTGTGCTGCGCCCAGGGGGAGTTTAAATGTCTGGCTGGTGGGGCCTTTCAGCCTTTCTCTTGCCGCACCGATCCTCCCACCCACCCTCCCTCAGATTAGGGTTTTTCAGGGATGGTTCGACCTTGCTATGGACAATATCGGTGGCCTAATTTTCAAGGGCCAGGCAGGAATTTTCCCAACTTGGCTAATTGGCACCACCATTTGGGTTTTCGCCTACCTCATAGGAAGCGTCACAACTTTGTAAGGCGGATAGGCATTGAGTGAGCCTAGGGAGGGGAGGGTTGTAGCCTCTGCCTGCCCCTCCACAGGTAAGGGTATCCTGTTAAAAGATCCAGGAGGAGTGGCTCCTGACCACTCCTCCAATGGAAACCACTTGGAGGACACCCCAATTTGACGTAGGTCCTAGGGCACCCCCCCCCCGCTTCACCCTTAGAAACACTCCCAGTGGGTGGGAGTGACATGTTTTATCCCAATGCCTATGGACCAACCTGTAACCAATAAAGTTGTGGCCTTATTTGATCCCAAACCAATATCCTGTGTTGCGTCTAGTTTTTTACACCTTCGGGAACAGGGTGGTCACAAGGCCTCAGTACGTCAATGGACTTGCTTTTAAGTCACCGCACAGGAGAGACCTTACTCAGCCAGCATGTCTTGCAAGTCTTGTCTGACCTGCAAGGGAAGCAGAAATATAAATTCACACTCACCAAATGTAAACAGAGTCTCAAAAGCCATACAAAAGAAAAGAGAGCATAAAAATATCCTGGTACCGTCTTAATATCTGGCCTCCTGTTCTTTTTTTCGTGCAGACACTGGCATGCAACTGAATACATCTGTTCAATTGATGCAATATTCCAGCTGCTCATCTTTTCATCAACATAATTTTGAATCGTCTTTTCTTCATCCTCAATTTCCTCTTTGATAGACAGCTGTTTGGAAGCAGAAATAGCGTCAGAGGAAGAGCAGGGCTATGAAGGCTGGGAGGGAAGGTAAGTCCAAGGAGGAGGGACCATAAAGTCCCTAGCCCTGCCACACTCACACAAGCCAGTACAGAAAGAGAGGGTAGTCATTTTTTATTCCCCCTGTCCCATATCAATGGTTCCTCTTTATATACTTCTCCTCCCATCACTTTGATCTGAATGCTGCCCATATTCTGTAACCAACTCTGGCTTGTTGTCCTGTTGCTTAATCCCTCTCCTGGAAAAAACAAGTGTTTTGCCCTAGTGCAACATGACTTTAGTTAAAGAGATCCCAATGTGTCGTCCTTGGCTCTAGTTGCATGCTCATGCAGACGTTGTGGTAACACACTTTAATTACAACAAGACAATGGTGGTAGATTCACTGACATTCTAGTCAATGTCAACTCCTGCCAGAATTCTTGTTTTAACCTAGTCATGGTATTTTGACGCTGTAGACTCTTCAACAGGCTTGACACAGCAGCTAACTTCTAGTTTGCTGAAAAATGCAATGTGAATTTATTCTAAACCTATTTCTAGAAGAAGAAATTACCAATAATTGGGGGTCCCGGTTTTCGTCCACAGGAGTAAGTCCAGTTATTATTTCAAGTAACACCTAAAAGAAAAGGTAGATAGCCGTGTTGGTCTGTCATAGTCAAAACAAAATAAAATAAAAAAAATTCCTTCCAGTAGCACCTTAGAGACCAACTAAGTTTGTTCTTGGTATGAGCTTTCGTGTGCATGCACACTTCTTCAGATACCTGGTATCTGAAGAAGTGTGCATGCACACGAAAGCTCATACCAAGAACAAACTTAGTTGGTCTCTAAGGTGCTACTGGAAGGAATTTTTTTTATTTTATTTTGTTTTGACCTAAAAGAAAGATAGTCAGAAAACAAGAAAAAAAGTGAAATGCATGTCATAAACTACTACAAGAAACCAGTGCACGAACCACTCAATGAAAAACCTTGCGTAAGGAAAGATTTTAACGAAAGGCTTGTTACGCCTTCCTTCAACAATTGATCCCAAGGCAGCTGATACTCCCTTTGCTGAACCTGCCTATTATCAGACTACTAGCCTTGCACTACTCTCATATATATATTAGCTTCTGTCAGGTTCTCTTATCGGTTGTTCAATAGTAACACCAAGCCGTCTTGTCTTTAAGTCTCTTTATTTCAGTGCAAAGCTATTTACAGTGCAGAGTTCAGTTTATCATGTCTGCTCAGTCACTTGCAGAATCCGGAAGTGCCTCCCTTCTGTTTTGGCGCCAACACCAAAGCCTTGGCATCCTGAATTGCCGCCTTCTCCTCCTACATGAGATATGCGCCGGAACTGACGCCTCCCCCTCCGAGCGAGTCTGCTGGGTGGTGCCAGGTCTCTCAGCAACTCCCTGGACACCTGGCACTCCCTGGCTCCCAGCCACTAACTGCTCCTCCCCCGAAGAGGGGCTGCCAGATTCACTCGAAGATGAATCTGTCGTTAACACGGGTTGCGGGTCCCTGTAAGTACTCAGAGCTGGACTGGCAGGGGTCCAAATCCCTGACAGCTTCCAAATAACTTTTTGGTGTTTTTTCACTCACCACACCAAAGCTGAAGATATCGGATTTGGGGGTTATCTCCCCACGCAAAGCTTCTGGGGCCATGTAGGCTGCTGTTCCCACTATTCTGTCTGTTAGGATAGTGTGCGTCAACCTTACTGAAGCCCTTGCAAGTCCGAAGTCAGACAGTTTCGCCACAAAGTTCTCAGTGAGCAAGATATTTGCACTGGAAAACAAACAAAAACGGGACCGAATTCTGTTAGGTTCTTCAACACCCCTTCTCAAGGAGATGGTGCTGCAATAATCAAATGAAATGTAAGGTGGAAGCTGTTCTTTTAGCTAATGCTGCACGTTTCATTGTTATTCCATGCTTGTAGTTTGCAGGATAAAAGAGAATTATGGCCACATCCAAAACTCTTTTCTCTACTAAACAATCGCACACACCCTGCAACAATTATCTTTACACTGTTGCCTTCTTCTATTTAGTGTCAAGAAAAACATAGAACATAAATATTGCCCTTTCTGCAAATCACCATAAATGTTTTTGCTTTTGTTTTTTAATTTAAAAAGCATGTTTGAGGAATACTGACGAAACCAAGATGGAACTATCTGTCCTTAGTGCAATAATTTGTTTTTTTTAATTTTACCTTTTAACATCCCGGTGAATGTGGTTATTTTCATGTAAAAAACAGATTCCATTGGATGCCCCGTAAGCAATCTTACATCTTGTTTCCCAAGGAACTGGTGCTGTGTTATCCTTAAAAACAAGTGGAAAGTTGAAGCATGTCAATATTTCTAGGCAGAGAGGCCTAGAATTTCGAAGTGTTGAAGCAATGATTCTTCAACATCAACTTCATTGGACTGGTCATGTTGTGCAGATGCCTGATTATCACCTTCCAAAGCAAATACTCTATTCTGAACTTAAAAATGGCAAGTGTAATGCTGGTGGTCAACAAAAGAGGTTCAAAGACTCTCTCAAGGCAAATCTTTTAAAATGTAGTATAAACACCAACAACTGGGAAACACTGGCCTGCGAGCACTCCAATTGGAGAACAGCCTTTACCAAAGGTGTCATGGGCTTTGAAGATGCTCAAACTCAGGATGAAAGGAAGAAACGTGCTGAGAGGAAGGCACACTTGGCAAATCCACACTGTGATCAACTCCCACCCGGAAACCTATGTCCCCACTGTGGAAGGACGTGTGGATCCAAAATTGCCTTTCACAGTCACTTATGAACTCACTGTTAAGACCGTGTTCATGGAAGACAATCTTACTCGGCTACGAGTGATCGACAAAGAAGAAGAAGAATATCACATTCATCTCCAGGGCCTTTGTATTCATCTATCGCATGAAGGAGCCTAATGGGGCTCCCATGCCCCTCCCTCTCTCATCCTTGTTCAGTATTGCTGGAAGGAGATTGGAAACTTTCAAGGTTTGTGTTAAATAAACTAGAATTGTGACCAGACTAGTTAGCACTATGGTTCACTGAGCCATGGCTTTGTTCAACAAACCATGGTTTGAATTGACCAGAGTTCTCCTTAGTTCACTGTGGCCATCTCAGATGAGAAGGAAGTGCATAAGCCCAAGCAGGCTCATTCACATAACCCTGAACCCAATGCAGTAAAAAACTATCCAAACCAGACTGAAACACAGAAGACAAAGTTTTCCTTCTCTGAAGCTAACACCATACCCTTATTAAGAAAATGAAGCTGATCGCCCCCCCCCCCCCAATGGAATAATATTGTGCGAAAGTAAACAATGAAAAGATGACTGACATCATACCAGTCATATACACAGTGATAAGAGGAAAACCAAGGGACGCGGGTGGCGATGTGGTCTAATCCACTGAGCCTAGGGCTTGCTGATTGGAAGGTCGGCAGTTCAAATCCCCACGACGGGGTGAGCTCCCGTTGCTCGATCCCAGCACCTGCCAACCTAGCAGTTCGAAAGCACGTCAAAGTGCAAGTAGATAAATACAGGTGAAACTCGAAAAATTAGAATATCGTGGAAAAGTCCATTTATGTAAGCAATTATTTTCATTAGCTACTGGAGTTTAATATATGAGATAGACTCATGACATGCAAAGCGAGATATGTCAAGCCTTTGTTTGTTATAATTGTGATGATTATGGTGTACAGCTGATGAAAACCCCAAAGTTGAAAATTTGGGGTTCTCATCAGCTATATGCCATAATCATCACAATTATAACAAATAAAGGCTTGACATATCTCACTTTGCATGTCATGAGTCTATCTCATATATTAGTTTCACCTTTTAAGTTGAATTACTGAAAGAAATGAACCTTTCCACGATATTCTAATTTTCCGAGTTTCACCTGTAGGTACCGCTCCGGCAGGAAGGTAAACGGCGTTTCCGTGCGCTGCTCTAGTTTTACAAGAAGCGGCTTAGTCATGCTGACCACATGACCTGGAAGCTGTACGCCGGCTCCCTCGGCCAGTAAAGCGAGATGTGCGCCACAACCCCAGAGTCGTCCGCGACTGGACTTAAGAGGAAAACCAATCAATGCCACCACAGAATATTTGCCTGATGTTCTTGTTCCAAGTAACCAGTTTTGCAAAATGTGAAATATCATGTGCTCCAGTTTATACATGGAGCTTCTGTCTACAAAGGCTGCCCTTGCCACTGCATTAAAAGGTAGCTCTGTACAAACATATGTTTGCACATTCAGAGCTATCCTTCATCACAATCAATAGGAAATGCCTGCAATGGAAAGAGGTCCTTGTGATCAGATACTCCACATCTACAATAGATTCCAGATATTTCAGTTTCCTCCCCCCCCCTCAGTTTAGCAGTTCCAAAGAGGCACCAACAATAAGCAAGTCTTTCACTTACCAGGCAAGCTAGTCTATCAAGCAATGAGCCATTAGGCATATAATCATAAACTAGGCAAGGCTGATCGGAGTCATTTGAGAATCCAAGCAATTCTACTAGGTTCTCGTGCTGACATCTGTGACAAAAATAAACAAATGGCCTTGTTAGTCTGGGTTTTCGTATTTACTGTTCTGAAACGTTAGGAATGAGAGGGCTCCAATGAACCTAGACATAATGTTGATCAACGATCAGTCACATGAACTACGTAGGTTTATTTGACGGCAATAGTTTGCTTCCATGCACAATTCAGTGGCAGAGCAGATGCATGCAAAAGCTTCTGGGTTCGATCCTTGGAATTTCCACGTAGGGATGGGGAAAATTCCTTTCCAAAATCCTGGAGGGCCACTGCCAAGCAGTGCTCAAAATAGTGAGGACCAAAGTACAAGAGGCGCTGTGCACATCTTTAACCCCAGAATGCATTATTTTTTCCCTGTAAAATAAGCAGTCAGAACTGGGGAATAGTGCGGAGCTGGATCTTGTGCTATGATTTTGGTTGTGGTTGTAACAGGAGAAAAAAACTGCTCATGACTTACTCTGCCATAATATTGATTTCTTGTTCGAACTGCTTTTTCAGGTCTTCGATACTTACATCGGTCACCTATAATGACATTTAAAATAAATTAATTCATGGAATTGGGACACTCAGAAGCTGAAGGGAGGGAGGTTAGTGGGAAGCAGAGCAGTTCTAGACCAATCACATAATGAAAGGTTTGCACTTAATAGTGGCAAATAGGGTGGTTTTTCCAGAGCCTGGCCCTCAAGGTTTTCTGCATCTTCTAGGTCAGTGATGGCTAACCTTGACACTCCAGATGTTTTGAAACTACAACTCCCATCATCCCTGACCACTGGTCCTGTTAGCTAGGGATGATGGGAGTTGAAGTTCCAAAACATCTGGAGTGTCAAGGTTAGCCATCACTGTTCTAGGTACTGCTCAGAGATATTCAATGATGTGCATCAATAGAAACACAGCAGTAGGGAAAGCTAGCTCTGACCCTTTGAAACCCAACTGCAAGTGCACTCATTAGCATCTTTGTATTTGTTAACAAGCAGCCTAGAAGTTTTCTCACTGGTGGGAGAATTCCACAAGCAAGAAGCCACAATGAGGGTAAAAATACAGAAGCTATTTCCTCAGGCTCAAGGATCTAGAGTTTGCTGGGAGCTATTCCACCATCGGGACGCGGGTGGCGCTGTGGGTTAAACCACAGAGCCTAGGGCTTGCCGATCAGAAGGTCGGCGGTTCAAATCCCCGCCACCAGGTGAGCTCCCGTTGCTCGGTCCCTGCTCCTGCCAACCTAGCAGTTCGAAAGCACATCAAAGTGCAAGTACATAAATAGGTACCACTGCAGCGGAGAGGTAAACGGCGTTTCCGTGTGCTGCTCTGGTTCACCAGAAGCGGCTTTGTCATGCTAGCCGCATGACCCGGAAGCTGTATGCCGGCTCCCTCGGCCAATAATGCAAGATGAGTGCCGCAACCCCAGAGTCGGTCACAACTGGACCTAATGGTCAGGGGTCTTTTTATTCCACCATCACCTGTTTTATTCAATATTTTTTTATTATCCTATTTCTATCTCGCACCTTCCTACCAAATGAGCCCAGGGCAGAAAGGGGCCAAAAAAGAAAAGAAAAATACTCTAGGGTACAAGCGATAACGCCAAGTTTACACGAAGGGGCATGTTTAGACTGCCCCACTGAATTCAATAGGGCTTGCTTGTATGTAGGATTTCACAGTCAAATATTATTCTTTATCGGATTTATTACAAAAAAATACATAAGATTAAAAGCCCCCAAATTTCCAATACTTCCTCTGCTCTGCTCTTAAATGTTATATGATAGATGTGTGTCCATTCCGGCTGTCACTTGTGGCACACCATTTCCCCAAACTATAGGTTGGTACGAAGCGATGGGGTGTTTCATTGCATGGTTTTCTGGCCATTTTCATGCCTCAACTTCGCTTACACTTTGAGAGAGAAAAAAGATAATTCACAGTGCAACTGATGATATACAGGAAACCTACAGAAGTAAGTTTTTTCACTGCCACTGTTCTGCCATTAATGCATCCTTTGTACACCATTCCGAAACCTCCTTCGCCAATCTTGTTGCCGCCAGCCGACACAGTTCGATCATCAAAGTTATTTGTAAGACTTTTCAGTTTATCAAATGGAAAGCTCTGCAATACTGAAAGACAAGAAGCGTGAGTGGAGATCTCAAATTCAATTTTTTTTTATGGGGGGTTGGGACCCAGCAGGGTTTTTTTTTTTTTTTTTTTTTTTAAAGATTTCAAATCCCTGCACTACTAAAATCTTGCCATGGTTTGTTTACCTTACAGAGATTTCTCTTTCCTTTTCAGGAGATGCCAGCAAAAGATAGAGAGAAAGAAAGATGAAGATCAGTTAGCTATTCTTATGCAAGGCTGTATAGGTCAAAGGAGAGCCATCTGTGACTCAGGGCTTCATGAAACACTCAGCCTGGTTTCACGCAGGTAGCAACAAGGGAGAAATATGGGGCAGAGAGAGCACAGGTGCCCCACCTGCTATCAGCATGCAGCCCCAAACAAATTAGCCCCAGGGATATGTGATCCTCGACAGAAAAACAGTTTTCCACGCCTGAAAAAGTTTGGAACTCGCTAGCAACAAGCAGCGACCAGAGTTTTCTGGAAGTTCTTTTAAGAATTTTTTTTTTTTGGAAACTCTTCTGCTCACACTGGAACGATTTCTGATGCCCCAGAGAGTGATCTAGTTTAATGTGTTTATTTTACTTGTATATAGTAAACAAAAGATAAACACTTGAAAACTGCCATGCTTGCTAAATACTGAATTTGCAACTCGCTTCCGCTTGCTTGCTTCTAATTTCCTTCTGAAACAAAAACTTTTCCCTTGGGGTGGGGAGCGATTTGCCACCCAACCTCACTGGCCATCAGTAAATATATCTTTAAGCTAATAGGTTGGTTAGCAAAGGAAGGTGTGTGTGTGTGTGGGGGGAATTCCGACATTTTATTTCAGAATGGAAATTTGGCATATTTTGACAGCAGGTTGCTTATAGTAAAACAATGCTATACAGTGGTGCCTCTGTTTAAGAACCTAATTCGTTCCGGAGGTCCGTTCTTAACCTGAAACTGTTCTTAACCTGAGGTACCACTTTAGCTAATGGGCCTCCCGCTGCCACCGCCGCACAATTTCTGTTCTCATCCTGAAGCAAAGTTCTTAACCCGAGGTACTACTTCCGGGTTAGCAGAGTTTGTAACCTGAAGCGTTTGTAACCCGAGGTGTTTGTAACCCGAGGTACCACTGTAGTAGTTGTTATAATGTTAAGATCCAGCAGGTAAAGAGACCACTTGCCCCTTGCCTCTCCTCCCTGGAACTGCCTAGGAGGCAATCATACTGAGCAGGCAATTCCAAACTTCGGCCCTCCAGATGTTTTGGACTACAATTCCCATCATCCCTGACCACTGGTCCTGTTAGCTAGGGATCATGGGAGTTGTAGGCCAAAACATCTGGAGGGCCGCGGTTTGGGGATGCCTGATCTTGAGTAAACAACTCTGGATTTATATAACCTGCTAGTCTGTTAGGGTTGCCATATTTACTTACTTCACCAAACCTTTATTTGGTTTATATAGGCCATCATAAAACATCCATATATAAAATTTTAATTTTAAAATATATACAAAAACAGCCATGTTTGTATATATGCAATAACGAGGATTTTCATTGGAGTTTCTTCCCGCTAAATAGTGCCATTCACCAATCTAAGAGATACTATTGACAAAAACTCAGCCACCCTTGCAGTTACTTCTGGGTTAATGTCAGACAGATAGAATCTGATATTTTCATTGTGCCATGATGTTAGACTACCCCAAAAAGGGGATAGCATGTGTTTGCGTAGCTGGTTGTACAATGGACGGTAATAAAGAATGTTCTACAGTTTCTGGCACATTCAAAGAACATCCACAATGTCTATCATTTCTGGGGATGTTTAAATATCTGTCCTTGACAAAAGGTGAGGAAAAAACGTTAATAATTCCAGTCCCTGTGTGGGACTGGAATTATTAATTTTGAAATATAAGTGACCGTTATCTGCTGTATTTAAACCATAGAACTTGGGGGAGCAAATTTTATTTACAGCTAACTCAGTGTTTTATTTTTCAATGTCCCTTAATCTGGTTTAAATATTGATTGCCATATTTCAAAAAGTGAAAATCTGGACACAAAAGTTACTGTGCTTTATTTTGAAGGGTGTTTTGGAGCTATTTTTAAGGAAATTCACCAAAATCTTCATTTCCGACATGGGTTGCCATACGTCCAGATTTTCCAGAACATTCCACTGATTTCTGCCAGGACACTGTTTCTGGCCAAATCCTGGCTATGTCTGGGAAATTCCAGTCATATGGCAACCCTAATCTCCACCTCAGATTTGCATGTGGTTGATATTACGTCCCCTAGTATCATGTTCTACAATACATAATGGACTGGACTGAAAGGCAGGAGGGGAGTGATAGAAGGAATAATTGCCTACCTGAATCATTAAGATGCAAGCAACTCTCTTTTGTACTTGGGCTGCAAGAAACTGAAGTTATGCACCCTTTATCTGGAACCAAGAGGGGCGATACAGGTGTCACTTGATTTTCTTTTTCATTCAGACACGTAGTTTCTTGTAAAGGTAAGGGCACTGTAGTGTCTCTTGTCCTCATGGAATCTGCCATAAAATACAAAACAGTCAAAACAGGTTTTAGGTAGGAAACAGGTTACTGAAGGTTGTTCTGTCTCGCCAGAGTGGTGCATGCTCTAGTTATCTCCCGCTTGGACTACTGCAATGCGCTCTACATGGGGCTACCTTTGAAGGTGACCTGGAAACTGCAATTAATCCAGAATGCGGCAGCTAGACTGGTGACTGGGAGTGGCTGCCAGGACCACATAACACCGGTCCTGAGAGATCTACATTGGCTCCCAGTACGTTTCCGAGCACAATTCAAAGTGTTGGTGCTGACCTTTAAAGCCCTAAACGGCCTCGGTCCTGTATACCTGAAGGAGCGTCTCCACCCCCATCATTCAGCCCAGACACTGAGATCTAGTGCCGAGGGCCTTCTGGCGGTTCCCTCACTGCGAGAAGCAAAGCTACAGGGAACCAGGCAGAGGGCCTTCTCGGTAGTGGCACCCGCCCTGTGGAACACCCTCCCATCAGAGGTCAAAGAGATAAACAACTACATGACATTTAGAAAATACCTGAAGGCAGCCCTGTTTAGGGAAGTTTTTAATCTGTGATGTGTTAATGTATTTTAATGCTTGCTGGAAGCCGCCCAGAGTGGCTGGGGAGACCCGGCCAGATGGGCGGGGTACAAATAATAAACTATTATTATTCTGTACCAACAAACAGAACTCGGCTTAATAGTGCACTGGACTCCTTTGTCTCCACAATGTTTTAAGGTTGCATCTGTTCACACTTTGGGGCATAGAGACACCACCCAAAAAAACACAGAATCCAATTTCTGTATCAGTTTTGGACTAGTAAGGAGGGCAATACACAACGTGCCAGCTTCACCTGCAGCAATAATGTTGTGCATCAATATAAAGTGCCTTCCTTTGTGGTGGTTGCTCGTGTGGAACAATCTAGGACAGTGGTGGCTAACCTTGACACTCCAGATGTTTTGGAACTATAACTCCCATTATCCCTGACCACTGGTCCTGTTAGCTAGGGATGATGGGAGTTGTAGTTCCAAAGCATCTGGAGTGTCAAGGTTAGCCACCACTGATCTAGGGTTATGTTAATATGTAGAAAGTTGGAATATTCCAGAAAACCCTTGCATTTCAGGAGTACAAGGAAACCAGGTTTTTGTGGCATGATTCAACGTATTTCAGAACGCCTTTCAGGGCCAAGTCATCACACTGTGGCTTGCATGATATAAATACGTGGGGTATACGTTTGTCAGGTTTTTAACATAGTTTTCTGGTCGTGCTACATATCCATAGCTCCAACTCTTGTTTCTGGTGCGGCTACAGGCCTACTTGGATTTCTACCATAGTCCCTCCTGACCATTGCTCTAACATGAGTTCAAGATCCTTTTCAGAAAATAGGAGTGCTTTATATGTCTTTCTCGGCTATTAACTAAATTAAGGATTTCACAAATGGCTACATGAAAAGATGCTCACCTGAAAGTCAATTATTAAAAGCCACCATTTAAAAGAAATAAGAACACCACCATACCTCCCCTTTGAATACGTGCCAGAGACACCGTGAAGACCCAAATTACCTGGAAGCAAAAGTTTGGCTGGTGCGAAGAAGTGATTCCTGATCAGCAAGTCTACTAGATCACTAACAGTGCAATTTTGTGTCCCCCAGTCAAAAAGCAATTCACAAGTGGGGCTCTTTCCTACTTGTTTTAATGCTTCAAAACGCCTTTAAAAAAAGAAGAAGAAATCAAATTAATTTTGAAAAAAAGATTGCAATAAAAGATACACAGAATATTAATTTTTAGCCACAAAGTTCAAAAGCTAATATGTCAACAGCAATGTAATTTGCATTATATAAAGGTAAAGGGACCCCTGACCATTAGGTCCAGTCATGGACGACTCTGGAGTTGCGGCGCTCATCTCGCTCTATAGGACCAGGGAGCCGGCGTTTGTCCACAGACAGCTTCTGGGCCAGCATGACTAAGCCGCTTCTGGTGAACCAGACCAGCGCACGGAAACGCCGTTTACCTTCCTGCCGGAGCAGCACCTATTTATCTACTTGTACTCGAACTGCTAGGTTGGCAGGAGCTGGGACTGAACAACGGGAGCTCACCCCGTCGCGGGGATTCGAACTGCCGACCTTCTGATCGGCAAGCCCTAGGCTCAGTGGTTTAACCCACAGCGCCACCCGTGTCCCTCTTGCATTATATATTCCACCTCAAATATGGCTTTGGTGCAAGCTTGTGATAGATAGCTGGATAGTTCAGTTGATAGAACATCCAACTCTTAATGCATTAATGTGTCTAACATCCAAAAGGATGTCTGACAGTATATGGGATGAACAGGGCCACCACATTAAGAACTCAGTGTGACTGCAACGAAAAACTCTTAACTACAGTGAGGGTGCCGCCCTTAAAAGATGGTTACATGTGCCATCAAGTAAGCTGTCAAAGTTATTGGGTTTAAGCTATACAAATAACATATACCAAGTATCAGTTTAAGATGTGATGCAATATTGATGCTAAATTGTAGCAAAAGAGATATGAAACAAAGAATGCAAAAACATTGTGGGAAATATTCCAACTGCAGCCAGAATTGTTCTTCTTAACTGCCAGAAGCATCTATAAATCCTAACTACCAAAGAATGGTTCCTTAAGGCATTAGATATTGCATATATGGACAGATTGATATAGTTGTTTTCTGTAGCTATATTAATCTGTCCTTATGTGGAATATCTAATATTTTTTAAGGAGTTGGAACAAGCTACACAAATGGAGCTTTCCCTCCCTAAAATGGCCCTCTTGATAAGTCACTTGAATCAATTTCTGGTGGGTTAGAAAATCTAAATATGTCAACAGCAAAGTGTGCAATATCACATATTAAAACTTTCCATGTCAAAAGACAACACCCATACAATCACAGAACTTGTAGAGTTGGAAGGAACCTCAAGGATCATCTAGTCCAACCCCCTGCAATGCAGGAATCTCAACACACGGTCCCCCCCCCATCCAATTTGAAATCCTACTTAGCTTTGCAAGATAAGGATAAAAAAGCACACACACACCCTTGGCACCAGTACACTACCTTATGTGCAATTGGCTGTATATGTTTGCACCAGAGGGATCTTTTATATCTGCTGCTAATTTTTTCCATCCATCCTGCGGATCAATAAAATCAGCCAGTTGCCTCATCATGCCGTAGCCAAGGCAACGCACACACATTGAAGGCGTTATAGGGCAGTCACTCATCTCCGATTCCTAACAAATGTGAAAGAGATTGCTTTCAAATACGACTTATTTGAAGATGTAAAGCTGGCACCATGGTACAGTTTTCATGGGGGTTTAAAACCCACCTGTCATATTTATGTCCAACTTCTGTGGGCACCTATGACAATGAAATTGCACTCTTTTCCCTCAAATGACTTCTCAGCTACTTTTTTAAAAAGACTCACAGAACTACCATTTTCAGCACCCTTAAACTACAGTTCCCGGGATTCTTTTGTGGGGAAGTGACATGCTTTCCTTCGGCATTTCCCAAAGTTGGAGTTCTCCAGCTGGGTTTTTTTTTGTTTTTGTTTTTTGGGACTGACTGCAATTCCCATCATCCATGACCACTGGTCTTGCTAGTTAGGGATGATGGGAGTTGTAGTCCAGAAACAGCTGGAGACCCAAGTTTGGGAAGGACTGCTTTAGATGTGCACACATCTATAATAAACTAGCCTGTGGAAGTGTGCAGTATGACGGGCAATGGGGGCAGAGGTGGTAGAATGCAGGCATTACCAAATCGTGGTGCATTATGAGAAAACATTTCCTGTGCGCAAGTTGGGAGGAGAGGGCAGAATGAGGAAGGTTCCTATTTTTTATTTTCGGACGTTTCTGGATCAGTGTTTTTAGGTGAGAGTTTGCAGCTGGCAGAGACTCAAACAGTGGTAGTTGCCCTGCATTGCACCTGACCCAAATAAGCCCAGCACATAAAGACAACAGAGACTTTTAAAAAGACTGGGAACCGTATATGATGTATATACAGAAACACTGTAAAGAAGTAACTCACTTGCAGGGTTTGACTAAACACTTACAATTAAGAAAACAAGTATAAAGGTCAAGAGGCAACAATTGGGTAAATAAGAAAATGTAAGATGTTATTTGGAAAACAGGGTATTAAAATAATATAAATGCAATAATATTTTGCTAAAAGGTTACAAATTAGGGTAGAATAAGCAGAAGAAACAAATATTTTAAGAACAAGAGGAGGAAGTTTAGGGACGTCAAGGGAGGGGGGTGGGGGTAGCTGGAGATTTGTTTTTCTCTTTCTTTTTTCTGTGATAAGGATGGTTGTATTGAATATAAAAATGTAAAACTCAATAAAATCTATTTTTTAAAAAAACAAATAAACCCAGCACCGCTTCAGAAAAAAGAGAAAAGCGAGAAAACAAGCTACCGGTAGTTCTCACCCTCCGAGCGCCCCGCCAAAGCCCCTTCCCTGCCGATCGAGGGATCTCCTCCTGAGCCCGGAGACGCAGACACGCTCCTTCCCTCGCCCCGCCCACCGACGTCACCCGGGAACTTCCACCGCTCTCACTTCCTTTGAAGCCCCGCCCATTTCGCCTTCGGAGTTGTGCGCATGCGTTCCATCAAACAGGCTCGGCCCCATCGAGAAAGGATCTACAAACCTATGCGGGAGGTACCAAGGAGGCGGTGGGCGGGGGTGGGGTGGCGTTTCGCCACGCTTTATCGCTTCTCCGACCCAAATGTTTTAATCAGCTACCCTGCGCGGGGTTTTGGTCTATCTTGGGTGAGACAATGATACAATCCTATCTTCTCCTCCTCTACTCTTTCTCCTTCCTTGCCGCTGGCTCCACCCCTACTTTGATGAAAGTGGTATGCTCTGACTTCCCTGGCTCCGCCTCTTTATTCCCCCCCTCTACCTCGCGGCTAGATGGAAGATTCCTTCCAGTCGCTCTAGCGCTATTGCCGCCAGGGGTCCTTCTGAGCCGCTAAGTGTTCGCAGGGGGATTTCCGTGCAATTGGATACAATTCCAATTGGAACGTTGCGCCGGCGGTGGGGAGTCGGCGTTGTGCGAGCCCGCAAAAGAGCCTTAACAGCAGGTCAGAGGTCTGCCTACCTCAGTGTTGCCTACTCTGACTGGCTGCGGCTCCCCAAGGGGGCCAGACAGTTGGGGGGGGGCATTCCCAGCCCTACCTGGATTGAACCTGGGAGCTTCTGCCTGCAAGGTAGAGAGACCTTAAGATCAAGGAGACACGTGGTCCTCCAGATGTTCTCGTGCTGCAAATCCCAGCCAGTGTGGCTAATGCCCAGGGGTGATGCGACTTGCCCTCCACTAGCATTTGGAGGTCTACGCATTAGCCCACAACTGAAGTAGAGCCTGGCTAGCAATAGGAAGCAACAAGCAGCAGCTTCCTGCAACCGTCGCTTTTCCTCGGTGCTCCCCCACCATGTGACTCAGACTTGAGCAGTGCAGACCCTGTGCCATGGGGCTGCTCTTGCAAGGATCGCTGAGCCCCCTTCTCTCTCTCTTTCTCAGAGAAAGAGAAGTAATGTGGGCCTGTGAGATCATAGAATCATAGATTTAGAAGGCACCACAAGGATATTGTTGTTGCTGTTGTTGATTGAATTTATACAACGCCCTATACCCAGAGGTCTCAGGGCGGTTCACAGAACAAAATCAAAATATAAAACCACAATATATATAATCAAAATAAAAACAACAACCCGATACCACCCCCTCCCCCATGCAAAATAAGGAGCCACATTTTAAAAGGGCATAGGCAGGGCCGGCGCATCCATTTAGGCGAACTAGGCAGTTGCGTAGAGCGCCAAAATGGAGGGGGCGCTTGCCAGCCTGCCCCCCGCCACCCCAACCAGCGGCGGAGCGAGCAGGTTGGGGTGAAAACCGCGGCGGCGGGGGCGCCAAAATGGAGGGGGCGCTGGTCAGCCTGCCCCTCGCCCCCCCGCTGCCGCCCGGTGCCGCCCCAACCAGCAGCAAAAATCATGGCGCGGGGTGCCCGGCGGGCAGGGGGTGGGGCACCGTACGTCATGCGCAATGACGTCACGTGTCCCGCCCCCTCGCCTAGGGCGCCAAAACCCCTAGCACCGGTCCTGGGCATAGGATATGCAATGCAGGGATATTTTGTCCAATGGTGGGGCTTTAACCCATGGCCCTGACATTAAGAGTCTCATGCTGTACCAACTGAGCTGCATGAAAGGTAGCAACCTGGAGTTAAGGATGCTGGGAATTTTGGCTTCATGGTGGGCAAAAACAGTTCTCAGGATTCTGTGGGAGAAGTAGGGTGCTTTAAATGTCTAAAGGGAGCAAAGGAGTGGGAAGAGTACTGCTCTCTTTCTGTCTGGCCAGTCCAGCTCTGCTCCCCAGTATTTCATCCAAAGGGAGAAGGCAGAAGCTTCCCTGCCTGTTCACCTTTACTCTCTGGACACAGTGTGATGGACCCAGTCCTTACCACAATAGCAAGTGAGATGGCAAGTGAGCAACCGGAGACAGTGGTAGCTGTTCCATGCAATCACAACTCATTTATGTCTCCTTTTGCAGGCAAAAGAGGCAGCATCTCCTCTTGGGGACCTGCTGTCTAAGAAGGAGGTGATACTGAGAAGGAGGTGATATTGCTACAGAACTAATGGGTCCTGCTAAGATACTGGCCCATCAGCAGCTGCCCAAAGGTGTTGACCCCTGTTGTCAGCCCTGCTCAAAGCACTTCCTTCTATCCATTCATTATATACCCACTGAA
This sequence comes from Darevskia mixta, assembly GCA_034641385.1. Classification (NCBI taxonomy): domain Eukaryota; kingdom Metazoa; phylum Chordata; class Lepidosauria; order Squamata; family Lacertidae; genus Darevskia; species Darevskia mixta. The sequence continues at coordinate 6,224,101 of JAWWNH010000105.1, forward strand.
TTATGGGTATGTTGCAGCAGAGGGCAACAGTGAGCACGAATACTAGGTCTTCAGTGCTAAGCAAAAGATCCTGTTTATTCAACCATCCTTTGAAAATGTTATGTGCTTAAGATTTTGGCCTTTGTAAAAGTATACAGTTAAAATTGTGCTGATTTGTGTAAAGAAAGAAAAGGGATATAAGCTACTTCCTCCAAATTTAACTTAACAGAGAGTGATTGTGTATGATTTTCTAAGACTCGGCTCCATCTTTTCTTCATTTTTCCAGGCTGTATAATATTGGAATGGAAGAAGATTCTGACAGGGCAGTGGCATTCCACTCTTGCACTTACGTGAATGATCACGTTGGCTTCTGCGGCAGCTTAAAAACGTTCCCAAAGGACTTTGTAGTAACAGAAATTAATGCATTTGGGCAGTTAGTTAATGAGATCACAGCAGATTCTCCTAATAAATCCTGTGAGAGCCTGTCGGAACAAGCTGGGGTCTGTCAACAGGATCCCAAAAGGCTGAGACTGAGTCGTCCAGAACTGTGCACAGATGAGGAATATTGCAACATTCGGGATGATGATGTTCACTGTTCCCCAGAATGTCTTTCTTTCTCTATTGGAGAAAGTGAAGAAGATAAAGCTGATAATGTACCTGAAAACCACCTTGCCGAAGCTGTTACCCTGGACTCCTTATTAGATAAGCACTTAAGGGAGCAACTCGGTCAGTTTGCTTGCCGTGTGAAAGACATGTGGGCAACTAAATCTGAACTAGTGGTTCCTCCAGATGAATTTTCTCTTGGTCCAGTCCTTGACAAGAAGACTCGAGCCATCTTGCATGGTGCCATCAGACAGGAATACCCTTTCTTAGCCACGGTGACAAAATGTGGCGAGATGATTGTAAAGGCAAATCAGGACTACCAAGATCTTTGCCAGCTGGTGTCTGAAGAGGAAGCAGGTGGCTTTATGAAATTTTTAGATGCCAAACTAGAACAATCGAAGTTTGCTTTCAGACCGGATGGAGACAAGGAACACCGGAAGATGGTTCACCACTTTATCAGTAAAAAATTTGGGAAGCTTGTGGAAACCAAGTCTTTCACCGACGCTCAACAAAAGGTGGTCATTATAGTAAGGTTTCGTGAGAAAAGTGGTTCAAGGAAGAGGGCTGCTGTTGACAGTGGGATGAGAAAAGAAATTTACACAGGTAAGTATGCAACAACAATTTTGTCACTTCCTTGGAAGGGTTTATATGTACTTTGAAAATACACCAACCCATAATAGACTAACGTATCACTGTCTTAATGAAATCTACATGATTGAAGTCACACACAGACAGCTTTATTGTGGTCCATAGACCCAAAATACACAGTATAACAATAGTATATGTCAATACAGTGGTACCTCGGGTTAAGTACGCTTCAGGTTAAGAACTCCGCTAAGAACAGAAATCGTGCTCTGGCAGCGCAGCGGCAGCAGGAGGTCCCATTAGCTAAAGTGCTGCTTCAGGTTAAGTAGAGTTTGGATTTGGATTTGATACCCCGCTTTATCACTACCCAAAGGAGTCTCAAAGCGGCTAACATTCTCCTTTCCCTTCCTCCCCCACAACAAACACTCTGTGAGGTGAGTGGGGCTGAGAGACTTCAGAGAAGTGTGACTAGCCCAAGGTCACCCAGCAGCTGCATGTGGAGGAGCGGAGACGCGAACCCGGTTCCCCAGATTACGAGTCTACCGCTCTTAACCACTACACCACACTGGCTCTTCAGGTTCGCTTCAGGTTAAGAACGGACCTCCGGAACGAATTAAGTACGAATTAAGGTGTAAGATTGGCATTGCTTGAATGAAGTCAGCACTTGTTAAAAAGAGCAACATCACAATAAGCTGGTTCGCTCTTAAGGTTAAACCATTGTTTAAAATAAACTATGGTTTAACAAGCACTTTGCTCCTCCCCTACGCCTGACTCTGCTGCAGAGGAGAGGAAACAAGCCAGAGTGCGGTTTGTTGTGAGGTGTACAACCAGGAATCGAGTGGGCTCATGCTTGCCTCAGACGCCTCGGCTTCCGCTTATAGGTTTGTTTGGAGGAAAACAAACGATGAGCCCAGGTTCACATGCCACAAGAAATCAAACCTGCTTGTTCCTGGCTTGGTTCTGCCCCCTAGTGGCAAAGTCATGAACTGGGAGAGGAGCAAAGTCCTTGTTTTTATTAAACTATGGTTTGTTTTAAACTATGGTTTAATGTTGCATCTGAGCCAGGCTGGAACTGATGAGAGTTGTAGTCTAGCAGCATTGGGAGTGCACTAGGTAGAACCAGTGATGCACGGGCAAGAATATCGTTTCTGCAAGTTATTCCCATGTAGCATAGAGTAAAACATGTTACTAGTTTATGTGAGAGCTATGGTTACCTACAGGGTGGATTTGATTTAAATCAAATCAATTTAAATCACTATTCAGTAAGACTTGATTTAAACCTTTTGGTGTTTTTTTACAGAAAGACTCATTCTTGCTGGTATAAGCTTAATATTTACAACCAGACGGTTTCATTTTAGGAATAATAAATTTTCAGAGTAGTTTTTACAATTATATCAGAAATTACTGATTTGGATATACTATTAGAAATACCTAGACAGGTAATGATGAAATTATTGTGAGTTTTAATAAGTTACCTATTTATATTTGGACAGCATTTCTGCTGTACTTTATTGGAAGGAGAAAAAGAACCATTTCCTTAATAACAATTTAAACAATTTATTTAACTAAAACAATAACATTATGTATCCATGTGTCCATATGTATCCATGTTTGTTAACTGATGTGGTTAAATAATTTAAAAAAACAAACAAACAGACTGAGTTTTAGCAAACATGAAAAAGTTAAAACAAATCCTTATTTCCTGATGAATAGCCTTTGGACTATAATGTAACTTAAAAAGAAAACTATCTTTAGAAATATTTTTCCTCCAAAAGCATTTTATTTTCAAAATCCAATTTAAATTTTAAAAAAGTGATTTAAATTTAAAAAAATCATTTAAAAAAATTGTTTAAAAAATAGTTGATTTTTATCCACCCTGGTTACCTACAAACAGCAGCAATAACTTTGATATTGCATTTGCTAACATTTAGAAACTGCTTAAAACAGGGTATTTCTACTCCAGCTTAGTTTTAGTTTTACTGATTTCCGTAGAACAAGGATTAATCAGTAAATAACCAATTTTTCTCAACTGCTTAGCCGATGCCTACACTATCCTATCAACAGATCTTCCATTAGCTCAGTCATTTGAGGGGGGCACCATTCATGTTTTCCGAGCAATGCCATCCGCTTGGGTGCACTGAATCTGCAATAATGTGGTTGCAGCTTTTACTCTCCGGAAAGAGAACCTGGAAACGCTTGAAGCAATTAGCTTCTTGTCTGCTGAACTTGGCGTGCTCCCTTCAGACTTCAGTTACACAGGCATTAAAGACAAGAAGGCCATTACATACCAAGCTATGGTTGTGAAGAAGGTGACGCCTGAAAGGTAATGAAAGATTTGCGGTCGCACTTTAACATCATGGGTTTGAATTAGACTCTAGCTCTCTTTTTAAATTCAGATCTAGTATTTAATTTTGCTGCTTAGAAAGGAGTTCCATTTTGTTTTGAGTTCTTAACACTTGAAAGTTAAAAGTCATTTGGTATGCTTTGCATCTAGAGCAAGGATAGGAACCCCGGAGCCAAATGTGATACTCCCAGCTTTTCTGTCCGTCTCTCTGGACTCTTGATTAATAAGCTGTGTTCTTGAGTACCATTAAGATAGAAGTAATTTCCCTTCTTTTCAAAGCATTGCTCATTTAGTACACGAGAAACATGTTGATTTGGGTGTTTATTTCTACAGCTGCATATGTAGCAAAATGGTGTAATGTTACTTGTCTTAAAGCAATTTTCACGGTTAATCGGCTGAACCTTTCACTCGCGTTCTCATCGTTCTGATCCCCAAGAATCTGTTGTTCATCAAAGGGGAACTTTGTCTGCAACGCTCTCTAAAGCATAATGACTCTTTCCTTGTCAGCCTTACAAAAATAAACTCGCAGGGCCATTTCTCTCCTTGGGTGTGTAATGTACATGCTTGTAATTGAAAACACAGCTGACGGTTCAAATATCTGACCTTGAAGTGTTCATTTAATCTTTTACTTCTAACACACATGAAATCCCCATTCAAGGCAAGGAAATGTTTTCCCAAGTAGAACTGCCACAGAATTGTGTGTGAGATTGGGGCAACACGTTGAAAATGCAATGTCGATTAAGTCCCTCTCTCTCTCTCTCTCTCTCTATATATATATATATTCTCACAGAAGTATTCTGTAGAGTCTGTTACTAGTTAGCCCTCCCTTTTTTTCTTAAGCCATTTCTGCTTATACTTTTTTATTGAATACTATGCTGTTCTCAGTCCCCAACTTTGCCCTGCCAGCCTTGGTTAAATTCTTATTCCTCGGCGCAAGGATACCTTTCTACATATCAGTTGCACTACTTTTATTTAGTTATCATGCATATTGCTTATAATGCATGTCCCTAGATAGTGAACAAATAAACAAACAAAACTTGAATGCAGTATCTTTATAATAATAATAATTTAATATTTGGTTTTTTTAAAATTATATTTATTAGGTTTTCAACAACATAAAAACATAAATAATACATCACACTACATAAAAAGACACTTACACTTATACAAAGAAAAAAACCACAAACACTAATTTCAGTTAACCTTCATCTTATCTTAACATCTTACGGGGACTTCCTCACGTCCCCCCCACTGCGCTTTATTGTCAGTCATCTTATGTAATTTCCTCTCATCATTATCACATTTTGCCTATTACACATGTCATATTTTCCTTATCTATGTCATATCCAAATTCATTGTACCTTTTCTTAGTCTTATTTTCTAATCTGTATACTGTCCTTTCTTCCAACTTTTTCCTATGTTTGAATCTTACAATGTTTTTTTAGGTAAACCTTAAATTTACTCCAATCTTGTTCCGCCGTCTCCTCCCTCTGCTCGCGTATTTTCCGGGTCATTTCTGCGAGTTCCTTATAGTCCATCATTTTCATCTGCCAGTCTTCTACTGTCGGTGCATCCTGTGTTTTCCAGATCCTAGCAATCAAAACCCTAGCTGCTGTTGTGGCATACATAAAGAATGTTTTGTCTTCCTTGGGGACCTCGTGATTGACAATTCCAAGTAGGAAAGCCTCTGGTTTTTTCATAAATGTGTTTTCCAACACTTTTTTCATTTCATTATATATCATTATATATAATAATTTAATATTTGTACCCCGCCCATCTGGCTGGGTCCCACCAGCCACTCTGGGCGGCCTCCGACAGATATTAAAATACATTAAAAATATCACAGGTTAAAAACTTCCCTAAACAGGGCTGCCTTCAGGTATTTTATGAATGCCAGATAGTTGTTTATCTCTTTGACCTCTGCTGGGAGGGCGTTCCACAGGGCGGGCGCCACTACCGAGAAGGCCCTCTGCCTGGTTCCCTGTAGCTTTGCTTCTCGCAGTGAGGGAACCACCAGAAGGCCCTCAGCGCTGGACCTCAGTGTCCGGGCTGAATAATGGGAGTGGTTGTTAGTTGTCCAAGACATTTTACAAAAATTAAAAATGGGAAAGTGTGTAAATATACAACCACAATTAAAAACACAGTTTGAGCTGAGAGAAGAAGAGGAAGAAGAGTTTGGATTTGATATCCCGCTTTATCACTACCCGAAGGAGAGACTTCAGAGAAGTGTGACTAGCCCAAGGTCACCCAGCAGCTGCATGTGGAGGAGCAGAGACCGGGTTCGCATCTCCGCTCCTCCACATGCAGCTGCTGGGTGACCTTGGGCTAGTCACACTTCTCTGAAGTCTCTCAGCCCCACTCACCTCACAGAGTGTTTGTTGTGGGGGAGGAAGGGAAAGGGGAATGTGAGCCGCTTGGAGACTCCTTCGGGTAGTGATAAAGCGGGATATCAAATCCAAACTCTTCTTCTCTTCTTTATCAATAAGTACTTTTTGTTTAGCCTACCTCCTGCAAAAATCAGGCCCCAATCTTAGCACATTGTGGGGCTGAGAGCACATTATTGCAGAATTTCTGCTATTGTGAATTTTGCAGCAGCGTTAAGTGGTAGCAACGAAATATCAAAAGTTGAAGGCCCAAGCAAGGGGCATGCTTCCCCACCCACACACCCAGCAAAACCATTGCCAGTAAAATGCTATAGGAAGCTCATTTTTTGAAAACTGCTTTCTTGTTAAAATATTTAGCGTCTAGAAAATGACACGGCATTTCCAACGTTTCCTTTCTGCAGATTCAAAGAACTTGGAAACACCATTGGGAAAAAAGGAATTGGTGTGTCTAATGTACACTCTGCCAGTCAGCCGCTGAGACTTGGTCAATTGCAAGGAAACCATTTTGATATAATTGTAAGAGATTTAAAACTTCAGAGCAGTGACTGTTCCGCGAGCCTAAAGGAGAGAATATATGAAGCAACTGAGAATGTCAAGGTAAAGCAATAATGCATTTCAAAAGATGCTGCCTCTAGCTTTCATGCCTCTATGATTTAAAAATACTACATAGTGTCCAGATCAGCATCGCAAGCTAAATATGCACCTCTTTGCCTTAGCTTTGGGCACCTGAGGTGTATATTTTTGGATCCACCTTATTTTTGTAAGTCTAAACTGTGTTTAATACTAGTTACAGGTAGATAGCCGTGTTGGTCTGTCATAGTCAAAACAAAATAAAAAAATTCCTTCCAGTAGCACCTTAGAGACCAACTAAGTTTGTTCTTGGTATGAGCTTTCGTGTGTATCTGAAGAAGTGTGCATGCACACGAAAGCTCATACCAAGAACAAACTTAGTTGGTCTCTAAGGGACCCAGGTGGCGCTGTGGGTTAAACCACTGAGCCTAGGGCTTGCCGATCAGAAGGTCGGCGGTTCGAATCCCTGCGACGGGGTGAGCTCCCGTTGCTCGGTCCCAGCTCCTGCCCACCTAGCAGTTCGAAAGCACATCAAAGTGCAAGTAGATAAAGAGGAACCGCTCTGGCGGGAAGGTAAACGGCGTTTCCGTGCGCTGCTCTGGTTCGCCAGAAGCGGCTTAGTCATGCTGGCCACATGACCTGGAAGCTGTACGCTGGCTCTCGGCCAATAAAGCGAGATGAGCGCCGCAACCCCAGAGTCGGACACGACTGGACCTAATGGTCAGGGGCCCCTTTACCTTTAAGGTGCTACTGGAAGGAATTTTTTTATTGTGTTTAATACTGTGTAACATTGTATATTAATATTAATGTTGTGTTTTAATAGTCGCAATCTGCCCCAGAACCTTAGGATGAAGGGTGGGAAATAAACTACTGTAATAGTAGTAGTAATAATAGTAACAACAACAACAACAACAACATCACAAGAAGTAATAGCCCCATGTTATTCTGCATCTGGGGAACACCGTGTACAGTTCTGGGTGCTACATTTTAAGAAGGATATTGACAAATTGGGGTGCATCTAGAGAGGGGTAGCCAAGTGGTCTAGAGAACAAGCCCTATGAGGAATGGTTGAAAGCTGGAGATGGTTAAAGGGAGCCATGATAAGTTTTCCTCAGATATCTGAAGGGCTGTCTCAGGGTATGGCCAGAAGGCACATGGGGCCACCATCTTGCTGAAGCTAAGCAGCAATGTTGACATGGTGATGACTAACAGTCATACCCTCTTCAGCAGCAATCTTAAGCATCAACCTTATACTTTCAAACTTCACAGTTGGTGAATAGGTTTCGTGGTAATCTAACAAGCAATGGGTCTGGTCAGTGCTTGGATGGGAAACCACCTGGGAACTGTATATATGGCAGGAAGAGGTGATATATAAATGTAAGAAAATGAATAGTAATAAATAGGACGGAGCAGGCTTCTTCTCTGTTGCTCCAGATGGCAGGACCTAGAGCCAAGGGAAAGAAATTGCAGGGAAGCAGATTCCAGCGCAACCTTAGCAGAAACTTCCTAACAGTAAGAGCCGATGGGTCTCCTTCACTGGAGGTATTCAAGCCAATGCAGAATGGTCAGGTGTAGTTGCAAGATTCTTGTACTGAACATGGGGGTGGGCTACACAGCCACCTAGGTTCCTTCTAACTCTAAAATGCTGCGATTCTTCATATGTTTAACTGTTCTCTTCAACTTTGCAGAAAAATGGTTTTATAAATTTCTATGGACCTCAGCGATTTGGACAAAAGCAGACTATACAGACAGATCAAATCGGATTGGCTTTGCTGAACGAAGAACTGGTACACACATATATAATTTTATACTTCCCTTCCTCCTAAGAGCTATTGGGGTGGGGAGGTTACACATAGTTCTCCTTCCCTATTCTAACATTGCGACAATTTTGTGAGCTAGGTTAGTCTGAAAGAGATGCACTGCCCACGATCACTCAGTGAGCTTTATGGCAGTGTGTGAGAGAACAGGCTCTTTTTAAAAAATCGGATTATCATTCCCTCAATTTCCAGTGTTTAAACTGTGAGTGTTGTTCCTTATGTAGCCAAAACAGCACCCACCATGCAGACTTAGGGGAACTCCCAAGGTTTGCAGAAGTACATAAAAATCTTTATGTACAGAGTAGATCTACAATCTACAGAGTAGATTGGAGCATCATGGAGCATGGCATGACTGAGTTAACGGGACCACTCTCCCCTTGCTACATTTGGACGTAGGTTGCCCTTGTAAAAGTCCAATCATTTGGAATCAAAGCTGGTGCTAACTTAAGAAACTCTTAAGAACACATAAAGCAACATGGCATTTGTGTTTACTTGCCTTAAAGGTCAAAGCGGTGAAATTGTTTTTCACACCAGAAGATTCAGATGATCCTGTAAATAAAGCGAAGAAATACTTCCTTCAGACCGGTAAATATGCCATCTCATCTGAAACATATCGCAGGAAGAAAACCTTGCTGCATAGTGAGGGAAAAATGTTTGGGTTTATTAACAGAAGCAATATTAAAATCAGTGGAAGTGGGTAAATACTTATGCGCCCGCGTGTGTATGTGCGTCTTAAAAGGTTCTCAGTATTTGCTTTTTTAAAGATATAGATATAGCTTAATATTAAGAATTTCATAACATATATATAAAGATACATAAAATATATACAGTCGTACCTTGGAAGTCGGACGGAATCTGTTCCGGAAGTCTGTTTGACTTCCAAAACGTTTGAAAACCAAACCAATCAGAAGCTGCGGAAGACCCATCGGACATTCAGGTTCCTAAAGAACGTTCGCCAACCGGAACAGTCACTTCCGGGTTTGCGACGTTCAGGAGCCAAAACATATGAGTTCCAGGGCATTCGACAACCAAGGTACAACTGTACAGTGATCCCTCAACTTACAAATGCCCTGACTTCCGTATTTTTCGAGTTACGAGGGATCAAAGGGGCCGCGTGCTTCCGAATTTTTTCGACTTCCAAAAGGAAGTCGCGGCCGTTTTAGATAAGGTTTCCTCGACCTACGAAGTTTAGATAGGGTTTTTTCCGACCTATGAATTTTTTCTCCCCAATGCATTCCTAAGGGGACTCGGCTTATGATTTTTTCGACATCCGACGGTCCCGTCGGAACAGATTACCTTCGTAAGTCGAGGGTCCACTGTATTTAAAGCGTACAAGGAATAAGAACAATTCAATTCATTTATTTAAAGGCTGAAAACTCCCTCAAAATGCCTGTTGAAATAGGAAAGTCTTTGTTAGATGCCTGAAGTTCCTTGGAGGGCAGTGTGTGTGTGTGTCTTTTTCTGCTCTCCATTGTGAACAATGGGTTAAATTACACAGTACTTGGCCCATGTCTTGAGTCAGCACATCTCCCACGTCTAGATGTGCTCTGTCTCCACCAGACCTTATTCATTTATTTTAAAATACAAGCGCAAGTAGTAGAGCTACAATGACAAGATGTGACTTAGTTGCTTTGACAAGCTATCATATGGGCATGGTGCCCTTTTACGTGACTGCGGCAATTACTGTCACCCTACAGCGGGGGTGGGCAACCTAAGGCCCGTGGGCCGGATGTGGCCCAATCACCTTCTCAATCCGGCCCGCGGACGGTCCAGGAATCAGCGTGTTTTTACATGAGTAGAATGTGTCCTTTTCTTTAAAATGCATCTCTGGGTTATTTATGGGGCATAGGAATTCGTTCATATATTTTTTTCAAAATATAGTCCGGCCCACCGCATGGTCTGAGATCCAGCGCTGAGGGCCTTCTGGCGGTTCCCTCACTGCGAGAAGCAAAGCTACAGGGAACCAGGCAGAGGGCCTTCTCAGTAGTGGCGCCCACCCTGTGGAACGCCCTCCCAGCAGAGGTTAAGGAGATGAACAACTATCTGACATTCAGAAGATACCTCAAGGCAGCCCTATTTAGGGAAGCTTTTAACCTGTGATTTTAATGTATTTTGTGTCTGTTGGAAGCCGCCCAGAGTGGCTGGGGAGACCCAGCCAGATGGGCGGGATACAAATAACAAATTATTATTATTATTATTATGGTGGACCGGCCCACGGCTGAAAAAGGTTGCTGACCCCTGCCCTAAGGTGGGCAAGCACCTTAGGTCTTTGCCCACAAAAATCTGTCCTATACAGTAATTTTAAACACTCTTACTTTCATTTCTGAACGTTTGCTGCAAAGTTTCCTTTCCGTATTGCCCTTTCCTCCACAGGGCTTTTCTTTGCCGCTTCCAGTGTAACTGGAGCTCCCTGGAGAGTTGGCTGCTTCAGTGATGTAACTAACCTTTTCTCCAAACTGCCAGGAATTAATTGCTTTCCCATGCCCTAAGGAGCCGCATAGGAAAAGGGAAGTAATCATCACCTAATTGAGCAGTGAGCTGCAGAATATATACCACAGCATTACATCATTTTCAGCACCTTTTTAAATGGGGGGGCACTATTTGCAGAAAGGAGCCCCCTCCCTCCTCCTCACAAGATTATACATTTGCCCATGTTAGGAGGTTAGCAGAAAGGAAGTGAGTAACTGAGGGGAATGTATGTGTCTGATAGGATCCACAGGTGCGACTGTTGCTGTTTCTTTTCTGGGAAAGGAGCTTTCTGAAAATGTCATTTCAGATTCTGCTGTCAAGATGCTGTTCTTCAGCGATGAAAATCAAGCAAAATAGGGAAAAACTTTCTTAGTTTTTTGATACATCATTTCCCCCTTTGAGCTGAGCTGATGGACACATTTAGTATTCCCCTTGCCTCTAACACAGGCACCCCCAAACTGCAGCCCTCCAGATGTTTTGGCCTACAACTCCCATGATCCCTAGCTAAGAGGACCAGTGGTCAGGGATGATGGGAATTGTAGTCCAAAACATCTGGAAACCCAGCCAGATGGGCGGGGTAGAAATAATAAATTGTTGTTGTTGTTAAGTAAACTGGGCCTTGTGGGGGGGGAGGAGGAAATGAAAAATGTAAAAAATCATCATCATCATCATCATCATCATAGTAAGGCAAAGGTAAAGGGACCCCTGACCATTAGGGTCCAGTCACAGACGACTCTGGGGTTGCGGCGCTCATCTCACTCTTTAGGCCGAGGGAGCCGGCGTTTGTCCGCAGACAGCTTCCAGGTCATGTGGCCAGCATGACTAAGCCGCTTCTGGCGAACCAGAGCAGCGCACGGAAACGCCGTTTACCTTCCTGCTGCAGCAGTACCTATTTATCTACTTGCACTTTGACGTGCTTTCGAACTGCTAGGTGGGCAGGAGCAGGGACCAAGCAACGGGAGCTCACCCTGTCACGGGGATTCGAACCACTGACCTTCTGTTCGGCAAGCCCTAGACTCTGTGGTTTAGACCACAGCGCCACCAGCATCCCTATCATCATAGTAGTTGAGATAAATATTTATCTGCTATTTTTGACATGGAAAAGTGGAGCTCAAATCTGCACATTAGCCTCCTTTGCTTTTAAAGGGGATCCTTTCAGGTTTTTTTAAACCAATGAATGAATAAATCCGACAGCTTAGAGTCGGGGCTCCTTGAGTTTTGGAAGTCCAAGCAACTTTGCAAAGCCAAGAGGGCACAATCTCAGCTGGGGAGAAACACAGAGCATAATGGACGTGGTGGAGAGGACTCGGGGGGGGGGGAAATCAGTGGGCCAGAGAAGCAACCAGCGCCTTTCAGCCACCCACTGCTTCTCATATGATATGTGGAGGAGAAACAGAAGTTGCGCTATGAAGGTGCACCTTAGAAGCAGAATGTGGAGAAGCTCATTACTGTATAGAATAGAATAGAATAGAATATATTTTATTGTCATTGTCCCCTTCGGGAACAACGAAATTACTTGGCTGCTCCATCCACCCAGATAGGGCACTCCACGCAAAAACAAAACAACTACAAAAACACTGATTAAAACCATACACACTGATTAAAACCATACAATGATAAAACATAACAGGTAAGATTAGATGACTTCAAAGTCCAGGCTTCCCATTCAAGGCCGAGATCGCTCTGGAGAAGAAGCTGTTCCTAAGACGGCTTGTTCTTGTTGTCATCGTCCTGTATCTCCGTCCCGATGGCAAGAGCTCAAAGAGACGGTGACCAGGATGCGATGGATCTTTCACTATGTCCAGTGCCTTTCTGTGGCACCTCATGGCATAAATCTGCTCTAAGGTGGAGAGCGAGCAGCCAACAATGCTCTCTGCTGCCTTAACAACTCTGCACAAGCCCATCCTTTCCTGGGTAGTACAGCTTCCGTACCACACACATAAGCCATAAGTGAGCACGCTCTCAATGGCACAGTGATAGAAGGCAAGCAGCAGCTTTTGTGGAAGATGGTTTTTCCTCAGAACTCTCAGGAAGTACAGTCTCTGCTGTGCCTTCTGTATCAGTCTCTGTATCAGTTTTCTCTGTTTTTCAGAGGACGCCAAAGGTACCCTCGCGATGCTGCCTGACTTCAAAGTCAGAGAGACGCTGCTGCTGCGTGCCTTGAACCGCTACGGCGTAAATCACGAGGGATGTGTGCGAGGGTGGCTAAGTATTCCTCACTCCATGCGTATTTTCTACGTCCATGCATATTGCAGTAAGATTTGGAACGAAGCCGCTTCCTACCGGATTAAGATCTACGGTACGAGAGTTGTGACTGGCGACCTCGTCTTTTCGGGAACACGTTCTGAAAGCTGCTCTCTGAATGACAAGGTAAACAGGAGCTTGAAAGGCACGGATAGAGAATCTGATCCTCTCTTGTGTCTGTTAAATTTCATTAAAATTCAAATGAGGCCTTTCATCTTCCTGGTACTCCATAAATAAACATGCTGTGTTTACAAAAGGTGCAGTCTAGTTTGGCAGAACCAGTCAGATATAGATTATTTTGCTATGCATGTTTATGAGAACCAAGCCTTTTTTTGTGTGAACTATAATGTGGTCCAGGATGTTGCATGTGTGAAATGGGATAGTGCTCCTATTGGAATAAGATGAATGGATGTCAGTTCATGATGTCAACATGTTCAGGAAATTGATTGGTGCAAGTTCAGGTAACAACCCACTTACCAATCAGAACATCCTATAATTATATATTTTATTTAATTTTGCAAAAAATAATAAACCTTTAGGTAAAGGTAAAGGGACCCCTGACCATTAGGTCCAGTCGTGACTGACTCTGGGGTTGTGGCGCTCCTCTTGCATTATTGGCCGAGAGCCGGCATACAGCTTCCAGGTCATGAGTCCAGCATGACTAAGCCGCTTCTGGCGAACCAGAGCAGCACACAGAAATGCCGTTTACCTTCCCGCTGGAGCGGTACCTATTTATCTACTTGCACTTTGACGTGCTTTCGAACTGCTAGGTTGGCAGGAGCAGGGACTGAACAACGGGAGCTCACCCTGTCGCGGGGATTCGAACTGCTGACCTTCTGATCAGCAATTCCTAGGCTCAGTGGTTTAACCCACAGCGCCATCCGCGTCCCAATAAACCTTTACCCATGTGCATAATGTCTTCTGTAGATACTACCAGCTTGCTTTCAAACTCATCATTGATATCATGAGGACTAGAACTGTGTATTTGGTTTGGTTTTTTTGGTTTTTGTTTTGCTTAGTTTAATTGGATCTTCTCAAAAATAATGGCTAGGGAGCCAATGAAATTGTATGTGGATGGCATCTCAGAAGAAACAGGACTGCCCAGTTAATACAGCTATATTTCACCTGGGCTGAAAGGCAGGGTAGAGATAATCAGATAGGTTAAAAACATAAAATAACCTCTGGATTGTTCAAAATGCTATTTCAGAAAAATAAAAATCAGAAGACGTCATCCAGTTGGAAGCCCGTGTACTCTTTAATCATGAAGTTATTTCAGCATGGCTAACATTAATTTCACATTCTTTACCATTTAAAGTGGTGCGTTCTGTGATTACGAATGGGATAAGTACACAGCCAAGTCAAACAGTTGTTTCTAATTTTGTGTTGGTTGAGGCTAACCATTTGTCTTGGCAATACATAACTTGGAAATGTTTTCTCTTAAAGGATGGCAATCTTATACCAATTCACCTGAAAGTAAGCTCCATTGAATCAATGGAATTGAATTCTGTGTAAGCGTGCATAGAATTGCATTGTAGACGTACAGTAGGTATATAATTGGTTCACATTCTACAGAAATTCCATTGCCTCTCACTAGTGGCAATGTCCAAGTAGTGGAATTCCACTCAAGAGAAGCTCCTTATCCATAGAACCTTAGTTAGGACTCAGCTACATTAGTATGGAAACACCGTTTTGAATGCATTATAAACATGCAGCACCAGGTGGCGACAGAGGGTAAAATAAATTACCGTATGTGCAATTTTCCGTAGCGGTTCCCCACCCCCCTTTCGTTGACTTATTTATAGCATTTTTTTCCTGTGTGTAGATCCATCCTTAGTCTGTTTATAGACTGCATTTTTCACATGTTGTGCTCAAAGCAGTTTATAAGAAGCAACCCTTTAAATACAATAATGCAACAACCATCATGCATAATCAAAACTGCAATCAAAACGATAGCATCGCTGCAGCACTAACAATTCAAAAATTCATTTTTCTTTTGAAATAGTTCACAAAAAATGAAGCGAGCATGCCAGTTAATATCCCAAAATAGCCCTAAAGCTAATATAATATCAAAAGACCAGACACAGTTTTTTGGGCAGCTGTTCCCTCTTGGGGAACAGGTAGGTAGAAGCAGCTATACCTTGATGGCTAACACAGTCTTTTCCCTCCCTCTACTAGTTGAGCTCTAACCTAGCCTAGCCATGTCTATTCTGAGCAAGACCCACTGGGGCTTACTGCCAGGTAACTGGGGCTAGGATTGCAGCCTGAAAATCTTGCACATGTGTTTTTAACCTTAAATACCGCATTGCAAACTTGCCTGGGAATTATTTGAAGGATGGGAATAGAAATCTCTAGAAGAAGTCAATAAAAAACAACACAGTACATCCTTTCCCCCGTTTTTTATACCAGGTCCACGTAGTAACAGCTGCAGAAGAAGAGGCCAAAGAATATGCAATAAATCAGGTACGTTTTGAGAAATGCATTTCTTTAAAGTATTAAAGGAGCACTAGGCTTATGACATACACTTTAAGTTACAGGCATGCTTGATCGCTGGAAAATATAAATACAGTCGTACCTTGGAAGTCGAATGGAATCCGTTCCGAAAGTCCATTCAACTTCCAAAACGTTCGGAAACCAAAGCGCGGCTTCTGATAGGCTGCAGGAAGCTCCTGCAGCCAATCGGAAGCCGTGCCCGACGTTCGGCTTCCAAAAATCATTTGAAAACCAGAACACTCACTTCTGGGATTTGATCGTTTGGGAGCCGATTTGTTTGGGAGCCAAGGCGGTCGAGATGCAAGGTACGACTGTAGAAGGAAATGCCAACCCAAACCAAAAATCCAGATCTGTGTGCATTTTACAGGGTTCTCTTGCTACCACCCTTCCTCCATCCCCCCCCCCCGCAATTCCTCTGTGTTCCTTTGTTCTGACATCTCCTGGGCACGCATACATGTGCTTTTATGCAAATCCGCTCCCCTTCCACAGATACGCTCACCTTACTTTTTTTCTTCCCAAAGGTGATTATCCCAATGGCTGGCTACAACGTCCGCTATCCCACTAACAAAGTCGGGGAGTGGTACCGCAAAAGACTTGCCCGTGATGGGCTGCAGATGCGCCACTTCAGGCTTCCTTCATTACAGCTGAACGTGCCCGGGTGCTACCGACATCTCCTGAAGTATCCGCGCGATCTGTCGTACAGTTTTTTAAAAAGCGGCGAAGAACCAATAGGAACTGGGGACGATTCCCCCAAAGATCCCGAAACTTCTCTTTCGGTGTCTTTTAGGCTCGATCCTTCGTGTTACGCAACTGTTTGTTTGGGGGAAATAATGAAGTGCAATCTTTAAAAGCAAAAACAAAGGGCAGAGCTTCGCTGTATACGGCACGCTCAATAAAAATGGCATGGGGCTGCGTAGAAAAATAGTGGTGCTGCACCTTGGCTTGCGGGAGATGGGGGCTGCTCTTTGAGCAAAATATCTTGGGTCAGATCTCCCACCTTGGATCTACTGTCACAAGACAGTGCAGGAGAACAGCCAACCTGCCAGCCTTTATGCTTCCCGAACGGGTAAACCCAACATCCTTGTGCTCCTAAATTGGACCAGCATCTAATTCTTTGCCTTATCCACACATTACGTTTCAACTTGTTATTGCTCACCTAGCCTGCATCTGGGTATTCATACCACAGGCCCTACGTTTCATGCAATTCTCTGGAGCTCTCCAATTTCTCTTTGGCACTGGGTGAAAACCTTACATGCCTGATTTTCAAAATCTGGCTTTCAGTGTTCTTTTAACACTGATTTCCCCCCCCCCTCCACTCCGCTTTCAAATTGCTTTGTTTTTATTGGCTATTATGGCAGCCTGGTCTTGGGACTTGTTTGGGGCTGAAGAGCAGGGTGAAAGTGGAGATAACGAAATGGAATGAAAACCAGAACCAGGGCTGTCTTAAGCATATGCGGCACTGGGTGCAAAGATCCGCCCCCCGCCGTTGCCCAGTCCCAGGCGCGCAGGAGGGCGGAGCCAGCCGGCCGCCTCAGCATCTTGCTGGCTCGGTCGCCCCCCAGCTCGCGGCGCAGAGCCACTCACAGCAGAAGAGCCTGCTGCGGCGCTCCGACCAACAAGCGGGCTCTTCCCCGAAGTCAACTCTTGGGCCCTGGACTCTCAGCCTGGCACCCCTGAGAGTCCGGTGCCCAGGTGCCCTGCACTCCTAGCGCCTATGTGTAAGATGGCCCTGAACAGAACTGTGTGTCACCTGCAAGTTGATGGTACTAACTCTGAACTTACTCTGTCCCAGCCATTGCATCCTAGTGCTAGGAAAAATATTTGAAGTGCCCTGGACAAATCCCTCATGGTAAATAATAATAAAAATAATAATTATAATTATAATAATTATAATATTTTATAATATTATAATATTTTATATTATAATAATTCTGGGCAGCTCCCAACAGAATATTAAAAACACAATAAAACATCAAACACTAAAAACTTCCCTAAACAGGGCTGCCTTCAGATGTCTTCTAAAAGTCAGATAGTTCTTTATTTCCTTGACATCTGATGGGAGGGTGTTCCACAGGGCGGGCGCCACCACCGAGAAGGCCATCTGCCTGGTTCCCTGTAGCTTCACTTCTCGCAGTGAGGGAACCACCAGAAGGCCCTCGGAGCTGGACCTCAGTGTCCGGACAGAATGATGGGGGTGGAGTCTCAGTGGTCACTCAGCACTACCTTCTGACATAGCATCATTAGGCCTTTTGTACTTAAGTTCCCTAGTCTATCTTGCTGCTGCATCCTGTCAAAACTAACTATCCTTCGTATACCAAGCCCCCTCTTTCCTGTCAAAACCGCACTCTCCTTCCTATTCCCAGCCCCCTTTTCTTTGGCTCCTCTTTTCCTCAGCTGCTTGTTTCTCTTCTCTTTCTCTTTTTTAGGTCTTCGGTCCTTCCATCCATATCTAAGGTCTTTGCTCCCCTCACTCCATTGCCTGCTCTGCCCTTCCTTTATACTTCCAGTTCAATACCACCTCTTGCAAGTCAGGAAAATGGAGCCATTGGGTTTGACCCCAGATCAGGCCATGCAGCTCTCTTTGCATAAGGCACAGGGAACACATGTGGGGTTGTTTGGTTTGAATGGACTACGGTTCAGCATATTGTCCTAAGAGACCTCCTGTGTTTGTTTATCCACAAACAGTTGCTATGCCCTGAGATGCTTCTAGTGTGGGTAAATGAAGAAGCCCTATATGGACTGGAGTAACAGCTATTAAGATAAGGCTTTGGGGCCTGGCTCCAGAATGACACATCAGAGAATTGCATTGTTCCAAGTGGGCAGTTCTGTTATATTAATAGGCTCTGACGCTCCATTGAGCTCAACACCGGCTGCGCTGCCATGCTAGCCTATGTGAATACTAAACTGTTGTATAATGGCATGAAAATATAATGTAAACCAGGACTGGGTTTTTGTGTTTAAAGGACTTCTGGGTCAGTTCTGCTACTGATAATGAAATTTCTGGGTTGAGATGTATTCTGAGGTTCCCTTTCCCCTTATTCTAAGTATATGTTCATCCCTCTTTCAAAGAGCTGGATAGCTCAGTGGGTTAGAGCGTGATGCTGATAATGCCACGGTTGCAAGTTCGAACCCTGTATGGGACAACTGCATACAGTGGTACCTCTGGTTAAGTACTTAATTCGTTCCGGAGGTCCGTTCTTAACCTGAAACTGTTCTTAACCTGAAGCACCACTTTAGCTAAGGGGCCTCCCGCTGCTGCTGCGCCGCCAGAGCACAATTTCTGTTCTTATCCTGAAGCAAAGTTCTTAACCTGAAGCATTATTTCTGGGATAGCGGAGTTCTTAACCTGAAGCGTATGTAACCTGAAGCGTATGTAACCTGAGGTACCACTGTATTCCTGCATTGCAGGGGGTTGGACTAGATCAGTGATGGCGAACCTTGGCCCTCCAGATGTTTTGGGACTACAACTCCCATCATCCCTGACCACTGGTCCTGTTAGCTAGGGATGATGGGAGTTGTAGTCCCAAAACAGCTGAAGGGCCAAGGTTCGCCATCACTGGACTAGACGATCCTCAGGGTCCCTTCTAATTCTGCAATTCCATGAAAGTCACTGTATTGCACTTGGTTCCGGGTGGTAGACCTTAGGGCTGTTGTACGCAAAAATCAAAATAAAACCCGCTAGCTTGAAATCCACCCACCTCTGATCTAAACTATAGTGCAGGAGAGTGAATGGAGTTTGCATACTTGCACAACATGATCTCCAGTTACTTAACACTGCGTAATTTGCCTTATAGCCATCATTAACTCAACTTACTGCCACAGCAGTGGTTTCTCCATTACATCTTAAGAAGCAACAACAGCACTGTGGCCCCCTCTGCCAGCTGCCTTACAGTTATATTAATAAGCAACCAAAAAGACGAGCCTTTTAAACGGCTTCTCATTGCGAACCTGTTCTTTTATAAACAATGGGAATACACATCCTGTCCTTAAAAGGCACAACAGTTAGCTGTATTCCCAATGCTTTTAGAGCATATCAGAGAGGGGAAGGATGTCATTGTGCAGTATGTGAATCCCTGGGGGGGAAAGGGGGAGATGCAGCCACAAATCACAAGCGGGATGATTTGGAATCTTAACCAGTTGCAAAAAGATTAACAATATGATGCAAGGCAGCATATAGACATTAGTTTAGACATTAGCTTGATTTTCGTTGTTGTGTGTACTGTGTATATACGGACAATGACAATAAATTTATCTAATCTAATCTAATCTAATCTAGTTGCAGAATGCATGCATCCTGCTTCATCTGCAGGTGGCGCTGTAACTTTGCAGGAACTAATGGGGGAGGGAAGCAACGCCAGCCATTTATTTATATTACGTGTAGAATGCTGTTGGTATTATTTCAGATATTTCCTGGGGTTATGCATCTTACTCTATGGGGTTCAGCCTCTGATTCTATTTCTAAAGTCTATAGGATTACCTGAGAGCAAGAAGTGAGTTTTTGGAAGCACAGACTTTACCCATTACATCCCCACCAAATTTGAGTTATAGTACTCGACAATGTGTCAGAGGGGTTCTGGATAGATGATGAATGGAGATGGAGCATTCTGTATCTTAATGGTCCTTCAGAAATGCAGGTTTGTATCTATCAAATAAAAAACGATGGGTTGACCATTTGCCTTTGGACAATAACCATCTACCTGTATATACAGATACTGTTCAGATTTTATCATAGGCATTTGTGTTAGGCTAAAAGAGTTTTGTATGCCGCTGTTTGTATTACATAAAAAGCACCCTTTATTCATCATATATCTGAGAATTTAAATTGCCAATCTGTGAAATCACAAAGCTTGCATCCTGTTACCAGCAAAAGAAATTGGTCCAATCAAAGGTATTGCCTTACAGAAGTTTTTGTTTCATTCTTTGGGAATTACAACATTTTTTTGTAGACGAAAAATATATTGCATTAAGTCCTGGAAAATAAATTCTGTTTTGTTTTATATACAATCCTAGGCTATTTAATCCTTGATGAGGCAAATCTCCCAGGGCATTGTTATTTGTTTTATTACACCATTCTTGTGCAACTATGAATCCACCCTAAACTTGAATTGTCTTGTTCAGCATATAGTAGTGATATGTGAAAGTTGCAATTCTTGAGCTTCAGATCAGTCGTTATTGAGTTTCGGATCAAGAAATACTAATGCTAAAGCTATGCTAGTCTGAGCCAAAGCTCAATGGGCGCTGGTGCATGTTCTGGAGTCCACATGCTTCCCCATTCCCCATTGTGTGCTCACAACCACAGCTGTGTGGACAGATTGCATGTATGCATGAGCAAAACATAACTTTATTCCGGAAATAGCTTCACTTAGTCATTCTAAAAATCAGCTTCGATACACTTTTTCTTAGGAACAGTTCAGCATATGTACAGATAACGTGTGAACAATCTCATTGCCCGATAGTGGCTTCACTTGTGTGAAGTGGGAATCACACAGAAATCTCCATGTAAACGACGTTCTTCCTTGCATGGAATGTAAAATTGTCTCACAGCAGGAGATAGGTGCAGCTCCCTTCTGCGCAGAGGGACCCAGGTGGTGCTGTGGGTTAAACCACAGGGCCTAGGGCTTGCTGATCAGAAGGTCGGCGGTTTGAATCCCTGCGACGGGGTGAGCTCCCGTTGCTCAGTCCCAGCTCCTGCCCACCTAGCAGTTCGAAAGCACGTCAAGTGCAAGTAGATAAATAGGAACCGCTCTGGTGGGAAGGTAAACGGTGTTTCCATGCGCTGCTCTGGTTCGCCAGAAGTGGCATAGTCATGCTGGCCACATGACCTGGAAGCTGTACGCCGGTTCTCAGCCAATAAAGCGAGATGAGCGCCGCAACCCCAGAGTCAGACACGACTGGACCTAATGGTCAGGGGTCCCTTTACCTTTACCCTTCTGCGCAACAGCCTGAAGCATGGATGCATGTGTGAGGCTCTCGCAATTCTTCTTAATCCTCTATCCAAGAATCTTTCCAGGTTGTGGTGTCGAAGCCGACCAAGGGTGATCTAGTCCAACCGCCTGAAATGCAGGAATCTTTTGCCCAACTTAGGGCTCAAACTGATGACCCTGAGATTAAGAGTCTCATGCTCTACTGACTGATCTATCCCAGAAGGGTTGGTTAGAAATCCACCTAGTGGGTTAAGCTCAGCTTTGCTCATTGCAAGTTGAACATAACCCACCAGGGAAATGCTCCTGACGAGATGTCTTTAGGCCATTGATTTGCTACTCCAGGCTAACTCTGCTTCAATCTCTACCTGCTTTTTCACTCATGGCCCAGTACTGTTTTCACCAACTCTGACTATATAGACCATTGCTTGCTGTGAATGAAACCTCTGTGTTTGGCAACCTCAAGCTTGAAGTTCTGATTACTCCTGCACATGTTGATAGATTTAGTTCAATTTGGTTGTTCCCTGTTCTTCCTATTCCTCTGATCGTGACATATGGTATGCATTACAGATTTTCAGAGGCTAAGGGTATATGTAATTTACAGCTAGATCCTAAATTAGTGTAACTACGTTGCAGTCAGCTTGCATCTAGCGAACCTTTTCTATACAGATTGCAAATCCAGACTTGCACATGCAGCTAATTATGATCTCCTTGATGAAATAAATATAACATTGGTAATATTGACAAGTAAATGTTATTGGTGTGTAACCTCCGGGTATAGGGCGGCATATAAATTCAAACAACAACAACAACAACAACAACAACATCAGATTCATACAGTTCCATCATCTTTAAAACAGATACTTTATGCCCATTTAAATATGGAGCACAACTGCCGTGTGGTACTATTTGACTATAATATTCATTGCATATGATTTATTCCTAGTAAGTGACTTTGTTCTTAAATTAAATGAATTATGCCTTTACTCTTTATTTCCTTAATGGCCATTTTAAAAAAATGCACTCAAAAATAAGGACAGCAAATAACTCTTTCCCACCCCTACCCCGGCCTCTTTCCTCAGTTCTTTTTGCTGTAGAAACCATTAATAACTTGTGACTTCAAGTTCATAGGTCATATCTGAGAAATTCAGAGCAACCTAGGAAAACTTAATTTGGAATGACATACGTGCCAACCCTCCCCTTCAAAAATGGCAAGAGGAATTCACATCTGAGTATCCATTTTTTAATTTTTTTTTTTAAAAAAGAGATGCTTCTGTTGACTGTATTGTATTTTAGTCTGAGCCTGGAATGTGAGTTAGTGCAAGTTCTTCCTCCAGTGATTTAGCATAGTGTAAGCGTACTGAAAATGCAGACTTCTTTAAAAGATCAAAAAATAGAGAAGAAAACAGAATGGAAGTGGAACTTGGGGAGGTTATGTCAGTATAATTTAAAGCAGGTATGGCCATTGGTAGCCTCTGGGCCACTGCCAATAATGTGGTCCTACACAAACACACACACACACACACACACACACACACACACACACACTGCCAGATTTACGTATAAGCTAAGCAAGCTGTAGCTTAGAGCCCCACTCTCTTGGGGCCCCCAAAAAGTTTAAAGGTTATGTCAGTATAATTTAAAGCAGATATGGCCATTGGTAGCCTCTGGGCCACTGCCAATAATCTAGTCCTACACACGCACACAGAGTGCCAGATTTACGTATAAGCTAAGCAAGCTGTAGCTTAGGGCCCCACTCTCTTGGGGCCCCCCAAAAAGTTTAAAGGGAAAAGAACCTGGATGTACATTTCCAAAATATAAGATAAAAAACAAATAAAATAAAACCTACATACAGCAACAGAGTTTTGTGTTGTGTAGGCTCCTATGATGTAAGTAATGGGCCCCGCCTGCTAGCCTGCTCCCTAAAATATCACAGGGTTGCTCATTTCTGTATATAGGGTGCCTACATTCTGCATGTCCTGCCAACCTAGCAGTTCGAAAGCACGTCAAAGTGCAAGTAGATAAATAGGTACCGCTCCGGTGGGAAGGTAAACGGCGTTTTCGTGCGCTGCTCTGGTTCGCCAGAAGCGGCTTTGTCATGCTGGCCACATGACCCGGAAGCTGTACGCCAGCTCCCTTGGCCAATAATGCGAGATGAGCACGCAACCCCAGAGTCGGTCACGACTGGACCTAATGGTCAGGGGTCCCTTTACCTTTACCTTTACATTCTGCATGTGCAAATGGCTTTCGATACCTATTAGGTCCATAAATTACCATATAGCATATATTCAACACAAAAAAATAGCGGCAATTTGTTGTTGACAAAGGACAGATGGACATATAAAGGGCTCCATTACCTTCAGTAGCTTAGGGCCTCATCAAACCTAAATCCGACCCTACACACATAGTTTCTAATTCCCAATACAAAGGGGGGAGGGCTAGCGGAATACATTTTGGCACCTGAGACGGATCGCAAAAGAGCACCCCCCATTCCCCATCAGTGAAAAAGGGGTCGGGGAAGTTCTGCATCAGGAATGGGAGTGTAATGGGTCAGGAGTCAGCTTTGCCTGTTGAACAGCAGCCTGAAGGGGGAGAAGGGGGAGTGACTCCACCTGCAGCTGATCAGGCTCCAAGGACACAGAGTCTTCTTAAGCAGAGCCTTCTTAAGCAGCAATTAAACTAATGAAACTGAATTAGGGACGAGCCGACCCAAGTTGAGTTGCACAACTCAAATTGATTTGTTGTTGTTGTGTATATGTCAGCGATCCCAAAGTTTGAGAGTCAGTAGCACAGGTGTTGTCAAGGGTGTTGTGAACAAGCCCACTGAAGAAGATAACAGTGGCTACCCAGACCTCGTTGCTGGTTGTGAAGGGCCCCTCACGACAGTTCTGGCCCCCAGATGTAGGTCTGCCACTGACAGAACTCATTCAACTACATATTACGCTGCACTTTTTGAATTACTGTTGCTCTCGTGTGAGAGAGAAATGGCAAATACGTTTTCTTGACTTCACTGTCTTCATCCTTCTATTTGCATAGGAATTACAAAAAAGGCCATTTAAGTGAAAGGGGCCTCTGTGACAAGCAAGATTTCCACTGTTGTGCAAGATTTCGTAAGTCGCCTACTCAGTTAAATTTCCCCACAAAGTATCTCTTTCTCTTCATTAGTTAAACGTTGTTTAGGAGGAAAAGGGCCTTGACTTAGGAAAAGGCCTCTGAAAGCATTCTAGCATTTTATTTTATTTTATTTTATTTTTATTTTATCAGGATGAATTTCTTCAGAAATTGGGGTTGGTTTCAGCTTGTGATATTTCATACCTTCCAACATTTCTCCGCAGAGACGCAGGCCTGGCCAAGACGGCTTGCCTGTTATAGCTTCTGGGCTTGATGAGGCATGTGAACCTCACCTGAGCCTTCTCCAGCTGAGGAATCACACACCTGGGCTAACAAGCCCCACCTGGGCTGTGGGTCCTTGCCTGCCTTCCCTCACTACTGACAGGTGTAAATTCTGGAATCCGGAGGTCAGGGGTGGTAAGTCCCATTTTGCCACTTGGGGCAAAACAGGAAGTGCCACCCTGTTTTGCCACATCACCACCCATGGGATAATCACCGCCACCTAACAGTGGCACTGGAGCTGTACCATACCCTCCAACATTTTCCCAATGAAAATAGTGACGTCCCTTTGCATAATGATAATTTTACTACTTATATCCACGCATCTTACTGGGTTGCCCCAGCACTCTGGGCAGCTTCCAACACATACAAAAACATAATAAAACATTAAACACTTTTTAAAAAAAAACACTTCCCTATACAAGATTGCCTTCAGACGGCTGGGGGGGGGTGTGTGTGGAGAACTCCATACCCTCCAACATTTCTCCAATGAAAATAGGGACATCCTAAGGAAAAGTGGGACATTCTGGGATCAAATCAGAAACCAGGATGGCTTCTCTAAATCAGGGGCGTCCCTGGAAAATACAAATCTGCTTTAAAAAACACAAAAAACACAGAAACAGACTTTTGTGGTTATGGAACTGACACAGAATTGCATTGAAAAGGGAGGGGGGCAATTAATGGGAATTCTTAAAACACTCGGTAAGCAAACCAGGATGAATGCCCCTTGTCATATAGCCTCTCCATAAACAAATTAGAACAAAGGCTCAGTAAAGACTGGTCTAACCTCTCCATCGTCTAACCATAAGCTTTGTGCAAGCAAATCAGGACAATACTCGATAAACACGTCATGTGGAGGAGCCCATAGAAAAAGCTGCCACCAGAGGAAAAGCAAGTGTGGTAATAGGAGAAGAAGGAAAAAGGGGGCCGGGAGAATGACCCCCCTCTTTGGCTTGCTATTGCAAGACCATCTTGTGGTGGCATGTCATTCTAGGCCTTTATATAATAGTGTATCGTGGATTTTCAGTTCATACTCTATAAGGAGGAAGCTGGTAGCTTTTTTCCCCTTTGTCCTCTTACAGCCAAACAAGTTTTTTTCTGAATGAAGCATTAGTTTTTCCTTCTGTTTTGTTTAACTCCAGCTTTGCTCCTTTCCCTCAAAGCCATCTCCTTATACACCCTTCAGTGCCCTCACCTCAGGAGGCTGTAAATAGTACTGTGGTTGCTAGGCAAAAAATGTGACCTTTATTGCCGGCCATCTTGCTTCGTGTTCCCTGTCACACTCCTCCATACTGCAGCCGTCTCTGGTTTCAGTGTGAACTTCCCCTGAGTTCTCTGTGCATCTATTACGCTGTATAGCTCAGGTTGGGGTTCTTTAGCAAGGTAAAGGTAAAGGGACCCCTGACCATTAGGTGCAGTCGTGTCCGACTCTGGGGTTGCGGCACTCATCTCGCTTTATTGGCTGAGAGCCGGCGTACAGCCTCCGGGTCATGTGGCCAGCATGACTAAGCCGCTTCTGGCGAAACAGAGCAATGCACGGAAACGCCGTTTACCTTCCTGCCAGAGCGATTCCTATTTATCTACTTGCACTTTGACGTGCTTTCGAACTGCTAGGTGGGCAGGAGCTGGGACCGAGCAACGGGAGCTCACCCCATTGTGGGGATTCGAACCGCCGACCTTCTGATCAGCAAGCCCTAGGCTCTGTGGTTTAACCCACAGCGCCACCTGGGTCCCCATAGCAAAGTATCCCCATAAAACAAAGGGGGGGGGAAATGTGAGTTTGTGTTTCTTCTCGTAGTGGCCAAAGGACCTACAGTAGACAAGAGCAGCTTTCACTTTGAGACAGAGTATTACGCTTCCTGAGGTCAGTTGTGCAAGCGCACCCAGCATTTGAGGCTTCTTGCTGGGCTGCAAGAAGGTCTGCTGTAGAGTTTACACAGGTCTTGACAATGATAGGAATTGGCAGCTGTGCTGAAAAACCTGTTGAGTATTTGACTGGGGCAACAGCTGAGACTTCAGGGTGGCTGTTTTTTATTTCAGTTCCAATCCTCCTTCCATATTCTAGACCTGTGTATGCAGGGAAAGTGGACTGGATGTGCCCCGTGTCTGCAATGTCACCCACATGGCATTGTCCTCGTCCAATTGGCAGTCTGCATTCCCTGTCCCCAATTTAATCCAGATTTTCCCAATCCACAAATAACACAGTAAGTCTGCGTTCACATGACAGTTTATTCCATTTAAATCTGACATCTCAGCAACTGTTAATCTCTGCATTCTGTTTTAGCTTTCACGTGCCATAAAAGCCGCTTGTGGAAATATAGTAGAATGTAACAGAGGTTTAAATTCAAGCCCTAAACTTTATACTTTGGAATGGTTGACAATTAGAACTGTAACAACTACCTGATTAGCTAGGAGTTGACCGATGTTATTGAAACTCCCATTGGGCTGGAATTGTTTAAATTGTTGTTTCTTTGCACACTGTTTTTATGTGATGGGCCAATGGCCGTAATAAAGATACCATACCATACCATACCATAACAGAGGTTTAGTGCTCATTTCCATGTTAACGGCTTCCAGGTAAAACACATCAAGTTCAATAGGGCTTGTTCCCAGGAAAGTGGGTATAAGGTTGGAGCCATAAGTGTTCAAGGTACCCTGTTGATGAACACTGGAATTCAATGTCACAGCAGTTTCTTCCCTGTCTATTGTTTCACAGCAGATACTTGGGACAAGATAGAGCATCTGCCAGATGAATGTTGCGAAATCGGACATGAGAAGGGAGCAAAAAGGTACTGAAAAACACTGGAATTTTCTTTTTCATAGCTTGTATTTTGACTAATACAGGGGCGTAGCAAGGGGGTGGGGGGCGGGCCGCCCCGGATACCACCCCAGAGGGGGGTGACACTTTTTTTTTTAATTAATTTAATTTTTTTTTTTTTAATTTTAACTTCATTGAAAAAAAGAGATAATAGACACACACACACACACACACACACAACCCCCCACACCTCACAAAGTGGCACCATCAGAGGGGGGTGACACTTTTTATTTTTTTATTTTTTATCATTTTATTATTATTATTATTATTTATTTTAACTTTATTGAAACAAAAGAGATAATAGACACACACACACACACACACACACACACACACACAACCCCCCACACCTCACAAAGTGGCACCATCAGAGGGGGGTGACACTTTTTATTTTTTTTATTTTTTTATTTTTTTATTTACTTTAACTTTATTGAAAAAAAAGAGATAATACACACACACACACAAAAACCCCACACCTCACAAAGTGGCACCATCAGAGGGGGGGGGGTGACACTTTTTATTTTTATTTTTTTATTTTTTTACATTTTTTTATTTTTTATTTTTATTTTAACTTTATTGAAAAAAAAAGAGATAATAGACACACACACACAAAACCCCCACACCTCGCAAAGTGGCACCATCAGAGGGGGGTGACACTTTTTAATTTTTTTAAATTTTTTAAAAATTAAAGTGGTGGGGGGTGACAAAAAAAATTCCGCCCCGGGTACCACCTGGGCTTGCTACGCCTCTGGACTAATAGGTTTCTACCCATCCACCTCTATCTCTCATTTTTATCAAATTCAGGTGGTAATGGTCTGGTCTGGAAGTGGGCCAATAAACCCATTCTCAATCTAGGCAAGACAAAGCTCCTGCTATTAGTGTTTCACCTACCCAGCTGTTATTCAACCTGTTTTGGAGGAGGCTGCATCCCCATAAAGGACCAGGTTCAATGTTTGGAGGTGTTCTTTGAATTCATCCCTGGAAGCACAGGTGGCCTCAGTAGCTCAGTGTGCCTTTTATCAGCTTATGCTGATAAACTGTTACCCTGTCTGGACAGAGATAGCATTGCTACAGTTATCCATGTTCTGTAGTAACCTCTCATTTGGATTACTGCAAACTGTTATGCATATGGCCGGAAAATTAAACTGGTCTGTTCTGGGACCAATTCAAGTGCTGTTTAAAACCCTAAACAACTTGGATCCAGTTACCGGAAGGATCGCCTCCTCCCACATAGTGGGAGGATCCCTAGCGAACAGGGCCAGTGGTCAGGTCCCAAAACATCTGGAGAGCCAAGGTTGCCTATGCCTGTCCTACCTGAACCTTAAGATCATGTTCTGAAGTCCTTCTTTGAGTTCCCTGACAAATGGGAAGGTGACCACTAGACAGAGGGCCTTCTCAGCGATGGCACCCTGGCTGTGGAATGTCCTCCCCAGAAAGGTTTGCCTAACACCTACACTGTAGCATTTTGGCATGAGATTAAGACCACTTTATTCCCCCAAGATTTTTAATCTTACGATCTTTCTTCATATCACTTTACTGATACTGTTCTCTGATGCTGGCTTTATCTGATTCTAGATTTCATATCTATGTTTTATCATCATATGGCTTTAATTTTTCTCTGTAAGCCACCCAGAGAAACCTTTCTATTTCTATTTTCTATTTACCAAATTGGTGTACTACCCTATACCCATAGGTCTGGGGCAGTTCACAACAACAAAAAATTGCAATATACGAAGCACAAAATACATAAATAATCAAAGAACAAAATACATACCGGTAATAAAAATTAAATCAGAACATAATAAAAGCAATCAGAACAATTAACAATACTAATGTATGTGCACTAATAAACAATACACTTCCCAATGAAAGCTCCTAAACAATACTCCAGCCCACAAATACAGAACTCTAAATTAACGTGTAATGTTTAACAATTTAAAACAACCCCACCCTCCTTTGTCATTGGGCAGTACTGTATATAAATATGGAAATTAAAATCAAATAAAATGCAGACAGCTTGAATGAATATATATATATGAAATGTCTATCTGATACCGTTTGTATAGTGATATAGTTTTGCAGTCATGAGGGAGCCTTGCCCACTGGGCAGTCTAAGATGCGTATTAATAAGATAGGAAGTACAATACAAAAGACTGGCCAGCACAGCTCTAAGTATTCAACCTCAGGCAGAGAGCTGTCAGCCAGGAAATGATCCATGCCTAAATGTCTTTGACAAATGACTGGTATGATGTCAACACACCAAGGGGGAGGGGCCCCGATTCCACCAGAGGTTAAGGAATTCCCCAAGCAGTTTTGAGCAAGAGTGGCGTAAAAGATACAGTATTGGATTTGATACAGGGAAATTTCTATTTAAACCCCTGCTCAGCCATAAAGGTCATGGTGTGACCTCGGTCTATCTCTCTACCTACCATAATTCACGGGTCTGTCCATTGTTGTGATAATATGATGGGGGAGGAGGGCATTACACCGCGCTGAACTCCTTGAAAAGGGAGGGGGGAGAAATGTAAACAATAATGTAATAAATGGCTAACACCCTGTTTTAGTGTCTTGGACCAGCTGATAATACTTGAGGACAAAATCCAAGGATCTTTGTAAAACTGTAACTCAAATATAAAATACCCCGCCCTTTCCATGGAAATTCCCAGGACAATCAGATGCATCTACCAGTAATGCTTGTTTACTCCTTTCAGATCAGAATGCATCTACCTTGGATGGAGAAATGTTGGAGGGTTATGATGTCCCTGTTTCCATGGGAGAAATGTTGGAGGATATGGAGTTATGCAACCCCTAAGTCAAGGAGATAAGAAACTACGAAACCTTTAGAAGACATCTGAAGGCAGCCTTGTATAAGAAAGGTTTTTTAAAAAAATGTTTAATGTTTTATTAAGTTTTTAAATGTGTTGGAAGCCACTCAGAGTGGTTGGGGCAACCCAGTCCAATGGGCGGGATATAAAAATAAAATTATTATTATTATTATTATTATTATTATTATTATTATTATTAGATGATGATGATGATGATGATGATGTAATAGGACATCCCTATTTCATCAGAGAAATATTGGAAGGTATGGACCAGGGGTGGGTTTTTAAAACCAAGACACACGTTACCTTCCAGGCAAGCTTTCTGGGACTACAAGCTGCTGGAGGGCGGAGAAAAAAATGTACAGTAGGCTAGTTTTACACTTACTCTTGCACCCCTCTCCATCTTTCATCCAGGAAAGCAAAAAGCATGATCAGAGTTCCATAACATGTTCCAGCCAAGCAAAAACACTCAAAAAGGAGTAGAGTAAAAGTAAAAAATAACAACAGTAGACTGATGAGGGGTGTGACCTGGAGGGAGGGACAGTAGCTAAGGAGATGGAGCACTGGAGTCGAATGGAGAGAGTCCCAGGTGCCAGACAGAGAGACCTGAGGGCAACAGTTGGCCTTTGACTTGAGGTTCCGCACTCCTCATGTGGACAATATTGAGCCAGGTAAACCAATGTTCTGGCTCCGTATAAGACACTTTCCTCTGCGTAACGACTGAAAATGGATAGTGAGAGGGACTCATTTAGTGAGGGGTACCTCAGGATTCTGTCCTCTCCCCCATGCTTTTTATTTTATTTTTTTAAATAATTTTTATTAATTTTAAAATTTTATAAACATAGAACATTACATAACGGTCAGGATTCATTACTCCCCATCTCTCACCTTGGGGAGTTATTTAATCTTACCCTCCCTCTCACAGAGGTAAACCCATTTAATATTTTCCCTGACCTTAAACATATCATTATCTGGCTTCGGCCTAACCCTATTCTCGGGTAGACCATTCTTGGTTACAAAACATGATCATAGTGACTTCCTCCGCACCTCCCCAGTGGCTGCATTAAACAAAACATACTTCTGGTTCAGGTACATAGGTATACTAAACATTTCTTTAACATTATTCAGAACATAGTTCTAACTCAAATACAATATCTTTAATTCTTATTTCACCTCATCTTCTAATTCCAACCTCCGCGTCCTCCTCCCAAATCTTCTATAAATTTCCTTCTGACTCCCCTTAATCTTCAGGCTCCCAACTTCGAAAGATCCTAACATAATCCTAGCTCAAAACCATGTCCAGCATAAATTCTCAAAATCCACATATATAATCAATCCCTGGTTGCCCACCTACCCTGCTCAGCCCTCCCCTCGCCGTTCCCCAGTCCAAGCCCAAGTGCTTGCTTGCAGTTGGGCTCCATCATCTCTGTGTCTTCTCCGCTGTTCCTGCTCCCAGTTTTTAAAGAAATTCTTCTTCTCCTTCATTGGTGTCCTCTTGCGCCGAGAAAAGTTAACTTTCACAGATGTTGTTTTCTTAATTCTTTTCTTGGGTCCAAATATCTTGTGCCGAGAAGAAATTTTCCTGTAGCGAGGCTTGTCTTTAACCTTGGAGGGGATTTCTCCCCCTTCCATCCTTTGTGCAGCTGGGATGACATCACTGTTGTTTACGACTCCTCTCATTCTTGCAGTTTCCGCTTGGAACTCCTTTCTCAGTTCCCAGATTTTTTCAAGGACCTTCTTCCAGCCTCCTTTGTCCAAATCATCCTCCATTTTCAAAGACATAGCTGTATAAAATTCCACACCGAACCAAAGCCAAGATCAAAATCCAACTTTCCACAATAAAATCCAACAGGTCCGATTCAAATCCTCCACATGTCAAACTTGATAGTTAGTTGCCCCCCCGATCAGGGGTGTCAAAAGGATCGAATCTCTATTGCCAAGCCAAATTCCGTTACAGTTTCAACCGCGTCGGTAATAAAGTTCCTGATTTAGTGCCACAGTAGCAAGGGACGGACCTCCGTAAATTGCATCCCTGTACTTCGCCAAATTAAGCCAAATTCTTCGGTACTTTCCTAGTACTCACGTTTAAAGTGTCCAATCTTGTCCTTTTACGGAGGAATCAGCGCGCTCAGATGGGAAGGGCTCGCAGCTTCAACCCGGCGGGCAATGGCGATCCGAGGGGCTCCGTCGCCCCGCGTCTCACACGGCAGCCTCTACTGTGGCCGCCGCGGGAGTTGGGGCGACGTTAAGAGCCACTGCCGGATCCTTGGGTCCCGGGAACCAACTCCCGGGAGTTTTGGGGGCTGCGTTGCTGTCGCAAGCACCCCTTTAAGCCGGCCGGGTCGGGGAATGCCAGCAGCGGCATGTCCCCCGACCTTCCCCTCCGGCGCGCCGACCGGAAGCCTCCCTCCCCCATGCTTTTTAACATCTATATGCAGCCGCTGGGGGAAATCATCAGGGGGTTTGGACTGGGTGTTCATCAGTATGCGGATGATACCCAGCTCTACCTCTCTTTCAAATCACAACCAGTGAAGGCGGTGAAGGTCCTGTGTGAGTGTCTGGAGGCGGTTGGAGGATGGATGGCGGCTAACAGATTGAGGTTGAATCCTGACAACACAGTAGTACTGTTTTGGGGGGACAGGAGGCGGGCAGGTGTGGAGGACTCCCTGGTCCTGAATGGGGTAACTGTGCCCCTGAAGGACCAGGTGCACAGCCTGGGAGTCATTCTGGACTCACAGCTGTCCATGGAGGTGCAGGTTAATTCTGTATCCAGGGCAGCAGTCTACCAGCTCCATCTGGTATGCAGGCTGAGACCCTACCTGTGGACCACCAGATTTCATTAGACTACCATCAGCCTGTCCAGAAAGGCCAATGGTCAGGATGATGAATCCAGCTGAATGTCAGGCTGCAGATTCCCCTCCCTTGGTTTATTGCATTATGGAGTAAGAACTGCCGCAGAGGCAGTTTTAAAGCACTGTCCATGTAACGGGTGGTTATATGTATCTTCCATTTCTTGCATATGAAAGCATCCGGCCCACAAGATAGAATGTATATTCCTATCATAAATGTTTTGCAGTCACTCCGCCAAATGACAAGTGAAAAGTGGCTAACAGAAGCAATTTTGATTTCAAGGTAACGTTCTCTAGACCACGGGTTGATTTATGATCTTCTGAACCAGCACCAATAGGCTGCTCAAGCAGAACCATCAGTGGTAAAAGACGATCACCGGACCTATTGAAAGTAGGAGATACTTAATTAATCAGCAGATGGAGGAAAATCCCTGCTTATGAAAACAATGTTAAATCTTTTTGTCTGCTAGGCCCGTGTTGTTTTACTTTTTTTTTTAAAAAAAAATGCCAATTAAGGTATTAGTTGACATAAAAGAAAGCCACGGGGATGAAAAGAACTGAGATGGAAAGAAAAATAATAAACAAGGGTAGATTAATCACTTGACAGCACCATGTTTTGTTACATGATTTTTAAAAACACAGAAGACCACACACTTGTACCACCAATGATGTTAATATGAGTGCCTCATGTCAACAACATTAGCACTTTTTATTCCATGTTATCACTTAAGCTTTTAAGGTGAAACCTCGCTGCAACCTGATTGTAACATGTTGGGTGCCTTATTCTTTTCTTCCTAAGTATTAATTTCCTATCAATCGTTTTATCTCTGAAAAAAGGAAAAGGTTCCATATA
Source organism: Darevskia mixta (assembly GCA_034641385.1). Taxonomy (NCBI): domain Eukaryota; kingdom Metazoa; phylum Chordata; class Lepidosauria; order Squamata; family Lacertidae; genus Darevskia; species Darevskia mixta. The sequence goes on from JAWWNH010000105.1 coordinate 6,258,242, forward strand.
GAATTAAAATCATATGGGTGGTTGTCGGGTTTTAGGTTGGTGTTTTTTTGGGGGGGTGTAACATAAGTGGACAGTATGTTTAAGATTACTTTTTAAGGAAATGAAACAATCCCTTTACAAAAATTCTGGACAGTTTACTAATGGTATACCAAAATGACATTTCTATTTTAGCATTCAAGAGCATAGTAATTAACCATTGCTAGATCACCACCTAGTAAATCTCTGGGATTATTTTATCAAGCACTAGACTAGGCCAGATGGGGCCCCAGCTTCTTTATTTGTCCCTTGGGACTCTGCCCAGGCCATAGAAGCCAACTCCAAGGGACCAAAGTCACTTTGGCCCCCCAATAAAATATTTGAGCCCCCCATTGCCATTCAAATGGTGTGTGTGCACTGCATCTTGTGATCAATTATGCGGGCTGGGTCTTATCTGGACCCCCTCAATATTTTGTTCAAATTGGTATCCCTGTCCCAGGCCACACACCCCTCAAGTGTATTTGCTTGGCTGGACCTGTGATCATTACTGCTGGTTGCCTGGAAAGAGGATGGAGTATACAAACCTCTGACTTTTGCATGACTGGAATGAAATCTGTGGTACAAAAAAAGTAAGAGTTGCCATTTGCTCCTCCTCTGCCCACTCTTGCATCAGGCCCTGCCCACCACAGCAGGCCGTCTGAAACATAAGACAGAGTGAGGCAGCCACCTCAGGCGGCAGGATCCCAATCCTCACTTTCCTTTCATGAAAGGAACAGCATTTCTTCTACACATTTATGGAGCAGCAGTGGTATGCAGTCAGTGGACCAGGGAAACTAGGCTAGTTAGAATAAAGTATTTAACAATAATAATAATAATAATAATAATAATAATAATAATAATAATAATAATAATAGCAATAATTTATTTATACCCAGCCCATCTGGCTGGGTTTCCCCAGCCACTCTGGGCGGCTCCCAACACGATAAAACACCAAACACTAAAGACTTCCCTAAACAGGGCTGCCTTCAGATATCTTCTAAAAGTCAGATAGTTGTTCATTTCCTTGACATCTGATAGGAGGATGGTCCTCAGGGCGGGTGCCACTACCGAGAAGGCCCTCAGCCTGGTTCCCTGTAACCTCACTTCTCGCAGTCAGGGAACTGCCAGAAGGCCCTCGGAGCTGGACCTCCGAAAGGGAGGTGCAATGCTCACATGTGACATCGCCCCCACGCCTGCCCTCACATCCTGGCGCCTCTGCCCCTAACAATTCCCTTATGAAAAATTTCACCACACTGTGGAGCAGCCTTTCCTGTACTCCATTACCTCTGCAGCCCCTTTGGGAACCACGAGGGATATGGTGTTATGGGTACAGATGTATGTAGGCAATCACCTAGGTAGGGAAGCAGAGGTGCCATTGTGTCCATTTATGTGGGTGATGGTAATGTGCGGAGTGCTGAATATTTTTATAGGGCAGATGAGCCGCAGCAAGACAGTGTATAACAGTCAGAAGAAGCCTCTTCTTTCCATTGCATCTAAATTTTTGCACTCGACAGTAATCAAATAAGGAACACCGAACAGAAGCTTGTTCGCATTACAGAGCAGGCGGACTCCAGATCTTCCCCAACAGCCCTTTTTTCCCTTCCACTAATCTCGGAGAGTTAATTATAGTTACCCAAGTGCTGTGGAATGAAGTTTATCTCACCATGAAAACAGAGCAGTAGCGGAAGTCTTGGAGGGATTATGAGTGTGTAACTGTCAGATGCCAGAGTTTGTGAACAAATACTGAGGGCAACTTGGAGAAAAGGGGCTCTCCGACCCAAAATAAGAGAAGTGGGCTTTATTTTTAGTTTAAATTTGACATACAGCAGAAGAGAATTCCAGCCAATTAACCCTTTTGACCCCCACCCCCAATGACTGCATGTGTCCTTCATAAAATATACTAAGGCCAGACTCACGACTAGAGTACTCTGCATAGCTATGTATCTCAATATGCTTGCTTATAAAATTTCTATTCCACTTTCTAGCCCTTCCCATGCGCCTCTGCAGCAGCATACAAGCCAATAACAAGGTATCAACCACAATGCACTTCAATGTAATAGAAAACGTTATACATTTAAAGCTGTGTTTCCCAAACTTAGGTCTCCAGCTGTTTTTGAACTACAGTTCCCATCATCCCTGACCACTGGTCCTGCTAGCTAGGGATGATGGGAGTTGTAGTCCAAAAACAGCTGGAAATCCAAGTTTGGGAAACACTGATTTAAAGCAACCAAGCAAGCACAGCTACTCAGAGATAAAACAATCTGTGTTCTGATAGAATACCACCCACCAGCAGTTATTGCTGAAAAAGCCTACCTAAACTTGTTGCCATTTATTGCTGCCACAAAGGCATTCAATATCTTTTTTTCAGTTCAGAACTGAAAATACGATGGCGAAATCTTGAGACAGCATGCATCAGCGTGATGATACTAGGTCATTTTAGTTGTTCTTTAAAAGGCAGAATCCTGTAAGTCACTTGGAGACAGAGCCATAGCTAGGTGGTCTTGCACCCCTGGCAGAACCGTCCAGCTTGCGCCCCCTAGCCACGGACAAATTAGCTCTTCTTTCCGCCTTTCCTCCACCCCCCTGCATCCATTCAATCCACTCTCTATTTAAAACCATTTCTTATGAGGCAATAATCAACATTTATATTTATGGACATATATTTTAGCCAATTTTGCACCCCCCAATCACCCCAATCATCTTGTTTTTGGACCTTGTGGTGCAACCGTCGCTCAGGATATGGAAATGCCACATTCTCTGATCGATGCTCTTAGACAAAAGCTTGCCATTGTGCACCTACTGCCGTCCCCCAGTTCTAAATGCTCTGATTATTAAACCATTCTTAGAATAAGCTGTTTCATGCTCTTTGTACTATGCTAGACTACATCCCTGGTGATTAGCTGCCTCTTGCCTTTGAAGATTTAAGTGCAAGGAAACTATACTTCTCTGACCTTTTCATTTATTTTCTGAACTCTCGAAAGATTATTGTTTGGCACAATAGCAGCAACGCACACGCTGGCTGGTAAGAATGCAATAGTTTTCTCAAACAGAAGATGCATGCAGGAAAACAGAGCATTTCTCTCTGTCACCAAACTCACTGCCACAATGAAATCTATTTCTGAGACATGCAATTTGCACCTAGAATGTGCGTATTTCTTGATTTGAAACGACACTTTTAGTGAAATAACGGGGGTCTTATGGTCAAAGTATTAATCGGGGTTTGCCAGCTGTGTCTTACCGTGAAGTCTTGGCCTTCTCTCCTGAACAGTTCGTCAAGCACAATGTGGATCTCTTGTGTATCGAGAAGAATAGACTATTCATGCCAGATCTCTGCAGTGTCCCTATTTTTGAGATGTGGTCTATCAAGCCCATATCCTTGAGTTTTAATTTAATTCTTTGTCATGTGCCTATTAAGTTAATTGTTCACACTTCACCCACAGTAATTACTATATTGTTCCATGATTGTAACTCTATCTGCACTATTTCATCACTGTTTAGCCTACTCGTATATCAGTATGGAAGTCCAAAATAATAAGACAAATAAGCAGAAATCATGTAAAACGTTCTCTCTCTCTCATATATCTCATATATATATATATATATATATATATATATATAACCTGACTTGAATTAACAAAGCTCTAGAATAGCTAGGGAGTGAGGAACAAAGAAGAAACCCAGAATTACCATAGCAAATTATTGTAAGTATTCAGAAGGGAGGGCCAGTGTGCTTTGAGGTTTAAAACTCATTTTCCTGACAGTACTATACACAGTTTTGCTTTTCCACTCTTCAGGACTCCTTCAAAGCTGGCCAAAAGTGGTCATGCATGGACTCTTAACCCTTGTCTTTTTTTATTAATATAGGAGAAATAATTTGATCTTTAGCACTATGAGTTGGTTGTTTAGTCGTTTAGTCGTGTCCGACTCTTTGTGACCCCATGGACCAGAGCACACCAGGCAATTAAATGTTTCCTTTAAAAAAAAAGTATTTTATTGCTGGGGCTCCATTACTGGATGTTGAAAAATGAAGAGGAACTTGGCAGGCCTCTTATCATCGTGTGACTCTTCTCCTCCCCCATCTCGCGGTTCAGTGTTTTGCAGATGGCTTTGCCAGTTTCACAATCCATGCACCCCACTTTTGGCATAAATTGAGTCATGATTGAATCAATGCTACAAAATAGCAGCTGGCTGTTAGACACAACAAGGGCACAGAAACTCTCCGGGTATTAGACTAAGAGCCTGTGGGAGAGTTTATTTAGCAGCAAAATGAAGTGAACAGTACAGGTGTATGGAATACTATCAATATTTCATTAAGGGGTTTATGAAATAGAATGTGTCTTCAGGGTTGGGAGTCACTGGAAATCAGTTCTGGTACCTCTCAGATGGGTTGCAGCACCTCTTTCTCCTAGAAAATTTATGGAGGTGTGTTCAGTGTAGAAGAGGCCGAGCCATTGCAAACAGGAACTGAGCAGGAAGACCAAACGGTCCCTTATGTATCAATCAATCAATCAATCAATCAATCAATCAAATTTGCATATCACCCTCCATCTGAAGATCACAGGGCAGCTGACAACCTAAAAATACAAAATGAAAACATGAAATAGCTAATAAAACAAAAACAACATAAAGGAGAAGTAGAGCTATGTGTCATCAGCATATTGCTATCAACATGCACCAAATCTCTGGATAACCCCATTCAGTGGTTTCATGTAGATGTTAAATGGCATAAGGGATAAAATCGAACCCTGAAGAACCCCACACTGAAGGCTCCATGGGGCTGAAGAATACTCCCCAAGCAACACCCCCTGGAAACATCCATCCAAGTAGGACCAGAACCACCGCAAAGTGGGGCCACCCATGCCCCAACTCAGACATCCGCTCCAGAAGGATACCATGGTTGATGGTATCAAAAGCCACTGAGAGATCGAGGAGAATTAACAGGGACACATTTTCCCTGTCTCTCTCCTGACAGAGCTTGTCATACAGGGCTACCAAAGTAGTGGCTTTTTGAGGGTATATTTATTGAGCTCTTTCATGGGCAATACAGGATGGACTTGTGAATGCACTGGTGCCCAAGGGTGCCACATTGGTGACCCCAATGCAAATTGTTCACATTTAGTTTAGAGCAAGAGACCTTATTTAAGTGTTTGTGGCTTGCATCTGAAATTGCCCCAATTCAGTCTCTTCAGAAACCTTTCTACTTTCTAATCTAATGTCTACATTCCAATTCCACTGGGGCAATTCATGATTTTAAAGTGTGTGTTTTTTAACATGCCCACCTTTGTGGTAGAGCTGGGGTTTTTTTTAAGAAAATTATATTGTACCGCACTCGCTTGTACAGCAACATACTTAATACATTACAATGATTTATTACTTGCAACAAGGCTCTGTATTGATTGTTTGTTTGAGATGGGTATCTGAGAAGGTTATTAGCAAGATCGAATTTCAAAGAAACCACTTCAAAACACATTGAGGGTAAGATGAGTAGGTTATATTTAGAGATTGATCATTTGATCCATTTGCAGGTAAAAATGTGCTGGGTTTTTACCCTGACTGTAGCACAGAATGCTAGGCTCAAACAGCAAGCTTATTTAAAGGAAGCAAGTGCACTCATCACCCAAATGTAAATATAATGAGGAAAGTGTGGCTTGCTAAAAAAAAAAACAACCCTGAAAGTAATGCAGTGTTAAGTCTGCAAGTCCTGATTGTAGGCCTGATTTGAACCAAACACAGACCAGTCACATTCTATTCGACAAAGGGCAAAACTTCAGAACCCGATTAACACCAAAACCACGAATTTCATATGATATTTTTGCATTATCACTTCTTACATTGCTTATCACTTCTATCAACTCACAGATTAAAGTTATAATTTGGCCATGTGCCAAGCAACAGAAGTAATGGGAAGAATTTTAAAAACCGAATGATTTGTGCTAACGTCTGTTCATCTTTCACTCGAAGGTAATCACACTTTCAAAAGTAGTTTGCCATGCTGCATGTGCAAGGCTTAGGCTACTGTTTGGGAAACATAAGCCTAAAATGCTATTGAGCACAGAAAATTAGTTGCATTGCCGTCTGGGCCATGGATTAAAACAGGGTGCTAAATATGAGCAAGTTTCCAAAATACCATGCAGAAGAAATAGAAGATGCATCTTTGATGCCTGACATGCATATTTTTTGTGTGACTGCCTTTCTTGTCATTGTTAAAAGCTGTTTTTAAGGTTTTATTTTAAACTGTTGCCAACTACCCTGGGATCTCAGGGTGAAGGGCAGGTGATAAATGGAAAGCACCATTTTCTACATCATGATCTCCTGCCTCTTTTAGTGTTTAAGTTATCCCACTTCCCCAGGTCTCTTTATTCCATAGCCTGTTTCATCATAAGAAACTGAAATAGTGGCGTTGCAATTCACAAAGGCTATCCTGAAAGAGGACAGGGGATAGATAACCTTGCCTAGCACCAACAAAAACAAACACACTTCCCAGTTACCTTTAGGTCACTTTGCGAAGAGGTGGCATGACAAAGGTTTCTGGGGAAAGGCCGGCAGGGAAACAAGACCTAATTTCCCACCCAGCAAATACAAATTATTAGGGTCACGGTACACATACAACTGGGATTTAAACTGAGTTTCAGTTTTAATCAATTGGTTCTTGTTTTATTGTACTGTATTTTAATGGTTTAGGCTGAAATCCTAATCCCTCTCATCTCACCCTCTTACCCCCCACCTGGAAGGGTTTTGCAGAGCCATCAGTGTAACCATAGATCGGCTACTCAAGGCAGAAGAGTGCATGATGATTTTGTCCCAGTCCCTGTACCAGCCCCGGGTTGCTGCAGAGCTCAGGTCCAGATGAGATCCAGTGCTAGCTGGCAATGATTGTTAAACCATATTGGGATCCAGTGGGTCCTGAGCTGGCTCAACCCCTTCCTACTTTTGGAATGGTCCATTTTGCATCTTCCCTATTTGCTTGCTTGCGTGTGTGCATATGGTTTTACAAATTCATTCATACAACTAACGTTCTTGCAAAAATTAAGAATAAAACAAGATTCTTCCGAATCTTAGAACTTCCCGCCTCCCCTTCATGGGTTCTTAAAATACCTTTGTCAACTGCATATTAAAAATTCATACAAATATCTATCTTCCATAGTATTCAAAGTCTTTGTCACATTGCGAGAGTTATTTAAAGCATGCCAAAGAGTTCAAGTGCTTACATATAACACTGACCATATAATCTATGTTTGTCCCATTCTCTATTGGAGTTTTGATCCTTCTGATTTCTGATTTTCCCGGTCAGTCTTGCCATTTCAGCATAATCCAGTATTGCCTGCATGTTTTGGGTCAGCTGGGAAATGTGTGTGTGTGTGTGTGTGTGTGTGTGTGTGTGTGTGTGTGCTTTTTCTTGTTCCAACCCTCAAACACACACACACACACACACACACACACACAGAGAGAGAGAGAGAGAGAGAGAGAGAGAGAGAGAGAGAGACCGGTGTAAGGAGAGTTTGAATTGCTCTGCTACTGTGTTTCACAGAATCATAGAACTGTAGAGTTGGAAGGGACCGCAGGCATGAGTAGGCCCATTAAAGTGAATGGACTAATTACCTATCCATCTACCTACTTTGAGTATGACGTAGTTGGAGATCCCCCCAGTTTGCTTCAACCATTAGAATGAAGTACACATAAATGGAGAGCAAAACCTTCTTCCTCAAAGGGAGATGGTTATTTCACCCTTGTTTTGGTAATTTAGCAGTCTCATCATGCAGCCTATTAAAAATACGCCAGAGAGTGCAAATTGTTGCTAGACTCTTAATTTGCAACTTAAGGGGGGGGGAGCATGGGAAATGTTGCAAACATTTTTTTTATCTGCAGTGCTATTATAAACTAGCGGTTACTGTATACTTATTTTGTTCCAATAAGCGGCCATCCAAGTCCATCTGCTCACATGTGTTATCTAGTGAGCTTGATTTAATTTTGCCAAACCTCCCCTTTCCCTGGAATGTTATCAAATATCTCTTTCATGTCCCCGCACTCCAATGAAAGTTAGAGACCATGTCCAAAGATGTTTAAAATCATGAAACTCAATTCATTTAGAACAGTGTGGGGGTGGATCTGGAACTGGCCAACCCTCCAGAAGCTACTTTGATAGGTGTGTGTGGGGGGGTGTCAATCAGATTGATGCTGACCTAAATGAGGCAGGTGTTCTCAATATTGATGCAACCGACATGCATTTTGTAACTGAGCATCTATTCTGGTGCGCAAAATATATATGCTTTATGTGTGGCTATTAAAGGCAGGGTTGGGAAAGCACACAATATCATGAGTGGGGACTCCACCCCCCTGACTCCATCATCCATGGATGTTAGCCCCATGTATAGAAGAAACATACACATAGCTTGCTTCCTATGGCCATTTACACAAACTGCAAAGGTGGCAGTTGATGTGAAGCCCATCTTTATCAGTGTGTTATCATGGCTGTCATTTGGCAATACAGCAAGCCCTTGCCTTATGCAGGGGTTACATTCTGGGGATTGTACATAAAGCCAAATTGCATATAGTCAAAACACATTGGGTGCAATGATAATAATAATAATAATAAAATTTTATTTTTACCCCGCCCTTCCCAGCCAAGACCGGGCTCAGAGCGGCTAACACCCATAAAATACAACAAAACAATCAATTAAAATGCAAATTAAAATACGATTTAAAATTTAAAATGCAGCCTCATATTTAAACAGGGTTAAACTAAAGCAACCCAAAGGCCAGGTGGAACAGCTCTGTCTTGCAGGCCCTATGGAAAGATGCCAGATCCCGCAGGGTCCTCGTCTCTTCTGACAGACCGTTCCACCAAGTCGGGGCCAGTACTGAGAAGGCCCTGGCCCTAGTTGCAACCAGCCTAGCATCCTTATGGCTCGGGACCTCCAAAGTGTTATTGTTTGAGGACCTACACGGGGCATACCAGGAAGATAGGATTGCCAGAGTCTTTTCCCCTGGCTGCCCAGCCCCTTTCCAACCCTTTAGAAATATATATATATTTAATTGCCAAGTGCGTAAAGCTGAATGTGCACAAGTTAAATTAACGTAAGTTACGGGCTTACTGTATAGCATTGTTGGAGGAAATGATCTATTGTATTAACTATCACCCCATTAGCTGCTTTTTTGGAGGAGAAAATGATGGAAACACTTTCATTCTGGATAAAGTTTTTTTTTTTTTTTTAAGTAGGCCTGAGGAAATCTATGTTTCTTTCTGTGCAAACCTTTTAAAATTCAGTGTGTGCTGCTCTGGACAATACACTGAATTATAAAAAGTGGGGTTGATTCGGTTTTGTCGATTTTTGTTTGTTTGTTTCGTGTTTAAAGAAATTGCATCTCCTTCATGCGTTCTCTTCACATTTGTCTAAAGTGTTACCTCCAACTTATGCAAGGTGTCACCGTGACACCCCTAAAACACCTTTCTCAGCCAAGACAAAAGAATAAGTTAGAATGGAGCAGTGTAAACCTTCCACAGAGTTGCCCCACAATCTGTCTCACTCCCATGCGAAGAGATGATGTTTTAGCACAAATGAAGGAAGGACTGGGTCTCCTGACTCACTCAGGCCTCCGCCTTTCTCAAGAGACTGCCAAAAAGTTGCCAATTAGTGCTAATTGTAGTGGATAAGTTTGATGCTGTGGAGTCCAGTACACTGGGAATTGGATTAAGACCATCAGACTCATTTCCTATCCTGCTGATATGTGGAAATTACTGGAGCTTTTATTCAGGTCACCACCACATTTATAGTCTTGCCCCTTTCCAAGGTATTGTCTGCTTGTAGAAAGGGCCAGAGTGGTCTTCCTGCATTTAAGTCCATTCATCCTAAAGCATTTGATGAATTCCAGGATTTTCTATTGGCTGATTATCTATTTTCTCTCTTTCAGCTGTGTGTTAAGGGACATAATATGTACCAAGACCTTTTATTCTTGTAAGTATACTTTAATGTGGAAGATTCCCATCTGTAGATGTCTAACCCTTTAAAGTTGTGTTTGGATCAAGTTCCCTTCGTTAGGCTCCATTATTATGCTCCCCTTTGATCTGGAAGATTCCTTGTCTGTGATCAAATATACAATGAGCTGAGAGTCATCCTCTTTCATCTCTTGTGATCAAGATGTGTGAACCACTTATTTAGCTCAACCCTGCTTTCAGGATGAGTATTGTCTTTTTCACTTCGCCCTGGTGGGGAGGTTTTTTTTTTTTGAAGAACTGATTCTTTTATACGGGTCCACAAAAGACATTGGCAAAAATGTCACTTCGCATTTGTCAAGAGCACGCTGGCCAATCTTTTCATCAAGTGACCATTTTACAATGGAAAGGAGGGGATGTTGGTAACTTCCATTAATTAGCTGGGCAGAAGGTGTATGCAATTAAGCTACTCAAATCTACTCTCAGATCATCTGAAGGTGCATATTAAGTTAAGCCTCCCATAGCAGGTATCAAAGAAGGCTGAAACTGCGTGAGATCTTCTTGTGCTAAGGTAGCTTTTGAGATGAAATATTCTACCCTCCCTGGTCTTGTTTAAGCTTAAAAGTTGTCTAAGCTTAAGCCCTAGTCAGTACTAACACAATTGTTCTGTCTCGCTGATCAGTTCTGAAGTCGAGCAGGGCAGAAATAAATTGAGAAGAAGATAAACCTAGCAATAAATATGGGTAAATTGGTTTAAAACCAGCCAAATGGCAGCCCAAGCCACTACTGGTCAAAAAGTAATGTTTGAAATGGAAGACTCTGGTCCTAGCTCAGCTGTTTGTGAGTATCAGACTTAATACTTGATAGGCTAAGATGGCATCTTACAGTTCTTTTTGCATCAAAAGGACGCATGATAATTTCTGAGATGAACATCTCTTAGTTTTTGCTGTTGATCCTGTGGATACCATTACAGAGATAAAAAACAAACGGCAAAGCCTTAGCACAAAGGAGATCTGTGTATAGCTTTGTAGCACATACTGCGCCAGACCCTTTTGAATTCCCAAATGTTAGAGTTCTTAGATAACAGTGTAGCGGCAAATATCAGGCATCAACTGTAGCATTCCAGTCCTCCACAAACATTTATGAGTGCCATTTTTTACTTAAGAAATCATGATCTTTTTGGCACTTAGGCAGCTGTTCTGTTATGAGCCAAATGAATCTATGCCATATGGCTATATATCTATAGCAAAGCAAGAGTTGAAGAACTGAGAAGGTACCTATCTTCTAATCTTGATTCCTAGAAGGCTGAGTATTTCAGCCTTTGAGAAACAGAGATATAAAAATCGAAATAGAAATGAATTTTGCATTTTGATTACTAGCAAAAAAAGAATACACAAAGGCCTGTTTGCAGCTGTGGAAAAGACTGCTAATAGATTTGTTCTGCCAATAACTGCCCCTTACAAAATTGCAGTGTGTTTCTGGGCATAATCACAGTTGCATTACGCCATACATAATATGGCCTGCTGAATGAACTTCATCTGAATTAGCAAGGGCTGTGTAATTCCATTACATAAATTGGGACTGAAAGAACGATGATCTGGAAATACTGGAATTCTGTTCACAGCTTCTTGAAAAATGTTGTGAGCTCAGGCCTATAGTTTGGGCACTGGCATGGCTTGGATTACAAAGGAGGCCACTGTGGAAGCATCCATTTAAGGAGAGACGGCAGAGCAGATTTGTGACAAACAGTGGTATTGCTCAAAATGGGTCCAAGTGTGATAAGAAGGAAGGGTGTCATGAACTGGCTGAATGCAGAGGAGTGGCGGGAGACACCAGCTAGGGAACAAGGCTCAGAGCCAGGGAATTGGTGGTGGGATGATGTTGAGTGGTCAGAGGGAGAAGAAGGAGAGGAATGGGAAAAGGAGTCGCTGGAAGTTGAAAAGGTAACAGTGTTTAGTGAGCAGGAAGAGGCTATGGCAGAGAGCAGTCCAGACAGAAGAGGAGGCTGGTGAGGAGGGGGGCTAATACACAGAGTGGAGGCAGGCTGCTGAAGAAGCCAGGGAGTCTCCCCCCTCCTGTGTAAAACAGTTCTCCCCGGGTCTCCCCAAACAAGAGGAATGAAGAGGGTGGAACAAAGAGAGACAAGATGAAGGAGCCTCTGGTTGCTGGGGAAGGACCTGTGGGATAAGGAGCCTTAGAGAGAAGTGGAAGGTCCTCACAACTGCCTCATTGGGGGCAAAGACCTACTGGGAAGCATTGCGGGGATCACTAGTTCTTTTGTTTCTGAGTTGCTTTGTTTCTTTGAACAAAGAGTTAACTTCACAGACACCTTGTGAGTTATTGCTGACTTGCTCCCGACTCCCGCCTTGACAAGGGAAATAGCCAGAGCAATGGGCAAGGGCCATAGCCCAGTAGAGAGACACAGACACAGTTTAAATCTTTGTCACCTCCATAAGGTTGGAGAAGATTCCTCTCTGGAATCCTGGAGAGCTGCTGCCAGAACTATGCCGAACTCGGTGGACCAATGGTCTGATTTGGGATAAGACATCTAACTAAGTTCCAAAAGGGACATACATTTTATGGGTTGTGCCTCCTTGCTCTTGGATCTGTTTTCCTGTTTCAAATTCTAGATCTACTTCAGTGTCACAAACAAGGAGTCTCCATTTCACAGCATGGACAAAAATTCATTGGGTGCTGTGACCCATTCATACAAACAGCTTGCTGTGGGAAGCACAGGTGCCATTTCAAATTGGCTTCCTGCTGATCCTTTTTATTGGAACCCTATTTCTTTTAAATTAAAAACGTGGTGCAATATAACATACATTTATTCTGTAAGAGGTTGAAACGGTTCTGATGACAGAAGAGGGTTATTGCTTTAATGCCCTACTTGTAGACTTCCCAGAGGCAGTGATGATATGGGCAAGGGCTCTTGCTCAGTGGTCAAGCATTTATTTTCGTGCCAAAGCTTCAATCCCAGTAGGTCAAGTCAAGTTGTTTTATTACGGTCAGTGGCCAATATCAAGACGAAAACCCCAATCACAGAATTTAAAAGCTCAGAACAAAATAAAATAATGTAAAATCACATGTCCATAGAAAATCGGTTCTATTTAACTCCTGTTAAATTGGCAAAAATGTACAGGATGAGTGATAATATATGTTGGAAATGTAGGAAGAAGGAGGGTGGATTTTACCATATGTGGTGGACATGCGAGAAAATGAAAGCATTTTGGTAATCGATTTATAATGAATTAAAAAAGATGTTTAAATATACTTTCCCCAAAAAGCCAGAAGCTTTTTTGCTGGGCTTAATGGGGGAAGAAATTGCCAAAAATGACCAAAGACTGTTTATGTATGCAACAACCGCGGCTAGAATATTGGTAGCCCAAAGATGGAAGATACAGGAAGTACCAACGATAGAGTGGCAGACGAAGATGATGGAGTATGCTGAACTTGCAAAACTGACAGGCAAGGTACGAAACCAGGACGAATCTAAATTCCAAAGAGAGTGGAGTAAATTTGTTGACTATCTAAGATTAAACCGTGGAAGTTTGAAGACACTAGCGGGATTGGAATGACCCTATGGCATTGTGGAAAAATTAAAGTAAGAAACTGCATGAATAGAATGGACTAGAAAACCTGCTGATGTGAGGGAGGGAAGTCATAGCTCGGCAGAGCGAGGATGTGTGAGAAATTGTATGTTTATGAATTGTTAAATTTGTTTAATTGGGAAAATAATTTTAAAAATATTTTTTAAAAAGAAAGAAAAGCAGTTCTAGGTGGTCATTTATCTGTCAGAAAGGAAACCCTTCTGAACTGGGATTGTCCATGTTATTCAAATCGTGAGTGCCAGTCATATTTTAATTGCTGCTGAACAAAATTTGCCCACCTTGTATGTTATACCAGGATTATTATCTAGGAGCAACAGAGTGGCAAGGAACTGTTCAGAACTTCCAGTATATTTCTGAAGTATTGGTAGAATAAGGTCAGAACATAAATCTCTATAAAACAAACACTGGGGGGGGGGGAAGCATGTGTTCTACAGTTTCAATTTGGAGGGACAGCGTTTCTCCAAATATGAGATTTTTCTATAGCGCCCTTCAAGGACAGCAGAGGTGAGGACACGGAATCAAGACAGGGTCACCCTCTGAGGGTTCAATCCCTGGTGTGTCAAGGTAGGCCCCAGCTTAATCCAACTAACTTCAGTGGAACTAAATTCAAGTAACTTGGTAAAACTCTTCTGAACTGGGCTGTTCCTGATCCACACCTTTACCATGCTTCTGATCCAGATATTAATGTTTAAATCTTGTTTATAATTGATCAACTCATTCTGCAAAACATGTTTCCCTCTTGGGCTTGCTCTCTTTTTCATGTAGGGAAATACGTTCAGTCTCTCTTCTCGGTATATATGCTTGATCTCAGATATATTTACCACCGTGACCTTTCGCACTAGAAGCTGAATGATACAGTCCCACCAAATTAGTTCTGAATCAGTAAGTTAAAACAAAACAAACACCTCAGCTAGTGAAATCTGAGACAGGACTGGATTATGAGATGGTGGTTGTTTCTAAACCAAAGCCAGTGAACAGAATACAGAATATAGGAAACTGGGTTCATGAGGCCACCACAGACTCATCTAGTTAACTCTGTTTTTTTTGTTCCAAAGACCTCCTTGCACAAACAAGATTCAGAGACTGCCATTTCCAGGTTATAATCCTGTGGCAACATCCTCTGTTTAAGTCAGTAAATGCTTTTAATGTCTTTCAGTCATGCACCCTTGCTGGCTAAATTGTGCTATGCAGCTGTCATTGCATTCATATGAAGCTATGAGCTCTGTTCAGCAGGCATAACCCAACAATTATTTACCTACAGCTCATTCTGAAATGGAAGAAGTGAGACGGAAGCCCCTGATCTTGCAGGAATGTTGGCTCCCGCTACCCCCACTAGTTAGAGAGTTCACACTTCTCGAAACAGTATGCAAAATGAAACATAGTCACCTTTCAAAATTCACGTTTCTCTGGATTTTGCAATGCAGTCCTCCAACAAAGTAATGTGTATCAAAATGCATAGACTAGGGTAAAGTATGCATAAATTCATACACAGTGGTACCTCTGGTTATGTACTTAATTCGTTCTGAAGGTCGGTTCTTAACCTGAAGCACCACTTTAGCTAATGGGGCCTCCGCTGCCCGATTTCTGTTCTCATCCTGAAGCAAAGTTCTTAACCCCAGGTAATATTTCTGAGTTAGCAGAGTCTGTAACCTGAAGCGTCTGTAACCTGAAGCATATGTAACCCGAGGTACCACTGTATTGGTGAAGACAATATAAAAGTGCACAATATTAGGCCAAACCACTTTGCAAAAATGTGTAATTAGGCAAAATTTTCATGCAAATATGTGCATATTATGATAAATTTGCTGATGAATTTTGATGCAGACTTCTTTTCTTAAGCAAATTGATATGGAAATGTAATAAACTGAAGATAAGATTGGGAAATGAGAAATTAAGAGAAAACAAATCTGACAGATCTCCTGAGCCATGTTCCTAATCCTATTGCCATTATAAGAGAATTCAATATAATTTACCTCAGGCTGTAGCTACAATCTTCAGCACATTGACTTGGAAGGTAGCTCCACTAAAATCAAGTATTTAGGACCTGGGATGCCAGACAGCAGGGAGGATGCTTGAGTGCCGTTTCAAGTGTCATAAAAATATTTCAGGCTTATGCTGCCTGTTTTAAAAAACACAGTAGGGGAGGGAAATGAAAGAAATGACTCACTGCTATCATTTTAGCGGAAGTATCGCCACATAGAGAATTACAGCCATCCAAATCACTGTCTCAAATGTTGCCAAGGCATATTCTTGTCCATGTTGCAAGCCTGGAAGAGTTGTTGATGCATTTGAAGATGGGTAGAAGAATTTACTCTCAGACCAGTAGTATACAACCAACATAAACTGTAAGGAAATCTAACTTTCACATCATTTCTGAGACCTTTAATAAGTGTCACAACAATGAAGTGCTAATAATGGGTTTAAAGTGGACTGGAACTCATGGGAGAACCATTTAGCCACCATGCCAACTTCCAGAGATATGTGCCTAAATCAGGATTGGAGAACTCTTGGACTTCCAGATGTTGTTGGACTCAAACTTCCCTTGGTCCCAGTCAGCATGGCCAGTAGTCAGGAATGATGGGAGATGGAGTCTAGGAACATCTGGACACCAACAGTCCTAAGTTCTTGGGAGTAGCATTTGCTTTCAAAAGTGCCATACTTAGGTAAAGGTAAAGGTACCCCTGACCGTAAGGTCCAGTCGCGGACGACTCTGGGGTTGCGGCGCTCATCTCGCTTTATTGGCCGACGGAGCCGGCGTACAGCTTCCGGGTCATGTGGCCAGCATGACAAAGCTGCTTCTGGCGAACCAGAGCAGCGCACGGAAACGCCGTTTACCTTCCCGCCGGAGCGGTACCTATTTATCTACTTGCACTTTGACGTGGTTTTGAACTGCTAGGTTGGCAGGAGCAGGGACCAAACAACGGGAGCTCACCCTGTCGCGGGGATTCGAACCACCGACCTTCTGATCGGCAAGCCCTAGGCTCTGTGGTTTAACCCACAGCGCCACCCGCGTCCCTTGCCATACTTAAGTAAAGGTACCCCTGACCGTAAGGTCCAGTCGCGGACGACTCTGGGGTTGCGGCGCTCATCTCGCTTAGGTTGCCATAAAGAGACATATTTAGAGATGTTCGCTATAGTAATAAGCTCTACACTGTTTCATTCAAACATCCATTCATGGCAGAGCAAAAGCACATTTCAAGCTTGTGTTTTCATATCAAACACTTTGCAGTAATTAGTTGTTTTTTTAAAAAACAAACAAACCAAAAACCTTTAAACATAACTATATTTATCAAAGGTCATATGAAAACAAACAGCTTGTAAATTGTTTTATGAATTACGCCACACTTTATAAGCCTCCCTTGTTAGGCATCAATATTATATATAAACCTCAGTAATAAATATAACTTGGTGATGTTTCTAATAACTTCTTTGGAGAGAGGTGGGGCAGGGGCCAGAGAGGGGAAAGAGAGAATCTGTCTAGCTATATACACTGACAACTTTTCCAGGGCATGTTTACTTCCTCTTGCCAACGGTTTATTCCACTGAAGTGTAAAAGAAACGATAGCTTATTGTGTCTCTAATGATGGTTTTATATCAAAAACTGACTCTGTGATCTTAAAGGCTTACAAATTGTCCCTAGGCACAAGTTTATACAAGTGCACGGCACCATCTGCATGTAATTTTAGCAAACAGATATCATGGAAACTTGCAGTCTCTCCCAGAATAGTTTAATTAGATGTGAAAAGTGGGCTATGCTCTTCCATTAACTTCAACAGTTATAAAAACAGTGTCAAGTGTTTTGCGATTGAGCTGGCTCCACTGTATGGCTCTTTGAAGGTGTGTCTAAGGATCTGGAAGGCATCCATTGCTTCAAACTACCCACTGCCAAGATCAGGCTTCTACTTTGCATCACTTCAGCAGAATTTCATAGGAACGTAGGAAGCTGCCTTAAATTGAGTCAGTCCATTGGTAGATCTAGCTCAGTATTGACTGCAGGATTTCAGGCAGGGATCTCTCTCAGCCCCACCTGAACATGCCAGAGATTGAAACTTGGACTTTGGCATCCAAAGCAGATGCTCTACCACTGAGCCGCACGCGGCCCTCTCCCATAACTGAAGAGTTGAACTTGCCATGCCAAAATCAGTGCCAAACAGTCCCTTGACTCCATGGGATACTAGATTGAATTACTAGTTTTGTTTTGCTAGCAACCTGGATCATTTAAGTTCAGCATTGAGTGATGCTACTGTGAATATATATATGTATGATGACAGTTATGCTGGTGTTACTTGATCCTTTGGCAAATGACTAGGCAAATTCTAGTTCTAGGAATACAGTATATCTCTATTCTGGTGAGCCACTGATTCAAACAGAGCGGTGGGACATAAGTGATAGTTTCCCAGATAGAAGGGAACTTGAAGGAGGAAGGATGCAAACATTTAGCTCACTTGTGCCTCTAGCAAACAGATGTTGCATGCTTCTTATTTTTCCAAAAAACCTCCCAACGTGGGGCAAAAGAACACATGAAGCTGCCTCATATCGTTGATTTTTGATAAGAGCTGTTGGAACAGTCTCCCTCAGGAGGTTGTGGGCTCTCCTTCCTTGGAGGTTTGGAAGCAGAGATTGGATGGCTGAGGTTCCTGCATTGCAGGGGGTTGGACTAGATCAAGCATGGCCAAACTTGGCCCTCCAGATGTTTTGGGACTACAATTCCCATCATCCCTGACCACTGGTCCTGTTAGCTAGGGATGATGGGAGTTGTAGTCCCAAAACATCTGGAGGGCCAAGTTTGGCCATGCCTGGACTAGATGATCCTTGGGCCCCTTCCAACTCTACGATTCTATGATTTGTCCATCTAGCCCATTATTGTCCACTCTAAGTGGTGGTGACTCTCTGGGGTCTCAGACAGAGATCCTTCCTATCATCTGATGGAGATGCCAAGGATTGAACCTGGGAGCTTCTACATGAAAACCATGCACTCAACCACTGAGCCCATCCTCATGATGTGCATGCACTCTATGGAAAGTGACCATTCTCTCGGACCACTGTCAACTTCCAAAAAAATTATTGTCCAGCTCCGGTCTCCATAGATCTATATTGCTGCTTGCTTTTGATGCTGCTTCTTATTGCTGCCTATAAAAATTAGAATCTGCATATTAAAATTAAAAAGTCACCCCATAAAGGTCTTTGTGGCAATATAGGACACTTCCAGATGACCTGCTTATTGAGCATTCATCCTCATTTGTTTGCATGGAGATCAGATGACGTTGGCTCCGCGATGTTGTATCAAAGCAAAGGTTCTTCCACACTTCCCATTTCCTCATCACTTTCCTTGTGGCAAAAAAGCCTGATCTTTTGGAATTTGTTGTGCAAGAGCAGCAAATCAGCTTTAATTGTGCAACCTGAATTTTCTGGTATGCGATTGGATCTGACTCGAAAACAGTGACAGCCTGGAAGTGCCCATGGAGGAAAAACTTTCATTTCACACAAATATTCCACAGCCTGCCAACTCAGGGCATTTTGCATGGAGTTTGCTGGCTTCCACCCCTCCAGTCCAGCTTCAGTTTTGTCTGTATTCCTTCATCTGCCGTTTTGCTAATTCTACAAGAAAGGAAGCACATGCTGTTGCTCAGCAACAGTTGGATGGAAAACAGTCTTTTACCGCTTTTGGAGTCTTTTTATGTTTCTCAGTGTTCCTATGATATCTTCATAAGCTGCCCTGGGAATTTATTTGAAGAGCAGGATAACAATTCTGTAAATCATATATATTAACAGTGATCTCACTTCTCCAAGTATTGGTACTTATGTAGTAGTGTCCATGCACTAGATATTGGCAAGCTTGGGGAACCCAAAAAATTGCAGAAGTATAATTTTTAGAAGAAGAAGAGGAGGAGGAGGAGTTTGGATTTGATTATCCCGCTTTATCACTACCCGAAGGAGTCTCAAAGCGGCTAACATTCTCGTTTCCCTTCCTCCCCCACAACAAACACTCTGTGAAGTGAGTGAGGCTGAGAGACTTCAAAGAAGTGTGACTAGCCCAAGGTCACCCAGCAGCTGCATGTGGAGGAGCGGAGACGCGAACCCGGTTCACCAGATTACGAGTCTACCGCTCTTAACCACTACACCACACTGGCTCTCTTTAGGTGGAAATTCCTTAACTTGGGAACCCCAAAATGACATGAGGAAATCTGAGTACGCACAGTGGCCATGGGATGCTGGTTGATTATTGTGGGGTGTGGGGCGGGAAGGAGTATGGAAGGCAGCATCCTGATCAGGAACACTCTACACTGCAACATTATGCTGCAAGTCCGACTTTGCAACTGATGAATTTTATGATGGGAAGGGTCATGATGAAGGGAAAGAAAGGCGAAGGGCATTTGACTGAAAAGGAGGAAGTGGGAGACTGGAGACCTGGGCCCCTGTCTAAGGCAAGGAACTCACAGAGGTCGCAAACTATTTTGAAATAGCTTACAATCGTTCACTTTCTCCTGCCTGGTGGTAGCTAAGTTTCCTTCTAATATTGCTTCAGATTTCCAGAGATGAGATAAAATGCACACTGAATTTAGTGAAGTGAATGCCAAAAGTTGGGCTTGGGTTCTAGGGGAAGTGTAGGGGTTATGGCTCCCTCTGGTTTTAGCCAAATTGTGCCCCCTCCTTGTGTTGTCTTCTAAGAACAGTAGCTAAGGGGAGGCTGAGCCAGTCTGCAAGAAAAGTTGAGGTGGTTGAGTCCTTCTGTCCTCCCTGTAATGGGAGCATTCTGCAAAACTCTTTGCAAAACTCTTTTTGCTGTACTCTTGCAGCCTTCACAAGCATAGTTGTAGCATAGCAGATAGTAGCATGTGCTTGGATTGTTGCCATCAGCACGAACTACCAAAGGTTCCTTGCCTCTTCTTCACCCCTGGCCTGCTGCCCTTTCACCTTATTTGGCACAGTTATCAGGTCAATGGGGTAAAGTGTAACAGAAGTTGTTGAATTCAGAACATCCTGATGGATGACTTTCCTGGCATGGACTTTCAGGAGAGGAGGCATGTGGTGCCCTTTGCATTTGGAAAAAGAAAAAGAAAGAAAGAAAGAAACACCCTCTCTCTGAATAAGATAGTTACTAACCCTGTCTGGAATTAGCACGCCGTACTTGGAAAGTGGACTGTAGCTCGTAACAGCACACTGTTTAGCTTTCTTGTAATTGTAGGTCATTTCTTGAAACTCTTGGTGTGTACAGCAGGCAACACTGGTTCTAGGATTTGAGGGCTCTCATTTTTGTGGCAGCCTCAGTCGAGCCCCCTAACCCGGAAAAGTAAAACCACGTGAACTGATAATTCCCTGAGGCTGCATCTGATCTCCTTTGTTATCCTTTGCAAAATAGAAATTGTATCACTTCTCGAATTATGGGGCATTGATAAATAGGGTGGCCATGTGTCCTCCTTTACACAGGACGGTCCTCCTGTTTCAGGGATGGGACACCTTTTGTATCCCAAGCACCATGTTCCCTTTTTGGAAACCTTCTGAAAGTTACATGTGCCATTGTTGGTTGGGGCCAGAGGCAAAATTACATTTTCCTTTTCTACTGTAGGCTAGTTTCTACACACAAACCTCTATGTCCTTCCTTCAGATAAGCAAAAAGGTGTTTTCAGAGTTCAGGGACACATTCCAGTCAGACCAAAACACTTGAGGCTCAAAGCAGGGCAAGTGAGGGGTGTGCTCAGAGGAGATGAGGTGTGTGGCCTGAGGAGAGTTTTGAGGGCTGGCCAGAAAAGTCTGGAGGGCTTCATTCAACCACTGGGCCTAAGGTTCCCCACACCTACTCTGTTTGGAGTTGCCTTCTTCTTGAAGAGATGCATTTTCACAGCCCGGTTTAAAGGCGAAGAACCATAAGGAAGGAGGGCAGGACCCTTCTAGCGACTCATCAGCAGTTAGCACCCGGACAGCAGTTACCTGATAACAGCTTGCTCCACTATAGCATAGTAATTGACTACTCTGGGGCTTTCTAAATTAAGAGCGGTGTAATAAATGAACCTAAACAATTAGTAAAACATATTTCTAAATTTTCATGTATACACATAAATTGGCATTATGACGCATTTCCTCTTCCTTTTTTGGGTAATAGATCACCTTACTGGCAAATGTTCAACCTGGCCACCTCTAGAACAGTGATTCCCAATTAGCCAAGTACTTCAGACCCCCTTTCAAAAGCCAAACCATGGCCCCCCAATTTTGATATCTCTGTGGTAGTTTATTGTTATGTGAGTGGTGACATGGACCACAAGGGTGGGTTATGTGGACCCCCTGGGGGGGTCTGTGGACCACCAATTGGGAACCAGAGCATGTCTTATGAACTTCTGTTCCAGACCTCTAACTCAGCCAGTCACTCCTCAACTCCCTGCATGGAATAACAGTTGCACCCGATTCACTGCACCACACAGACAGAACAGGCCAAGGGAAGCAACAAAGTTCTCTTCTTATCTCCTGCACAAGGTACTGTGGGGCTTTTTGGTCTGAGTCCCAGAGCAGTAAGATTTAAGGATCTAAATTTAGGTAGTGTGGCAGCTAAATTACAATGCCCTGCAGTAAAAACGAATACTGGAACACCAAGTGTCTAGGCGTAACTTTAAGGTTGCAGCTTTTATTTTATTTTTTTGCGAAGTTGTTGAGCTCTTTTTAGTTCCGCCATACATCCAATTTCCACCCAGACACTGCCGCCAACTTCAGTATTCCGAATATGTCCAGGAAAATCTGGATGTATGGCAACCCTACATTACTACTTACAGGTAGGTAGCCGTGTTGGTCTGTCATAGCCAACCAAAATAAAAAATAAAAAAATTCCTTCCAGTAGCACCTTAGAGACCAACTAAGTTTTTTCTTGGTATGAGCTTTCGTGTGCATGCACACTTCTTCAGATACACTGAAACAGAAGTCACCAGACCCTTATATATAGTGAGAGGGTGGGGAGGGGTGTTACTCAGAAGGGTGGTGGGAATGGGTGATAGGTTGATAGCTGTGGTAAACCTGTTGACGACCGTTAACGACTGCAATTAGTCTTACAGGAAAAAGCAAGGGGTGAGAAGGTTAAAAATAGCTTTGTCATGTATAATGAGATAAGAATCCAATGTCTTTGTTCAGACCAGGTCTCTCCATGGTTTTAAGCTTGGTAATGAGTTGCAATTCAGCAACTTCTCTTTCCAGTCTATTTCTGAAATTCCTTTGCAATAAGACAGCTACTTTGAGATCCTGTATAGAGTGTCCTGGGAGATTGAAGTGCTCTCCTACTGGTTTCTCTGTCTTGTGATTCCTGACGTCAGATTTATGTCCATTTATCCTTTGGTGTAGGGTTTGGCCTGTTTGTCCAATATAGAGAGCTGAAGGACACTGTTACTACGTTTCTTACGACCCATTGACAGCCATGCTCACCTCCCCAGCATTTTTTGTTGATTCATTTGAAGCGTAGTAGAACCAACAAGATGGAACCAATGGGTGGGGGGGATCCAACTGTTGTCTTTTAAGGGCCGGGTTGCAGGAAGGGAGAACCTGGGATCAGCAGGCCACTGGTCACTGTTAAAGCTACATGTAGCACAATCCTATGCATGTTTTCTCAGAAGTAATTGTGCATCTCTACTTGCACCACACCCATAGTCACAAATGGCACCACCTCTGGGGCAGGACAGCATGGTTTGAGGGGAAGGGCCTCAGGTGTCGAAACAAATCCCTGGCTGCAGGTTCCCCACCTCTGGTACAGATTGCTTTGTGTGATTTTGCTAAAACAAATGCTTCGGGTAAAATAATGGTCTCTGTAGTGGATATATTGCATAGTTTCATGCGTATGGCTGTTTGTCTTATTTAGCCTTGAATCCACCTGGAAATCAGCACCGTCGCAGCTTCTGCCTCATTCATCCTTTCTGCTTTTCTGCCAGTGGTGCATCTGGTTAACTGGCTGTACTATTTTGACTTAACTGGGGTGCGAATTTAGCTGCCCTTTATTTAAAAATTAGCTGCCCATTATTCAAATAAGTTTATGAAGGTGTGCTTTGAATTTCTTCCCCCTCCCCTAGAGTGACATGAAATGTCACTTTTATTTTCTTTTGTGTGATATGCATGAGATGTATGAGATTCTATTTTGAGATGAAAGGCATAGCATGCATTACCATATTTCTGATAGTATCTTTTTTTCCTGTGGTTGGAATATCCCTGCAACCCACCACTGAAAGGCACAATGGCAGATTGTTCTATACGGGCAACAATGCATCCTATGTGCTTCAGCTGAAAATTCCAGAAGTACAGTGAGTGTTGTTGGAGAAACTGTCATCTTTTTCATCACAGCATTGGGTCCAGAATTAAGAGCGTCCCGTTCTACAGCTTCATGGAAACTGCATAAAATATATGCACGTGGAAATGCTTCCACAATGGTAGTATGCTACACTTGTGTGACTTATAAAGAGTCTGCACAGAATTCATGTTGACTCGGCAGCATGCCAGGCTCAAGAGAAAGTTAACTTTCTGACTGTTACTTAAGCCACATTCCCATGGAGGATTTGAAGGGTCAGAGATGTACGAAAAGCACATGGAATTATTGAAGGACACACATAAACCAATTTGTTCAGAATAAAGCTAAGAGCCACAGAGAGAAAACCAGTTTCAGATACATGCCATAGAGCAGGGGTAGGCAAACTAAGGCCCAGGGGCCGGATCCGGCCCAATCGCCTTCTAAATCCGGCCCGCGGATGGTCAGGGAGTCAGTGTGTTTTTACATGAGTAGAATGTGTCCTTTTATTTAAAATGCATCTCTGGGTTATTTGTGGGGCCTGCCTGGTGTTTTTACATGAGTAGAATGTGTCCTTTTATTTAAAATGCATCTCTGGGTTATTTGTGGGGCCTGCCTGGTGTTTTTACATGAGTAGAATGTGTCCTTTTATTTAAAATGCATCTCTGGGTTATTTGTGGGGCCTGCCTGGTGTTTTTACATGAGTAGAATGTGTCCTTTTATTTAAAATGCATCTCTGGGTTATTTGTGGGGCACAGGAATTTGTTCCTTTCTTCTTCTTTTCAAAACATAATCTGGCCCCCCACAAGGTCTGAGGAACAGTGGACCGCCCCCCTGCTGAAAAAGTTTGCTGACCCATAGAGACAGCTGAATGGGCCTTTTCCCACCTCACTTAGCTTGGTGTCACATCATCCTAGGATGGGGAACAATAAGCCAAGAGGGCTGTGTATCTGTGAGTTTTGGGTGATGATGGAAGCTGGAGAAACAGACATGTCTGCCTCACATAAGACCCTATGATCAGGTGGCATATCTGCATAAATAAAAACATACAAATTAAACATACCACAGTCTCCACTTACCTTCATTGCAAGGAATCTGAATCCTGGATAAGTGTGGGAATCCCTGGAGTCTCTTGAGATTGGGCGGCACGGAACCACTGGCGGAGGAAGAGGAGTGCAGAGGGAGCGCACTGCCCCCAGCAGCGCGATCCTGGTGGGGTGCCATCGCGGCTGCCCCCCGCCTGCTCTGGGCACCACACCCCCACAGACAGCCATCACGTCCCCAGGACAGGCGTCACACCCCTGCGAGCAGTGTGCCATGCCCCTAGGATGCACACCAGCCCCCACGCCTGTTCTCCGCCCCCCCCCCCGTGCCAGAGCATGAAGCTCCGCCACTGCACGGAACAATCGAATTGGAAGGGACATAGTTGATCACCAAGCTCTTTTTTGAGGCAGGACACTAACTAAACTTTGCCTAACCTTTAAACAAAGGCAGTCCAATAGACTCAAGAGACAACTTGCTTTACTGGAGAACTTTATGTTGAATCTGTGGTTTAGCCAGTTTTGTTGTGCTTATTGCAACTCTCTGATTTTATTATGTCAATAAAATAGAGCCTATAGAATAAAATGGCCTATAGATTGGGGGGGATTGTGGAAAGTAAGATTATATAATATTAGGGTTATGAAACCACTGTGGAACTATCATGGCTATTCCTAGAAAATCATGAAGAAAATAGGATCAGTCATTAGGAAAAAAAACCTTTTTGAGCCAGATTGAACTCTGTAGGAATACTGCTGATGTGAGTGGAGTTACAGTAGGATGATTTTGATCTATTCCTTATGAGAGCTATTTCTCATTCATCAAGATAACAGCTGCAGAATGCTCATGACAACTGCAATCTTTATTTATTTATTTAAAGGGTTAGAAGTAAAAGACTCTCCAGGACAGAATGATAGTCCAAACTTTCTAGCTCTGTAGTAATGGAGTAAGCAGTATTTTTTCACGACTGTGTTTTGTGTGAAGCAAGTCTCAATTCTAGTGCAAGTTCTTTGCTTTACAAACACACACACACACACACACACACACACACACACACACACACAGAGAGAGAGAGAGAGAGAGAGAGAGAGAGAGAGTTATATATATATGGTGTCTGCACTGACCTGAATTTCCATGCCCTCCCGTGTGTAGCTGAAAATTCCCGCCGGCTGACGTAACAGCTGTACAGTGCTGAAGGAGATCCAAAAAAGGCTGAAGTGCCATTCTCTGGTTGCTGTTTCCAGCCTGACAGCATAAACGAAGTAACCATTTGCCAACTTCTGATTCTCTGCTCTTGGTATCTGCTTACAGTACATGACGATTGCAGGGCACCGCACATCTTACACTGAAGCAGGATATCTGAGTATTGAGGAAAACCTTATGTAAGATGTCAAGATGTTGTTACACTGCTGCGGGTACTATTGCAGGTACAGTATTAGTGTCTACTGTGCACTCAAAATACTAAGAATCCAAATTTCATGGAGTAAATACCGGTACTTCTTTCATACTTTTCTGTATTAATTTTTTTTAATGAGGTACATGCACCTGTTCGTTAAACCAATTTCTTTTTGTGCCATTTGTGAACCTAAAAAAGGACAGTGCATTTTAATAGTCCTAATATCACTATAACAAACTGCCTATATTTGTTTTTTTAAAAATTTTTAATAAAAGGAGGCTGGCTTAAAAGGTTAACATCCCTAATAAACTAAAATGGTGATTAAAAAAATTAGAATGTTAAAAGATTTCTTGAGTTTTTGTAGCATGGGTTGGCAACAGTTTTGCATCTATCATACTGGAATGCCAGACTCAACACCTATCTCTCTTTAGAATTTATAACCTGCCCCTTCATTCACATGGGATGTGAAGTCATATATTTTAAGACTTGCAAAGAGGAGTATGCATCTTTCTTTCTTTCTTTCTTTCTTTCTGGTTCCCTTACTGCGAGAAGCAAAGCTACAGGGAACCAGGCAGAGGGCCTTCTCGGTAGTGGCGCCCGCCCTGTGGAACACCCTCCCATCCCATGTCAAAGAGATAAATAACTACCTGACATTTAGAAAACGCCTGAAGGCAGCCCTGTTTAGGGAAGTTTTTAATGTGTGATATTTTAATGTATTTTAGTGTTTGTTGGAAGCCGCCCAGAGTGGCTGGGGGGACCCGGCCAGATGGGCGGGGTAAAAATAATAAATTATTATTATTATTATTATTATTATTATTATTATTATTATTATTTTTAAAGGTGAGGTGTATGCACATTTTTTCTTTACCTGTTTTAGAAGTGCAACCTCTACTTGAATTGGTCCTATATCCTGTATTTCCCCAGTGGTAACTCCTTCAAACTCAGTTGCAGTTTGACTTAATTACCAAGCATCAAGCACTGGTTATTCTGACTGTAATTCAACTTGCAGCGTGGACAGAAGCAGGAAGCGGTTTTATTACTTCTCCGCTTGCACAGAGTGGTTTCTTCCCTACTTTCGTCTCTAATCATAGCAACACATTGTGGGATAACTATGAACCAGTGTTTTCAAAAAGGGGGGTATAAATCTGGAAGAAACTATGGTGGTATGCTCCAAAAGGCCAGAGAAATGTTGATGGAGCCAAAGAAAAGTAGGTACTGCTTTTTATCAATCCAACAGTAGGAGTTTTCTCCTGGTAAAATGGTGAGTATGGGTAGATGTACCTACAATGTGTCAGGCTGGGAATATTTCCTCCCCTTCAGAGAACTTTCCCCCCAAAGCTACTAGGGCTAATGGACTGAGTACTGTACTAGGATACAATGGTGTCTTTGTAAGATGCAGGGGAATTTTAAGTGGGAATCTCCAGGACATTCATTTCAGCATACATCACCACTGAAAAGGTCTAAAAAGCACTGCAATTTTAACTGAAAGGAGAAAGTATGAATAAGCACAGATTTTGTTTTTTGATATACAGGCTTTTGAAGGAACTGGCATAGGCACACCATTCCATACATTTCTACTAGACAATGTAAGTGGATGGATTCATTTCACGGCAGTTGGAACTATTTCTCAAAGGCAATTCTTTGTTAGCAACAACAATATGCATGCAGATTTGAAGAAACAGAAAACGTTTCCTCACCAGAAGTTATGGTTTCAGGATGTGTAACTTGGCATATTTCTATTGATTTCATCAGACTGACTTTGTTTATAGTAACAATCAATTTCTACATAGTCAAAGCTATGAATGTTTTTGTATTTTACTTCTCGCTAGAATAATTACAGAGCAATGGATTTCTCATTCCCTCCTACAATGAAAGAATGGGGAATGGATTTTGCAAAAAGAAAAAGAAAAAAGTATTTATTGATCTATGGAGAAAGATAGTAATAAGTCTGAATTCTCCTTCCCTTAACTGCGTTGCATATTCTCATCCCTACCGTTGAAGAATAAAGCTGGAATGTCTGGCACTGTTGTGGAGCAGAGCCTCCTTGGTAGCTGCACCACATCTGTAATTCCTCCTCCCTGGGAGGAACATCTCGTGGGAAAGACCTGATATTAATCCCTAACACAACAAGGTGGGCAGGGAGGCCATGCACTGGGATAGGAATTAAAAGTGAAGCTCCCTGCTCCTCAGCTGATTGGTGTG
The DNA here is from genome assembly GCA_034641385.1 of Darevskia mixta. NCBI lineage: Eukaryota > Metazoa > Chordata > Lepidosauria > Squamata > Lacertidae > Darevskia > Darevskia mixta. The sequence goes on from JAWWNH010000105.1 coordinate 6,286,681, forward strand.
GATCCCTTGAAGGTCCAGTTTTGATCCCTATTGTGGTGCACTGGGGAAGTTTTACCCTTCCTGTTCAGTGTGCCACAATGAGGATGAACAATCATTCATCACTCATCAGATGATTCACGTAAATATGAGGGGGGGGGGTGTCTTCCCAATTGTTGTGTGTGAGGCATGGCGGTTAAAACTTCTCCATCCAGCATACCACAACGGAGATGCAAGTCAGACCATCCCTGCCCTTCAGCAGATCAACACTGTTGAACTGGGTGGGCACAGATTTCATCCTCATCCCAGTCCATGGCAAATGCTGGGAAACAGATTGAGAGACCTAGCAACCAAACTAGGTCCACAGGCCAAAGGGTCCTCCATCCCTGACCTAGCCCAAGAGTCTGAACCATCTGGCAAAAACTTTTCTGTTTCAAGTTTTCTGGAGCAGTATAAGAAAAAGTGTCAATGGTTTAATGTTAAAGGTTTGAGAATATTACCGGTAATCCACGTTGTGTGCATAGTTACTTGCCTTAGGTTAATTCTTAATCGGTAAAAGGTGGGATATGAAAACCATGGGCAATCCAAAGATTATATTCTAACAGCTATGCATCACTGAAGATAACACATTCATCAGATATTTTTATTTTAGGGTATCAGTTAAAAACTGGTCCCTTCTACCTGGCAGCAAAGGGTTATAGTTGAAAGCCCTCATTTCAGAACATTCTTCCATAAAACTCCACTGAACAAGCACCACTAGTTTGCAATATATGATAGCCATCTTCAAATATTGAAAGGGCTGTCACATGGAAGATGGAGCAAGCTGTTTTCTCCTGCTCTGGAGGGCAGGACTCAATCCAATGGATTCAAGATACAAGAAAGGAGATTCCGACTAAATATCAGGAAGAACTTTCTGACAGTGACAGCTGTTCAAGAGTGGAATGGACTCCCTTGGAGGTGGTGGACTCTCCTTCCTAGGAGGTTTTTAAGCAGAGGTTGGATGACCATCTTCATGGATGCTTTAGTTGAGATTTCTGCACTGCAGGGGGTTGGACCAGATGACTCTCAGAGTCCCCGCCAACTTTACAATTCTCTGATTAAAGGTAAAGGGACTCCTGATCATTAGGTCCAGTCGCGGACAACTCTGGGGTTGCGATGCTCATCTCGCTTTACTGGCCGAGGGAGCCGGCATACAGCTTCTGGGTCATGTGGCCAGCATGACTAAGCTGCTTCTGGCAAACCAGAGCAGCGCATGGAAACGCCGTTTACCTTCCCGCTGCTGTGGTACCTATTTATCTACTTGCACTTCGTGCTTTCGAACTGCTAGGTTCGCAGGAACTGTGACCGAGCAACGGGAGCTCACCCTGTCGCTGGGATTTGAACCGCCGACCTTCTGATCAGCAAGCCCTAGGCAGCAAGCCCACAGCACCACCTGTGTCCAATTCTGTGATTATTTATTCTTAATTATTGTCAGGAAGCACTGTGTATTGTCATAGTCTTAACTGACTCTGCTTTTAAATGAAGACGTCATTGCAGTTGTTTATTTCCCCCGAAAGGTATACAGGCTTTGGTGGCATCATCACAGTGGTGATAATTTATTGGGGGGTGGGGGTGGGAAAACCTGGATTCAGCCCAAAGTATCCTATCCCATCCCAAGATAATTGATGCCATACTTCCTCTTGGAGGTGTGCAATATTTTGAGGACTATCAGTCTGAGGCATTAAAAAAAACAAGAGCCAAGTAGATAAAAGGCAGAAGATGACACTGCATCCTTTTTGTGTAGGCTACACAACTGCTTCCCACAACTCTGCCTTGCAGACTCTTGGAAGGATGGCTGTGGCTTCTGAGCCAATGCTACACAACTTACAGATACCAGGACACCACTGAATCCAGGCCCCAGCACCTAGTGGTTTTTTTTAAAATGAAAAATCCAGTAGCAGACAAGCATCAGCCTAGAGTGTAGTTCCTCCCTAAGCATCTTTGCCCAGTCCAGTGAGACTTAATGCCTCACTTTGGGGGTTTGCTCTGGCTGCCTTCTATGGGTTTAGGACTGCTATATGTCTGGACACTACTGGGATTTCAAAGGCAGAATTGACATTTGGGGGGAATTTCCCAAAAGTGGTGCTTTGTCCTGGAGTTTAGGAATGTCAATCGAAAAATCATGGTTTTCCCCTGCATCTTTCCCTTTTAAAAAGCTCAACAATTTCGATGGTTTCCTTAAAAAAAAAAGGAGTTCAACAATTTTGGGGTCTTCTTAAAACTTTCGGGGCGCCCTGGTTTTTTTTACTTTTCGAAATATGGGAACCCTAGAACCCAATTGGGATTCGATTCCTCGTGCTTTCTTTTCCAGAACTCTTTAGGCGGATTTTTGCAACGGGTCCCTTTCTATTGTCCTGAGGCTACCTATAGCAGGAATAAATAACCGCACGCCGACTGCCCTTGCTTACGGGGACGGCTTCTTCCCGCGATCCGCCTCTGGCAAGCCAACCGCGCAACCTCGAGCCTGCTCCGTGTGCGAGAGCGAGCTGAGCGCGAGCGAGTCGGTAAGCGCCGCCGCAACTCCTCCAATCGCTGGTCAGGTCCCTGCCCCAAGGGGGCGGGCAGAGTCTTTGATGTCGGGGGTCCCGGGGTGGCCGGAGAGTCCGCGAAGCTGGCACCCTTCCCTCCTTGCGCGGCAGGAAAGAGCGAGGCGGCAGCAGCAGCAGCAGCTCTGGAGGGAGCGAACGTGGAGGGGAGGCGGCGGCAACAGCAAGAGGCAGCAGCAGCAGCAGCAGCAGGGCGCGCCGAGCCGGCAGCGTTGCCTTTCGCGAAGGAGTCCCAGGCGAGCGGGGACGCCGGGGCGGAGAGGAAGAGGCGGCGGCGCCGGCGGAGGAAGAGGAGACGCGGCGGCGGGCGCGAGGCGAGCGCCGCGGGAACATGAGGGAGCCGCGCCGTCCGAGGGCGGCCCAGCCGGAGGGCGGCTGCAGTAGCAGCAGCAGCCGCCGCCGCTGAGGCAGCGAGGAGCGGCGCCGGAGGCGTTTCCCTCGAGAGGGAGAAGCAGGCGGAACCATGCGGGGTCCGGAGGGGTTGGCGCGGCTGCTGTACCTCGCCGCCCTGCTCGTCGCCAGGACATGGGAAGCCCGCCTGCACCCCAAGCAAGGTAAAACGGGGGAAAGAGCTGGCCGGGCGAAGAGTATTCCCGCCCGGGCTCGGGCACCCGCGCGCAAAGGACCCCGGCCACTCGCCTCACGCCCCTGTCCGCCAGCAGCCGCTTTCTAGGAACCCGAGGCATTGGCGCTGCGGTGGCGGAGGAGGAGGAGGGACAGCGGCGTGAGGCGAGCGCGCGTGCGCGTGGGGGAAGGAGCCTCGCACGTGCGGGAAGAGCGCGCGGCGCGCGCTGAGGCGAAGGCAGAGCCGTGTCTCTTTCAGGTGCACTCCCGCCTGGAAGGCCTTTTCTCCCCGTCCTCGCACGTGGTTACGCTATGGCAGATAGGCCAGAGTAAAAAACATTTCAGGCACCCATAAGAAAGACATTTGTCCGCGGTTGTGTTTGTAGTTAGTTATTCAGTGGGCATTCAGTTCACACTGCCCTTCTGTTACTATTGCATGGCGGGCGGAATTAATTAATAAGTGCCTGAGGAAATAACATTTTCTCACTTTTATATCATATGATGTGTTTTGGAATATGCCAGACTTTCAGTGTTACTCAGCTAAGTTTTACTCAGGGTAAGCCCACTGAATTAGCATGATTAGCTTAGACTTGTTAATTTTTAGTATGTGTACTCTGAGAAATTTTTTAGTCAGTTAACACCCAATGAATGCTAGAAAGAGCCCTGGGATTTTGCACTGTTTTTATTCATCTGGTGACTAACATCATCATCATTCAAATTTTAAAATAGTATTTTCTGAGCATAGCCAGAAAATAGCCTGTATTGTATTGTTAGGAAGGTCAGGTATGAGTGAGCTAAAAGTCATTGTTTTTGCCCTTTGTTTGTATATTGATGATGCATGTATTGCACCATTGTTTGTTTGTACATATTTTTCAAACCGTGACGACCTAAAGATTGAGTCGGACAATTGGGCCAACTTAGCTTATTATTGTCTACACCAGGCATGGCCAAACTTGGCCCTCCAGCTGTTTTGGGACTACAACTCACATCATCCCTAGCTAACAGGACCAGTGGTCAGGGATGATGGGAATTGTAGTCCCAAAACAGCTGGAGGGCCGAGTTTGGGGGTGCCTGGTCTACACTGACTGGCAATGGATCGCCAGAGTGCTTGGCCAGGGCTTTTGCCCCAATCCTATCTGGAGTTGGTGCATGTGCAGATTATTTGCTCAACTTCTCTGCTTTCAAAAGGGCAGATTGTATTGCACTGGTATCCCCAAAGAATAGAAAGTCTAGCTTTGTCTCCTTTGGTAGGCAGTATACTGTGATGGGACCCAGGTGGCGCTGTGGGTTAAACCACAGAGCCTAGGGCTTGCTGATCAGAAGGTCGGCGGTTCGAATCCCAGCTACAGGGTGAACTCACGTTGCTCAGTTCCAGCTCCTGCCAACCTAGCAGTTCGAAAGCACATCAAAGTGCAAGTAGATAAATAGGAACCACTCTGGCGGGAAGGTAAACGGCGTTTCCGTGCGCTGTTCTGGTTCGCCAGAAGCGGCTTTGTCATGCTGACCACATGACCTGGAAGCTCTATGCCGGCTCTCGGCCAATAAAGCGAGATGAGCGCCGCAACCCCAGAGTCGGACACGACTGGACCTAATGGTCAGGGGTCCCTTTACCTTTACTTTAGACTGGGGCCCATGCCTGTATCAGGAATCTGCGCCGTATTCAAAGTGCGTACCTTTGCTGTTTTGTTGCAGAGACTTTGGTGAAACATCTGCCATCCTATGAAATAGTGACACCTACGCGGGTGAATGAATTTGGAGAAACTTTTCCCCATACTCACCACTTCAAAAGGAGGAAAAGGAGCATGGAGACAGGTGTGGAACCCATCCCTTTCAGGACTCACTATCGCCTCAGTGCCTATGGACAGGTATTCCAGCTGAATCTGAGTGCTGACACCAGCTTCATCGCTCCTCACTATATTGAAGTACATGTGGGGGCCACTGAAAGGCAGCCCCCCTCAGATTTGCGCCACTGCTTCTACCGTGGGCATGTTAATGCACAGGAAATGCACACAGCAATCTTCAGCATTTGTGGTGGCTTGGTAAGTACTGTGTTTCTTTCATTCAAGTTTGTTCTGTCTGAATGAGAGAGCTGACTTGTTGGAGATCTGGCTGCTGAAGTGGAGGTTTTATGGGTTGCTGACCATAAAGGAAAGAGATTCTGAAGCGCTGTTGGCTTCAAATAGAGATGATATTCTTTGGGATACATAATACATATATGTATGGCGTTTATATATAATATCTACATTTACCTTAATGGCATTCTGATATCATTAACTTTGTAAAATGCAACAAAACTGTGTTGCGGTTTGGGACTCTGGGAGTCTCTTTTCTCTGTCCAAAGTATGATGCTGGAATTCAGTAGAGTATACCTTTTCCAATGGCACTATATAGGGTTGCCATATGGCCCTCTTAAACAGCGTCTGGACGGAAATCGCTTAAATGTTTGGAAATCGCTTAAATCTAGGAAGTGTAGATTTTGGTTAATTTCATTAAAAATAACTGAAAAAATCGTGTTTTGTTTTCTGAGATTTTGCAAAAAAAAAAAAAAAAAAAAAAGCTGAACAACTTTGGCCAAAAAAGCTCAGCAACAACTTTTGTGTCCGGATTATCACTTTTTAATATATGGCACCACTACTGTAACACAAATAATCTACCTAAGTGAGTGCTATTGCTAATATACTGTGTATATATAGCAATTTTACTTAACAATACATTTTGTAAACTTAGCTCACCTTCAGAGCAACCTTCAAAAGTAATTTGATATTATTTTGGCTGGTTTTTTTTTTTTTTTTAAACACCTCAGCCTTTTCTTCTTCCTCTGCCTTACTCCCTTTTCTTCCTTTCCTGCTAGCGCTTTCACCTTTTCTCAGGCTTTGGGGGAACTTCTTGTGGCCTCCCAAATGGCAACTTGAAAACAAGGGGCAATTTCCACACCTCCAGGGGCTACTTGTCTCAGATACCAGACAAGCACATTGTCTGTAATCAATCCTTTGCGTCACAGTATGTTTTGTTACTGGCACTTTAACTCAGAAGGGATCATAAAGAACTGTTGCAGCATACACGGTGTGTCATTCATTTCAAGTTTCGTCCGTCCTGCTCACTAGGGAAAGTGCTCCCCGCCACTAGCAAATTGGAAGGCTTTATTCACATTTTTTTTTTAACAGATTGGAAATTAAGGCTGAGAAGTGATGTATCCAAGTCCATGCAACAGCCTGTGCTAGGGCTTGGAATCAAAATTATCAGGTCCCATGTGCTACCTGCTATCTAAAAAGTTACTGCGTTGTCTATGGGTGTGATATTTGAGCACTTTCTACAGCCAGCTAGCCCTTCTGAGCCTAGATTCATGTCAAAAAAGTGGATTCAGCATCTGCTGCTGGAATAACTCAGCCCATGTTTCATATTTCCAGCTATGACTTAATTTATGTCCAGATCTACTTTTAGCAATGTCAACAGATTAACTAAAATTTTAAATTCTATATAAGGAAGTTTGAGATCTGAGCTATGGAAGACTGAAACTCTTTGAGTTTCAAACTTGAAAAGAATGGGGGATCCAACTATTGCACTGTTGTACACTTTTTGACATAAGACTTTACTGGTACGTGGATGAATGGAGTTAAATAGACTATACTTTGCAAGCCATTAAACCTACAAAGGCATTTCCACTGTGACTTCCAGCTGTGTTTTGCTGCGATGGTACTTAAGGCGAACAGAGGGTTATGGAAAGGTCCATTGAGCATGTGTCCATTGAGCATGTGTAAATGTCCTGTGAGTGCAGTTTTTGGCCACAGGAGGGCTGCTGAGAGGGGGTGGGTCAGTGGCAGGAAATCCCCATGCATGGAAAGTGATGGGGTAAATGCATAGGGTGACTGGATTGTATCCTGTGTAATTTCTGTTGAAATGATTGGCTTTCTAGTGTTTTAACTGTTTCCTGAGAACCATTTGGCGCTTTTATTGAAAGCTATTTATATTATTTACAAAAAAGGTAAAGGTAAAGGGACCCCTAACCATTAGGTCCATTCGCGGACGACTCTGGGGTTGCGGTGCTCATCTCGCTTTACTGACCGAGTGAGCCGGCGTACAGCTTCCGGGTCATGTGGCTAGCATGACTAAGCCGCTTCTGGCGAACCAGAGCAGTGCACAGAAAGGCCATTTACCTTCCCGCCGGAGCGGTACCTATTTATCTACTTGCACTTTGACGTGCTTTCGAACTGCTAGGTTGGCAGAAGCAGGGATTGAGCAATAGGAGCTCACCCCGTTGCGGGGATTCGAACCGCTGACCTTCTGATCGGCAAGCCCTAGGCTCTGTGGTTTAACCCACAGCACCACCCGCGTCCCCTATTTACAAAAAAAACCCCCTTTATTTATTATTGGTATTAATCACATTAGGATTTTATTTTATTTACTATTATTTCCTAGGAGGTAGAATTGATGGTGCAATTGGTGCTTAATCTATACACATGTTTCAGTAGTTGTTCTAGTATCTCTTCCTGCCCTTTGCTGAAGTGCATTTATGGCTCAAAGTGTGTTGGGATTCACAATCTAGAGTTATGCATATTTAAGACGTGCAAGTTTGTGGCTTTCCACTTTGGCTTGTTTCCTGAGAACTATTGTAGCCCCCATTTCTCAATTTCGTTTTGGCAAACCTCCATACTAAGAGATACATTATGAGCATACAGTAACTTCAAAATAGGATATTGCTGTTGTGGTTTCAGTTTGTCTTATTTGTTATAATTTAACAATGTTGTATCTTCTAGCTTCACTGTTGCCTCTTATCAGTAAACAAAAAGAGATTTCATAGAATCATAGAATTAATAGAGTTGGAGGGGACCCGGTGAGTCATCTAGTCCAATCCTCTGCAGTGCAGGAATCTCAACTAAAGCATCCATTACTCCTAGTACATTTTCGTGCACAATTGAAAGTGTTGCTGCAGACCTTTAAAGCCCCAAAGGGCTTCGGCCCTGTATACCTGAAGGAGCATCCCCACCCCCCATCATTCAGCCTGGACACTGAGATCCAGCTCCGGGGGCTTTCTGGCAGTTCCCTCATTGTGAAAAGTGAGGTTACAGGGAACCAGGCAGAGGACCTTCTCGGTAGTTTTGCCCACTCTGTGGAACACCCTCCCGTCAGATGTCAAGGAAATAAACAACTACGGTATCTGACTTCTATAAAACATCTGAAAGCAGCCCTGTATAGGGAAGTTTTTAATGTTTGATGTTTTCTGTAGTTTTATAATTTGTTGTAAGCCTCCCAGAGTGGCTGGGACAACTCAGCCAGATGGGTGGCATATAAATAACATAATCATTACCATTACCATTTCATTTTGGGTAAAGAGAGAGGCAGCTCCACCTTCTCTCTGTCACCCAATAGCATTTCTCCATCTTCTTCACTCAAGGGACCTCTTGCTTGCTTGTTCTTGCTTTGAACGTAACTGAAGAAACCCTTTTTATTTGACAAACCTGGGTCTGCTACACAGAAAATCAACCTACTTGCAACCTCCCTTCCATGCTTCTTAATACAGAAGTTGAGAAATTGGGGTGGGAGAAATGCTAAAGGGTTGGTAATGGTCTCTACCCATGACAGACACCCTCTCCTCACCCTTGTTCTTCTTTCACAAGGCAGCAGAAAGCTTCTCAGCATACTTTCAAGCTGCAAGAAAAACACAGGACACAGGTGTGGTCCTTGGCAGCAAGGACTCTAACTCTGGCTATGAGGAATCAAACTGTATCTTTATTGCCTATTCCCACCCCAGGGCAAGAGGCGATGTGAGTTGTAGTCCAGCGTTTCTCAACCAGTGTTCCGCGGCACAGTACTGTGCCGCGAGACGTCGGCTGGTGTGCCGCAGGAAAACCGTTAGGGACCCACGCCGCAAACGCGTAGCAGCGGCTCCAGTGGGGGAAAGGGAGCGCAGAAAGCCACCGCCGAGAAGAGGCACCGCGGAGAAGCTGCCGGGCTCTACCGCGCATGCGCAAGCTGGGAGCTCGCCGCCGAATCTGATTGGTTGCCAGGGACCAATAGGAAGTCAGAGGAAGGAGACGCGAGGGCTGCCGGTAGCCACCCGGTCAAAATGGCCGCCACCCTAAGGAGGAGCGCTCTGTGAGCGCTCCAACCGCCAGCCAGCCAGCTGAGAAGCCTCCCCAGCTCCACTCGCCGTCCTCACTCGCTGCCTGGGATCAGCTAAGTCTTTCCTTTCGGGTTTTCTTTCACAGTCCCAGGGGCGGGCTTTTCATACCAGTGGGGCTGCTTTGGGCGCATAACTCCATGATTTCCGTTACCATAGCGACGTTGCCGCCGCCATTTTGTGGGTGGTGTGCCGCGAGATTTTTTTCATAAAACAAGTGTGCCGTTGCCCAGAAAAGGTTGAGAAACACTGTTGTAGTCTAGCAACATCTGGAGAGCCACACATTCCCCATATTTGCTCTAATGGCCTCTCAATCTACTGGTACCCTCCAGGCAAAGGTAGTCATGAATTGGCTCAGCACTTAACACCTAATGTTTAGTGGAAATGGTCCAATCTTCTAACTGATTTGGGGTGGGGAATACGTATCTTTTTCTACCCTATCTCTCTTCCCGTGAGTACCCATATTTATGCTTTTGTTACTTAATGAGCGTTCTGCATTCTGTTTTCATTCTACATCATATGAGGAAGTATTTCCAAACCAGACAAACCAGGATTGCAAGAGCGCCAAACCATAGTTTGATATTAAATCCAAACCAATCCATGTCTTCAGCATTTGTAAATCCTTCAAAATATCAATAACCAACTTGCGTCATTATCAAGTGGCATCATCTTTTTTGGAGTTATGGGGGTGCAATCTTATTTTGTAGAAGGCTAGTTATATTAATATCAATAAATATATAATAAGCAGTGTAAAAATGATTCCAAGTGAAAAAATCTTTCCTCGTTTTGTGCCAAACCCTGATACATTAGAGAACAGTTCCTTTCATTATTGCAATTGAAGTATGAGAAGCTCCTTTGATTGATTTGATGACAATTATGTCACACAGTTTCACATATTTGTGAGGAACTGCAATGGATCATTGCTGTAAATGTCAGAGGAAGAAAAAAATAGGACTTAAAAAAGCCTACAAGAAGTTTATAAGCTAAGATTTCAAACATATTCTGAATGTGCATGCAATCTGCCTGAATGATATATAGCTACTTGAGTAGAGTATATTATCAGAATTCTGCATTTGTCCAAGCCTGTTTAAATAAACAGAGTTTATAGCAGTGGCAAGACTGAAGGTCTAGGCACTGTGACTGCAGTCCTTCACTCAAATATATGCACTTAACACTGAAATAAATGAGATACATTCATTACTGTTCACTGTGGGTTCCAGTGTGCAATATTACATGCACTTATCTGGGAGTGAGCCCCTTTTAACAAAATATCATTTACTTCTGAGTAGTCATGTCTAGGGGTGTACTGTTAAGAGGGCCCTTCTACAAGCACTGCTTCAGGTATGACAAAATTCCTCTGTGGAAAGCACATCTAATGAAAATCTATGTATAGGTTGCCAGGTGTAAACATACCATCATATATAACATTTTCTTCATAGAATCATAGAGTTGGAAGGGACCCCAAGGGTCATCTAGTCCAACCCCCTGCAATTCAGGAATCTCAGCTAAAGCATCCATGATAGATGGCCATCCCACCTCTGCTTAAAAACCTCCAAGGAAGGAGAGTCCACAACCTCCTGAGGGAGACCATTCCCCTGTCGAACAGCTTACATGGAAGCGTTTTTGCGCGCGCGCGCGCGCACACACACACACACACACACACACACTGAAGGGGTCCTAAGCATATGATAAGTACTTATTGAATAAATGCTGTGGGCTAACTAGAAACATTTCTTAAAGATGTGAGTCAGTCATGCAATGTGCATACGTTCTGGCATGCAGATGTTAGAAGGGAATGACTGAGAAGGGAGCTAAGGGGGAAAATGGAAATATGTGCCAGTGCTGTAACCAAAGGACACAGGAGTTATGTGCAATGGCACATTGAGATACAGAGTGTCTGATAATTTGCAGGCAGGCAGACCTAATTTAGAATTCATTCTAGACGCCACAAACTCACTACATTTTTCTAAGTTCTATATTTTTCTTTTACTTTCACTTCATTGGTCAGTTTTAGCTTCCTACAGAAATGGGCAGCCAGATCTGCTGAGGATATCAGTGGCTGCAGGTGGATCAAAATGGCCTCTTAAACATAGTCCAGAGAGGAAACAAAGAGGTAAAATATATTAATTCTTATTAAACTTAGTTGTCACCAAAGTCTGTTAAGAAATGCAGGGTGAAGTATTCAATTGACCACAATACAGTCTTTCTTCAACAATCACTATTTAAAGTGGGGGAAAGAGTCCTTTTCTAATGTAAAAGGCATTCATGGAGAATCTGGTTTTACCCTTGGCAGACGCAAGAAATTTGGTGAATCATCTACCTGTAATTAAAACAGTTTTATGGTCAAATATTACCTCACTTTTCCATAGTTCCAGATGTTGTGGATCTAATTCTGCTATATGTGGTAAAGATATCAGCAGCCCATGTCTAAATGGTTCCAGGGTATGGCTAGTTGTTAGAAAGATACAGGGCACAGACCCATAGACACAAATCTGCATAATATCTGCATATGCCAAGTTATATCTGTGTATGCAAATGTATAATTTAAATGTTACAGAAGGCAAGCCCACTAATTTTTGATTAGGATAACCCCTATATATTCAGTTAATTCAGAGTAAGTTCATTTGCATCCCACCCTAGATCACCTGAAATCCGTTCATCTTTTAATTCATTTACCCAAAACTAATTTCCTCACAGGTCCTGCTCCAAATAACTCTAATTCCATTTGACTAACGCTTCTCCATCACTCCCAAATCATCTAGGAAAAGCCATCTTAAATTTATTGCCCCCAATTTATATCCTCCAAAATTCATTATCCACCCAGAAACACTTGGTTCACTCAGAAAAAGACATGGGCCTTGTGCACTTTGAGTCCATCCTTACTAAAACCTATAGGTTGATCTATATAGGTCTGGGTCTCATTTGTGTCCTCATGATATGCTCTGCAAACCTTAAGGAAAGATCATTGCACGGCGAATGATCCATTTTGTTATATAGTGTCAAAATGACTATAGTGCTACTACTATCACTACTGCTGCTGTTGCTAAATACCTGTAATTATTTAATACTCGTAGTCTGCTAGATGCCTGTGGTCTGTAAGATCATGTTCTAAACATAGAAATGGCACAGCCCTACTGAAAATGCCTTCAGACAGTCTAGTAGGTGGAAAATGTGGTATTGGAATCAGGTGGCATAGTATTTGTGGCATGTCAGGAGTTGGAAATTTCTCCTGCAGGAGTTGTTATTCTGTCCAGTTTTGACAAAACAGTATGAGTTATTTATTTCTTTATTTATTAAACAACCTTCATGAAAAGCAGTGAACATACAATCTTCAGCATTGATGAGAGTCTGATGACTGAGTTACTTTTCTACAAGAAAACACATTTCCAGTGATGTGGCTTCATAATTTAAAATCTAGGAGGTGCCACTTTAGTAAAAGATGCAATATTTATTGTCTGCTAGGAGGTTTTGTTCTGTGGTGTCTTTGTAGTTCTCCATTACAGAAAATGTTAGGGCTCAAGATTTATGTCTAAATGGTGTTTGTGATACCATAGGTCAGGATCACATTGTTAGTAATCATTGCAATTTTCAGCCGAGTCCATAATTTTGAATTAGAAAATTTTCCTAAGTAAATTTGCATATACTGTATATTCCTGCGTATAAGACTACTTTTTAACCCAGGAAAATCTTCTCAAAAGTCGGGAGTCGGCTTATACGCTGGATCGTATTTCTTATACAGCGAGTATATCCCAAACTCTATATTTTAACTGGAAAAGTTGGGGGTCGTCTTATACGCCCAGTCGTCTTATACGCCGGAAAATACGGTAGTAATTTGTACTGTAGATTTTCAGTTTGCATTGGAAAAAGTTCTGAGACCCTAGAAGGTTATTTATTTCAGCATGTTTGTTTTACTTGTATTTTGTAAACAAAGCTAACTACTTTGTAACTAACCATATTGCATAATATTTATTTGCAATTTGTACCCATTCATTGTTACTGAGGAACTTCAAAAATTGAGAATTTACCTTGGAAAAATAAAGCATTGGGAAATTTTCTGCTACACATGACTTGCTGCAACTGAGTGTTGTTCTTTTTTTCTGAAGTATTAGCAGTTATTTTATCAAATAATAAGAATAAAGGCACTGGTGGGAATTACTCCCGTGATGAACTCCATATTTGTATTAAATGAGAAAAACAATACCTGTGACTGACTTTTTTCTGTAGATAAAGATAACACATTATGATGAAGTGGGTTTTGGGTTTTCGTCCATGAAAGCTTATACCCCAAAAAAGCTGTTAGTCTTTAAGACACCATAAAACTCTTTGCTGTTTTTGCTAGAACACAATTATTGCTCTAGAATTAAGAATTTTACAAACATTTTCATACTAATCTTTACTGCATGGTATGTTTTGCTTGAATCCTTTTGTTTATTTTGTTTCAGTTTTGAAACACCCCCAAAGCATAATATGTCCCCCTGCATGTTTGACGGTGGGGATGGTGTTCTTGGGGTCATAGGCAGCATTCCTCCTCCTCCAAACACGGCGAGTTGTGTTGATGCCAAAGAGCTCGATTTTGGTCTCATCTGACCACAACACTTTCACCCAGTTCTCCTCTGGGTCATTCAGATGGGCATTGGCAAACTGCAGACGGGCCTGTACATGTGCTGTCTTGAGCAAGGGGACCTTGCGGGCTCTGCAAGATCTCAGTCCTTCACGGCGTAGTGTGTTACCAACTGTTTTCATGGTGACTATGGTCCCAGCTGCCCTGAGATCATTGACAAGTTCCCCCCGTGTAGTTCTGGGCTGCTTCATCACCGTTCTCATGATCATTGCAACTCCATGAGATGAGATCTTGCACGGAGCCCCAGACCGAGGGAGGTTGACAGTTATTTTGTGTTTCTTCCATTTGCTAATAATTGTATACCAGCTGTTGTCACCTTCTCACCAAGCTGCTTGGCAATAGTCTTGTAGCCCAGTCCAGCCTTGTGCAGGTCTACAGTCTTGTCCCTGACATCCTTGGACAGCTCTTTGGTCTTGGTCATTGTGACTAGTTTGGAATCTGCTGGATTGATTGCTTCTGCCGACAGGTGTCTTTTGTACAGGTACTGTAACGAGCTGGGATTACAGGTAAGACCTCTCCCTTACAGCAATCTCAGCTTGTTACATACAGTGAAGATACCAGGTAGCCTGACATCTGGCTGGTTGATAGGGGATCAAATACTTATTTCACTCATTATAATGCACATCAATCTCTGACTTTTGTCTTCTGGGTTTCTGGGGGTTTTCCTGTTGTTATTCTGTCTCTCACAGTTACAATAAACCTACCATTAAAATTATGGACTAGTCATTTCTTCCTCAGAGGGCAAATTGGCAAATTTAGCAGGGGATCAAATACTTTCCCCCCTCACTGTACATGCACAAAATGTCACACTTATTTCACAAAAGCATAATGGCTTGGCACCAGAAAGCCCTGCACTCTTGTATATATGCGTTAATCCTATTATGTGACCTGGTTAGTAAAACTGGCTTTGCTGTCCAATGCTAAATGTTTCTTAACCCACATTTTAGGCTAGTGGCTAGGTTTCAGAACATGATCCAGGGTAATATTTACACATTGTTCTTTTTGTGCCTGACAGGTTTCAGTTGATTGCCTCCATGTTTCCTTTTGTGTGTGTGTTTAATAATTTTTTTTGTTAAGCATGAGCACAGGTTATTGTTTTCAGAGTCAGCACACCATACTGCCAAACTGTAAAATGTTTTCAACACACCATTTTTCAATCACTTTAACTTGGAGACTGAGAAGATCCTTCCAGCATGCATTCTATCATTTAGTATGCACAAATGAAAGGACTTTTGTCCTTTTCATGCATGTACAATTCCTATTGAAGTAAAAGAGGTTTAAACTTGTAGATGGAAAGGCAGAATTTGACCTCATGGCTATGTAGTGGGCTTTAAAGCAGCCTTTGATAGAGTTGTGGTCTGTTGATCTACAAAGGAGTATTTGACTTGATTCAACAGATGATTTATCCCGGAGTGCTAAGCTTGTTGGTTATGTGCTTTTGTTTACAGCACATTGCATTCACCGTTTTATCACATAGTGCAGTGATATTAAAATTCTATTTGAAGTGAATGCATTTAGAAACACAGCCTTCCTGCCCCATCATGTATAATTCTTTATAAACAGCAGGGGTAAGAAACCCTTGGTCCTCACTCAATAGGCAAATTGAGACCTTCGCTCACTTGCCATGTGGGTTCTTGCAAGGTCACCATAGCCTTTATTAATCTGATCCTGCCTTTTCTCTCTCCACTGATTCCCATGCATGTCCTAGTGGGCTGTGTCAGTCAGGGATGGGAGTTTCTAGGGGAAATGAACAAAAGCTTGGTTTATTAATGTTTTCTGGTGAGAGAACCTGGCTGCATAAGCAGCTGTGTGGGCCAGAGTGTATTGAGTCATAATTCACCAAAATCCAGAACCTATTTAAAAGAGTTGCTGCTAAAAACAGATAGAAAAAGATATCTCGTTTGTATGGGGAAGAGGAATGCAGGAGTCTTTGTTTTGTCTCATTCTGGGAAGAAAAAGAGGTAACTTGTCTATATTTTTCCATTCTTAAGTTATGACTTACAGATGGATCAGTCAATAAAGTAGGCATCTCCACCTTGCCTTTGTACATACCTGGGATATTTATTTTGAAAATGGCAAGATGGTTTGTGCAAGTGTATGTTTATTTGTGCATGTGCTAGTGTATAAGTGTGTAACCATCTTTCTACAAATGGTCTTTAGCCATTCAAATATGTTTTTTCCTGTCTTCATTTCAAAATTAGTGTCAGCTTTTTTTGTCATTATGTCATAGTTCCCCTGCTGCAGACTTGCCAGTTGTGTGTGTGTGTGAGTGTGTGTATGCCATCTTGAGCAAACGCTCTTGGCCTGCGTAGATGATGACAAAACACTTTATCTGAAATAGCTGTTCATGTCTTCATCATGTTTAGAGTTACATGGCATTGGAACTTGTTTATGTTCACTGTTTATAATTTTTTAATTGTAGAAATGCTATGCTGAAGATATTGGATGGCCAAAACTAACGTATTAATTATTTCAAGCATTTATAGTCTGTTTTTCACCCAATGTTTCCAGGGTGGAAAATACAAATACAATAATATGAATGAATGAATTTATTCTTACGGTCACAGACCAGCTTATTAAATACAATAATACAACAACAAGATAAACAAAAATCAATATCACCAAGAAACAATTGACAGTAAACATCTGCGATAAAACTGCAGCAACAAAATCAGAAATCAGGACAGTGCGACAGAAGGTGCAATCGGTATCTAATGCACTTTATCCCTCCTGAAAGGCCTGAACGAATAGGTGCATTTTCACCTGTCAGCAAAGAAAGAGCAAAGTCAGAGCATGATGCACCTCAGAGGGGTGACCTCATTCTATCAGCACCGAACCATCATCTCGGACTTAGCTACATTAGTCGAAAAACAGGATTTCAAATGTGTTATAAGCATGGAACACAGATGACGCTGTAGAGCACAAAACTTTTCTATGTAATTTTATATAGTGGGGTTTTTCTTTAGTTATAACGATTTAAATTATAGCTTATTTATAGCGGTTTGCCCCCCCCCCCGTGTAGATCCACCCCTCATTGAAGTACATATTTTCAAAGGAAAACCTTTACCCATAAGTTCATACACTTGGATTTATAACCTTCAAAAATGCTTCCTGATTCTCTGAATGCATTAATTTTCCAGTTCTTGGTTCCAGAATAATATTTCATTACCGGTACTGGACAACCCTTTATTCAGCTTTATATTTTTGTTCAATAATCCTGATCAGAGACCACCAGACTCTCTAACATCCTCTTCAAGCTTGCTCTGGCTGAAGATTTGTTATTGTTAATCAGCCCCATCTTCCTCTCACCTGGGGCTCATTATACAGTGACTGACAATTCCCCAAGAGCCATCTTTCAATTACTTACAGCTGTCCTTGGAGGCCCAAGTCTACCAAAACCCATGGCAGCCTGCCATAGCTACTTTTCTGAGTTTTGTTTCACATAAATCTCACAGTATTACAAAATGAGCAGCCAGCAATTGCTGTTACATAAACTGCAGTTTTCCAAGTTCTTGGAAGAATTAAGGCTGAAGAATTGGACTCAGTGGGATATCCTCTTGCTTGGGAAAATAACAGACAAGTCAAAAAGTGGAAGCAGAAAGAAGGCAAGAGAAGAAGCCTTGCTGGATATAAGCAAAGAAGTAAACAGGATGCTTCTATACCATCAAATGAAATAGTTTTCTCTTCTGATGAAAATAAAAGAACAAATACCTGATGCCCAAGATGGAAATGATGGAAGTTATGAATTGACTTTAGGAAAACCAAGTAAACCTTCCACTTCTAATAAAAAGGCAGAGTACATTAGAAATACATAGAAATTCATTAGAAATACATAATGATGCTATGCAGAGCATCGGATAGGGTGTTAGCCTGCATGCCACAGCTGCCATCACCATGGCCACCTTTATGGATGCTGGCTTGATCACTGAGAGGACAAGAGACTTGGAGTTTATCACAATAAAGTCAAGGGACCCCAATAAAAAGTTAATGTAGTCTCTGGATCAGGAATTGGATCTTTGTCAGAAGGGTGAAATTGACTGCCTCTTCTCTGATGGTCATGAAGATACAAGTAAAGTTATGCTGAAAGCAGACAATTCAGATCAGCAGTTCCCCAGTTCCCCAGCATCAGAACAGCATTATTCTGTGTGCAGTGAGCCAGGTGAAAGATATCTCTACTACTTCACTCTGGAGAAAGGCTCAAAGAGAGAAAAACCAGCTGAGGATATTCCTAATAATCTTGTAGATGTCATGAAGATGGAGGGCATTGGTAAGAGCCTGCAGGCCATTGAAAGTGATTCTACAAATGCTAACACTGGCTGGGAGCATGTTACCATGCAGTGGGTTCAGGTCAAGATTGGTCGTAAGCTCAAATTGGTTTGTGCTCTCGATACCAATGACTTACTCTTGGGACACTTGATCACAACACTTGATGGGAAGACCTTATCTAACAACAAGTGGACAGGTAACATGGGCAAGATACTAGACACTTCTACATAACTTGAAATTGAGTCTTCATTCACCAAACTCTCAATTGGAGAGCCTCTTACTTCACTGATTGACAATGTTGTAAAGGATCTGTCTACTGATCAAGCATACAGGTATCAGATCACACATGCAACAAGGATAGGAAAACTTCCCACAGATCTGGCCCTTTTTTAAATTGGTTGAGTGAGCCATTCAAGGTGGTTAACAACAGCAAACAAGCTTTCTTGCATATGAGTTTCAAAACATGGCCTTAAAGGCAAAACGCTCAACAACTTAAGACTGATAGTGGAATACACGGTTTGTGTGTACTACCCCTGCTGGCTCAACATCAAAGTAAAATATTATTGGGTGGAAGGCCCACACCATATTGTGTTTCAGCTGCTGCAATTTAGGCTGCAAAAGAAGGCCGTAGTGCAGGGGCGTACCCAGGATCAAAACTAGGGGGGGGGAAAGCCATGGTCGTTCAGGTTTGCTTTGAATGGACGCTGATCATTTTTGCTTCTAGGGCTGCCTTCTGGGGGGGGCAGCTGCCCCCTCTGTCCCCCCCTGGGTACGCCCATGCTGTAGTGGATGGTGTTTTGCCAACCATCCAGTGCTCAGCATGGTATGCAGTCAGCATAATAATAAATCAGACACTCTTGTGCTCAGGTGACATGAATTCTCACCGACCACAGTTTCTAGAGAAAATGAAAAGGTTCATAAAACAAAACAATAAAACCTTAATACACATTTCAGTGCTGTTATAAAATAAGAATGTAGACCTGTAATTGTACTACTATAGATTTCCAGGCAGGAATAAATTGTGCAACTGTTTCTAGAATTTCATGCCTGGTACATCAGAAACATTTTGTTTAGTTCCAAAAAATGCTATAAATGAGAGAGATTAATTTAATATACATTCTTAGTATACAATAATTAATTTTATAAGTTAGATATGACACTCAGATAAAGGCTCTTGTAGATGACCGATATAACTGTCTGCAGTACAGTCACTTGTAAATTAGTAGAATTTGCAACTCACTTATTCTGATGATAATTTAATTGGTTAATTGATATGTTTAACCCCAATTCTACTAAATATGCAATACTTCTTCTAGAAATAATTTCATTAGAATTGTAAGCTTTCGTCTCTAATCTACACTTATCTTTGCTTTCTTCAAACTACCTACAAGTATAATAATGAAATCCTGGGCATGTCTTCTGGCTGCCATGTGTTTGGAAGTTCCCGCACATAGATGGGATTCATCCGTCAAAGAGATTCCCCCCCCCCCCCAAAAAAGGAAATGCTCAACAACTTTGCAAGCAAAATAATAATAAAAAGCGTTCGACAACTTTTGTGTCTGGATTTTCACTTTTTGAAATATGGCAATCCTATAATAAGTTTGTTGGCATGTATTAGCTCTAGAATTACTGCAGTTATCCAAGGAACAGTGGGAGTGAACAAAGGAACAATAACTGATGACCTGTGGTCACCATGGTAGGCACAGAAAGTACCATCAAAAGTTGATAGGGCAGACATTTGAATGTGTTGCCGCTGCCGCCACGGGGTGTGTGTGCGATAGACCCGATGTTATCTAGAATCATCAAAGCAGCTGGGTAAGCCAGGGTTGATTTTGGTCTGATAAATGCACATATCCCTGGAGCTCAGCATGAATTCCCCCCAAAATAGCTCAAAAACCTCTCCTTTTTAAAATTTAGATTTTGCCCCCCCCCCAAGCCTTTTGTGTCCAGATTTTCACCTTTTGAAATACGGCAACCCTATATTGTTCATTCCGACATACTCCCAGGTAAGTGCATATAGGATTGCAACATCAGTGTTTCAGCATCATCAAAAAGCTTGAAATCCCAGTTTTGCCTGTAAGGTTTAAGGACCATTAATTCATATAATAATATGAATAATAATGCAACTGTGATTACTTTTTAAAAGGCATTAACCTACTCACATTTGGGTTGCTGCAGCCTCTCCAGTGACACCTTCTCTTTCGTTTTCAGATGGGCACATTTAAGTCCCATGACGGTGAATACTTTTTGGAACCTTTGATGACAACAGCTGAAGATGAACAAGAAGATGACTATAATAAACCACATCTAATATATAAACATGAAGAATTCAAGAAAGATTCTTATCAGAATTCCTATAAACCTTGTGAAACTTCAGGTACAACTAAATCTTAAACAGTGATGGACAATGTATTTATTCTCTTGTTAGAGTCATCAGAGGTTTGTTGATATTATCCCATGGTGATATTAGTCTTCATCAAGATATGCTTGTGTTTCTCTATCATGTTGGTGGTGTTGGGTAAGATGCTGTAAGTCAGGTGTGGGGAACCTTTAGCCCTGCAGATGCTAGTTGCCATTGCTGGTCGTTGGTCATGCTTACAGGGGCTGATGGGAGTTGTAGTTCAGCAACAACTGGAGGGTCAAAGGTTCCCTATACCTGCTGTACATGATTGTTGAAGATGAAGGGTGTATCTAAGCAACGAATTCACATTTAACAGACTTGTTACCACATAGAATTCTGGGAATTGGTGTCAGACTGAGAATTATGTTAGAGAGCCTCAGTTTTTTTCACAAAACTGCATTTCCCATTTCCTGTGGAGCAGGGAAAGACTTTTAAACTAGTTGAAGTCTGCAGTGTAACTGTCCCCTCAGTATCTGTGCTGAAGTGACATGATCTGCTACTGCTGGCATCTAAGAAAGGTTGTCTGGTTAGTAAAATACGGCTGCTCTGATCTGTACTCAAGAGACCTGGCCAGCATTTTCTTCCATGCTCTTTATTAGATGCTCCATCTTAAAGGCTGAAGTGTCCTTTGGTATGATTGGACTAGAGCTGTTTTTAAAAATTGTATTGTGTATCTTAGTTCCAGAGGAGAATGGCGCTTGTATGGAGAATACCAAGCAGGGTTTGATTGCAGAATCAGGTTGGATAAAGTTCTTGTTTAGCTTTAGAAATTTAATTGGAAGATGTGAACAGGCCATTTTCTTCCTTCATTTAGTCTTACATGGATTCCTTTCATTAAAAGGCTTTGCAGTCTGGAGGTGTGTCGTGACACTTGGCTGATCAGGCACCAGATAATGCCAAAATACTCTCTTCCTCCCCCTGCACCCCCACCATGTTTGGTTGGCTACTGAACAGTGTCCATTCCTTTTCCAGGAATTGGACCTAGCATTTCCAGTAATTCCTGTGTAGTGGAAATTTGTATGATTTTCAATTAGATAACCTGGGACTGTTATTAAAAATGGACAAGCGTTTGTTTGCTTTTTGAAGGAAAAGGCTTATGTTTATAAGTTTGGAAACAGCAAAAATGGTAGATACATGTTGTTTTAACATATGCTCTGTGAGCAGCATTTCTCTTAAAACTAGATCACATGCGTTTTTGAGAGTTGGCACCATTGCCAAGTGCTCAGCCTAGGGCTTGCATACAGATTAAGAATATTCTGACAATTGTGAATAATGCAGAATGCCTCTTAAACAGTATTTTGTGAAGTAGGGCGGTAGAGAGAAATGAAAGCAGCATGCTTTAGGATATACTTTAAGCTTTCAATTCTGTCAATTTTCTGCAATTCCTCATGTGCGGAATTGTTTCTTAATTTGACACATAGGAAATAATTGTGAGGATCTTGCTGTTCAGTTCATTTTGTTTAAAAAGGCATTTCTTGTATACCCCGATTCCTCTTATGGTTAGGGAAAGAGGCAGCATTGTACAGGGAGTGGAGTTTCTGTGTCTCAACATAACTATACGCCAATGCTACCTCCCAACATCACCCGCCAATCAGACTTTTCCATTGCTTCCTCAAACCACTTCTCCATTGTTTACTCACCCTGCTGCTTGAAAATGGAAAAATCCAAATTCCACAAAATCACAACGATTGAGTTCAAAATAAAGCATAACAAATTCTGGGCATTTATGCAGACCTAAGCCTAAGATTTGGCTTTAATGTTGCGTCTTAGTTCAGGGTCTTGGTTTAGCTCTCTCCAGATAAAGCAGGAGTCGTATGGGCTTACCAGGGTTTACAGGGGCTGTGCATTATGTAGCCTATTGAGATTTTTGGTTGCTATGTCATATTTGTGACTAATCAAACTCAGATTGCATGGTAAATTGAATCTATGGCACCCCCTTCTGTTTGTGGTGTCACTCTTCTCCACCTACATCAGAGCAACATCTGCTTCTCTATCCTTTACATTTGTCACCCCCTGGTGCCCAATCTGCAATATAGCTGTTTAAAAAATTATGGCTGCAATACACATTTACGGTAACTGGAAATCTGTTCCACTGAACTTTGTGGGATTTAGACAGTGCGAGTAGACATATATTGGAATTTTTATTGTGTATATAATGGTATCATAGGTGGTCAAGATATATAATGCCAGTTTTGCAAAGTGAGTCTTCAGATTTAACGTGTTCATTCATGGAAAACTAGGTAGGGAAATGTGTGTTTAGCAAGAAGATTGTGTCACCTTAGGAAGGTCTGTGTGGTGCAATCCCATGTGTATTTTTTGAAGTATTTATGTGTAGATTAGGCAGTGTTGTTAGTTCTTCACTATTTCATATGAGAGCAAGTGTTTCTTCTTATAAGAGTAACTATTTCTTCTTGTGGAGTTTTTTCAATATCTTAATTTCCAAGCCATGTTCATCACTGTTCATTACTGCCATTTCTTTAGGAAAGTCTCTCCCTCCCCCTGCCCTATATAGCTAGGTAGGAAGGCAGTTTTATAAATATGTAATACTTGTAGCTTATGACTATGATTCACAGTTTATCAATTTGCCATTTTTGTGTCTCATTCCTGTATTTTGAATTTTGCGTATCTTGGCCAGTTGTTTTTATATCACTGCATCTGAACCATTCCCCCCCCCCAATGCTGTGATTGATAACTCCACATCGTGTATAAATGGGTTGTGTCTTCTCAACCTCTTGTTCTGTGAAATGAAACCTTTTTGCTAAGCCATTGAACTAAGCAGAAAAAGATTCACAGTACATAAAACATTGGTAGTGGGTACAATAGCACCAAGAGGGGTACTCTTGTTAAAGTTTGTTTAGGGGGAAATTAAAACTTGGAAAAAAGAAAGGTGGTAGACAATATTCCATAGGCATTACACACTTGAAGAGGCAAACTATGTACTGGATAACAGCCAGCAGTGAAGAGGCCTGTTTAAGGGTTGCTGTCTCCATGCACAGGTGTTGCCATATGGTGTCTGGATTTCTAACCAATGGGTTTTGGAATAACACTTTTGTTCTTATTGTGCATGTGTTATGTAGCAAATGCCAAGTTTCAGAGTTGCTTTATCCACCAAGAACAACAGAAGGAGAGCGTTATAGGAAAGCCTTCAGGCAAACTAGCAAGTTTAGGACATCTTTTCTTTTGGTATTCAGCGTCCCCATCTTTGTTTGGAATGGGATGAAGAATATGAGCAAGACTGATTCAGGCTTCTTTTTCAGTGCTGGGGATTGTTGGCCTTGTTCCCATGAGTCCTGGGTCTTTATAAGGTGCCTGTAGGCAATTATTGACTGGCAGAGAAAGAGCTTGTGTTGCCTAAATAGCCCAAGCAGAAATTTTAGCTATTGAATGTAGTAATGACATTGAATGTAAACGAATTTCTATGCTAGCCTGACTCTGCTTATTGGCATACATAGGCAAGTGAGCATAGATTAGTTTCTGTTCTCTTTTGGGCTGATTGGTAACATTCCAATCTTCTTTTCTATCTGTTCCCTTGTTTGTACAATGGTGCCCGAAGCAAGAAAAACAAAAAGGGCAGAACTGAGTTCCTGTGCATGCAAAGGGTCCTCTTAAGCAGTGTTCCCCAACCTTGGGCCTCCAGCTATTATTGGACTACAACTCCCATCATCCCTCGCTAGCAAGACCAGTGGTCAGGGATGATGGGAATTGTAGTCCAAAAACAGCTGGAGGCCCAAGGTTGGGGAACACTGCTCTTAAGTATGCAAGCAAATCCCATTGCTGTTTTTTTTAATATATATATAAAACTATCCCCCAAAATGACCTGAAAGAGATAGGGACTGAGAAGTGTGCATGTAAAGCAACAGAGAACTCAGGTGTGAGCCTGCACGTGCCAGAATTCAGAGTTAACACCTAAACAAAGCAAGTAACTTGTTTCTTCAGCCTAGAGCATAAAGGGCAGAGGGAGGAATTGAAGTCCAAACAGACAAAAACTTACGTTCATTCTTCAAGCCAATTCCCCCACTTTCTGTGTGATCCTATAAGCTGCAAGAAATATGTTTAGCATTAGGGTGTTAGCCTTGCAAATTGTATGTGCAATAGTAATTGTTCGTTTTATTTTGCAGAAGAGCCAAAGAAAAGCACTTTACTATTTCCATATGAGAGCAGCTTAATGAAAGACATAAATGTACTTCAGGAGCACACAGTTGTAGAATATGCTTCTAAAAACCTTTCTGTCGAGAGTGATAGAAACAATCCACATTCCCGGAGGAAACGTTTCCTTTCCTATCCAAGATATGTAGAGGTGATGGTTACGGCTGATGCCAGAATGGTTCAGCACCATGGACGGAACTTGCAGCATTATGTATTAACGCTAATGTCAATAGTAAGTAAGCCTATATTATTATAGATGTATTCCAACAGGTACTTGAGGAGAATTAATGTTGTATCCCTGTCAGCCTGGAGGGACCAAAGTAGAGCCTAGACAACTGTTCCTGGCTTCCCGTCATTGTTTTAAGCAATGTACCATTTAGACTGCAATCTCCAGGATTGTGATCAAAGGCTTTTTGTGTCCCGTCCCCCCCAAATACCAACCTTTCCCTACCTGATGACATGTTGCAGTGTATCCATGAGCCTATGAGTGCAATTTCCCTGGTCTTCCCCCAGGCCAGAAGGAGGGTTGAAGAATTAGCCAAACATGCCCCCCAGCTTAAACAGCCTTGTGGGATAGGGGATGTTTTTCACAGTTACAGAGCAGAAGATGTGCACCTGTACTCCAGCCTCTTGCTTCCAGGGTTCCATAATGCAAACATTTTTAATTTGGAGAAAAATTGACTCTCTTTTGCAGGAGGGGGTTATAGAGAGGAAAGAAGTAGGCTTCTGCATACCTCAGGGTTCCCCTGTGTATGCAGAAAATACCTTGTTTGTGAATGTCCAGTTTTGCCTCCACGCTGATTGGCATAGGGTCACACATTTTGCTTTTAGAGAGAATGATATGGCTATTCAAGAAAAAACAAACACATTCATTTGGACTAGCATAGTAACCTGGCACGAGCCCAGGCAGCTCTTTGGATCCAGGCCCATATTACTTGGTTGGCTGTATCCAGTGACAAATTCTTTTTCACAGTAAATTTGGTTCTAAAAATGATGTCAGGGGAATGTTGAGCCCCAGATATCCACAAATAATGCTGTGAATACATATAATGTCAAATCTGCTTCTACTAATCTGTTATGTACAGTTCAGGCCAATATGGATTAAAATAAACCTATCTCATTTCATTTAAATTAAAGAACTTTGGCTTAACTGGGTTGTGGATGAGGTCTAAAGCTAAGACAGTTATGGAACTTATTTTTAAAAAATTAAAACACAGATATGGTCTCATAAGAATTATCTTTGCCTTTATTAAATAGAAAAACAGGAACTTAAGCCAGTGTACAGGCTTATTAAAATACTTGCTGCACCTAGAAAATAACCAGAATTTTTTGGAAGGGGAGAGATTTTAATACTATGCCAGAGGTTTGCCATGACCTTTTCCTGGTATGGCAAGAATGTACCAGTAGTTTTTCAAGTTTGATGGGTTTGTCCCATTGATGACAACAGGACAATAAGCTAATTTTCATATTACATTTGCCCTAAATAACTGTCTCGCTGATTCTGACTGGGAATTGGCATTCAAGTGGCATTTGTTAGTTTACCTGCTTGTGTATATATTGCAGTTAGAGAAAATGTGACACGAAAATTGGTTCAGACAGTGCAATCCTATGCATCATTATTCCTATGTAAGCCCCACGGTATTCAGTGGGGTTTGCTGCCTGGAAAATATGGATAGGATTGCATGCTAAATCAAACAGGGAAGAGGAGTTGAATGAATGCTCAATGCAATGTTGGGTTCCACTGAATGTACAGTACCATAGAATTTTAACACTCTGGCTTTTATTTATCTAGGTTGCTACAATCTACAAAGATTCAAGCATAGGAAATCAAATAAATATTATGATTGTAAAATTAATAGTAGTTCACAATGAACAGGTAAGAAAATGCATTCATTTCGCGATTCAGAGTAACTTGCTACAATTTTCAGTTGTAATGTTAATACTTTCAGAAGTTAATACTTTTAAAAGTATTGAAATGAAATGCTTGAAATGAGATTTGCTAGCTGCTCTGAAAAGTATTTTGTACATACATTGCAGGCAGACAGGCTGGTGCAAATGTTTAGAATTGGGATCTAGGTATTAATACTGATTAACATGGCCAGGTTTATTATTTATCATGGGGCGGCTATTGGGTTGTTGTTTTTATTTTGATTATCTATTTTGTGGTTTTATATTTTGATTTTATTCTGTGAACTGCCCTGAGACCTCTGGGTATATGGTGGTATATAAATAACATCAACAACAACAACAACAACAACAACAACAACAACAATAATAATAGTAATATTTTAATGCTGACCAGGTTCAGCCTTGACCCTGCCAACTAGTCTTTCTGGTCATCTATTTGCTCAAAATTCATACAGATATGTACCATTGAGATATCTTTTCCAGAGCTGGTCTTACATTATAATATAACTGCAATGGATTTAAACTTGCCATCCTTCTTTTGTCTTGGCAACTTATGTACAGGAAGGACCAGCTATCAGTTTTAATGCAGCTACCACTCTTCGCAATTTCTGTTTATGGCAGCAAACACAAAACGTTATGGATGATGCTCATCCTTCTCACCACGATACCGCAGTTCTTATCACTAGGTACAGTATCTGAGAAAACGCATTTTTCATTACTATCCCTGTTCCATAAAATTACTGCATAAAAGTACCATTGGGCCTTCTTAGCCTTTGGGTGAACATTCAGGATTAAGAAGAGGAGGAGGAGTAATTTGCAAATAAGAGGGAAGGGATATTGGGAAGGAATGCATAAACCCCCGATCTGCTTCCAGTTTTAATTCTAGTTGAGGAGTGGCTGATATTACACCTGTAACCATGTGGGGCATGTTCTCTTGGAATTTAGTGCCATTGATCTTAATAAAAAATATGTATGCTTAGGGTCACAACTAGGCACCTTGATCCCAAGGTGCTGCTTTAACTGCAAGTACATCTTTGAGAACCAGTCAAATGGGGCACTTGCCCATTAAAATCATTGAAAGTTTAATGAAAGAATTCAAATTGGGGGGGGGGGTTTCAGAAAAGTATGTGTAGGTATCTGGAATATGTTTTCCCTGTTGTTTTTAAGACTTAAATTTTCATAGAAAACCTTTATTTCTTTAAGGGAAGATATCTGCAGAGCTAGAGAAAAATGTGACACTTTAGGTAAGTTAAAGCAAAAAGGCGATCATGCAATTTTCCTGCAAATAAGAAAAAAAATGTTATTTTAAAATGTAAATGGGTTTTTAATGTAATTTATCTTGTTTCGTAAACTTTTTGAACATATTTTCAACCTTTTAAAACATATGGTTACATGATGATAAATGTTTGGATCACAGTCCTAGGCCTGCATTTGTCTGTGAAGACAACACTGCTGCTATATAACCTATTTTGCATTCAGGTAACAAATTCCATTTTATAGGTTTAGCTGAACTGGGTACAATGTGTGACCCACTGCGTAGCTGTTCCATCAGTGAGGAAAATGGATTAAGTGCTGCATTCACAATAGCGCATGAACTTGGACACGTGTAAGTCTGTCTTGCATTTGCCTT
Source organism: Darevskia mixta (assembly GCA_034641385.1). NCBI lineage: Eukaryota > Metazoa > Chordata > Lepidosauria > Squamata > Lacertidae > Darevskia > Darevskia mixta. Next base: position 6,314,896 of record JAWWNH010000105.1, read on the forward strand.
ACATAGGGGACACAGTATTTTTTTAAGTTTTTTTTTTTTTGCATGGAAGCCTCTACATGATGGGCTGAAAAAGCATGAGCTTGCAAGGAAGTGCTGTATTTACGTAGTAATGCTTAGCATTTATATAGCAGTTTAGTCTCTAAAGTTGGGAGTGTTCATAGTGGTTCATATACAGTACGTTATCTTACTGATTTCCAACAAGAACACTGTAAGATATCTCAGTGTCATTACAAGTGGTGTTGCTGAGAATAGCTTGAATCTTGGCCTTCTGATGTAACCCGGTATCATATCTTAGCCACTATGCTACTCCAGGTTATCATTGAAACCTGGCATATTTTGAAATGATTTTAAGTAGCAGACGGCGGTGGGGCAGCAGTGCTCATCTGACCATTGGTTGCATTGCTGTTGCTTACCAGGAAGCGGAGTGGGAGGGGCAAGGCTAGTGAGATGTAAATGCACTGGTGGGAGCAGTAGAGAGGCTCCGGCAGTGTGTTTGTACTATGCCAATCTTACCATTGCCTCCTCCCCACTTTTACCTCCTGATAAGCAGTAGCAATGTGACTGGCCAGAGGTCAGGTGAGTGCCGCTGCCCCACCATGCTGTTGTGTAGGAATCTGCCAAAATATTATTGTGTTGAGACTTGCCTGTGTCTTTTCACTTTTTGCCCCCAAATATGCACAGCTCTTACTCTGCAATATCTTAATTCCCAGTTTCTAAAAACATTGCTGAGATTCAAATTATATATTTCCGTAAGTGAGTTGTTAGAAAGGCAAAGAACCCCTAAAACACCATTATATGATTCAAGTGCTGTCATAATCAATGAGGTGATGCATCGGTTTAATGTTTGCTCGTATCGTTATTGAAAAGTAAAAGGCCCTTTCTGAATTTGTTTTGTATTTGTATTAGGTTTAATGTTCCCCATGATGATAGCTTTAAATGTAAAGAAGTTGGGATTAAACATCAATATCACGTAATGGCACCGACTTTAAACTACCATTCAAACCCATGGACTTGGTCAAAGTGCAGTGAGAAGTACATTACTGAATTTCTTGAGTAAGTATGGTTCCAGTCCAGCCACCTCCTGCATATGTTTAGCACATGGACGCTGTAGTGGTGGGCATTTGTGTGATTTCTCTGTCATGCAGAATTTCAACCTTTAACTTTATTAAAATAGGTGTTAAATGAGGGGCAGGGAGAGAAAGAGAAAAGCTTCAAATAAATTTTACATTTTGGGGTTTCCTTATAAAAGGTAAAAACAATTAATCATACTTTAGAACACAACTATATTACATTTGAACATGTGCTTATTTCTGTGTCAGAAAATAGGTTATGCATCAATTCACAAACCCAGAGTTGAATTCTTGTAATAGCACTGCATTAAGTTGAATTCTTTAATAGCTGTGCACCATAGCAAATAAACCCCAGTCCTAAAATTTATTTACAAAGTATGTTTGAGTGAAAAGCAATGCGTCATTTAAGAGAAGTTCTGTTTGTTTATTATAGCACTGGTTATGGGGAATGCCTTCTTGACAAACCAAATGCAAGAATCTATGACTTTCAGTCTCAGTTGCCTGGTTCCCTGTATGATGTGAACAAGCAGTGTGAGCTTATGTTTGGACCTGGGTCACAAGTATGTCCTTACATGGTAAGTTATATAATACAAAACACAATTTATAATACTTGTATAACACTTCAAAATTTTGCTGAAGTTATCTTGAAATCCTGAGAAGATGGTTGAAAACGTTTTTGTTACCCCCCTTTAATTTGTAATTCCTTGTTGCCTTTCCTATCCTTGAAAACACAACATATCCTGCATTTTAGTGCCATACCACAGAATTTGTCTTAGCTTTTCGATGTTTCTTTTGTTAGTGACCCAGGTAATGGAGGAGCTAGAAATAAATATTTAACAACATTTAATGAACAATTTTAATGGAAACAAAATGCATCAACTCTGTTGACTCAGTAATCAGTAATAAAGGAAAGTTAGCAGGAAGATAAAAGAATGATAAAATAAATAAAATGATCAAGTAGCATCTTTAAAAAAATGTTGCCGAGGTAGAGGTATTGCAAAGGACAATATTCAGAAGAAGTAAGATATTGCTTGAAATGCAGTATCTAAATAGAGTTTGATAGTAAAGGGGCAACAAAGCCACAGAAGCTAATCTAAAAGTAACCATAATGTATTTCGTGAATACTTCTTAATCACACTGAGCTAAGAAAGAGACGTATTATGAGATACATAGATTTGTCCCTTACTTCCTCTTCCCTTTCCTTTCATTCCAAAATGGAATTTAAAGTTTGCCTAGTGTAGTTCTTTAGATCCTAGCTCAAGACCAAAAGTTTATAATGTACATTTAATTAATAACAGACCAATCCTACCAGATTGGGGGACTGAGTGGTTACTGTCATATCCCCCCCCCAAAAAAAAATTGGACTCACTTTGCCTGACAGGATGTGGAGGGAGCATATTTCACTCCCACTTCTTCTGTTGAAACTCCTGTTGGTCCCACTGGGGAGGGGAAGTAACTATCCCAATCCCACAGTGGAGTACTTCATTATTTGAGGACATGTTAGAAATGGGAGGGCTTTGGATTAAATCCATTTACCCTCAGCCCATACCTGATATGCCCATTCTCCCTCCAACCACCATTGGAGCAGAGACAGCTGTTGTGGTTTCTGCAACTGCAACAAACACGCCTCTGCAGCTGAACCACCTGCTTTGGCCATGGAGAGGAAGATCCCCCAAACTCCTATGCACTTTAGGATAGCCATAGGATTGTACCTTTAGTGGGCTGAGTATCTTCTAACATGACCATTTAGAGATTTCTTAGGCTCACTCACCACAAGATTGTATTTGGCATGCAGATATCTAAGTACAAAATACACGTGGATCATGTCCAAGATAAATGGTCCATGTTTCAAACAGGGCTTTTCACTTAAAAATGTAAACAGGACCACAAGCTTTTCCTGGTTGCTCTTTGAAAGTATTTGAAGCCACATTTAAGAATGCATGCACACTTCATTTTTAATTCAATGGATTAGAATATTGGTGTTTGAACTCAGGACACATGGGTGGCATCTGATGATGTAGTTTTGCTAGTGCAAGGACTTCTGGCTCTGGAATGGAATTTCCCTCCCTCTCCAGTCCCTTCTATCCCACAACTGTTCTGAGAGTTCTCACAACCCTCCAAAAAATTTTTGGGGACAGGGCCTTGTGCTAAGGGATCTACTTTGTTGCATACCATCCAACATCCTGTAAAACATCCTTCTCCTTATGTTGCATTCTTCCTGACACCCCTGGGGTTGTTCCCAGTTGACAACTAGGCCTGCCCTGTAGCTTAAAACCAAAACATAGTTTAAGTTGGGGGTATTGCGTCTATAGATTGATGAAAAATAAGTGTTACTCACGTAACAAAGTAAATCCTGTTTGTTTGGTAGAAACAATGCAAACGTTTGTGGTGTACAAGTGCAGAAGGCATTCATAAGGGTTGCCGCACGCAGCATATGCCTTTGGCCGATGGAACAGAATGTGGCCTTGGAATGGTAAGATTTCTCTTCCACATCTACCATTTCCCTTTCCTTAAATCACTGGCTTTCTGTCCACATCTAGATCTATCACACACACTGTACCAATAATACTGAAATAAATCCATCTTGATTTTTCATTAGTGGAGTGCCTTGTCAGAGGTTTCCTCTGAATGAAAACTGTGATGTAGAAGGCAATTCTGAATTAACAATTCAGAACGTATCTATGCTTCCATTGGAGGGAAACATCTTATTTCCTACTGTAATCCATTTTTGCACCAGAAGGCAGCCATTCCATCAGCAGTTTAGATGTAGTGCAAAGCAATCTGGCCTAGTGTTTCTCTGTACCCAGTCCAGACAATGGTAGAGACATGAGACATAAGAGCCCCTTACACTGGGTAATCAGACCAAAGGAGGCCCATCTTATTGCACATGTTTTAGGTTTTCTTTCTATTCTGATCAGCATAAATTGGGGTTCATGCTTATTTCATTGCACAATGTATGTGTAAAAATACCAGCAGCCAGATATTCTGATGTTCTGAATTATAGATACTAGGAGCAGATTGCTTTTGAATTGCTAGACGTCTCATTTAAATGCATAAATGAAAGCTTAGATGCTGAACTTTCCAGATTACTGAATTGTTAATAGTATTTTGAAAGTAAAGTTCGTTAAATAGTGTTTAAATGACACAGTAATCTTCTAACACCGATTTAATTTTCTTTGATATCAATTCCTATTGTTCTCCTATTTGCTTATCGGGAGTCTGTGCACACCTAATTAGTTGTTTCTAATTTTGATTTTGTTAATGTTTATTAATTGAGCAGCATTGCCGGCATGGGATTTGTGTAAGCAAAGAAAAGGAAAAGCTCCCTGTAGATGGAGAATGGGGATCCTGGGGACCTTACAGTTCATGTACCAGAACATGTGGAGGTGGCATCAAAAGCGCAACCAGACTGTGTAATCGGCCAGAGTATGTGTTTTGTTCTTCATTTTAAATATATGTCCATTGAGACTATGTTTACTCTGCCTAGTCCTCTGAAAGCAACAATAAATTAATAGCAGGTTTCCATAGCAGATCAGATAATGACATACTGTTTAGCCTTTCCATTATCACTTACTTGAAACCACCTACTTTACCTGGAAGGAGTTGATACTTGCCCAATGTGAACAAGTGAGTGGTGGACCATAAAGCTTGTTTTCAATCCCTTAGGCCAAACAACAGATGCTATTACTCTGGAACCCAATTTTATTGTTCTGTTTAGTCAGATGCAGGCAGGCATGGCTGTTTACCTCTGAGTTCTTAAAAACACATTCCCATTCACTTTGTAATTGTATAAATGGCTTCCCACCATGATGCACATTACAGCTGTTAAGTTGTGTTAAATATTCTTGCTCGCAATGTGGTTTATTACCTATTGAAAGCTGCTCTGGAAATTTTTAATTGAAAGGCTGTATATACAGGTATATATATATTCAAATAAACGAAAACCCCAGCAGTGTAGTTTAGTTCTGAAAATATTGTTTATAGTGTTCTGATAGAAGTCTGTTAAAGCTATGCAATGGTGGCCATCACCTTAAGAACTTAAGAAGATCCTGCTGAGTCTGGCCAATGGCCCATCTAGTCCAGCATCCTGTTCTCACAGTGGCCAACCATATGCCTGTAGGAGACCCACAAAGAGGACCTGAGCACAAGAGCACTCTTCCTCCCTGCCATTTCAAGCAACTGGTATTCAGAAGCATTACTACCTCTGCAGGCAAAGCCTAGCCATTGATAGCCTTCTCCTTCATGAATTTGTCCAATCATCTTTTAAAGCCATCCATGTTATTTAGATTAAATCTCTTTGGAAAGTTTGTTTTGAATATGACTGTCTGTCTGTGTTTAACATGCTTGCAATGCAATTTTCATTAGGCCAAAACATGGAGGACAATACTGCGTTGGCCGCAGGATGAAATTTCGATCCTGTAATACTTATTCATGTCCCAAAGGCAGAAAAGATTTTCGGGAGCAGCAGTGCTCTGAGTTTGATGGTAAACATTTCAACATCAACGGGCTAACATCTACCGTGCGCTGGCTTCCAAAATACAGTGGCAGTAAGTAATCAGAAACCTCCGCTTTAAACTAAATATTCATTTGCGTACAATTTCACAAGTTACAAAAACATACTTGGCTTTTTTGTCCCAACAGTTTCTACAAAGGATCGCTGTAAGCTTTTTTGCCGTGTTTCTGGCACAACATCCTACTATCAACTGAAAGACAGGGTCGTTGATGGTACTCCATGTGGAACGGAAACTCATGATATATGTGTGCAAGGCTTATGCAGGGTAATTGAGTTCACTAAAACAACACAAAATCTTTTTGGAAACTGTTTGAGAGCAACAAAGAGTTTTGTGGTGCCTTAAAGTCCTAACATATTTATTATGGCATAAGCTTTCTTGAACTACAGCAGATATCATATGCGTGCATTATTGGGAGGTGGAATTGTAAACAGCGAGAAGTCAGAGGGAAATGAAAGGCAGAGAAGTACAAATAGTGCTTAAAACAGTGGTCATTAGAAAACAAACACCCAACCTAGTTGGAGTTGATAAAACTGACATCCTGGAATTGGTATTAAGTGAACCGTTGCCCACAAAATCAAGTTCATAGGGAGCTTCCAGATCACACACACAAACATACATGTACAGCAATGTCCATATGATGTTGCCATCATAAAAATGCCAGTCCATACACTTTTTATATTAAACCTGAATTTTCCCTGAGCATGGAAAATCTAATTAATAAACAAAAAAACATTCGCAGACAGATGATGTGTGTGATGACATGTTGGTGGGTGCTTTTTATTGCCACACCCCCATTTCTGTTTGCTCCTCTCCTAAGCACAACCTCTCCATTTGTTTCGAACATGCTCCTAAGCCACAATCCAGCACACCTATGCTTTTGATATTTTGTTTGTTGCAACACAATTGTATTAGAAGTATGGTTTTGGTGTGCTCATTCGTTTGGAAATCTTCTTTTATAGACTAGTAAAGCTAGTCATTGTTGCAACACAGCACCAAATGCATTATTGATTATGAGAATTGTTAAATGAATTATTACTTGCAAGGTGTGAGGAATGATAGGTTAAAATGAGCAGTTTGAATCACCTGTAAATTGAATGCTGTTGCATGTACTTAAAAACATTTTGACATGTTTCCATAGCAAGCAGGCTGTGATCATGTGTTAAACTCTAAGGCAAGGCGAGATAAATGTGGAATCTGTGGTGGTGATGATTCTTCATGTAGAACTCTTGCAGGAACTTTCAATAGCGCTCATTATGGTATGTTTCTTGATATCCATCTATCTATTTACATATTTAATTGCATATGACACTGGCTTTCATATGCCAAACAGATTCTCAAGTTTGATATTTTGTGTGTGCAGTCGGCTGTGTTTTTCTAGTAGCAAATTTAAACAATTCAAAATTAAAATAATAAATATTGGCGTTAAATCATATTTTTCTATATTCCGCAATGCTGTCCACTATGCCAGACATATTTTCCTTCCAAAAAAGGCTGTATTTTTAAACCCCTATATTATAATCTTATTAATTTCTAACATCACTTTCATTTCATTCCCAAACCCAGCTATGGAAAGGAAAGTTGTTGGAGTGTTATGAGCAAGTTTAGTATAGTGCCACATATTTTAATGGTTTAAACCAGTAGTTCTAAACTTTTTCAGACATGAGACCCACCTTTAACCCAAACATGCATTTCCAATGTTGTGTTTTTACTTGTGAGATATATAATTTTCTTTTTGTGTGTGTGTCTTGGTTGTTATGGTCTGTGATTAAGATAATTAATAAACAAAGCAATATTATATAGGGAATAAATTGTTTTCATTGCTTCTTGGAAGTGATTATCTAGCTGCTTTAATTTCTCTTCAGGTTTATCACTTCTCCTGGGAAGTTTATCATTTACAAGCATAATCTTTCACATGATTAATGTAAGTTTAATTATATTCTAGGCTATAACATTGTAGTAAAAATTCCCATAGGAGCAACAAACCTCGACATACATCAGCACAGCTATTCAGGGAAGCCAGAAGACGACAACTATCTTGGTAAGTGTTTCAGATAATCCATTACTGGCTTTTTATTCCCAATGAGAAATCCAACAGCCTTAAGACGCTCTTGAACACCTTTGCATAATATCACTATATGAGCTGACTCATTTCGCTGCAGGTATTTTACCACTGCAGGGTTCAGATTAATTCTTGCAATTAATTGAATCCTGGAATTTCTTTTAATGTTCCATATCGTAATTCCCTAGCAATAATTAAATCATTACAAATGTGCAAGATGCATGTAAGTATGAAGTAAAGAGGCACTAATGGTGATTGTTTCTGTTAATGTTGTTATAGCATTATCCAACACTCAGGGGCATTTTTTCCTGAATGGAAATTTTGTTGTGAGCTTGTCTAAAAAAGAAATCAGTATGTACGGAACTAATTTTGAGTACAGTGGGTCAAACAACACAGTGGAGCGAATAAACAGCACTGGACGGCTTGAAGAGGAGATTCTTTTGCAGGTGAATCTTTAATATGTTAATTAATAGTATGCATTTGCATTTTTTATATACCAGGAGTGAGGAAAAATTCATTGAAAAACAGTTTTTAAAAAATCTTTGTTTAGGTGTTGTGCGTAGGGAATTTATACAACCCCGACATTCGTTATTCATTCAATGTTCCTGTGGAAGAAGGCCATGATCTGTTTATTTGGGATCCCTATGGGCTTTGGCAAGACTGCAGCAAAATGTGTCAAGGTATTGTCATTTTCTTGGTTGACGTGATTTTTGAGATATTTCAAAATTTCTTGCCGTAACCTGCCATAAACTATATTTAGTTCTCTTTCACCTTGCTGTGGTTTGATTATGGAAATGTGTGCAAAACATAGTTTTGTGTAGGTCGCAACTTGGTGGACCGTCTTCATAATTTTCGTACGATTCGCTGTTTAAAAGCAAGGAAATTCTGACTTTAAAAACTTTTGAACAATGAAAACATGATCGGAAATTATGTTTTTACTAGAATAGGGACAAGTAAAAGAGGATGACTTCACCCCTGTGTGGCACCCTTTTATTACATATACAAGACAACAGCACAATCCCCCTGACAGGATGCATACTGATACTGCTAAATCAGGAGTCAGCAACCTTTTTCAGCCGTGGGCTGGTCCACAGTCCCTCAGACCATGTGGTGGGCCGGACTATATATTTTTGGGGTGGAATGAATGGATTCCTATGCCCCACAAATAACCCAGAGATGCATTTTAAATAAAAGCACACATTCTACTCATGTAAAAACACCAGGCAGGCCCCACAAATAACCCAGAGATGCATTTTAAATAAAAGGACACATTCTACTCATGTAAAAACACGCTGATTCCTGAACGTCTGTGGGCTGGATTGAGAAGGCAATTGGGCTGCATCCAGCCCACAGGCCTTAGGTTGCCTACCCCTGGGCTAAATTGACCCAACACCCCCACCCCACCCCCTCTCATACACAAACAAAACTCTCTTCGATCCACTGAAAGCAACCAACCATGCTCTGGGTTTCCCAACCTCTTGCACCACCAACAAAAACAAACAGACAGACAGACAGACAGACAGACAGACAGACAAATAAAGAACCTCCAGACACAAAAGAATGAAATAACATTCTTTCTCTCCCTCTCACCAATTCTTTCCTCCCAACCTCACAATGCTTAACACAGCAATGTCTCACCCCGAATGTAACTGACCTGTAGAAAAGATTTTATGAATTGAAAACGGAGATGTTGTATGTACCCTTGTTACCCATGAGAATCTTTCAATAAAGACACATTTTAAAAAGAAAAAAAGAAAAGAAACAACGTTTCTAGTTTAGTATACCAAGAAGCTTAGGGAAAAGCTCCCATCTTTATGAAATGACCATGCAGGAAAAACCTCTTGGAAAATTTGCATTTTGTGAATGCTGTCCTGTTCATAACTGAGATGCAAATTATATATACGATGCCTGTGTTTTGATGTTGTGCTAAACTACTAGTGTGGCAGGAATAGACCCGAGTTGAGTCTCTCACTTTCATACTTCTCCCTTCCTCCTCAAGGCAAGTCTGCAAAGAGATGGGCAGCTTTCACTGATTTTAATTAATTTCAGTTTAGTAAGTAGTTCAGTCCTAAAATGTGGTTGATGTTAACCAATATTTGTTTAAACACAACAGCTTCATAACTCACAGGTTGGTGTCTGTTTCAAACAAACCATAGGTAAGATTAGCCACATATTGGGTTCAAATACTATGACAGGCTGTGTTTAATTCAAATGGAAGTGAAAACTTCTGAATTGAACAACTCATGGCTTCCTCAATTTTACCAGTGTTGAGTCTCCTCCCTGATGTTCGAGACTGTCAGCTCTCTGAAGTGAACAAGGAATATAATAATAATAATAATATTAATTTATTATTTGTACCCCGCCCATCTGACCGGGTCCCCCCAGCCACTCTGGGCGGCCTCCAACAAAAACTAAAATACATTAAAATATTACAGATTAAAAACTTCCCTAAACAGGGCTGCCTTCAGGTGTTTTCTAAAGGTCATGTAGTTGTTGATCGTTTTGACCTCTGAAGGGAGGGTGTTCCACAGGGCGGGCGCCACTACCGAGAAGGCCCTCTGCCTGGTTCCCTGTAGCTTTGCTTCTCGCAGTGAGGGAACCACCAGAAGGCCCTCGGCGCTGGATCTCAGTGTCCGGGCTGAACGGTGGGGGTGGAGACGCTCCTTCAGGTATACAGGACCGAGGCCGTTTAGGGCTTTAAAGGTCAGCACCAACACTTTGAATTGTGCTCGGAAACGTACTGGGAGCCAATGTAGATCTCTCAGGACCGGTGTTATGTGGTCATGGTGGCCACTCCCAGTCACCAGTCTAGCTGCCACATTCTGGATCAATTGCAGTTTCCGGGTCACCTTCAAAGGTAGCCCCACGTAGAGCGCATTGCAGTAGTCCAAGCGGGAGATAACCAGAGCATGCACCACTCTGGCGAGACAGTTTGAGACTGTCAGCTCTCTGAAGTGAACAAGGAAGGTAGATGTGGAAGGGAACTAAAACGTTTATTCCAAATTGTGATGAGATTAAGCTAGTTTTTAAATAAAGCCTGAAATAAAATCTCCTTTCATCCTGTTTAAATCTCATCTTTAACTTTTTTCTAAATCTTTTATTAAAGGTCTTCACAGGAGGAAGGTTACATGCATACGAAGGAGTGATCACTTGGTGGTCTCTGACCAAAGATGTGAGCATATAACCCGTCCCACAGCTGTAACAGAACAGTGTAATACAGAATGTGAATTAAGGTATAAACATTTATCAAATTGTATGACTTGATTAACGTTTACTCAAACTGTTACATTTTCTGGATTTACTTTTGTAACTTTGAAGTATGTGTTCCACAAACTCATTTAATTCACTGTGTTTGGATTTTTTTTTAATATGATTTCCTTAAGTGGTATAAAAATTCATTGAGTTGGTGTTTCTTGCATTGAACGATTGCAATTAATAAAGAAGTAAGCTTAATGTTTGTTTGTTCCGCATTCTATTTGAACACCTTCATAATTTAGGTTACCTTTACACACTAAAACATATTTAGTTTTATATAATAGTTTATACTTATAGGTGGCATAACACTGGCAAAAGTGAGTGTTCAACTCGGTGTGGCCCGGGGTTTCGATCTTTAGACATCCACTGTATGAAGTACTCTGTTTCAAAGGGACTGAGTGTTCCAGTGGATGATAAATACTGTGCTGATCAACAGAAACCACCAATCCGAGAACCCTGTCATGGAGACTGTCTTCTAACAAGCTGGCATTACACAGGATGGTCAGAGGTACAGATCTAGAACCTTCCTATGATTAGTTTTTGCATTAACAAGTGTGCTGTAGCCTTACTGTATTTTCTGACAAGCAGCAGAAAGCTCCATTCGTGTGTAAACCACCAGCCATTTTCGAACATAATTTTTTTTTTTAAAGCATTCAACAGTTTATAACAACCACAGAACAAGACGCTAAATCTTTTTCAGCCCAAAGCATGCATTGATGCACATCTGTGCTTCTATTCCTTAACGTGCACTTGTTTATTTTATAATGATACGTTTCTTGTCTTTTCTCGATAAACCAGTGTTCAAGGAGTTGTGGGCGAGGTGCGAGAACCAGAGAAGCTTTTTGTATGAACAACTTTGGCCGCCGGCTGGCAGATAGAGAGTGCCACGAACTTCCAAAGATTATTACGGAGAGCTGCAATGAGTTCTTGTGCCCCAGCTGGACCACTAGTGATTGGAGCGAGGTAATGCGTGCAGATTGATTTCACTGTTGTGAAGCCATTAAGCCCTTTCCACCCGGTGCTAAGGATCCTCAGAATGCCAAGGGATCTCTTATCGCCAGAGATTCCTGGTGAACTGCGCCTTTAGGCTGAGTTTGGAGTTCTTATCATCCTAGGATCCCTTCTTAACTTAAATTCCTTTTGCCCAAACTCATTACTTAGCCCTGCTCTCATTCCTCACGTAAAATCAATATATTTCATAATTCTGTGGGCTGGACAGTACATTTTGGGCCGCCATGGATGGGAGCAAAGCTTGACTCCCATTTAAAAGTGGTAGTGGCAGGCACCCACCTCTAAAACAGTTGTCAGAGACCTGTCAGGGAATGGCATCAGAGAGGTGTCGCTTTGAGACCACAGGTGCCCGTAGAAGACCATTTGCTGTTTTTTTGTGCTATTAACATAGGTTTAGCATGCTGTTAGTGTGAGGAACTTGATAGCGGGTGATAATAAAAGTTAGGGTTTTTCTTTTTACTTATGCAGATTTTATTACTTTGTTTGTGTACTTCCAAGAGCCTTGTTGGAGGAGGAGATGTAATACAAAAGCTGCATGAATCAATCAACAAATAACACTCAAATCCTTTTACCGTCTCTGATACTCTATGTAGTGTCCTGTGACTTGTGGGAAGGGAATGAGGCGTCGACAAGTACGGTGTCAACTGAATGACGAACAACTGGAAAACGTTTTCTGCAATCCAAACTCTATGCCACATTCAGTGACAGCATGTGAACTTAATGAATGTGCAGCTTGGCAAGTGGGACCCTGGGGAGCAGTGAGTACATAGAAGTTCTTACATAATATTATTTTCAAGCATTTCACCACTAAAAAGTCTCTTCTTAAACCATTCCTGTGAAGACAGGGGGACAGGTAGGTTAAAGATGCTCCCAAAAAAATATTTGTTACGGCCTAAGAAGTCTTTGAAGAGGGACCCAGGTGGCGCTGTGGGTTAAACCACAGAGCCTAGGGCTTGCTGATCAGAAGGTCGGCAGTTCGAATCCCTGCGACGGGGTGAGCTCCCGTTGCTCAGTCTCAGCTCCTGCCCACCTAGCAGTTCGAAAGCACGTCAAAGTGCAAGTAGATAAATAGGAACCGCTCCGGCAGGAAGGTAAATGGCGTTTCCATGTGCTGCTCTGGTTCGCCAGAAGCGGCTTTGTCATGCTGGCCACATGACCCGGAAGCTGTATGCCGGCTCTCGGCCAATAAAGCGAGATGAGCGCCACAACCCCAGAGTCGGACACGACTGGACCAAATGGTCAGGGGTCCCTTTACCTTTACCTTTTAAGAAGTCTTTGTACAAGGCCTCAGAATACTTGATGAAAGACTTTGAGGATCAGGTGGAGAACTTGACAAGTAGGCAACGGAGAAACTGTTATGGGAAAAGAGAGAATATTTATATAGCCAGGAGATAGAGAGCTCTAAAGGCAAAAACTAGAACCTTCAAACTTATTCAAAGCAGGATAGGAATCCACTGTAGAAATTTTAGAAGAGGAAAAAATGGTTAGCAACAGTTGGAACTGAAGAATTTTCCATTTGTCTCTGTGGATCCTAAGTCTAATCTGTTATATCTTTTTGGAATTGTTTGTGTTTAGTGCTCTGTTACATGTGGGCCTGGATATCAAGTGCGTGCAGTCAAATGTGTTGCTGGCATTTATGGAACTATTTTGGACGATAACGGAGAGTGCAGTACTGCAACTCGTCCAAGGGACAGCCAAGTAAGCAAAACAAGTATTTAGAGAAAGTGCTGTGAAAAAATAACAATTAAGTGAGTTTTATTCTACCCTTCCAGCCATCTCATGTTTCCAAAATGTACTTTAGGAATGTGAAATGGCTTCTTGTCCAGAGACCATCAAGCTGTGGCCAACATCACTTCCTGTGATCCAGACTAATAAAGGGGCTCAGTGGAGATACGGATCATGGACTCCAGTGAGTGATATTGCAATGGTGCAATCAAATGTGCATTTTCCTTCTTTATTTCACAATTGCTTAAACTTCTCCATTTCGAAATGCTATTCTATAAATAAACTGGGATAAGGATAAGATCTTAAGAATTGCCTTCTCTTGATAAGAAGAAGAGATGAAAAACTCATGCATCCGCTTTCAGCAAATTAATTTATCCCAATTGTTTTGCACTATTTATAGTAAAACTATGCATTTGTTCGCTGCTCTTATCTCTTGTTTCAAATTGTGCACCCCAGGAGCAGAATAATGGGTAGGCAGACCAGTTGTGGGTTAAAAAAAATAACAGGCCACAATTTACAGCAAGAACATGGGGCTGACTTGGCATGGGGCAAGGATCAGTCATAGAACAGCCCACCTGCTATCTGAGCGAGATGGGCCGTCCTGGTCGGGGTCTTTTGTTCCGGTTGGGGTTCAAGCAAGGCCAGTATAAGAAGCCTTGTTGTGTAGGATGGCTTACCTTGACAGCTGCAGGGCTAGGGAATCAAGTGCTAACAAATGGCACCATAATGAAAAGAATCTAGGTAAACCACCAACTACACAGTGGCATTCTTGGCTTCATTGAATATTTGGCAGTATTTGTCCATAGGCACTGTCAGGTTCGCTTAACAGTTGCTCATGAGTAAAGACCAAGTTCGTCTTGTCTTTCAACTATATAATTGTGCAAAGTATGTACAGTGCGGAGCTATCCTAAAACATGACCACCTAGTCGCTAGCAGAATCCAGAAGTGCCCCCCTCCTGTTGCTGCACCAACACCAGAGTCTCGGCACCCTGAAGTGCCGCCTCCTTTCTCCCCTAACCCTTCTGCGTAAAGCAGGTGCCAGAAACGTTGTCTCCCCCTCAGAGTGGGTCTGCTGAGCGGTGCTGGGTCTCTCTGCATCATCCTGCAGACCCCTTCCCACCTGGCTCCTCCCTGGTGACTCCTCCTTCCCCAGGGAGGAGCTGCCAGACTCACTGGGAGACGTGTCCATCGACAACAGAGGCTGAGGCTGCCGGTACCCACTCAGTGCCGGACTGGCAGGGGAGGGCACGTCCCTGACAGGCGCCTAGTTGACTAGCATGCCAACCCTAACTGACTCTGGGTCCTGGGTACAATTGTGGTTTTGGTCCGTCTTTGCAGTGTTCCGCATCTTGTGGGAAGGGGAACCGCGCTCGTTACGTAAGCTGCCGGGATGGTCATGGCAGAGTAGCAGAAGAATCATTTTGTGCGCATTTGCCACGACCCGAAGAACTTTCAAGCTGCTTTAGTCCCTGCGGTGTTTGGCAATCTGGAAGCTGGTCACCTGTAAATATTACTCTTTTTTCCATTTTGTTTTTTATTTTCCTATTTTATATTAGAACGCCAGTGTACACCTAGGTAGAAAGACTTCCTATGTTTAATTTCTGATGAGGCATGGGTAGAGCTGTTTTGGCCCTTGTTCCACAAATGTAGATAATTGTTAATTGCCATTTTTTAAAAAAAATGTTAATCATTGGTTATCACTTTTTCCTGTTACGTTGTGTCACATAAATGTTGGGTTAATTTTTGGTCAGTGCACAGTTACATGTGGTAATGGAATAGTAACAAGGCAAGTTGTCTGTGTCAACCACCATCAACAAATTGATGAGAATTACTGTGATCCCGAAGGCCACCCTGCAAAAGAACAAGAATGTAACATGCCACCCTGCCAGCCAGTTTATCACCACAATCCGGATACACGTGAACATCCAAACCACCAGGATTATCCTCCAATACACAAGGTCCATCATTCACATGACAATGTAAACTCAAGGAATCACCACTCTCCTCAAGGAAACCAGTGGAGAACAGGACCATGGGGAGCAGTAAGTAAATCATTGTCTGTGTACATCTTTCTGCAAACATTTGGATGATAATGATGATGATGATGATGATTACCCCACCCATCTGGCTGGGTTTCCCCAGCCACTCTGGGCGGCTCCCAACAGAATAAAAAAATGATAACATATCAAACATTAAACATTTCCCTAAACAGGGCTGTCTTCAGATGTCTTCTAAAAGTCAGATAGTTGTTTATTTCCTTGACATCTGATGGGAGGGCATTCCACAGGGTGGGCGCCACTACAAAGAAGGCCCTCTGCCTGGTTCCCTGTAACCTCACTTCTCGCGGTGAGGGAACCGCCAGAAGGCCCTCGGCGCTGGATCTCAGTGTCTGGGCTGAACGATGGGGGTGGAGACGCTCCTTCAGCTATACTGGGCCCAGTCCGTTTAGGGCTTTAAAGGTGAACAGATCTTGCTGCTGTTCACTTTTTCCATATTGTAGGTCCCTGATCCAGAGGTGTCCAAATGCAAACTGTCAACACATATACTGTAATCTTCCTTACATGTTTCTCTTCCCTCACTGAACACCACAACTATATATAACCCTGATGTTATATTTTAGGTGCAAACAAGGTTCTCCTTCCTTGCTCTAAACTGAAGGATGGCATAGTGTGAAAACGCAGTCTTCCAGAGAGGAGATTGCAGCCACTTTGCTCCTCCTCTAGACCTCCTGCTGCGGTGCAGCTGTGAGCTAAGCTCTGGTTTTACTTTGTGTGCTGTCTGAACCCAAGCTTGTAGTTTGTCTCCTCCATACAAACCACAAACTGTAAGCCAAGAACAAGCCTTTGTTGCAACTCCTGGTTTGTCTGATGCACCACAAACCTCATGCCTGAATTCAGATGGCACACTAAGCCAAGCCTTGACTTACCGGTAGCTCACAGCCACTACAGCAGATGCTGGACCAAAGATGGAGCAAAGGGACTGTGATCTCCTCTCCTCAACCCAACACATCTGTTTTGTGCTAAGTGTGTATTGTATTCTTTTGGTATTCACACAACTAGGGCAGCATATTGTGTTTATTGCCTCCTAGTGCTCAAGTACTTGTGCTGGTGGATTTCACCGCCGGGTCGTGGTGTGCCAAGATGAGGAAGGAAGAAGTGCTAACTACTGTGATGAAGCACTGAAACCACCTGACTCCAGCCATTGCGATTCTGGTCCCTGTCCAAGATGGAACTATGGGGACTGGGGAGAAGTAAGATGATTAGACTCCATTTGGTTAAAAAAGAGTATTTATTTCTATTAATGCTTTTTAACTTACAGTTTGATGTTAGACTATTTCCACACAGCATCATGAACCCAACAATATAACATTTGTTACCAATTTAGTCCATTTTCTAGACAAACCCAGCCCTGGTTCACAAGTAGGGAATGAGGCTGACTTGCAGATGTTTTAGCACAGTAAAGAAACTTTAATTTCACTGCTGTCTGTTGTATTTTTAACAGTGGATATTCCACCTCATTTCTAAGAATCCACCCCCCTTATCTTCTTCTGTTTTCACCTATCATTTTGTGTCATGCTTCTCAAAAATCTTCTTTATTGTAAGCCTTTTCTACAGGTATATAAAACAGGCTGCAACTCACTACACTTGCTGGGAGTAAACCTATTAGACCCATATAGGCTTCCTCTTTCAGCTAGTTCTTTTTTTAAAAAAAGCATTCTATGGTAATAATAATAGTAGTTGTTCTTAGACTGTTGGGCTAGGACCTACTACTCATCTACTCATCCATGAAGTGACCTTGGATCAGCCTAACCTACGTAATTACGTAAGAACAACAACACTAATATAGCTATTTTCCTTATTAAAGGAAGAACAAACTTAGTTGGTCTCTAAGGTGCTACTGGAAGGAATTTTTTTATTTTGTTTTTCCTTATTAAAAAAACACCATTTCTAGATAACCTGGCAGTAAACACATTTATGTAAAAGAAATGGCTACACCAGTTTTGTTTTCCCCATATGGAAAGGATAAGCCCAATGAATGCAACACACAGCTGATTGGAATAAGGAGTACAGATGTCGTTGATAATTAAAATTATGAACAATAAACTATGGGCTCTTCTTGATAACAGTACCATTCATGAAAATGCTGATCTTTATTTAACTTGCAGTGTGCTCAGACATGTGGCGATGGAGTAAAGACACGACTGGTGATCTGTCAGCTTGCAAATGGCCAAGTGCTGAATGATCAAAACTGTGAAATGTTAGAGAAACCACCTGAAAGAGCACAGTGTGATATACATGCATGTCCTGTTGAAGTTTCATGGCATCGTGGACCATGGAAATCGGTACGGTAGTATTCACTATCATATTTATTTTACTTTCTTCCTTTCCCCTTTTGTTTATTAAGTAGAAGTTTTGTTTAAATACAAGAAAAACAGTGCATTCAGTATGCATTTTGTATATGTAGTTTGCTACTTGGTGTTGTATCCTTAGCCCTGTAACTGCTGCATTGCTTCAAGCCTTGGAAGTGGCTAGTCAATGTCAGCAATTTCAGTGACTCTAATAGAAGTCAAATTGATGCTTTGTACACTCTAGGGTGTGGGAACAAACATGTAGGTTTCTGATCATCAAGAGTGACTAAGCTTTTCGTTACTAACTGGTTTTGAAGACAACAAAAAGGGGGACTTGTTTAAAAGTCAGCGTAAAAGTCTATAACGTTTTCTACATATTTATTTTTGTACATAGAAAATAATGAACACTCTAAAGTCTCTTTGTATTCAGTAATGTATACCATGCCATACAGTGTGTGATAAAGACTCATATTTGTTGGCTACAGAAATATGTATAATATTGCATTGTGTATAAAATACAACAGCTTTCGTTTTTTAGTTCAGATAGATTTTGATTTGAAGTTATAAGCACTAGCCTGCACATGTGTGTTCCCCCCGTCTCATTTGTGTGTGAGTAAGGATATTTAAAGTATCTGTTCCTGGTTTGTACAGACTGCAGTTGCCTGAGTTCAAATGAAATGGGGGGTGGGGTGGGAAATGGTTTAGAACAAACCAATGAGATTTAAGTCTCCTACCCTCACACACAAAGGGGAGAGCAACAAGGCATGTTTTATTGTTGTGTTTGAACAAGATCACACCTTGGTTATACCAAAAACATACATAGCTATTGCCATTGATGCTTTCACAAGTGTCATTTCCCTGCCAAAATGTGAACTATCCAGCCAAAGTTAAGCAGTTTATGGGCTTATCCATGCTTACCACACACGTTTGCACTTTCCCAATCTGTGCCCAAGTGCTATTTTCCCTCAGGAAAACCCAATCTTTACCACTGAATTGGAGCAAACAGCAATTCAGGTTTTCTGCAGATTGCCATTTGCTCCGATTCAACGGTAAAGAGCGGGTTTTCATGGAGAAAGTGTTGGAGTAAGAAACAAAAGCACTCAGACACAGACTGGGAAAGTTCAGACCTGTACGGAGCTAAGGTAAGCATGGATGAACCCTAAGTGGGTTGTAGTTAAAGATGCTTGAGTCATGTTCTTAATATAATCACAATATTACTATTTTGGGAGTAGAATTGGATAGTGGGAGTTACTGGATAACAGAATAACACTGATTAGTCTAGCTAAGCAGATCATGCTGGAAAACTCACTGCATTTATTAGAAGCCTCTGGTTTTATTAAGAATGATTTTGCAAGCAAAATTTTTCAGCGTTCTCCTTAACTATGTCAATATCTATCAGGTTAATACTATAATATCCATTTGCAGTGATTTTTCTTCTGCTGTTTTGAAGTCAATTTTATAAACAAACATTTTATATGCCGAAAAATATTTAAGTAATTCTTAAAACCTTTTCATGCTGCAAATAGAACATTCAATCTAGAGCATAGTGAACATTCAGAGCCAGAATATTTTTGTGAAGCATTTCCATGCTTAAATTGCACTCATTACAATTGTAAAATTGTAAAATTAAACTCTGGCTGAATTCTCTCCATTTGAATTCAGTGGTGCTAAAGATGTGTCTGGATCATACCTCGTAATATTTATTTTCCTTAATGACTCTCTGAAATTGTAAACACTAATGATGTTGCAACTAATGCATGAATAGGCCAGTAACCCAATTAGTGAGGCATGGATTCTAGAACATAAATGAAAATAAGATCAAGACATGGCAAAGCTGCCAGTATTGGAAAGAATAGTAGTTTTACTCAGACAAAAGTGTGGGAATACTTGGGAATGCAATAGAAAATTATCTAGGCTCTAAGTTTATTAGAATATGTGAAGCTACTTTTGTCTTCATTTGTAGCTCCAATATCCTCTCATGTGAATGGAAGTAACCAACCAACTTGGTGAAGCTGTGAACTTCTATATTTACTCCTAGATGGGTTTCTGTTTTCTCTCTTAAAGCTTTATAAGTGAACTGACATCTTTATCCTAAATGCATTAATTCAGCAGTACATTGGGCTGGATCCAGAGCAAGTTCATTGCATTTGGGCTCCATTGAAATCAGTGGGAAGTTAGTCATGATTGCTGATATTTCTCATTGTTGTCAGTGGGGTCCAAGTGCAACAAACTTGCTCAGGATGCAACTAATTCTGTTTATTGAAATTATGTACAAATATGATTTATTGTGCAGTTTTTAGCTTCCTTTTATTTTGTAGACCAAGATGCAGTAGATACAGTGGTCCCTCGACTTACGAATGACCCGACTTACATAGTTTTCGAGTTACGAGGGATCAAAGCGGCCGCGCGCCTACGAATTTTTTCGACTTCCAAAAGGAAGTCGCGGCCGTTTTAGATGAGGTTTCCTCGACTTACGAAGTTTAGATGGGGGTTTTTTCGACCTACGAATTTTTTCTCCCAATGCATTCCTATGGGGACTCGACTTACGATTTTTTCCGACCTACGAAAGTCCCGTCGGAATGGATTATCTTCGTAAGTCGAGGGACCACTGTATTATCAACCCTCTTCTTGTTTATATATTTCAACCCCTTTCACCATTAAGTCAGTGGCCACCATCTGTTCTTGGCTTCAGTAGTCCTTGGAGTCAGATGAAGTATATATAAGTAAAAGAATATTTATTTGACCCGTGTTAATGTAAAGATGGAATTTTCTGTCATAAAAGTGCCTCCACTCACTTATTATAGTGCCTGAAAGTATTTATATTTTTAATAGTCTTTTATATTAAAAGGGAAGTCAGGATCTTGCTTACAAAACCAACTACATACTTCTTCCTCTGCTGCTGAATATTGTCAAGCGTCAGAATACCTCATTACTGATATTTGTCCAATGGTTTGTTTACTAACTTCAGTCTTACTACATGCTGATTGCTGATTTTTTTTTAATGCTTTGGGAGAAAAGAATGATCTGCCAATGTCTGACATAATTCATACAATGAAATCAAAAGACTCTAAACATTTGACACTCCATCCAGCGCATAATTGTGTTGAAAAAGGAGAACAAAATAGACATTTCTAAAATTCTCAAACAAGTTTAATTTGTTGATTGTATTGTTGTTGTTGTTGTTGTTATTATTGTTG
Source organism: Darevskia mixta (assembly GCA_034641385.1). Lineage (NCBI taxonomy): Eukaryota > Metazoa > Chordata > Lepidosauria > Squamata > Lacertidae > Darevskia > Darevskia mixta. Next base: position 6,336,075 of record JAWWNH010000105.1, read on the forward strand.
TTTTAAAATGTCCATGTTAATATTCTATTACCTTGTAGTTAATGGAATAAAATAATAATAATAATTTATGTCTGATAATTTAATTTAATTATATGGATACTACTTGGTGTCTATGCAAAATAATTGCTTTTTGATTTAATTGTTGTGTCATCTGTCTTTCGTGGCTTCATAATTGTTAATAATTAAATGTGCTTTTATTAATTCATCCTTTGTTTTTGGATTGCTGTTTGGAATTAACCATTGATGTGGAAGTGTTTTATATGACAATAAATGTGCTATTCTTCAGTGCCAATGCTTTCATAGGGGAATAATTGTTACAACACCCTTAAATAATTAAAGATTGAAATACTGTAGAGTTTGTCATGGCCTTTATGTGTGGACTTATATTATCTATTATCAAAAATATATTCTGAACCAGGAAGACACTTAGCGCTTGGTGGAGTTTAGGCACATTCCTTTCCGTGTCAGAAAGAAAAATACCTCAGGTAGGAGGAAATCATTCCATAACTACTAAAGTTTCATGGCAGTTTGAATCCAATGTGATCTAGAACAAATACTATTTCAACATGACTATGACATTTGTGTCATTTCAACCAGGGCTGTCCCAGCTCCTGCCAGTTCGAAAGCACGCCAGCGCAAGTAGATAAACAGGTACCGCTGTGGCGGGAAGGTAAATGGTGTTTCCGTGTGCTCTGGTTTCCGTCATTGTGCCAGAAGCAGTTAAGTCATGCTGGCCACATGACCCGGAAAGTTGTCTGTGGACAAACGCCGTCTCTCTTGGCCTGAAGCAAGATGAGCGTCGCACCCCATAGTCTCCTTTGACTGGACTTAAACGTCCAGGGGTCCTTTACCGTTTAGACATCTCAAGTAGTAGATTTTGGGTGTCATGAAAGAGAAAAAATACAAATTGTTAGCTATTTAATATGCAATTAATGTCATTGACCAGAAGGGGAAAGGTGGGATTTTTCTGCCTCAGGCACCAAAGTAACTATATTAACAGCTAATATGGATTAAATATGCACACTAATTGTGGTGTACTTTGGCCACATTCTTATGTCACAAGTAACCAGGGTTGCTGGTGTACCATGGTTTATTGTCCGCAGACACACTATTTGCTTACTCCACCTTCGTTCCTCCTCAGACTAGGAAGCCACAATCAAGTTGGCTAGCCATGATTGCTAGTCAGCCTTAAACCATGGTTTGTTCCCGGCTTACAAATCCTGACAAAGCGTGCTTTGATCTTAGGTTTGGATGTAATGGGAGGTTGAGCACAACCATGTCTGACTTTGTTTCTCTGCTCATTCCTGGGAAGGAATGAAGCAGGAGTGATAAACTAGGAAGCTGCTTATGCGCAACAATCCACCATAAGCCAGCAGTCCTGGCTTATTGTTACATGTGAACTCTGTCTTGTAGAGGGGGGTGTGTGTGTGTGTGTGTGTGTGTGTGTGTGTGTGTGTGTGTACATCTATTTATTTATTTAGAGCACTTGTACCCTGCTCTTCAGCCAAAAAAGGCTTCCAGAGCAGGTTACATGAAATCAAAGCAAGACACTCCCTACCTGCAGGCTTACATTCAAATAAATAAATAAAAACCCACACACACAAAGGAAAAGGGACAAGGAGGAATGAGGAAAATAAAACTCGAAACTCAGGCACCAGTTTGTAGACAATTGTTCAAGCAGGCACAGTTGAGAGGCAGGAGATCCCTGGTGGAGCTGGGACTCCAGAAAAGTGGATGCAATGAACCCTGCTTCCTATCTTTCCCACTGAGGCAGCCTGATGAAATGGCTTCGCCCAGATGACCGCTGAAAGGAGAGGAGGCCTGATGGAGCTGGCCTGTCACAGCAGAGCTGATGGAGTGAGCTCTGCTTCTTCAGTTTTGTTCGGTGCCTGCAGATCTTCCTGGATCCTGAGGTTGTTTCCACCAAGTTCATAATATAGGAGTTGGGGGATCTGTGAAACGACATGGTTTGAGTTGTAGCTCATTCTTTTGCAGCATCCCAAACCATATTTTACCCTGTTTGGGGAAGAACGAAGAGCTAAGCTGAAGAGGTATGTACAAAATGAGCTGCTTTTAAGTTGCTTAGCTATAATAAGTTGTTAAGTTACTTTCCCTACAACAGTTTTTAAAATATATTTTGCTAGATCATTCTGCAAATATGAGCTGCCTTAGTTTTGCAAGTACTTCTGTTCATGCAGAACAATCACTATACCTACCACAGTAGGCATTTGTGACCCCCAAACTGTGTGCATGGTACTCTTATGTACATAAATGACATAAATGAACGGATTCATAGGGGATATGCTTACCAGTGGCTACCTGCATGTTCGGAGGAAGAATGTTTTTTAATACCAATTTCTGGGAGGAAACAAGTAGGGGTAGGCTTTCCCCCTCCTGATCGCTTGTGGTTTTGCAAAAATGTGCCTTTCCTAAGATCAGGCAGGGCTATTTTTATGTTCTTAAATCCTAAATTTCATCTGCCTTAATTGGGTATTCCTCAATGAAAACAGAATGTCTAAATCTTCTGTTGTTGTTGTTCCTGAAACACATGAATCAGTCAATCAAACTGTACGTGTTCCAATCTGCTGCTGTAAAAGTTGCATCAGTTCCGCATGGAAACTCATTGAAACCCACTTTTTCCTGCCACACACAACTTTTTGTTCTCTAGCAGGATTCTTGTCAAGCAAGAGGTGATTCAAACGTATCCTCTTCAACCATTTTATTGATATTTTTTGCTTCAATATTAACGTTTCATTTTATCATCAAATATATGGAATTACATTAAGTAATATAATGTGGTTAGAGAATATCATTAATTCTCTTAATAAGCTCCTAAAGATATATTAAATAATATGATGTAATTTACTAATGTCATCAGTCCTAATCATCATTCTACCTAATGCTGTCCCTGCTGAAATGTTCTTGATTTACATAGCAGATCCCTCTGCCATTCACCATGCTTAACTTCCACCCAGCACCCAGCAAATGGGTTCCTGTGTTCTCTGCTGTGCATGTCCAACAGTTGCAGGTACATTGTAAAAGTACATCTGTCTCAATATTGTTGGCATAATAGTTTTCTTACATTGGAAGAGGAACATGCTGAAATATTCTTTTCTGTGATCTTTTGGTAAATTATTCATACTTTCATTTTTTGTGTGAATCCTTTTGTTGTTGACAGAATCATTCCAGCCATCATCTTTGTCAGTGTTCTTTCCTAATGTGACTTTCATCTTGTGATAAATGCATGCACTCATCATTTCTGAAGCAGGGGCGATTGATAGTTACAGCTAAACAGTTTTGATGGTGTTTTAGGCTGGTGTAAGATGTCCCCTGGAAATCTCACTCTCTCATGCCAGTTTAGTGTGCCTACATAACCTGATCAGCTGTTGAACTTCTTTTCTTTCTAAAAGAGAAGTATCTTAGGTATCTTGTTAGTAATAATGGCATCATCACATAAGTCAGTCAGGTGTTGCTATGTAGCAACACCACTGAAACAAAATGAAATCAGTTCAGAGTGAAGGCAATGCTTCCTGAGCATTACTCCAAATTAGCTTGTTGGTTCTCGGTGATAATCTCATGTGACCAAATCTGGTTATGCGGGAACTCACTTGTTTCTATGGGAAAATAACTAGTTTAAAGAGAAATAGCGCTGCAGTAACCATATGATTGATATATCAAGCTGTTTTAAAACTTTTCCATTTTACCAGCTGGTGGTAATATTTTAATGGCATCTGTACTTGAAATAATGACTGGCCTTCAAATTGTGAAATAGGGAGGAAAATTATTGACAGCTGATCCCACCACATGAGTAAATGAAAAATTGTGTGTGTGTGTGTGTGTGTGTGTGTGTGTGAGTGAGAGAGAGAGAGAGAGAGAGGGAGATTTTCTGATTCTCGGATGGAAATCAGATGCCACACCAAAGATCCCTGTTAAGACAAAAGGAAAATAATAGTTCCTTCTGTTGTAACGGGTTTGTTTGTATGTATTTTTTATTATTTAAAAAAAGCATATTAAACAACGCATGAAATGTTGATATATCTGTGCAGTTGGGGGAAAGTGTGTATTGATAGTAAATATTGAATAAGTAGTTTTAAACTTTTATGCAGTGTGAAAATCAGTTTATATAGAGACACGCCTACATATTGTTCAATAATAATTGAATATTAGAAGCATTATAATGTTTGCTTTTTACAATACAGTATGTAGTTTAATCCTGGGGAGTGGGGGACATAGCTGAGAAGAGTAGACATACACAATTTTATTATGGAAATTTCAGTTGCAATAGAGGTTGCAACATAATGGCCTAGTGACCTCCTGAAATGCTCCTGCACAATATACTATTGAATTATCTTTATAGTTTGAAATCTGATGTTCATTTTAAAATCAATGTATTTATTTATAAGCATCCTATACATACAAAAATATCTATATAAACAATCAGGCAATTTAAGAGCTGCAGACAATCTATACTAAAGTCATTGTTATTCCTGGTATAAACATTTAGCAATACAATAAAGATTTTTCTTAATATTCCACAATAATCAAATTGTCATAATATTCAGTAATTACCAATGAACCTATACTTCATAAATAGTTGAGAATACATTCTATTGAATTGAATTCACATTCTATTCTATTCTTTACAAAGCTAATCTTTTTTAGCACAAAGGTACAAATCTATCAATGATTGCTGCTGTATGATGCAGACAGATGAGTTATTTTCAGTTTTAAAATATGGGTGTGTTCCTTGCTTGGTGGCAAATTATTGATCCTGCAGTCCATTTGAATTTAGCACACCTAGTCAGAATAATGATTCTGAAATTGTTGCTGATGCTGCTGTTATTTCTTAAACTCCCTTCACTCAAAAGTCCCAGGGTGGGTTGCAACAATTTCAAATACAACATCAAAAACAGTTTTTAAAAAGTTACAATCTCAAAATAAGGTCCTAAAAATATGCATCTCAGGTATCCAAGGTCATGGCAAATAGGTGAGTCTTTAGCATTTGCTGAAAGCCATTAAGTGACATTTCCAGATGTGTGTCTGTTTTAAAACAGAGATCTAAATGAAAGCTGTTATCTGGCCACTGCGCTTTCGAGCAGTTGACATTTCTGAGTCCTCTTCAAAGCCAGACGCATATAGAGCACATTACAGTAATCCAATCTGGAAGTGTCCAGAGCATGAAGTACAGTGTCCAAGTCATTTCTGTTCAAAAGGGGCCAGAGCTTGGCAAACTCTGTGAGAGTGGGGGGAAAGCACTCCTAGCCACCGAGGCCACCTGAGCCTCTGGTGACAGTGCTGAATCCAGGAGTCGCCCCAAACTGCGAACCTGCTCCTTGCAGGGAAGTGCAACCCCATCCAGAACGAGCTGTCTCCCCACTTCCCAGGCATGAGAACTTGTGGCACACGACATCTTTGTCTTTTCAAAGATTCAGCTTTGAGGTATTGGCCCCCCTCCATCTAATATGCCAATAACTGTCCTGATAATTAGATGGAAGTGCTTCGTTGTGTCTGGAGACAGTTGATTGATGGAACTGATATATATTTAAGCACTTCTTTGTGGAGGGTTGCAAGAGGGTGGTGTTTCGAGGAGAGAGGGAATGTGCTGCTGTCGCCAGAGAAACTGGGCTGATACCTCTCATCTTGATCCAATCCGACACAGTTGCAGCCAAATGAAGCTGAAGATGTGTGTTTGGATGCACAGCCAAATGCTGATGTCACTAATTCACAACACGTTGTGTAGCCTGAGCAAAAGCAGGATTCAATGTTGCTCCCGAGGGAGAGGGAGGAAGGAGTCAAAATGGACACCAAGGTTTGAATCAGAGAAAAACGTTTATTTTCTACATCCTAGGACTGTAGAAAGGCACTTGCATGACCGTTCACAGCAAGCCCACCAAATGCTGTTTGCACGCAGCTTTTATACACTTCTACCCAGGAGTTCTGTAAACCTTATAAGGAAAATCCTTCCTCCTTCCATATAAGGAAGTTCCTTCCTGCCTTGGCTGGGCCTTGTGCGTCTGCTCTTATCATACCCTTGTGGTTTAGCTTGTGTCCCAGTTACGCATGTCCTGAGACCTTGCCGCCTAATCTTGCCGTCGTTGTGTTTGGTCTGTGTTCTTTTGCCTGAGCTAATGGAGGTAAAAGTTCATAATACTGCTGGAGCCTTTCCCTATGAATTTAGGGATTGTGGGGCCTCATGCAAAGAGGTCTGTGAAATAAGGATTTCAGGTAGCACTGTAACATAGGAATTGCAGGTTAGGCTAACCTGCCCCTTCAGTTGCTTTTTTCCCACCTGAATATTTAACTTCATCCACATTCCACCACACTTAGCCACACAGCTACGTGCCACTAGAGTTGGACTGGGGACAAAGCCTGGATGTGCAGGGCTAAATAGGCAATGTAACCTCCTGCATGGCACAGCAAGGCGAGAATATTAGAAGTGCATCTCCACTGTTCAAAGGGGTGGTTTCATTATCTGTTAGTGATGTAGCCTAATCTCATTGGCTGTGTCAGACTGCAGTCATGAAATCATAGAATTGTTGAGTTGGAAGGGACCCTAAGAGGTTCTCTGTGTAATCCCTAACTGGTTGGAATCATTCAGCGAAGAAGAATCACTGAAGATGGATCTGAAGCAACAATATTATTGGGGCTAGGAAAACCTGAAAGGCTACTGTGATGGGTGTGGGTTTTTTTGGAAGGTTTTTCTTGCCTTTTGAAAGCTCAACCTTGAGTGTAAAAATTCCTCACTAAGGCAAAGGAAAGAGGGGAGAAAGATGGTGCAAAAAGGAAGAAGGGGAACTATAGCTGGGGAAGGAGGGTAGGGATAGAAATGCTGAATGGCTTCATGAAATTTCACAGGCCTTGTCACCTCAATCTCTTCCGGTACAGTTTATTGCAGAACATTCCAACTATTCAAGATTCTGCAATCAACTGTGTCTTGAGGTGTCTGAATGTGAATATTACACCTGTATCATATGAATTCATTTGTATTCAAGCGGCTGCGTTTGATTGATCTCCCTTGAATGTTATTATTTAAAGGAAAAGAGGATTTAGCAGACAAAGCCCAGTTACCAGAGAGGCATACAGACTTTGAACAATACTAATCAAATCCAGCTTTTGCCCTTTGATGTGTTAATATTTTTAAAAGAATCTGCCATACAGCAGATGTTAGTTTAGTCCAGTTGAAATAAGTAATAGAATCTTAGCATAAATAAGAGATCATTCAGCTTCAATTTAGTCGGTATATTTGATTTTTCAAATTATGGTGAATGGTTTCTGCGTGCTACTTCCAGTGCAAGTATTTTGTATAAATCGTCAAATGAATAAGATTTAAGACTGAAATCTTGTACTCCCTTACCTGGCAGTAAGTCCCATTGACAATGATAAGTCTTACATTGAAGTGAGGATGTAGAGGTTGTGCTGCATATCTTCTAACAGTATAATTGCAAAAATGTTCAAAGAGAAATAAAATGGTTAGAAAAAAATAGAGCAGTGGGGGGGGGGCACTTTTGTAGAAAGTGTGTGCATCTGCCCTTAAGGGACTATACTATTTTTCTGAGCTTTAGCTAGGCTTATCCCTTTTAGAGTAAACCCACTGAAATCAATGGAATTCTAGTTAGCCCCATTGGTTTCAATGGATCTTCCCTTAAGTCTAGAGCCAAGTATTTTTTTTGTCTGTGTGAGATGCAGCAAGCAATCAATTACTTTGCCAAAAATTGCAATAAAGTGCCAATGGGTGTGATAGGATGTCAGGCTTCAGGGAATTGGCTTCCTTCCTCCCCCTTTGGCACTAGATAAGCAGAACAAAGAGAAAGGAGTTTCTTACCAGTTAGATACTTTAATGATCACAGCGAAAGAACACAGAATCCATTCCTAGGAATGAAGGTGCTCTCAATTAAGGGTTCCACCCACTTCTTCCCTAGTCACCCACGTCACTACCGCGTCTTGTAACCTGATCTCGCAACCACTGTGCTTTCTCTGCTGCCACCTTATCTGCTCTTCTTGACCTTGAGCTGAGCGGATGAACACTTTCAAGCAACAGTGAGTCTGTTAACTCTCTCCCAGTTCTCCTCCTCCTAGCTGTTCCCCATCCAGTACTTCCCAGCTTCTGCCTTCTGAACTATGCCCCTCTGCAAACCACTGTTCCAAATCTATACTGTCCTCCTGCTCCTGGGAAGATTCAGGATCCTGTTCAGGAGCAGCCCTCCTCAGCACGGTCCCTGACATATGATCATTTTTTAAAGGAGTCAGACAGCAGGTACCTTCCCTGGAAAAGGTGCTGAACTAGCACAAAACAGAACTTGTTAAATCCTCCAAGTGTCAGCAGTGATAACTCTATTGTGTTTATTAAGTTGGAAGGACAGAGTTCTACTCCATTGACACTGACTGGCAGCTATATTATCGCTCGCTAAATACCCATCATTTTGATGGACAGTTTGCTTGTGGAGAAAGAGTTCGTATATTGCAAGGACTCCCAAGGGAAGGGGAAACAAGTATGCAGTGACTTTTGGCATAGCCTAGGCTATCCCATTATTACAGAGAAGGGTTGGTTTTGCCCTAAATTGTCCCCAAACTGCATCACTCTCCTTCCACCCACCACCCCTTGGCAACCAATAATAGGGCAAAGCAGAGAGGTGAAAAACCCTAGAGCCATGGTTAACCAGGCTTTTCTGCACAACCCACCTCCTCATTTGGATAACCTAGGCCTGTGATCATGGACACAATCCAATGGATTGGAACCTGCAGAATTGACTTGGTGTATCTCCATGTTTCTACACATATGATATTATGCACTATATATACTGTATCTAGAGAGATGTGGCCAGCTGTTTCTTGGGCATTGGAGATTTACCATTGCTTCTTGCACAGCTGTTGTAAGCCCTGAAACAAGCAGAAATGTTAGAAGCAGATATCTGAAGCAATCTTATTCCTTTCTCGTAGCTATAAAATAGTCTGCTTTTATTTGTTTCCAAATAGCCGCATAGTATTTTTTTTTTTAAAAGTAATGTTTTCCACTACTGAAGAGGCAGGATTGATTTAAATTGCAGTCCAAATGATTGAGGCCCCTTGGTGGCACATATGTGGGGTGTTTCTTGAAAGGAAAGATATAAAAGCTATATGAAGAGTTCCTGTCTGTACGGTTTCCTGAAAAGTGACCCTTTAAAGCGCAAGCAAAGAAGCTTTTGAACACAAACCTGAACAGACTTCTCAGTTTAGTTTTACAGATGGAATTAAGTGGCAGCAGTGAAAAAACTTTTAACTTTGCAATAAAATTCACACAATCCAGCCAAAGTTAAGCACTTTTAAGTCCTATTAATTTCAGTGGGAGATTTAAGCACATGCATAAATCTCTCCTGTTGAAACCTGTGGGAGTTTAAAGTGCTTTGGCTAGGGGAAAAATGCATTTATTAATCTATTATAGAGATTAATGCCTAGGGCAATTTGCAGGAAACTACCTTTGTAACAAGGGATTATTTACTGAACCTTTAAATGCCGATCCTTGTGCTTTTCTCTACACTTAGATATGGATAGCTGAATGCAAAATACACCTTGTTGAACACATGAATTTTCAGCTGATAGTTTTCTTGGTATACTGCATGCTAGTGGGGGCTCTTACTGCTTCTACTCAGGTAGAAAGTGATGCAAATCTCAGAGTTTGGGACTTCCTTCATGAAATTTATGTGCCCACAAACTGAGACACCCACAGACCCTTCCAAGTGTCCCTATTTTCCAGGGACAGTCCCAGATTTACAGAAGCCTTCCCGGTTTCTGATTTGATCCTGGAATGTCCCACTTTTCCTTAGGACGTCCCTATTTTCATCAGAGAAATGTTGGAAAGTATGGTGGGATGTCCCTATTTTTGTCAGAGAAACATTGGAAGGTCTGGAGTTATGCCACCCCTGAGCCAGGGAGATAAGTAACTATACAACCTTTAGAAGACATAGAATCATAGAGTTGGAAGAGACCACAAGGGCCATCCAGTCCAACCCCCTGCCAAGCAGGAAACACCATCAAAGCATTCCTGACAGGTGGCTGTCAAGCCTCTGCTTAAAGACCTCCAAAGAAGGAGGCTCCACCACACTCCTTGGCAGCAAATTCCACTGTCGAACAGCTCTTACTGTCAGGAAGTTCTTCCTAATGTTTAGGTGGAATCTTCTTTCTTGTAGTTTGAATCCATTGCTCCGTGTCCGCTTCTCTGGAGCAGCAGAAAACAACCTTTCTCCCTCCTCTATATGACATCCTTTTATATATTTGAACATGGCTATCATATCACCCCTTAACCTTCTCTTCTCCAGGCTAAACATACCCAGCTCCCTAAGCCGTTCCTCATAAGGCATCGTTTCCAAGCCTTTGACCATTTTGGTTGCCCTCTTCTGGACATCTGAAGGCAGCCCTGTTTAGGGAAGTTTCTAAATGTTTAATGTTTTACTATTTTTTAATATATATTGGAAGCTGCCCAGAGTGGCTGGGGCAACCCAGCCAGGTGGGCAGGGTATAAATAATAATAAAATTATGATGGCGGAATAGGTAGGGCATCCCTATTTTCATTGGAGAATTGTTGGAAGGAAAGCATCCATGTTCCAAGGGGTAGTAGTAGCTCAACCACAAAATTTTTCTTCAGTTCAGATTTTAATCTGAGCTAGAGAAGAATTCCTTATACTCATTGTGTCCCAAGCCCTCTCCATTCAGCTGATTCCCTCAGGCCCCTCTACCCTACCCTACTCTCCCACACCACTAACTGGACTACAGTGAAGACAGCAATATGGCTGTAGCAGAGGGAAAGGGGACAGAGAGAGGCCTCCCATCTCCATATTGCCATGGGGCAATATGCCAGCCCAGCCAAAGTGGGCCCTGGAAAATGTGCTGCACCTAGGCCACAGCTATACAGACTATATCCCCAAAGGCTCCTTTTGGTTGGTCTGGTGCCCTGCTACATATCACACAAAAGTATCAAGAGAAGAGCAATAGGGAGGAAAGACATCCTTCCCTTCAGTCTCCCTACAGCTTAATGTGGTACATAGTGTGAACTGCTACCTGAAAACTGCGGCCTGATAAGTGGGTGGGTGGGTGGGATTTTGAGGTACCAGTGGAAGATAAGTTTGAGTGACTAGGAGGTTGGGAGTGGACCCTATTTGGGAGGAGATAACTCAGTTTCTTTCCAAGCCAACCTGAAGTGAACCGAGGCAAAGGAGGCTCACCTATCACTAGTTCAAAGTTAATAATAGGGAGGCACAGTCGGGCACAGTTATGTGTAAGGAACAAATCCCATAGATTTTAGTAAAATTCAGTAGAGAACAACACTGGAGTATGAGTCTTTGGCCTTTAGCTTTTTCATCTAGAGCAAGTAAGTGTCTTTAACGCTTAAGGGCTCTTTATATATGTAAAAACGATGAGCAGTATCCAGTGAAGTCGTTCCGCTGGCACAAAGATTTCCGTCTTCACAACAGAACTTTCCTCTTCTCTCCTCTCCTCACACCCCATGCCTCCCCCAAATCTGCTCTGGAGTTCTTGTGCTGACAGAACAACTTTGATGGATCCTGCCCTCAAGCACCATCTGTGTAGTAGACAAAGAGATAATTTTAATTCCCAATATGTTTCGGGCATCAGCCTGTCTCAATAGACCAGTTGCTTTATGTAAGGCAGATGAATCTGCTTGTCCATTCAGTAGAGTACGATACTCTCTTGCATGTATGTTTTGAAACTTTTATTAAGCAGTGAAGCTATTGTCACATTATCAAACTAGGCCAAGGAAGACTATTTTTAAAATCATACATTTGGTACTTTCCCCACGCCTAATATTTTTTCAACAGCTACTGCACCTCTTTTGTTGCTTTCCTTCCATTACTAGTTTTATAGTTCCTATAAGAATATACAGCTAATGTTCCCCCCCTTTATCCTTTCTGAATTACTAACTTCCACTCTATACTTTGTCTGTTTTGTCATTATTTTATTGTACATTAATTGACACTTCATTGACCATTATCAAGAAATCTTCTTAAGAAGCTAAACCTACTACAGTGACTTCATAAAACACACTTGCACAAACACCATCTTCATATTGTCTGCGTCCTGTTCTGTGTTATTCTATACGAGCACAACTTAAAATGAACATTTTGCAAACAACAAAATATTCCCCATATTCCTTGCAAGCAATACTGGTGCCCATTTGATCAAAGACAGCATTGGTTTTTATTTCAGAGCATTTACATGCTGTCGTTATACATTTGAGGGATTCAGCAGATCACAATTAAAACATTTGTATCTTTACATTTCAAACAATACATTTATAACAAGCCGCTGTATGAATTAATAATGAGCAGCCGCTTGCCTTTTTATATTGGCAATGTAAGCATTATCCTTCTAATGCAAATCCTGTTGATTTCAAATGTGGAGAGTTCAGCATTGGCGTAATTATTCCACTGAAACTGCTGGTGCTTTAAAGCAGTACTATTTTTCTAGAAAAAGAGGTGCCGGAACGCCTCCCTTGCTCTCTTATAATGCCAATGGTGCCCACCTGAAAGGTGCAGGAACTGATTTCTGGTGAGTTCCTGCTGAAAAAAAAGACTTGCTTAAAAGTGCTTAGCTGTGGCTGGATTGCACCCTTAATTTTTGATTACTAATCACTGAGTAGACCAGGCATGTTGCCTTGCTATGAAAGCCCAACTGAAGTAAAGAACAGAACAACATTCTTACCTTAACGTTGTTGCCTTCAGTGAATATTGTTTGGAAACCGCAGACCTCGGAAACAGAGGTAAAATGGAAGTAAAGTGTCTGGTGAGGAATAGCTCATATTGGGGAAATGGAAACTGCCGAGGAAGGAGGGGACATCCTAATACACTGACACTGGATCTGTTTTCATGTTGGTACTTCAGATAAAGAAATTAAATGATTAGATCTGCCTTACAGTATAAGTGAACTTTTTTTTTTTAAATGAGCCTTTTGAGACAATAGAAAATATGTTGTGTCTCTTTCAAACACCTGCCTTACTTAAGTGCCACCATTTATCAATTTCTGTTTACAGTGTAAAGACTTTAATGTGGAGCTTATCACTGGGATCCTTTGATACTTAATCCTTCCAAAACTGGCTCTTTGAAATGCCTTTATAATGATAAGGTTTGCAAAAGTGGCAGGTTCTCTGTCGCCTCATGCTCAAGGGCTCAGATAAAAGAAAAGAATACCTTGCAGGGAATATCGAATAGCCTTTGCATGGGTCTTTCCCCCTCATTAGAATACCCTCAAAAGTGTAACAGAATACAAAGCCTTTAGTGTTTGAAAGTTTAGCATAAGAAAACAAAATACATTGACATCCCTAGTCCTAACTGTATTTACAGCGAAGTAGATCCTACCTTTCAGTAAAACTATAGGCAAGTTCCACCATACATATATGTAAGTTCCATAGAAACATATGAGGCATCCTGCTAGATACAGTGATGTAAAATGCAAGTCTCAGTTAGGAGCCTTAGAAATGTTTCCATTTGCTGAAGATAAGAACTGTGTTAATTTTTGCTTTGGGGGAAGTAAGGCTGCTGAAGGTAGATCATAGAATCATAGAGTTGGAAGAGACCACAAGGGTCATCCAGTTCAACCCCCTGCCAAGCAGGAAACACCATCAAAGCATTCCTGACAGGTGGCTGTCAAGCCTCTGCTTAAAGACCTCCAAAGAAGGAGACTCCACCACACTCCTTGGCAGCAAATTCTTATAGATCTTAAATACAACTTAAATGCAACTACAAATAAGCAGGCAAAGCATTACCTGGTGACTTATTTTAGCTGCCCTGAGCATTTGGGTCCACAGTAGCTGCTATTTTAAGTTCCCATTGTGGCCCACCATGTACCGGTAGTAGTATCATTCTGCCAATGTGGGAAATTTAAATGTCTGCCAAGCCCAGGGCAGATCAGGGTAACAGAAAACAGAAAGATAATTGTTAGTGATAGGGTGCTCTGGTACTGACCAGCTCAGGTGGACCAGCTCCACCTGACTTTCCAGTAAGATTTCCTCCCATCGCTATAAAACTCGTGACAATCAGAGTAACGAATCATACAGAGATGAATGGTCACACAGAGGATAGATACATCGACGTGCTATTAAGCACGTAAGGAAAATGGAATGTTTGGGTGTCAGGCCATGGGAACAAATAACAGGACGTGGTCCTTAACATCAGTGGTGGTGCCAGGGCAGGACTTGAGGGTAGACTCCAAGGAGGACCCACTTAGCAGAGTGAGCAGGGAGACCACCAAACACAGCAGGGCTGACTTCAAAGTAAGCAAAACAATACACAGAGATGCTCTGTGAGACTGTTAAGTCTGGACTCCAAAATTATGTAACTGCATCACTGGCCAACATGTCCTGTTTGAGAACTTCAAGACTCACAGGTAGAACCCTATGAATGTTTGTTCAGGAGTAAGTGCCACTATCTTCAATAGGGCCTGCTCCCTTAAGTGGGTGTATGATTGTGGCCCAAATGGACCTGATTCAGCATAGCAGCATTTATTTGCCATGCAATATTTGCACCAATAATTGGCCAAGCTCCTGCTATGAAAATGTCGTTCTAAAGTCAAACAGCTAAGAATGTTTGATTCTCCTTTCTTTTACAGTGCTCTGTATCCTGTGGGAAGGGTGTAAAGGATCGCGACATATATTGCGTTAACAACTTCCAAATTAAACTAGGGGATAATGTGTGCCAGCATTTAAAGAAGCCTCGGACCCACAAAGTTTGCAGAGCTGCCCGATGTCCTGGATGGAAGGCCAACAGGTGGAATGAGGTATTTTTTAGTCTTGCAGTCAAGTCACGATACAGTTCTGCAGCAGACAGAAGGTCATACCTTCTGCAATGAAATATAGTACCTACCTTTTTTGTACTGTGGTGCATCCAGTAGAGTTTGGCTCGTATGGTCCAATCTACTGTCTAATGACAGTTGTTATTTATTTATTTACTTATTTGTTTAATCAGTTTATGGGTCAATTAATATATTAAAAAGCTCTTAGAGTTTTACAAAGTAAAGCAACAGCAGCATAAAATAGAATACAAATTAACTGAAAATACAAACTATCAATGAAACTCAAGGAACAAAATACAAAAAGCACACCAAGCAGTGGGGACAAATACATTTTTAATAAGAATTTAAGACACTTCCAAGCTGGGGTACCAATCCAGTTTTGCTACAGCATTTAATTTTCTTAGACCAGTGATGGCTAACCTTGACACTCCAGATGTTTTGGGACTACAACTCCCATCATCCCTGACCACTGGTCCTGTTAGCTAGGGATGATGGGAGTTGTAGTTCCAAAACATCTGGAGTGTCAAGGTTAGCCATCACTGTCTTAGACCATTATTTGGACACAATAGTCACATGGAAATAAGCCCTATTGAAGAATCCTGACTAAATACAGGATTGAACTGGATTTTAACTCCCATTGAAATCAGTGAGGTTTTAAAGTGCTTAGCCTTCACTAGGCAGTATTCTCTTGTATTGTGTGGTTCCGGTTATTCAGAAATATTTCACAAAAGTGGCAAATCTGTGATACTAGGGGAGCCACAGGTTCATTCTGAACACATTGGAACACCGTTGCTATAGTTCAGAAATGCACAATTTGCACACCACTGGGCTGAACACAGTGAACCAACAATAGACAGTAACTTACCAGCTGCTCAATAAGGCCTCTTGAATTTGGGGGTCTGCCTGGGCCGGCATGGGTTGTCAGACACCAAGCAGGCCATAATATTTGGTGCAAGAGCTGTTGTCAGTTTGAGAGGCCATAAGCTGTGCAAGCCTGCTACAACCATTCACTTCCATGCATCTCATTTTGGTCTCTCTTAACATGTGATGAAAGCATAATAGGACCTTAGGAAGCTACATTATACTGAATCATCACCAGGATAGTCACAGGTCTCTCCCAGTCCTACCTGGAGATGCCAGAGATTGAACCTGGGACCTTCTGCATGGGAAGGTTCTACTACTGATCTACAGCCCTTCTGTTACGATTAGGACAATGCGGCCATATATGTGTCCTAAATTATTGCACATCATTTTTCATTGCGCCGCATTGTGTCAATACAGTTCTGAAGTTAATTAACATTCTGGGGATGGATGTGCCTTGCGTCAGCGAATGCAATTGATGGAGATGACTACAAAGCAAAACACGTATAGAGGATCTGCTCTCCTTTCATGCTTACATACAGATCACCATAAAGTTAATAGTTACGATACAAATGAGTCTGGAGAATAGAAACTCCAGCTCTCCATCTGCGCTTTTCAAATAAAGTTAATGGAAACAAGTTGTGGTATGTGCTTTTTTCACTCACGTACAAGAAGGCTATATATTCTGCCTTTTCAAGAGGCACACATTTTAGGAAATGTGCCATGGAGAATTAACATTAAAAGGCTGCAGAGGAGGGTATGCCTTTTTTAAAAAAAGAGAAGAAAAGAAAAATGAAACAAATATGCAATGAAAGGGTGGAGGCAATAATGGCTAAATATGATTCAGTCATTTCTGAAGTCTGGAAAACATTGGCAATGGTAAGATGAAGCTGCTTGAAAGCATGTGGCCTTTGATTTCTGTGTGAGAGAGAAGGCAAGTGACATCAGCATGTGAATAAATTCCCTCTTTACCAGTTACATGAATGCCATGTAGGAGTGGTAGGAAATAAAGAGAACATTTGCTCAGTTGCTTTTCAGCCCTCCTTATAAGCCTGCACAGCTCGTGACTGACAATACACCCCAACAATCATATATTGCGGTTTTCCAATGCCGGAACTCTTCAGTTTTGCCTAGACAACAACGGATGGGAGATAATTTTGATTCCCCCTGCATTTAAAGGTGAACTTAATCCACATTTTCCGAAATGATCTGCAAACTGAGGTTCGGCCATCCTTCACAATTCACACTTCCCTGAATTTTGCGATGCAGTTCTTCAGCCAAGTAATGTGTACAAAGATGCACAAACCAGGGTAAAATGTGCATATAGATGCATATATTTTGCTGAAAATAACATAAAATGCATTATAGTAGGGAAAGCTGCTTTGCAAAAATGTAGATATTGGGCAAAATTGCACACAAAAAGGTGGATTCTAGGAGAAACCATGAACTGATGTGGAAATCTAAACTTAAAATCAGAAAAATGGGAAACTGAGAGAAAATGACATTGATATATTTCCCCATATATGGCGTGTGGGTGCAATTACTCACAACTGACAATTGCCTTCCACTAATAGAGCAAGATTTCCTGTGCTGTTTTACAGCAAAGACCTATACTTGCCTACTCATAAGTGCCATTCTGAGTTTAACAGGACTTACTCCAAGGTAAGTAGGTAGGCTGCAGTCCTGTCTCCACTTACCTGGGTGTAAACCCCACTGATTTATTTTAGAGTACGTATACCCTAGTTAGTGACTATTAAAAAGTATGAATGTTGTATTCCTAACAATACATACTTGGGTTAAGCATTGTTGAGCTGAGCAGGACGTTCCTCTGTGCAGATATGGTTTAGATTGCCATGTTATGTCTCCTTCACTCATTTCCCTGGTTTTTCTATGTCTGTGTGTGCACATTTATTTATTTCAGTGTTCCGTGACCTGTGGAGAAGGAGTTCAACACCGGGATGTTTACTGTAGGTTGAGAGGTAGCGGTAGAGTTGATGAAGTGCTGTGTAATTATCTGATGCAACCACCTAGTAAGAGGCCTTGTTGGCTGCCTGCCTGTGTACAGTATCACTGGCTGACTGACAAATGGCAAGATGTAAGTATGGCCAAGAACTAAGCATCCTGCTTGAGATTATTTAAACCAGTTACAGATGTCTGCAGGATTGGCTGCAGTTACACTACTTGTTAAAAAATATTTGCAGTGGGAAGACCGCCATAGTTTCCAATGGTGACATGCAACACCGTTCCCATATGTGCATTATTTGTGCATTCTGCTGTTTGCCCACATATTTCCAGTTTGTCTACTTCAGTCCTTGCCAATGAAGATGCCCGTAAAGTTGAGGTGGGTGGCAACGCTACTGACACACATGTTTTAAGGATCAAAGGCGATCTGTTGAAGAAAGATCTGAAGGTTGCTTTATGATGTATGACTCTATGGCTGCATTAATAGGGTGCCCCAATAGTGTAAATGGGGCAAATCGAAACAGTGATACATTTCGCTGCTCTGGGTTTTCCTTTACAACTCTGAGTGGCTTTGAACGTCACGATGACACACAGGGAACAAGAAGTGATTTTGATGTGAACTTCCTTATTCCGTTGACTCTCGGTCTTCTGTGAAATGGACATACCCTGTTTCCCCTATTTTAAGACGTAGTCATAAAATAAACCATAGCAGGATTTTTTTCGCATTTGCGAAATATAAGCTGTACCCTGAAAATAAGCCATAGTGATAGGCGCAGTTCTGCAGGGCGCCAAGGAAAAGGCGGGGCTGGGCATCCAGTCCCACCACCAAAACCATTCAGCCCCAGAAGCAGCGCTCAGGAACTCTGCAGAGCAGGGCGCACAGGAAGGGGCAGCGGGCGCGACAAAGGCACTCCGAAGGTGTCTTCGCCCGTGCGCTCGCCCAACTCCGCTTGGTGCAGGGCGCACAGGGTGGCCGCCGTGGTGGAGAGGGAAGGTGGCACGGGCTTTCCCTGCTCGTCACCACGACAAAATCCCCTGAGCTGCCCCACACGTCACCCAAGAGGCCCCTTGGAAAACAAGGCTTCTGTCGAGTTTCGAGGAGGGAAGGCGGCGGAGGAGGAGCAGGAGAGAGCGCCCAGCGAAAGCGGGTCTCTCTGGTGCCCGTTTCCTCAAAGCTCAGCTTGGATTCTCCCCCCTCTGCCAGCAAGCAAACAAAGAGCTCCACGCCCATCCCGTCCTTCGCAGCCCCAGAACTCGAACGTGGCCTTGCCAAGGCGTGCTTACGTAATAAAAATAAGACATCCCCTCAAAATAAGCCATAGTGTGTTTTCTTGAGGGAAAAAAAATAGAAGACGGTGTCTTAAAATAGGGGAAACATGGTATTATATTTCACCCAGTGAGGAAAACCCAAACGCCTGATTGAGGAACAACTTGAACAGCTCTCCACTAGGGCAGACATGAAACATGTAGCTTCCATGAGATGCCCACCCTGAAATGCTACTCTTAGCACCAACCACTTAATATCATATATAATGCTCTAATAAAAACAAGTAGCTACAGAATTCCACTTGCTTTCAGAGTTTGGGATGGGCTTCTCTGGAAAAAAAACCCAGCTTCAGAAATGTAGTCTATCTTACGGGATTTGTTCTTGTCATCTTCAGTGTTCCTCGTCGTGTCAAAAAAGGGAAACATACCGCAAGGTGAGGTGCGTGGATGAAAATGGGATCCAAGTAAATGAAAGACTCTGTGATCCCGGCACGAAACCTCCATCCAGCAAGAAATGCAAACTGGCTTCCTGTAAATATATTGTGATTACAGTTGACTCCTCACAGGTATGTATATGTGCATTTGTGACCAGGTGTTGATTTTATACCTGAAAACAGCAGATGCATTTTTTTTAAAAAAGCATGGGAGTACAAACATTCTCTCCTACCAACAGTTCAAAAACATTCATTGAATTCTCTCAGCTTCCACCAATTCAGTTTGCTTTTATTATGGTGTATAGGACCCAGGTGGCACTGTGGGTTAAACCACAGAGCCTAGGGCTTGCTGATCAGAAGGTCGGCGGTTCGAATCCCCGCGACGGGGTGAGCTCCCGTTGCTTGATCCCTGCTCCTGCCAACCTAGCAGTTCAAAAGCACGTCAAAGTGCAAGTAGATAAATAGGAACCACTCTGGCGGGAAGGTAAACGGCGTTTCCGTGCGCTGCTCGGGTTTGCCAGAAGTGGCTTTGTCATGCTGGCCACATGACCCGGAAGCTGTACGCCGGCTCTCGGCCAATAAAGTGAGATGAGCGCCGCAACCCCAGAGTCGGACATGACTGGACCTAATGGTCAGGGGTCCCTTTACCTTTATAGGCCTTGGAGCTGCTTTTCCCAACATGAACATCTATTTCTGTTGAAAAAAATTTGTATTTTGTGGCATGTAGCCTAAAGATCTTAGGGGCTGCCACACAAAAAATGTCTTCTGCAGAGCAGCTGCCACCCTGAATTTCTGAGGGAGGTGGAACTACCAAGAGATAAAATCCTATGCCTACTTTCTTGGGAGTAAGCCCATTGAAATGGGGACTTCCTTCTAGGAAACATGCATAGAACAAGGTTGCAATAAGTATAATAACAATTAACTTCATGTGCCTTTTGTGACAGTAATTATATTATTTTAGTGTCCAGCTGGTTGTTATCTTGAGAACCAGCAGAAGACCTCATACTGTGTAGAAGCCCACAATGCCTGGAGCAGCCATGCCAACAACCTTCGAACAATAGCATACAGAAATTGCCCATTGGCTCAGTCACCACTGATGAATAAATGTAATGTTGCGGTGTGTGCACTTGCCGCATCATGGAATGTGGGGAAATGGAGTCAGGTGAGTATTGACTCAGCAAGGTTAAGATGCCTCAGTCCAGGAAGGAATTGTGGCCTCCACTTTGACTTGTTTGTTGTTGTCTAAATTATTTCTATGATCTCTGTTTAAGTGTTCAGCGCCTTGTGGAAAGGGGACGGCAGGAAGAAGAGTAGAATGCATGACTCAAAGTGGTTCACCCAGTGACTTGTGTCTGGCACATTTGAAACCTGCAGCTAGAAGGATTTGCCATGCGAAAGACTGTAAGTAATTCAAATATGTGCAATGAATACAATGGAACGCTTCATTCACACACAACACACACACACACAAAATGACATGACACGTCTATTTTTAGGTGAGATGATAACCAGCTGCAAAGAAATCCAGATCCGAAAAAAGATTAGAAAGGATGGGGAATATTTGCTAAACATTAAAGGAAGAAAGATAAAGGTATTGATACTCCTTTTATCTGAGAGGGGAGATATGTGGAGGAAAGCCATCTTTTTCTAAAGGAATTCTATGTTTCTATTATAGATTTTTTGTTCAGACATGTGGCTAGAGGATCCCAAAGAATATTTAACACTGGCTAAAGGGGAAGCAGATAACTTTTCAGAAGTATATGGATATAGGTACTGTGGTTTTTTGATTTTTTTAACCTTCCTTTGTTTGTAGATATATTCATATGGAAGTTGCAGAATTATATGTCTTTTCCTTTTAATGTTCTGAATTAATGTTGAAGAACCTAGGAATTGCTATTCCTAGGTTCTTCAACATTAATTCAGAACATAAAAAGGCAACTCTGCACTTGTGCACATTCAAGATACAGGCTACCTGGGCATGTTGGACAGCCATCTGAAATGGCCGTACCCTGCATGCTCCAAACTGAGCATGTATAAATAGTTTCAGAATTCATCTGGAGCAAATTCCAACTCCCATAATCCATGCTATTATTTGGCCAGAGCTCTACCAAAACTCACAACCTGAGCGTGGCTTATTTCTAAGCATTGCATCTGCAGTGGCTCCGTATGCTGGGCATGATCCAGCCAAAGTTAACAATTTATAAACCCCATTTATTTTTAATGTAAGAGTTAAGGACATGCTTACACCTCTCTCCAGAATATCAACAGGACTTAAAAAATGTTTAGCGTTCCTGGATTGTTTTCACAGTTTCTAGATGCAAATCTGTAGGCGTTTATACAACCCTCCGTGTTGCATTATGTTGCCTAATTAGTTTTCACCCTCTTCAAGCTTTTAATATGGAATAGCACTTTTGCTGTGATGAAAGCAAAAACTAAAGAATGCTTATTTGTAGGCTGCAAAATCCATACGAGTGTCCTTTTAATGGAAGCAGACGGCAAGATTGTAAGTGCAGAGATGACTACCCTGCAGCTGGCTACACCATTTTTAGGAAAATAAGAATTGACCTCAGTTCTTTGGAGATTAAAAGTGAGTCTTTATGCAATAATACTGTGTTTTGCAATGACTGAGTGACTGTTGGAAACACAAATTGTATTCCCAGTAGTGCCCTTTTGAAAGAAAAAGTATTTTCCCCCCACCCACCCTGTCTTTCATTACACAATGATATATTGGAGGTGATGTGAGATTCTATGAAATCCCTTCTCGGTGGGGTTTGATTTGTGATAGGCTTTTGCATGTGCACATCGTTATGGTGCGATGCTCCTATCAAGAGATGAGCTTGTATGTGTAGCCTCTCCCCAAAGCAGCCGGCTTTTCATTCACCCCTTCTTCCATGGGGACGTGGGTGGCACTGTGGTCTAAACCACTGAGTCCCTTGGGCTTGCCAATCGGAAGGCTTGCAGTTCAAATCTCCACAACAAAGTGAGCTCCCGTTGCTCTGTCCCAGCTCCTGCCAACCTAGCAGTTCAAAAGCACACCAGTGCAAGTAGATAAATAGGTACCACTGCAGCGGGAAGGTAAACAGTGTTTCCATGCTCTCTGGCACTCGTCACGGTGTCCCGTTGCGCCAGAAGCGGTTTAGTCATGCTGGCCGCATGACCTGGAAAGCTGTCTGTGGATAAACACTGGCTCCCTCGGCCTGAAAGCGAGATGAGTGCCGCAACCCTATAGTCATTTTTGATTGGACTTAACTGTCCAGGGGTTCTTTACCTTACCTTCCGTGGGGCGGGCATGAATCAAGATTAATTAAACTAGTTTTGCTGGCCATAACGAGCTTTCACTTTTGCTTGCTAGCCACCGACTTCCGTTTTGCTCACACCATACTTGGGAAGCCCGTTCCTTTTGCCACAGCTGGAGACTGTTACAGCGCTGCTAGATGCCCACAGGTACGTGTCAGGGATAGAGATGGGACTCAGTTTTCCTTTGTCATGCATTTTCCCCCCCAATCCATTAAGTATTAGCAGCTTCATATCCAGTGTTGCTCAGGAACTCTAAGAAATCAAAAGAGTGGTTCAGTTTTGAAATCAGTGCAGTTTTGAATGGCTCGGTCTGCCATCTTGAGTCAAAATGGCGCCCAACTGTATCCAAACATAGACGAAAACCGTCCCCCTTGATCTCAGGAGCCATCATGCCATATTTGGTTAATATCACGGAAGGTTTGAAAAGTCAAGTTTGCAGACTTGTTTGAAAATTGTGTGCAACTGGACAACAAACAAACTCTTTGATCTCAGAACCAAATGTGATTCCAGTATCTCCAGAAGTGTCCAAACAAGGGGTGAACAAACAACTTTCCAAGATATGTTGTTGATTTTGTTGAAAACTTTAAATACCCAAATATCCTTGTTTTCTTGCTTGCTCCCTTTTTATTTCGTTTCGGCCTCTTCTTCAGCTGGTTTCTCACATTTTATTTGTTTCAAATGATCTGAAGGACTGTGGAATTTGGCTTGCCATTCATTGTATTTGATGGGGCACATTCCCAAGCAAGTGTGAGGGATTTTCAGCCATTGGCAAGCACTGTAGAGATGTGAGAATTTTCCTAGTGTCTGGCAGAAATCAGTACCCAATACCATGAGGTGTTCTGTTCCTGTTTCTTTCTTTTTCTTTTTTACCCTGTCCCCCTCTTTTCTTGAAATCCCCAATTTCTGTTCACCTGTTCTTTCACTCTTCCTTTGTCCTGCCACTTCTTGCAGACACCCCCCCCCCCCGTTGCATCTGGAGTTTGCAATGCAACACTGCCCTCTTGTGATCTCACAACTTCTCTTCAGCAATTGTGCTTTAGGTTGGAGTCAAGGCAGTCTTTTTCAGAGCGGTACGACAGAGGCATTGACCTAATCCAGAAGTTTTCAACCTTTTTGAGTCCAGGGCTCCCTTGACCAACTACATTCTTTCTGTGGCTCCCCTGTAGGGATATGTGCTCCAAACCTCAGAAGTCCCTTGCCTGAAGAGCTTGCAGCCCCTCACATCTTTTCGAACATCCTCCCTTGTAGAGTGTTCCCTCAGCCTCCTCTCCTCTCCCCTGACCAGCCCCAGAGGCACCATTTGCCTGGGGAGCTTGTAGCCAGGGCTGCTGCAACAAACAGCTGTGCAAGCCTTTGGGAGGCAGAGACGCGATAGGGCATCAGAGAATGGAGGGAAGGAAGGAAGGAGGGACAGAGGCTGGTGTTGCCCGCAGCACCCCTGACCATCATTCAAGGCACCCCAGGGTGCTATGGCACACTGGTTGAAAAACACTGCCCTAATCCATTGCAGGTTCCCCAACTTTAGGGTGTATTTAGGATGTAATTTTTAGAAGGCAGCCCTGTATAGGGAAGCTTTTAATTGTCTTATGTTTTATTATGTTTTTATATATGCTGGAAGCTACACAGTGCCTAGGATAACCCAGTCAGATGGGTGGGGTACATATTATTATTATTATTATTATTATTATTATTATTATTATTAATTTTGAATATCTAACGTGGTAGTGACTGGTGCCTGTTGAAGATGGGCTGTGGGCAGGGGAGCAAAAATGTGCAATGCTGGACAGATGGGCACGCATGCACACACACCCCTTGACACACTTAACAAAAACACACACACATACCTGACAATGTTTCTGCCCACCTGACACTCGCACATACAGCTGACTCTCTCTCTCTCTCTCTCTCTCTCTCTCTCTCTCACACACACACACACACACACACACAGAGAGAGAGAGAGAGAGAGAGAGAGAGAGAGAGAAAGAAATTAAAGGAAGGAGGAAATACTAAGGGCCTTATACACACGGTCTCAAAATTTGCCTTCAATCTGAGTTGCTTGTTTCTTCATTTTGTGGGTAGGAACCATGTGACATTTCTCCTCACTGGGCAATACGGCAGCTTTTCTGGAGCTAAAATCTGCTTTTCAACCAACTGGTAGTTAGAGCAGAAAGGTTTTCTAAACCAATTACACGTCACTGTTGTGTTTGCTAAATCACGCCCCCCTTATCCCCTTATCCCCCTTTCTTAAGTCCTCTTTTGTGATGCTGCCCCATACCTTCTCCACCCCACCTCAGCCCTCCTTGTCTCATCTTTCTTTTATTGCCGCTTCTGCTGTTCATTTCTGGGCGCACCTGCACAAATATTAGCAATATTACTAGCCGTACTCTAAAGCTGGTCTATATGTTTCTCTCTCTCCACTTGAAAAGGGGCAGTTTGGCATCAATTTGGCAGGCACTGGGCTGAGGCTATCCCCTACAGCAAAGTGGATCGCTCAGGGAAATTACGTTACAGTTCAGATACACAAATCTCAAGTAAGTCTGTTTGCACCTGTTAGGGATCTGCCAGCCCCTGCCAGTCCAGCTCTGAGTGTTTATAGAGAGCCGCAACCTGTGTTAACAACAGATTAATCTTCGAGTGAATCTGGCAGTCCCGTCTCAGGGGAGGAGCAGTTAGTGGCTGGGAGCCAGGGAGTGCCAGGTGTCCAGGGAGACAGTGGGAGACCTGGCACCACCCAGCAGACTCGCTCGGAGGGGGAAGCATCAGTTCCGGCGCATATCTCACGTAGGAGGAGAAGTTGGGAATTTAGGATGCTGAAACTTTGGTGTTGGCGCCAAAACAGGAGGGAGGCACTTCCGGATTCTGCTAGTGACTGAGCAGACATGATAAGACTGAGCTCTGCACTGTAAATAGCTTGGCACTGAATAAAAAGACTTAAAGACAAATGGCTTTGGCATTTCTATTGAACAACCGATAAGAGAACCTGACAGCACCCATGATTATTTGCAAGGATGGGGTGTTTGCTCCAGTTGCTTCAATTTGCAGCAAAGGAACCTTGAGTCAGGTACCAAGGAGCTGGAAAGCGTCAGGCATTAAAAAAGAAGAAGACTTAATTTCAGAAAACTTCTTAAGCGAGAGAACAAGGAAAGTGGCAGCAGACATCTGGAAGAAGCAGGCCTGTTTTAAGGCAGGGCGGCGGTGGGGATGGGGGGGAGCGATTTGGAGCTGCCTGCCACATGGCACAGACGGAGAGGACGTTCAGGTCATTGCTTCATCTCCTTGCCATGATTCCTGGTTCTCAGACAACTTGTGGAATGCTGCAGCGAGGGGGTGCTCTTGCTTCCAAGGCAGCTATGAGTGCATGCTTCTCATGAAGTGATTTTCTGTTTTTTTCAGGATGATACTAAGATATATGGAAGATGTGGAGGATTCTGTGGGAAATGCATTCCTAATGGAAACACTGGTCTCCAACTTCAAATAAACTAGAGAGAGAGAGAAGAGGAGGAGTAGGAGGAGGAGGAGGAGTAGGAGGAGGAGGAGAAATCCTTAAGAATTATATTGAAGGTGCTGTTATTTTCTCAATCCTTTCAACTCTGCAATGTTCCTTTACTCCGAATTCCTTCTCCTCCTTCTATGTTAATCGGCAACTCTGCTTCTTGCCCACACCCACAACCTCCTATGAGGCTGCCACAGGCTGCTGGGCACATTCTTAAGGCCATTTCGCCCATTTAAAAAGAAAACGGACCCCTTGGTGTTTTATACGCACACATAAAACTGCAACGAGTGACATGAACGTGGCAAACGTGATTACAAATGCACATAGCATATAAATACATTTCTCTGAGATCCGGGGTTTCTGGCAGCTCCCTAGCACTCTGAACACACTGGCTGAACGTACAGTGAATGTACATGGGGACGTAGCCGGCTCCAGCCTGGGCATGTTTATTTAACAGTCTGTATCCTGTTCTGCTGGGGCTTGGGACCCGCAGAGAAAATGGTAACAAATAGCAGAGTCTCAGCAAGGCCACTGCGGAACTTTTTTTGTGGGGGATATGGCCCTTTCCTTGCAAATTTAGGGGGGCCCTGGCTCCCCAGCCCCTACTACTTGGCGCTGATGGAAGAGCCACAACTTCAAGCCAAACAGTGTACAGAGGACTTTCCTTAAGTGTGATGCTGGGGCATCATCTGAATCAGAGTCCTCCTTGGGGCAACACTGGGACTCCGAGGCAAGGTCCTATATGCAAACCAACCCTGCAACAAAGTAAAGCCCCAAACTGCATGTTCAGGCCCTCTCTGCACAGTTTGTATGCACATAGAAACCAAACAGATAGGCACGTGGCTGCATGGAGGGCAGGAGGGTAGGGCTTGATACTACGATTCCATTAGAATCATAGAATCACAGAGTTTGAAGGGACCCTGAGGATCATCTAGTCCAACCCCCCGCATTGCAGGAATATGTAGCTGCCCCATACAGGGATCAAACCTGCAACCTTGTTGTTATCGGCACCTCGCTCTCACCAACTGAGCTACTATACATGTGATCGCTCTGTGAAGGCGCTCCCCTTTCACTTGCACTAGACCAGGGGTGGCCAACTCCCAAGAGACTGTGATCTACTCACAAAGTTAAAAACTGGCAGTGATCTACCCCCTTTTTTGGGGTTCAGGTCAAAGTTGTTGAGTTTTTTTCAGGGAGGAGGTAAAATGTTGAGCTTTTTTTAAGGGGAGCCACAGTTGTTCAGTTTCTTTGGGGGGAGCCAATGATCTACCAGTGATCTACCGCAGACATCCAGTGATCTACCGGTAGATCATGATCTACCTGTTGGACATGCCTGCACTAGACCATTCTCGCCCGACCCCCTGGTAAAAAGAAGAAAAGAACTTCAACCGGCTTTTTGTAAAGTTGTTTATTAAATGGATAAGTTAAGATCCTTATTACTGTACGAAACAAAGAGTTCACACTTGCTAAGCTGGCTCGATCAGTTACGTTAGAAAGGACGGACGGTGTTGAAATGTACAATGTCCAGCATAATCCTAAATATATTTAATCATATTAAAATCCCTCTAGGTTCACTGGGACTTAGTCAGTTGGTTTAGGATGTCAACTGATCACCTTTGCAAAACCCTGCCAGGGATTATATTGGTCCCCAGAGCTATCTCAGATAGGTGCATATCAATATACTTTCTGCTGATACAGTTCCTGTAGCTTTCTTCATTGTGCCCCTCTTTTCACATCACACTTTTGGTGCTTATACAGACGCAGCAGCTCAGCTTCAGAAATCTCCTTGGCACATGCTTAGCAAAGTTAATGTCTATTGTGGCTAAAAGCAAGTAAGCACATAAAGAAAACCAGCATAGTTCTGGACCTAATGTTAGCGATCCTACCTCTCATCTATGTACTATGAAAACAATTAATTTTGTATATTATAGGGGTTTTTTTATTCGGTTGTGTGTGTACACACATACACACACGGAAGTATACAACCATTGCCCAAATATGTCAAAATGAATGCCCATACTATATGTTAATGGAAACCTCTGTTGCATCTTTGAAACTCTCATGCAAGAAGCTATGTAGGAAGTAGAGCTCATTAACTTTAGGGAGATCTAGTTTAGATTTCTAGTGCTCCTAGTGGTCCTCATTCAGGTGTCCTGCTTTTTTCCGCATCAGGAAGTCATTGCTCTGTGCCACTTTGTCTCCATACATAGGTGGAGAGTTTTGCCTTTAAGAAGTGTTCTGGTTGTTGGACTTGCCAGAAACCCCAAGTATTAATATTACATTGAATTTAGACACTATTTCATAACAAGTTCTCAGGTATTTGGAATGTATAGCATATAGTACCATTCTATTTTCTTTGTGATGCCTACTGTTGAAGCCAAATACCAGCTAAAGGTACGATCCTCATTCCATTCAAGTCTGTGGCAAACGCCCCACTCATCTTAATGGATCAGCACTGCAACCTAGACAATTAAACCAAATAACGTTAACTGCCAGTAAAGCATTGGTAGAGGAAAAATGGCAGCTATACTAATATCACCGACAAAGATATTTAAAATAAGGGCTAAGTCATACCACGGGATTTTGAGCAGTTAACTGCCTTTGAGCTAACACATATAGATAACTATTTTGTGACCTCTGTATCAGAAAAGTATTTTTTTGCACTATGTGCCTTATTCTAGTTGTAAACATGAAAACTGTAATGTTATTTTCCTAGAAATGTTTACAATACCTATGTTATAAATTATAAAAAAAATCTTTATGTAACAAATATGCCATGTGATCACTGCTTAAATACATTGCTAATGTGTCAGCAAATCACTTAAGGGATGGTTTGTGCAAATCATTCAGCGTCTCTTCAACCTTTGACATTTTTCTCTACATCGGGAAGAAAGAGTCTGTGCAACGTTATTTATTAAGTGCAGTTCTCTGTATACCTCCCTGAGAGTAGCGATGTCAGATAATTCTGATGATCACAGAAATGGGAGCAGAAATTGCTGGAGTTCACTTATTCCTCTCGCGGAAATCCATGGAAGTGGAAATCCATCAAGGGAATATGATCAGCATTCACTGTTTTCGTTACTGTCAGTCTGCAAATGATACACAACTGGAAAAGAAAGCCCTAGTCTTAGGGCATTACACTGTAGATAATCTCAGAGCATTGCACTAGTTAGTTGGTTTCCAAGCCATGTAGACTTCGTAGATAAAAACCAGCACTTTGAATCTGGCCCAGAAACAAACTGGAAGCCAGCGAAGAAAAGAAAGGACCAATGTAATGAGTTCAGGATGCCTGGTCTCACCCCATGTTGTGCATCAGGTGACGTTTCCTGATAAGCTTCTTCTTTGGCGATCACTCGTAGTTGAATAAGAATGTCTTCCATAAACACAGTTTTAGTAATGAGTCCATAAGTGACTGTGGAGGCCAATTCTGGGGACATTGGTTTCCAGGCGGGAGTTAATCATGGTGTGGATTTGCCAAGCATGCCTTCCTCTTAGCATGTTTCTCCCTTGTGTCCTGAGTTCGAGTGTCTTCAAAAACCAGGACACCTTTGGTAAAGGCTGTTCTCCAATTGGAGCACTCGCAGGTCGTGTTTCCCAATTGTTGGTGTTTATACTACATTTTTAAAAATTTGCCTTGAGACAGTCTTTAAACCTCTTCTGTTGACCACCAGGATTACGCTTTCCATTTTTAAGTTTGGAATAGAGTAGTTGCTTTGGAAGGCGATAATCAGGCATCCGCACAACATGACCAGTCCAACGAAGTTGATGTTGAAGAATCATTGCTTCAACACTGGTGATCTTTGCTTCTTCTAGTACACTGGTATTAGTTGATAAGCTACAAAGGTAGCCCCACAAACTACAGTAACCCAAACGGAAGGGTACCGGAACGTAAGTCACAGAAGCCTGGTTACCTGGAGCCAGATAGCAGCATCGCTGGGATACCAACCTATGCTGGAGAAAGGTACTGCATGTCATTGAGGAAACTAGCGTCTCCAGTGTGAGTAATGGATCAAAGAGCACCTGCAAACAGAGGCCTCCCTAGGCTCCCTTGTGCCCTTGGCAAGGAGACATTGGCCACCCAGGAGTCAGCTACATTAGTTAAAAAACAGTGCTTTAAAAGTGTTATAAACATGCAACACCAGATGGTGCTGTAGAGCACAAAACTTTACTATGCAATTTTACAGAGGCTTTTTTAAATTTATTAATTTAATTTAATTTAATTTATGACTTATTTATGGCAGGTTTTTCCCACCCCCAGAGCAATGGAGGAGGAGCCTGGGGGAGCATGTGCATGGGTGGGCAGGCTCCTACCCACTTTGAGCAAAGAGGCATGATCTTCATGACCACCCAACCAAGCCTGAGCCCTTGGCCAACCCCTAGGTGTGCCCCTGTTGCCAAGCTACAAGCCTGAACAGGTTGAACACCACTCATCCAGGCAGCGGTAACCATCTACTTGACAGCATCTCTGTCTTGTCTGGCTCTGAGCTCCCCTCTAGCTCATTATCACAGCCAGACATCATATCCATGTCACCGTGTTCCTTCAAGATTTACTTGAAAGTTATTGGGAGCCGCATCCAAATTCACAGCTTTCACTCTGTCTTGCTGGTGCATTGCTATGTTTAAAAAGATGCTGGTGGAATCCAGTAAAGTCTATACAGTGGTACCTCGGGTTAAGAACTTAATTCGTTCTGGAGGTACTTTCTTAACCTGAAACTGTTCTGAACCTGAAGCACCACTTTAGCTAATGGGGCCTCCCGCTGCCGCTGCGCTGCGCTGCCAGAAAACAATTTCTGTTCTTATCCTGAAGCAAAGTTCTTAACCTGAAGCGTTATTTCTGGGTTAGTGGAGTATGTAACCTGAAGCGTATGTAACCTGAAGCGTATGTAACCTGAAGTACCACTGTATTGTGAAGAAATGTTTACAATGTAGATTCCAATCTACATTGGCTCCCAATAAGTTTCCGAGCACAATTCAAAGTGTTGGTGCTCACCTTTAAAGCCCTAAACGGCCTCAGCCCAGTATACCTGAAGGAGCGTCTCTACCCCCATCGTTCAGCCCGGACACTGAGGTCCAGCGCTGAGGGCCTTTTGGCAGTTCCCTCACTGTGAGAAGTGAGGTTACAGGGAACCAGGTAGAGGGCCTTCTCGGTAGTGGCACCCGCCCTATGGATGTCAAGCAAATAAACAACCATCTGACTTTTAGAAGACATCTGAAGGCAGCCCTGTTTAGGGAAGTTTTTAATGACTGATGTTTTAATGTATTTTTAATCTTTTGTTGGACGCCACCCAGAGTGGCTGGGGAAACCCAGCCGGATGAGCGGGGTAGAAATAAATTATTATTATTATTATTATTATTATTATTATTATTATTATTATTATTATTATTAGTGTGGCTCAGCTGGGATTGCGCCTCAGTTTTGTTGTCACTGCAGAAAAGATCTGAGGCGTTGGCAGATGACTTTCTTTGTACTTGAAAGTCGCAATGACATCTGCGTGGAAGATGGAAAGGCGTAGGGAGGGGTGAGGAGGCCAGCTCCTTTGCCAAGGTAAACCAGTGAAAATGGAAACATGCTTATCCAACCTTGGTAGGGGCACAGACTCAGGAGATTCATATTTTAGTGCATGTATAATTTCTTCTTCAGACTGAGATGTTAAGGTAATCAGCATTAGTTCACAGGGTGCTTATACAAAGGGAGGCATTGTTCAGCTTGTAGGCTATGTCCTGGGGAAAAAGTCAGAAATGTTCAGATGAATTTCTGAGTTCACAACTACAGATGGAAAGACGGAGCTTGACAAAGCAAGAAATGAATGTTAAGTCTTTCACCTAGATCTTTAACTTTCAGTACTTTCAAGGGAGTATATTTCACTGTTGTGACCTACTTCAGGACATCCTAAGCTTTAGGATTCAAAATGGGAAGGAGAAAGTCATCACTTTTTATATTTGATTAAAAAAAAATCAGGAGTGGCCAGCTTCTGAAGTCTGGCAAGACCACATGTCTATAATATCTATATCAAATCTGACAATCTGATATGATTGAACATACTTTCTGCTGGGTTAAAATGTGGAATATTGAAACGAAAGCTTCAGTGATATCATGTTCATGTTGAATTTCCATTCCATTACTTAAGTGAAATGACAGAAAACTTACAGAGCACACTTTATTTTTATTCTTATTCGTGTGTGTGTGTGTGTGTGTGTGTGTGTGTGTGTGTGTAGAATAATGTGCACAGCCCCACCTAGCAGCTATGCTTTACATTGTTATAAACTACACTGATTCAAAATAACCATTCTTACAATTTAGTGCACAGATGTTAAGGCCAGTGACATAAACAAACATAAAATGCTTTGCTGGAAAAGTGCAGTTTTGAGGCAGTTGTTGGCATTTGTCTGTCTCGGGAGATGAGACAGTCAAGGAAAGTTACAACGCCTGCTGTGGCTGTAGTAGAGACTAAAACAGAAGAGACATGTTTTATTGCAGGTGAGGCAGATGAAGGCGTCCATTTTTGATGCTACAGGTGTACCATGGCATTTCTTCTCTCTGCTCTCCTCTGGTCACTGCTGTAGATACACATCCTGATTGTCTCCAGGCAATCAGAAGACTAAAACAGAAGAGACATGTTTTATTGCAGGTGAGGCAGATGAAGGCGTCCATTTTTGATGCTACAGGTGTACCATGGCATTTCTTCTCTCTGCTCTCCTCTGGTCACTGCTGTAGATACACATCCTGATTGTCTCCAGGCACTGCGATCGTCTGCAAGGGATTCCCATGTGGTGGGGTTAATGTTGCTGGCCTTCTGTATCATGTTGAGCGATAGGCCAAGCTTTTCATAAGCTTCTTTGAAGATATTTAGGATAGTTTGGAGGTAACCCTTTGAGTGTGCACACACTACGTTGTCATCGGCATATTGAAGCTCTATGATGGAAGTTATGGTAACCTTACTCTTTGCTTTCAGCCTACTCAAGTTAAAGAGCTTTCCATCTGTTCGATATATGATTTCTACCCCAGTTTCCCTTTGACAATGTGTAGAATCATGGCGGTGAAAATAATAAACAGAATTGGGGCAGTAACACAACCCTGTTTAACACCCGATCCCACTGTGAATTGTTCATTTTGAGAGTCATTGTTATCTGCGATTGTTGCCGTCGTGTTATCATGGAGGAGCCAAAGGATGTTCACAAATTTATCTGGACAGCCAGTTTTCAGAAGGACAGTCCACAGGGCATTACGATTTACAGTGTCGAAGGCCTTAGTCAGGTCAATAAATGCTGTATACAGGGGTTGGAGCTGGCTAGCCCCCAGCTGGATCATCTCCTTCCAGTCGGCATGCTGGAAGATCCCTCAACCTCTGGTGCGACATAAATCAGTGACCCAAGTCTACGGACATGGGCACACTCTATTTAGTAGAGCAGACTGTGCAACACGAAGAGGCTTGAGGCTGTGAAGACATACTAGGAACTACGGATTTATTAATCATAAATCAGGAACAAAGAAACATGTCATCTCTCTCCTTCCGTCTCTTCCGAGAGAGAGAGAAAAGCAAAAGCAATACAGCGGAAGTTCTGCTTGTTCCAGCAAGCAGTGCTGGAATGTAAACAGACATGTGACACATAGTAATCCCATGTCTGCAACTAAAGGTGGAATGGAATTTTCCAACAGGTTTTGCCCTCTGCATTTTTATTGAAGCTGTCGAGCAGAGAAAATCATGTCCACTGTCCTCCTAGAAGGTCAAAAACCAAATTTGGGATTCAGGAAGGGTAGCCTCGGATATAGTTAGGAGGCGGTTTGCTCAGATCCTTGCAAGAATTTTGCCGGCCGCAGCTGGTTACCCCAGCCACTCTGGGCTTCTTCCATCAAATTAATGACCAGGCGCACAGATCACCTTGCTGCAGTCTTTCCTCCTATAGCGAGATACATTGTGTTCCTGTTTACATTAAAGTCATTTGCGAGTAGGAACGTTTTAACACAGATCTGTGCACTCTTTTGTCCTCTCCCCCTCCCCTTAGAAGAAGAGTTAGTTCTTCTACGTTACTCAGAATAAGCAATGCCATCGTTCCTGGTTGGCTGGAGATCAATGTGTTCGACACTAAATGTGGTTTTCACAAAATTGAATGTGATAGGGTGTGCCACCATTTGAGGCTGATACTAATTGATACTGCTAGGTAGAAGTTAGGGAGGACAACAGTAGGGGTCGCTAGAGCAAATGGCTGATGGTGCTAAAGCCAATGGTAGGTGGAGACAACTGCTGCATTTTTATAAGGGCAACACTGGGACTAAGGATGAGCAGGCGGACAGCTGGTGTCCCCCTATGGCAGGTGGGACTGACTGAACATGGTGTAGATTTTGTGGCCCATTGCCTCACTTGCCCTAATGAACTAGCTTCCACTGTGTGCCACTCAGTGTGTACTATCCTAAGCAAGAAAAACGGAGCTTTCTGACTGCTTTGTAAAGTCTCCCTTGTTCTTACATAGCCTACAGTTTAACACAAATATTAGGATTTTCTTTTTTTGGGGGGGGGGAGATGGAAATAATTTTGAGAATAGCAAGTACATAATCTCCGCATCCTTGGGCCTTTTTTATGCTTAAGCCCATAGAGGAATGGCTTGTTTGACTTCAGATCCCTTTTTAACACATAAAGGTTTTCTTTTACAGTTTGGGGCAGTTCATTTTACAAGGCCTCAGCTTCATAGGTATTGGGTGTGTTTATTCTGGCTGTAGGAAAAGATTCTGTGCTCTGTTTTCTGATAAGTTTCCCCTCGAGTTCAGTTATGACAGATCTCCCTTTGAATGTGCTTTGCTGAAGAAAAACACCATAGCACAAGACAGGCATCTCTGGCTATATTATATTTATGTCTGTAGTCTGTCCTTAAACATCAACAGCTGTGCACACATTGATCTGGCGCACGGCCGATTCTCCACTGCATCCAAGAAACCCTTTTCGAAAAAGTTTCTTGGGGATTATGCCTACATTATTGCAATATGATTTCCCAGCCTACACATATTTTTCCAATATTATCTGTATTTTTATTTATTTTGTAAAGATGGATAAAGATACTAGGTTGTATCCAATGTTAACCATACTCTTTGAAATTAAGGGGGAAGTCTAACTTAGGTTCATTCATTTCAATAGGTCAACTCTGAGTAAAACCTGGTAAAACCCAAAGGCTGTAATAGGAAACATAGACAATTGTTATACATTTGTAGCTGTAATATTTGCAGACAGTTTGGGAGCATATATTTGTGGCTTTTTGTTTTT
This sequence comes from Darevskia mixta, assembly GCA_034641385.1. Lineage (NCBI taxonomy): Eukaryota > Metazoa > Chordata > Lepidosauria > Squamata > Lacertidae > Darevskia > Darevskia mixta. Next base: position 6,371,417 of record JAWWNH010000105.1, read on the forward strand.
AAATGTGCTTCCTCTCTGGATGGGGAGAGGTGGGAAAGTTTTCCCCTTCTTGCAGTTGGTGTTCCATTCCTTTGTGGCATTTCTGTTGTGTCACACTTACACATAGGGTTTGCAACGGAGGAATTAGACCTTGACGTACACAGGTTCACTTAGGAGGTGGGCTGCATCCTGTACACTCTCATTTACCCTTTGAGTGTTCAAAATGAGCTCCTGAAGAGCACTATGCAGAAATTAGAGGCCAGTTATCCTCATTGTATGGCAACTTTTATGGCCACCTCAAGTAGAATCCTCAATGAAAGGAGGTTGTCTGAAAATGTCTGTTCCACAATGACCTTCATGACAACCATTCTTTAAGCAAGCAAATGGCCAAAAGAACAGTTCTAGCCACAGCTGTCAACCCTCCCTTTTTTTGTGGGAAACTCCCTTATTTCAATGCCTTTTCCCACTGCTATCCCGGATTGTTGATATCCCTTAAATTTCCCGGATTTCAAAGGAAGCAGCTCCTGCCAGCCAGGGAGGCTCCTCAGCTGCGTTGCTTAGCTGCCAATAAGGAGTCTGAGACCAACTGGGGGCGGAGCTTGCATGCCTTGTGCATCCAGACCCTCACGCCCAACCAGACAGACAGCCTGCCTGCCATCTACGCGCTCGCTCTTTCGCTCACCCGTTCGCGCACAGCCTCTGGAGCGCAGGGTGGCGAGGCTACTTGGTGCTATTGCACCGCCCTCGTGGCATCCCTTATTTTCAAATCCGAAAGTTTGGGAAAATCCCTTATTTTCAAATCCGAAAGTTGACAGCTATGGTTCTAGCACAGTTTATCACATTACGTATCCCCTTACAAGTTCCTCATATAGGTCTCCCCTCTTCCAGTTTAATGCAGATGGCCTTGTGCAGTAGGAGAAACGCTAATCTGGAGTCATTCCAATCTGAAAAGGAACATCAATTTTGATACAGGAGTAAAACAAGTTTAATTCACAGGACACTCCATATGACAAGAGGGATATAATGCTTTTTATACAGTTAAATAATTCAAGCTGCAATTATATGACATACAATTGGCATGTGCACTTATTAAATAAATAAAAAATCTCTCTCTTTAGGATCTTGAAAACTTGGAACAGGAAAGGATAGGGATTTGATGATAGAGCTAAGAGCTTTAAAAATAGTTAAAAGGAGTTTGGGAGAAAATCACCAAAAAGCAAATAGTTTTAACTTAGCCCATCAGTTAAGTATATCTCCAGCTTATCTGAAACTTGAAAGCCGTGACTTATGGAGAAAATAATAAATTAGCAATGCAATCATATACACGTCTATCCAAAAATAAGCTCAATTGAGTTTGATCCTGTGGTTTTCCAGCCTGGACACTGCTGGACTATAACTCCCATCATCCATTTTCTGTCAGCCTAGCTCATTGGGGCTGATGGAAGTTGGAGCTGAACACCGCCTGCAGGGACACAGGTTCTGCACCCTGCCTTAGGCTGTCTTACTCTAATCAGTATTTATCAAACATGGGTCTTCAGCTGTTGTTGGACTACAACTCCCATCATCCCTGACCACTGGTCCTGCTAGCTGATGGGAGTTGTAGTCCAACAACAGCTGGAGACCCAAGTTTGAGAAACACTGCATAGCCTCTGCTCCCACTCCCAAATAGGACTTCATAGATCAGCAGGATTTTTTATTTTTTTATTTTTAAATGAGTGTTGACCTCATAGTGCCACATTTGTAAAGCTAAGCAGAGCCCGGTATGGTTTCAAATTGGATGGGCCACCTCATGTTGAGATTTCTGCATTGCAGGCAGGGGTTTGTCCTAGATAACCCTCACGGTCCCTTACAAGTCTACAGCTCTATGATTCAATGTTCGCTTCCAGGCCCAGTGTGGATTTATCTTGGGATTGCTTATGGAAGTCCGCTTCTGCACATTAGGGATGGCACAGCTGTCCATTTCATTTTCTCTCAGTAAGCAAATTTGTATTTCAGTTCTCTGAGAAGAGTGTAAGTAGATATGCCAGTGTGGAAGTGATCATGTGCATACTTTATTGGCTGTAGGATCCAATAACATCAGTAGGAGTAATTTCCAAATAAATGTGATTAGGGGTTTACAACATGAAGTAGTGTATGGTGGTAGCCGTGGTGGTACTAAGTAATACTGTTGCATGCAATACCTTAGTCTAGCCACTCCGGGTCAGTATTCCTACATCTGAAAGGCCATTGCCAAAATGACCAAAGAGGTTTGAAGACCCGCCAAGGAAGAATAACGCTGCTGCCTTTCCATCAGGAAACTAGAATAAATCACTCTCTCGCACACATCAATCCAGACATTTCACTTGGATAACAGCAGTTGCACATCAGTGAACGGAATATTATCTGAATATGAAGGGAGCAACAGAATAGGAAATTCTGCAAATAATAAACTGAGAGCTTACATTTTAGATTGTAAGCATCTTTAAAAAAAAAAAGATTACAAACTTCTTAGGTCAGGGACTTACATACATACATACATATACATACATATATATATATATATATATATATATATATATACACACACACACACACACACACACACACATACATATATATGTGTGTGTGTGTGTGTGTGTGTGTGTGTGTATAGTAGTTCCTAATAGGTTTGGGATACTCTATAAATCCCACACATCTATAAATCTAAAACCAACATGAATAATTATTCAGTTAGGCAAAGGTCTGGTTCTTTTCTCTTTTTAAAAAACATAATACTGTACAGCAAAGAAAGTCACCGGCAAATTGGCAGCAATGCCACTAACAGACCTACTAGCCGTTCTAGGGAAGAAAACGTCAAATTGACCTCAACTAAATACCAAACAGGTGGCGCTGTGGGTTAAACCACAGGCTTGCTGATCAGAAGGTCAGCGGTTCTAATCCCTGCGACGGGGTGAGCTCCCGTTGTTCGGTCCCAGCTCCTGCCCACCTAGCAGTTCGAAAGCACGTTAAAGTGCAAGTAGATAAATAGGGACCGCTCCAGCGGGAAGGTAAACGGCGTTTCCGTGCGCTGCTCTGGTTCGCCAGAAGCAGCTTTGTCATGCTGGCCACATGACCCGGAGGCTGTCTTCGGACAAACGCCGGCTTCCTCGGCCTATAGAGCGAGATGAGCACGCAACCCCAGAGTCGGACACGACTGGACCTGATGGTCAGGGGTCCCTTTACCTTTACCTTTTAAATACCAAACAACAGTCCTGATCATGCTCATTCAGAAGGAAGTCCTACTGAATCAGTGAGACTTACTGCATCATATCCAAACTGGTTCAATTACACTGGGCAGGACTGGGGGCTGGGTGCAGAGAATGAATACCCACCAGCAGCAGCCCAGCCCTCGCTGCTGCTGGATGGGCATGGGACACAGAGGGTTCAGGGGGCCGCGTTGTACCACCAGCCTGCCCACCAATGCAGGGAAGAGCCTGGCTGGCCGACACAGCTCTTGGCAGGCACATGCCGCCAATGTTGACTGGGCAGCCATTCAGTGAGGGGGCTGCGGATGCAGCAGCAAGGCAAGGCCCCTGGCAGCAGGCAGGGCAGGACAAGGATCTCTGCATGGGGGCACCTGATTCATTCCCCTCAAATGGGGGGAATGCCCCTGCTTTGCCCCTGGGTGAGCCATTTATGATCCGAGGGAGAGGCAGGCGGCGATGTAGGCTGAGACAGTGAAGAGGAGAACCAGGTCTAGGAAAATCTTGTCCAGCTATGGAAACCAGTCTTGCATCTGAAGGCCTTTCCCCATACATGTAAATAACATATGGTTGGGTACCAACTCCCCGTAAAGTATATGCACTTTGGTGGATATAAAAAAACTCGGGAACCTCCATGTTCGATTGAGTTTGTTTTGAGTTTTGTAGATGCCGTGTTTCTGCCAGATGTACTACTTCTAGTTGCAGTTTTCCTAAGGATGTAGTGTCTCTGGCAGAATTTTAAAGCAGAGGAAATTTGTGGCTTTGCATGACTTAAACTGGCGCCCACTCTTTTCTGCGTTAATTCCAAGAGATGTTTTATTAACAGAGACAGAAACTCGCCTCGCAGTCCAAATGTGTACAGCCCACAACTTTCTTGTCTGCATCCAAGGCGAGATTTTTCTGCCAAGCATTCATAAACAGAAATGATGAACAGAGACCCTCGTGCAGACGTCGAAGGCTGTGGAGATTTGGCAGAAAGCACACGGAAGAGGGCTTCCTTCACCCCCAATCAGTCTGACTGCCCCAAGGACCCCAGGACGCCTTTTAAATGACACATTTAAGGATCTGGGAGTCTGTGACCTCTTTCAGATGTTTTGATGCAGCACACACATACATACCCTTGCTTCTTTAACCATTCAGGGTGGCTTACCAGACTTTAAAACACACGGCAGAAAAAACTCAAACATATAGCTGAGGTTCCTGAAATGCCAATGTAATAAGAATTGTAAATGAGTGCAAATAAATGAACACTTAGAACTTAAAAAGAGTGTGAGGAGAGATTGAATTATCCCTAATGGCCTAATAGATTAAGTTGCAAATCTGGTTTCTTTTAATTTAATGGGAATTTAGCCACTGGAGTCCAAGCCACCCTAGATCCTAAAGAGAAAATCCAGAGTTCTTTTTGCTGCTTGGCTATTTTTGGCTGGCAATGGTTTGTTTGTGTTAAAAAAAGGTTACAGGGGCCTAGGAAAGGCCCTATCCTTTGGTCTAATCTACATGACTCTACGTGGCCAGAATTTCCAGTTCCAGGCTGCTTGAAGCAAGCATAGTGTTTTTTGTAGGTGAGCGTCATGTGCAGAACCACAGTGGTTGCTTGAAACAGCACCAAGGTGCCAGTGTTGGGCACCCTCAACCATCTTCACTATACATTTAAAGCACTACTGTACCACTTTAAATAGTATTCAGCCACTTTAAATTCTGAGAGCTTTCGTTTGTTAAGGGTACAGAGAGCATAGCTGTCAACTTTCGGATTTGAAAATAAGGGATTTTTTCCAAACTTTCGGATTTGAAAATAAGGGATGCCGCGAGGGCGGTGCAATGGCACCAAGTAGCCTCGCCACCCTGCGCTCCAGAGGCTGCGCGCGAACGGGAGAGTGAAAGAGCAAGGGCGTAGATGGCAGGCAGGCTGTCTGTCTGGTTGGGCGTGAGGGTCTGGCTGCACAAGGCATGCAAGCTCCGCCCCCAGTTGGTCTCAGACTCCTCATTGGCAGCAACGCAGCTGAGGAGCCTCCCTGGCCGGCAGGGAGGGAGAGGAGCTGCTTCCTTTGAAATCCAGGAAATTTAAGGGATATCAACAATCCGGGATAGCAGCGGGAAACGGCATTGGAATAAGGGAGTTTCCCACAAAAAAGGGGAGGGTTGACAGCTATGACAGAGAGTTGTTAGGAGATCTCTGTTCCCCTCACATTCCCCTCTCATTAAAGCAAGAATATTATCATTGGGTGAACACATGCACATGTTCCCAGTGAAATAAATTCAGGAGACGACGATGAACGCTGCTCTTATTTCATCCTGGTAGGCCTGAAATCAAGCATCTCTCCAGGAAATGTAAGTTGCAGTGGGAATGCCCTTCGATTTGTCTGGGGTGAGTGTGTGTGCTTCGAAGTTTATTGATAACAATGGCAAGACAAGCTAGCTATTGGCCTTAGAGTTTAGTCCCCAAAGTACCTGCGGGGAGACCTTGCATCGCTGGTAGAACTCAGTTGTCATTTTTACACTAAACACAGCCTCTTATAAACACAGCACATGCCTGTGATACTGACAAGCTGTGCATCGGACAGCTGCTGCCTAGCAGCTATTCTAAAGGAAGCGAGGAAAATGTATCCCATTCCTAGACACACGGGCTCCTTGCCAAGGCTGCTCAAATGCACCACATGGCCGGTGAGTAAACCTCCGCTGCACCGTTTCTGCAGATTTACTTTAGTTTTTAACATGCTTTCTTGGCCTTGGGTTGAACAAAGGTGCAATATTGGCTAGGAAACCGTTTCCCACATGTTTCGAGTCACCTATAGCTCCTTGCTCCCCAGCGCCCTCCACAACACACCAAAAAGTTCAGAAACTGGTCTCTGTGGGTTGATCTTACCTTATTTGTGGCAGGGGGATTGGAATTCCAGGTTTGCTTTGTTCAAGCTGGAACGTGTCCAGAGGAGGGCAACCAAAATGGTCAAAGGCCTGGAAACGATGCCTTATGAGGAACGGCTTAGGGAGCTGGGTATGTTTAGCCTGGAGAAGAGAAGGTTAAGGGGTGATATGATAGCCATGTTCAAATATATAAAAGGATGTCATATAGAGGAGGGAGAAAGGTTGTTTTCTGCTGCTCCAGAGAAGAGGACAGGGAGCAATGGATTCAAACTACAAGAAAGAAGATTCCACCTAAACATTAGAAAGAACTTCCTGACAGTAAGAGCTGTTCGACAGTGGAATTTGCTGCCAAGGAGTGTGGTGGATTCTCCTTCTTTGGAGGTCTTTAAGCAGAGGCTTGACAGCCACCTGTCAGGAATGCTTTGATGGTGTTTCCTGCTTGGCAGGGGGTTGGACTGGATGGCCCTTGTAGTCTCTTCCAATTCTAAAATTCTATGATTCTATTATTTCATTCTTTACGATATTATACTATAGACAGTTACCTTTTTTCTCTGAGAGGATCAGATCACAAAGATGCTGAATCTGTGGCTGTGAAATTAGGAGGAAAGCCATGCAGAAGAACACAAGAACAGTCTGCTGGATTGGGTCAATGGCCCGCCTAGGCCAGCATCCTGGCCAACCAGATGCCTGTGTGAAGCCGGAAAGCAGCACACTAGGCCATCAGCACTCTGCCCACCTGCCTTTCTCAGCAACTCATATTCCAAGGCACACGGCCGTATGTGCTAGGTGAGAACATCTGATCTGATTAGATCAGTCCTTGTAAACTTGAGGATATCGAAAACCGTCTGCTGTTTTTTCCCCTTTTCGTTTTACGATGGTGACAATGGATTTACAATCCTTTTCTTTTAGTCCCTAATCTCTAGTTAAAAAACAAGATGAAATCACTAATGAAGTCAACTGGAATATGTAAAAACTGCTTTTTCTTCTAAAAACAAATGTTTAGGGGCAGTGACGGATTTACGTATAAGCTAAACAAGCTATAGCTTAGGGCCCCACTCTCTTGGGGGCCCCAAAAAAATTTAAAGGGGAAAAAAACTGGATGTAAATTTCCAAAATATAAGATGAAAAACAAATAAAGCCTACATACAGCAACAGTGTGCAAATAGCTTTAGATACCTATTAGGTCCATAAATTACCATATAGTATATATTCAACACAAAAAACATTAACAATTTGTTGTTTTCAAAGGACAGCTGGACATATAAAGGGCCACATTACCTTCAGTAGGTTAGGGCCTCATCAAACCTAAATCCAGCCGTGTTTAGGGGTACTCTCATTTTGACTCAAGAAAATCACCATTTTATAGTTCAAATCGGGGGAAATAAATACAGTAAATGGACAAAAGTACAAAGAACGTGCATTGCCTCATATTACACAGCTGACAGCTCACAGTAGCTTCCACATTGGCATGAGGTTAATAATTTTCCTACTCATATTGAAATACTGCTCCTCAACGAGGCCAAACTTTCATCAGTTAAACACCACACATCCACATTGCTTCATGCATTAAACGCTCGCTTCTGTCTGAGACTCAGGAAACACTGTGACAGAAAATGGGGCCGCCATCATGGGTAGCAACGGAACTGATGATTCACCGTGCTAATTTTTCTTTTTTAAGTTTCTTCTCCTGTTAGATTTGCAAGATGTTTAGGGGTATGCGTACCCCTGCATCCCCCCAGAAAAAAGCCACATACTCTCCCTTCGGAGCATTAAAGGTAAAGGTAAAGGGACCCCATACCATTCGGTCCAGTCGTGGATGACTCTGGGGTTGCGGTGCTCATCTTGCTTTACTGGCTGAGGGAGCTGATGTTTGTCCGCAGACAGTTTTTCCGGGTCATGTGGCCAGCATGACTAAGCCGCTTCTGGTGAACCAGAGCAGCGCACAGAAACGCTGTTTACCTTCCTGCCAGAGCAGTACCTATTTATCTACTTGCACTTCGACGTGCTTTCAAACTGCTAGGTTGGCAGGAGCAGAGACCGAGCAATGGGAGCTCACCCCGTTGCGGGGATTCGAACAGCCGACCTTCTGATCGGCAAGCCCTAGGCTCTGTGGTTTAACCCACAGCGCCACCTGCGTCCCTTGACGGAGCATTAGTTCCTGCAATTAGCAACAAGGTGTTCAAATAGTGATAGAATTCAGTGACGCCTGTAGCCATAAACAAAGAATTATAGCCACAATCATTTTCATACATGCGTTTGGCTTGTACTCACCTCCCCTTTGCCCAGGGATGGCAAAACCTTTTCAGACTGGAAGCATTACCTCATGGGAACCTTCCAAGGCCAGAGGCCAGTGGCAAAAGGGGGCTGGGGCAGCATGCATGGCTGTTACAAAGCCAGTGGTTTCTATGTACACCAACCCCACATCTATCTCTCCATTCTCCATCCAGGCCAGCCAAAGACATTATTGCAGTTCAAAGACACATTCCAGCCAGGCAAAAACACATGAGGAGGGCATGGAGCAGGGCTGTTGAGGTACATAGCTTGAGGAAAGAGGCCTGGAGGTCTGCATTTGCCAACCACCACCCCCTAAGCCTGAGATTCTCCCCCTTGCCCTAAACTCCCCAAGGCTTCAAATGTTAAGTAGTCTTTCAATCTAAATGTAGTTTTTAAAATAAGAACATAAGGAGAGCCTGCTGGATCAGGGCAGTGGCCCATCTGTCAGTATCGTGTCTAAAGGTAGCAATGGATGCCATATGTCTTGTGAGTCCTTCTCCAGTGTTCAAACTGTCTCTCTGGTTTCTAATTTTCCCCTCTCAGTTTCTCATTTTCCCAATCAGCTTCTCATTTTCCTAATTCAGTTCTTTACATTTTTGCCGCTATCTGTATTTTCCCCCTCAAAAAACAAATCCTTATGCAAATTCATCAGCAATTTTAGTGTGTTTCTCCCAATAAACACATTTTTATGCAGTTTTGACTGATCTACACATTTTGTGAGAAATTTCCCCTAATATAATGCATTTTTATATGCTATTCTCACTAATAATATGCATTTATAGGCACACTTTACCCAAATATATTCATTTTTGTAAACATTATTTGGCTGTTCAACTGGATTACAAAATTCAGAAAAATGTGAATTTCAATGGATGGATGTGTTTTGGTTCGCGTATTGTTTCAGAAGGTGCAAATTTAGTGGGCCTGCTTTTAAATGCAAACTGGGTCAAAGTTCTGCTCCATCCATACACTCTAGAATTGGCATTAGTCATCCAACAGCCCTTCCTCATTTTCACAAAATGGCGGCCCGCCCACTTTCAAAAGATGTTTGTGCAAAAATCACAAGACAGGAAAAAAGGTTTGTCACATGACTAAACCCAGTAGTCGGCTCAGTCTGGAAATGTGTTGAGAAGTTGTCAAGATCAACAAAAAATATATTCAGATACTGTGATTCTCTTGAGACGTTCTCTCATAAGTCTGCCTTCGATTTCTTTTATTACTCTTGTGTCAGTAAAGTGATTAGCAGTCTTCCATTAAAACTGCAAACCTTTCAGTCTGAATTTATTAGACAATAATAGCTGAATCACTAACGCAAGCACTTGGATGGGCTCCAGTGCTCTTTATATGGAATATGCTCTTCGGGAATCCACTGGTTTCATAATCCAGTGATGGATGATTACACACACACACACACACACACACACACACACACACACAGTGCTTTTTTCTGAGGGTACGCAGGGGTACACATACCTGTAATAATAATAATTATTATTATTGGATGAGAGGTGTAGCCTGAAGAAAGAGGGTGTGGTTGGGAAGGGGATATAGCCTGGGAAGAGCCCCAAGGAGCGGTTGAAGGAGTCTGAGGGGGACACATTTGGCCTGTAGCCCTTAGGGTCTCCACCTCTGCATTAGGCAAAATGAGCCAGCTATCTCCGGCAGCTGATTTTAAGTGTCATAAAAGGCAGTGACTTGTTAATTATTCAATCTGCTGTTGCTGTATTTTTTCCCCACTGCCATGAAGGGGAAGAGCTATTGTGTGGGGTTTCCTGCCTCAGGTGTCAAAATGGTTATACACTTTGTCCAGTTTGCAGTGGGCAGGGAAGCTCACTCACTGTTCTGCCTCTTGCAGAGGAATGTCTGCCCAAATTGGCTCTGGAACCAAATACTTTTAGGCCTTGTTTCACTATTGCACTATTTGCAGCCCAAACTTTGTTTCCCCATTACAATATCTATTATACAAGGCTGTGTCGTAAAGCTGTATTGGTGTAGGGATTCGTCCAACACTTCTAGCAAAATTCGCAAATCTTCTGGAGGAGAAGGTACTCAGAAAAGCCACCAGCTGTCAGGAGTCACAAGTGAGCAGAGTGCTGTTGAGTCTGGTTGGCCATGGTGAGAAAGGGATGCTGGACCAGATGGGCTTCTCGCCTGATCTAGCAGGGCTTTTCTTACATTCTTGAGGATGCCAACTTTTGAGATACTAGCTGGAGTTTGGCAATGGGCTTCATTCCACTATTTCCTTTTATATCTCGGCAATATTCTATTTCTGCAAGTCTACCCCAGAATCGTGGAGAACTTAAAACTCCAAGCTTTGCAATTTCATACTGGTTGTTTGTTCTCCCTGTTTATGAGAACAATAAAATAAAAGATTCATTTAAAATAACGAGGAAGGCATAACAGCCCAGAAATAAAATGGGGGAAACAAGAAAAAAAGCAGAGCAATTCTTGTGAGTTGTTGTTGTTTGTGAATATCATGAACTGTACTGTGGAAACTTTTTTTAGCCATCAGTCTGACGGATATTAGAAACATGGCGACTGTGTTAAAAATAAAGTGTTGGGCTGTCTTTTGCAGAAAAGTTAATAAAAAGACGGAAGTGAAAGGCTGCTCATTATTTTTAATGACTTTGCTTTCCAGCAGAGTGCTTGTATCTCCCTCCCCTTCCATTCCGCTTTATTTTAGTTCATTATGGTACATTAAACTGCTCAGAAGAATGATGGCTTTGTTCTAAATCACTGCATTTATCAAGAAGCCCACCATCCTGGCTGTTAATAAGGACCTCTTTGCCAAGGCGATGATTTGGGAAGAGCTGGAGACATTGTCCACCAAGCAGCAAGTGAATAGCCGAGCAGCTCTATCGCTGCAAAGAACCGAAGTGTGAATGAAAGTAGCCCAACACCATAGACAAAACCAAACTTTGCTGGACAAAGTGCCACAAATCATTTCATACCTTCTTAGAACAAGTGTCACTGCTTACAGTCAGCTGAGGAAGAGGAACATATCGCTTCCTGTCAAGCCATCCGTGTAACAAGACTTTTAATGAGTTGAAGCTTTACCAGAGAAGGTATTAATTATTGTTTTTACAGTTTTAGCACTCAGGAAAAGAGGCTTGATTTGCCAAGTTATTGAGGCAGGAGCCAAAGACTGCAGTCAGCTAATGTTTACTCAGAGTAAACCTATTGAAAGTAATAGCAATGACTAACGTTGATGATGGTGATGATTAATTAAATTTATTAGTTGCTTTATCTTGCCCAAGGCAGCCCAAAGCAACAACCAAACATCAAACAAACAAACAAAACCACCACACAGATACATTTAAACCGCGGGGGGAGGATTCATTGAAAACATCCCACTCACTTCTAAAAGGCCACAGATAGTTAAAGGCCAAAGGCATAGATATAGAAGAAAGATTTGCCTGGCACCTAAAGATAGATAATTATGGTGCCAGGTGAGCCTTCCTGGGGAGAGCATTTCACAAGCAGGGAGCCACCACCAGAAAGGCCCTCAGTTCAAGGCAGTTCATCTGGGGAGAGGCGGTCCTTGAGGTTTAAGGCTTTATAAGTCAAAACCAACACTTTGAATAGGCAGCCAGTGCAGTTGGGCCAGGATTGGTGTAATATGCCTGAACAGTCTTGCCCTAGTGAGCAACCTAGATGCCTTCATCTGCCCCAGCTGCAACAAAACATGTCTCTCCTGTTTCAGTTTCCAATGGCCTGACTCTCCACTGAAGGCACATTGTCTCCAGAGACAAATGGATGCCAACCAACACACAAAGTTATGAGCTTTTTTTAAAAAAAACAACTTCCATTTACCTCAGTGCTGTTCAGTGAGACCATGCCGGAGAAGAAAAGGGATGAAATATTCTTCCCTGTGTGCTGTGATCTTAATTGGCCCCTCCTGCTTTATTCCTGCTGCTTTTTTCTTATTTAAAAAAGCTTACTGTTTCTAATGACATATATAACATCACATCAAGTTTGGCTATTTTGCTATTTTTAGAATTTGGGAAAAAAATCGATAATGGATTCTTGTGTAGTAAGAATGAAAGCTTGGGCAAAAATAATAATAAAAGATTACATTTGAAATCCAAACAGCTTGTACCCTTGACCAAAGTTCTTAATTTCTCCATCAAATTTTTAATAATTGGATTCCACAGGTTTATCTATATTATCTCTAACTATAGCCCAAACTGACATCTTAATTGCTGAACTCCATGCAAAGCAAAAGTACTTCAATTTGTTCCACTTAGCAAGATCTATTTGATGCCTTTTTCAACAAGAGACATAATTATATCATTGAGAAGCTAGTTAGCAGACATTGTGGGTTTCAAAGTTTATCCCAAGAGTTTATCCCAACTGTACAGAAACTTACCATTTCATATTTTTAACAATCAATATAGTTGACCATTCTGCTTTGTCGTTATTTAAAATATCCCGAGATTTGACCACAGAATTTCTGTACCCCTAAAACAAGGAACAATCCCCATTTATTACACCTCTTTCTGCCATGCCAGCTCTTTCCTTCGGGGCTGTGTGGCCAAATGTTTGCTCCCGAGCTGCATAAAGGCTTTATTCAGTTGCAAACCAATATGTTTCAGTTGGTATAGCAACCGGGTACTAAGCATGCTTGTTCAGGGAATATTTAAATTTCAAAATTTGAAACATACGGCTTTGAATTAGTATTTTTTTTTCTTAACAATTTAAGCTGAAAACAATCTACCCTGATGTACTATCAGTAGTGTACCTTATGTCTGTAAGTGGGTGGGGGAATTAAAGGATTCTGAAGTTAAAATTGCGCTTACTAGCCCCAGCTGCTCCACTCAAGCTCTCAGCCTTATAATTTCAGTGAGATGTGCTCCCTCTTTTAACAGAGACTTCATATCACCATATTCTATTGTCAGAGGAGGGCAAGGCAGCAAGCTAGGCGATTCAGTAGTCAATGAGAGGAGCAAATAACAGGATCGGGTGTGTAAGCCCATCCTTATTTTCTTGAGCACCATTTCAAACTCTCCTGTCATATTTTAGGAACAATGCAGAGATGGGCTACATAGGAAGCAGTTGAGAAAGTGTCTACCAGAAGACTAACTGAGGGAAGAAGGAACCTCTTGGACTGCCAGAAAACTATTGAAGCGAACAAAAAGAAGGGGGAAGCAACCGTTCAGGGCTACCACCAACTGGGCTCAGAGAAAGACAGAGTTTCTAGTTTCAGTTCCCAGAGGACTATTGTGACTCTATTTTGCCTTTGAAGGAGAAGACTGGTCATGGCCCATGCATCAGTGGTGTAGCGTGTGTTGCCAGCACCCAGCGCCACGTGAAGTTTGGGTGGGAGGGAGGGAAACAAATGAAGTATGCATGCCTAATGGCATCCGCATCACCCAGGAGCTCGCAGCCACAGAGATGAGAAAAGAAGAATTGTTCCATTGTCTGGAGGGGTCTAGATATCTATCTATCTATCTATCTATCTATCTATCTATCTATCTGGAGGGGTCACTTCCTGGTTCTCATGGAGAAGGTGTTTTTAACAGAGCCCAGCGACAGAAGCACGAAACTGTATTGAGGCAGCACCAGGTGTTGAAATGTTGCGCCCCTAACAATTTTGCGCCCCGGGCAACCACCCTTGTTGGGTCCCCCATGCTACGCCACTGTATCAGCTGGAAGATAAAAAAAAGATGGCTGGAGGAGCAGGCCAGGCAATCAAAGGAGAAAGAGACCCTCCTTTGCTATCACTGAACATGTCACAGTAGTAGGCTTCTTAATGCCTTGGAGGAGAAGGAAAATTCTTGAAATAGAAGCACATATAATGTGCTTTTGTAATTCATCAAAAGTTAAAATTGTAATTCTGGCTCAAGAATGGATAAAGAAATGGGGGAGAAGATCAGGGAGGAGATTCCACTTTCTACGTTGAGAGCTATTTGTTAGGAGGAACCACGAAAGAGGATGTATAATAATAATAATAATAATAATAATAATAATAATAATAATAATAATTTATTATTATTATTATTATTATTATTATTATTATTATGTGTGACTTTGCTGAAGCAGGCCTGTCTGCTATGGATGGGAATTGAACCAGAGTCAGACAATCTATTCTATAGTGGTAAGAACAACATTGCTGCGCTCAGCAAAGAGCCCTCGCATACATAAAACATTGGTGTCTGTGTTCAGTTTTACTTATTTTTTCATTCTACTGACTTTTGTGTGCACGTGTGTTTTGGAAATATACTGAAGATGTAAGATTACTAAATGAGACTATTGTGAGAACCTCTGGGATATGTTCATTTTCCAGCCGAAATGTCAAAAAAGCAGATTTAAGTAGGTGCCAAATTGAAATAAAGCCCACGTGGAATGATATGTTTCTCCCACATGAAAGCCCAGTGAGCTCATTTTCTGTTTAATATCATTTTAAGGGATTAAAGCGAATTACTTGATTCCTTTGCAGAGAAAACTAAGCAAAGCTTCCAGCAGATTCAGGATAAACCGGTGGAATTATATTAATAGTTGCTGTTGCTTTTATCAATTATATAGTGCCTCTTATCAGATAACGTTCAAGTCAAATATCCGGTTAAAACCCATTTTTAATAGGGGAAAGAAAAGGGAAATCTATTATAAAAAGAAACCAAAGTGGGATTCTCTAAAACAGGGTTGAGAAACCCGGCAGCCCTCTAGACTCCAACTCCCATAATCCCTGACGAGGGACCTCGTTGACTGAGGCTGATGGAGTCCAACAACATCTGAAGAGCCACAATTCTCCATAGCTGCTCTAAACTGAAGTTTTGAAGATGAGTCCATTTTGGAAAGAGACAAGTCTTTAAGAGGCTGTGATTCTCACACCATTGATGTGGACATCTCAAGAAAGACCCAATCAATCCTCTAATTTAGGGTGCCCTCACACTTATTTATAAGAAGAAGAAGAGTTTGGATTTGATATCCCGCTTTATCACTACCCGAAGGAGTCTCAAAGCAGCTAACATTCTCCTTTCCCTTCCTCCCCCACAACAAACACTCTGTGAGGTGAGTGGGGCTGAGAGACTTCAAAGAAGTGTGACTAGCCCAAGGTCACCCAGCAGCTGCATGTGGAGGAGCGGCGACACGAACCCGGTTCACCAAATTATGAGTCTACCACTCATAACCACTACACCACACTGGCTCTTACATTTATATCCCACCTTTCCTTCAGGAGCTCCAGGTAGCACAAAAGATTTCCCATTCCCCCACCTCTGATTTTTATTTTTTATTCTTATTCATAGCCAAATAGTTATCTAGTTGCTCACTGGGGCTGTTTTCTGGTTAGTCGACGCCAATTTTACCACTGGCTTTAAGGTTTCATAGTGGCTTAATTAGTTTTGTTCACTTCTGAGTGGGACTTTGAGATCTTTTTAGCTGCTGTTCATTGTATTTTATGGAAACAATATATTGTGGTTTTATGTATGTTTTTACTTAGGTTGCCTTGGCAGTGTTGTTGTTGTCATGACAGTTCACCTAGAATTATGCAAAAGTAAATTGTAAAGAAAGCATGAAAAATTCAAATGAGACCCCCCCCCCCACCTATAAGGTACAGCAAGCTGCAAAACATTCCTGCCTATTTTGCAAGCATCCTGAAGATGACAGTACTGCCACAGTTATTATGGTGATCCACTTGCATCCAACAGTTACTGTAACTGCTAATGTCCTTCCTTTGTGTAGCATCCAGCAACTATTTGCATCAAGGGGTCTTCATCTCAATAGCTTTGTAAGAGCAGCTGATAGTCTCTCAATATTCCAGAGGGGTTGAAACGTCTATTAATATTTATGAGTGATTATCTAAGGAATCAGAGCTCTTAATAACACAGCAGAATCATTTTCATAATCCTCTTTCAGGGAAATATTGGATCTCATTTATCATCATGTTGAGGGGTGTGGGGCTTTTTTTAATTTAAAAAAATGAATTACTGATCAGGCGTGTCTTTTTGATCAAAGAATGAGCATATTTTTTTTCTTTTTCTTTTACAGAGATAAAGAAATGATGGGATTCTTCCCATACTATGTGCATCTATGTTTTTCATCTGTAATCACATGCTACTTAATTTGGGCAAACTTGATTGATTTCAGCCTGGAAGCAAGTTGGGATGATTATTTTTAAAGGGATATAAGAAAACCAGTTTGGATTATTTTCCGTCTTTGGTAAATTCACTAATTTGTTTTATTGTGTTTCAGACTAGTGGGGGCACTCATGTATTTCCTTACATAGTTCTTCAACCACCTGCAGATAAAAGTTGCAGGGGGGGGGGGAGAGAGAGAGAGACCCATGAAGCTGAGTTTAATCCAGAGTATTTTAGAGTGGGCAGAATTAAAACTAGAATATAGAGCTGACAGGATGAGCTGATAACCCAGGCTTCCTCAACCTCAGCCCTCCAGATGTTTTTGGCCTACAACTCCCATGATCCCTAGCTAGTACCGGTAGGACCAATGGTCAGGGATGATGGGAATTGTAGTCTCAAAACATCTGGAGGGGCAAGGTTGAGGAAGCCTGTGATAACCTATTGCATGAGTGGCATGAGTGCTTTTTGAAGTTCCCTATGTTGGATTAATGAAGATACGCACAGGAAGGTGATGGATGGAAGAAGGACCTTGCGTGAGGAGCAGACTAGAGAGGATCTCCCAGGGTAGGAGCCTGGTGAAAGAAGGGGAAGCTCTCAGGTGAAAAGCTCATAGAATAGAAGGAATGTGGACTGTTAATTGGCAGAGTCTGTTCTCTGTCCCAGGTGTGGTATCTCAGAGATTAATTGATAGCTATCAAACAACAACAACAGGCCTGGCATGTTACTATTTTCAAAATTGTCATGATGCCTACTATGCCCCATAGCTATTGTCAGTTGTAAAAACAACAACAACACCTCACTGCTTTAATCTGCTATGCATTTAGAATGGGTTAATTTTTTAAAAAAATAGAAAAAGGCCATTTTGTGTATACAGCATGCCATATTTGCCAAAGGGACCTGCCAAGGCGTTTGGAACACGATGCAAAAATCCCACTTTCATTAAGCAGAATCGCAAAAGACTTCTGGCTCTTCTTGTTTTTCTCTCCAGCAACCTTGAATCGCTCCATTTTAAGGTAGTTTCACAGCTGTGTGGAAATCACCATTGAAACTTCACGTGTTTATGTTACAAACATGTGCATCATAAATAATCACACTACTAGGCTTCCCTCTATTTTTATTATTATTATTAAGTTGGAAGCAGGACCTGGTCACATAAGAAGAGTCTGTATTCTTTGTTTGGTGGATATGCTTCACCCTCAAATCAGTTCATGACCCTCATGTGCAAGTTTACCCACAAATAAATCTGAGTTCAGTGGGCTTTTCTCCCCAATTTAGTGTGCACAGGATTGCTGTCCAATGGGCTCAAAGAATGCAGTTTCTAAAGATTTCAAGAGAGAAAAGTGCTGCAGTCGAGACCAGGTGCAAGTCTGTATTAGTTTTCCCAAGAAGAATTTATAGACCCTGTTGTAAAAGAGAGAGACAGGGAGGAACACAAACTTGCTTTGTTGGTCTTCTAACCCATCCTATTGTTGTGGTTTTTCGAGGTTTAATTCTAACTTGCTCTGCATTCCTATGCATAGAGATTGACGATAAAGGTGTTGAAAGTAGCAACAGTAAATATGCTATGGCAGAAGATGCTATATTGGAGGCATTCAGTTAGTTCTGTGGAATTTCTCAGATGATTTGTTCAGCTCCACCAGTTCGCCCCCCCCTTGTCAAAAGGTCCAGCTGGATGCACTTAAGAAATGGGAAATTCAGACACCTGTGTGTTCCCCAGGGCTGGTGGTTGAGTTGGGGAGAGCCATAAATGTTTTAAGTAGTTTTGGGAGGTGTGGGTCTGGCCCCGAGGGTGATGGGTAGAGTGTGACATGGGGGTGAGGGAATGAAAAAAAATGCATGCACCTATTGTGATACGCTGGAGGATTTTCCATTGGCACAGTCACAACCAGGACCTATGACAAAATATTGCAGTATATCTTCATCCCCTACCAGGAGATCTCTTCTTCAGGGTACCAGTGACCCATGCCCACTTCCAGGGTATTATAGGATTCCAGATGGCAATCCAGCTTCTTCCAATCTTTTCCAGTTTAGCAGGTGCCCTCTTTAGATAGGAAAATGTAGTCTTGCATACTTTGTTGATGTCACCCTTTGGTTCGCCCTATTTTGCCGTTGGTGTTCAAACACTTGTGTTTGCTATTAGAAGGAATGACAGTTCTGCCTCCATTTCTATTGTTCCAATGTGTTACAGCCCAGTGCTGAACAATTCACTGGGTGGGCATTACAACTCTGTGCATGCCAGCAATGCTTTGATGGAAACTAGTTTGCCATTGCCAAGATACTTTGAATGAGTAGAAATGAACACAGTCTCATTTTACCCAGTTTATTGTTTTGGTGTGCGGCTAAGGGGACCATTGGAAGCTATCTTATGCCAGTATTTTCAGTTGAGTGCGCATATAATGGGAGACCCAAGTTTGCCACTTCACAAGGTGAGAAATGGACTATAGTTTTGTCATAGAGGCAAGATGAGTCACACCAAAGAAGAGATCCTTCTTTTACCTGCCTGTTCCTGAGGTGCTGCTTGACTACCACTGTGGGTGGGGAGAGAGTCAATTCAGTTCACATTCCAAGGAGAGTCCTTTCCAAAGCAATTTGTCTTTTCCAAAGCAATACAAGTATAGAAACATAGTCATCTTTCAAAATTCGCTCTTTTCCAAATTTTGTGATGCAGTTCTCCAACTGAAGAGCGCTTACAAAAGTGCATACGTTAAAGAAAGCATGCATGGAAATCAACATAGTAGTGAGCATAACGTTCAGAAATATAGTAGGGAGGGACGCACATGGAGCAGTGAGGGGACACCCACCTAGCTAGCCAGATCAGCTGAATCAATCCTAGTGATCAATGGAGTGGCAGATGTTGCAGCCAGATCCCCCTCACATCCATTATGGTAGGGGAAATTGCTTGCAAAAATATGTGCACTGGTCAAAACAGCATACGAAAATGTGTTTTATCGTGAAAAATTCACGCTAAGATGTTGATGAATTTTCACGAGGATCTGCAAAAATGTGCTGCAGAAATGCGGAAAGCCGAATTTAGGGTTGGAAAAATACCTGAAACCACTCATTGGGATACAGAAGCTGGGATTGATGTGGAGCCATTGCAGGGAAGATAACAAACAAAATGTGAACCAGCCCTTAGAATAGCAGAAATCAAGCACAATAACGGAGAGTGGGAGACATTGATGAGGTAATTATCCCTCTCCCATTGAAAAGAAGTGTCACGCACAGGGCAGTGTGGTTTTGTGACA
Source organism: Darevskia mixta (assembly GCA_034641385.1). Taxonomy (NCBI): domain Eukaryota; kingdom Metazoa; phylum Chordata; class Lepidosauria; order Squamata; family Lacertidae; genus Darevskia; species Darevskia mixta. The sequence continues at coordinate 6,391,076 of JAWWNH010000105.1, forward strand.
GCAGGAGACCATCCCATGATTATGATGTTCCTTCTTTCCCTTAATTTCTTTTTTTCTTTTCTTTTTTGGAAGGTTTTATGAGGATTGGGTGCAGCTGCGCCTCATCAAGCCTCTTCTTATTTAACATTATAAGGGACCTGATTAGTTTAGAGCTTGTTTCAGCTGCTGCTTATGGAAACCTTGGCCCTGCCTAGGATGCTCTTGCTACAAAATTGAAGATAGAAACTCTGAACCAAATATAAATGCTCTGCCAGCTGATAGATGCACATGCAGATTGCTCTTCCTCCACCTTTCTACTCCTGGATATATTTCTGCGATTCACTGTGAATCTGTAGTTTAACGTATCTCTCTATAGTGTGATTTTTCTTCCCACTTCAAGAAAGTCACAGAGTAGTAACAAATGTATCTGGCAGTATTTAGAATTCCAAAGCAAAGGCTGTTGTTTTTGCCAACAAGAAATCCCTTAATCCTAATAAAAGCAGGCAGAGCTGAGCAAACGACAGTCAATAGACGGCAATTTGAAGTTTGACCTGAAAATAATCTGGATAGAATCCTTGAAAGGGTAAGAGAGATTTATGAAGGAATTCTGGGGCCCACACTCTAAGAGCTCCTTCTTTCTTATCCTTGAAGGTTCACTCCCTTCTATAGCAGTTAATAACATAAAAACATGAGAAGAGTCCTGCAGGATTAGACCAGAGGCCCATCCAGTTCAGAGCTTTCTGAGCTCTCTGGGACTTTGGGAGAGTGGAGTGGATATTCTCCAGAGACTGTGAATCTGTTAACTCTCTCTCACTTCTAGTGTTTCTTCTGCTAGCTGTTCCCCAACCAGTATTTCCCAGCTTCTGCCTTCTGAACTATGCCCCTCTGCAAACCACCGTTCCAAATCTATACTGTCCTCCTGCTCCTGGGAAGATTCAGGATCTGGCAGCTCCCAGCATTCTTCCTCTGTGCAGCCCTCCTCTGCACTGTGACTAGGGGCCATTGGTATTTTCATTCTCCATGGAAAGCTGGGAACGGTGCTGTATTCTTTACCACTAGTCTATGGATTGAGGTTGCAGTTGTTTTCACAATCTAGCTTTCTTGAAGGCACACAATGGCTCACAACAGGCTCTGCTTATTGAATGCAACAAGACTCTAGGCAACATGGGTGACTGGGTAGGGAAACCATGGAAAGCGGTGATATATTTAGGTGGGGAGAGGATGGGAGGGATCTTAAAACCCTATCTGCAAATTACAGGTGTTCTTTTTGCCTATTCCAAGAATTTTTCAAGGTAATCTATTTCAGACCTTCACATTTATTCACACTTCCGAATGGGTTGAACCACTTGAGACTGCTCTAATCTGAGTAGGGTTAACGTTGGATGCATCCCAATAGTTTTCTTTTTTTTAAAAGAAAATCCTCCAACTAAATATATTTAACATTCAAATAAGCCATCTGTAAAAAAAAAAAAAGGAAAGAAAAAAGGATGTGAATACAAGAGATGGGAACAAGCAAAGAAGATTATTGAGGCAGATGAAATGCTATGATAGTCATTTAGAAAGTATTCACCCACCTAATAATGTACTTTCATTACTTGGCCACAAGGTCTTAATGTGAGCATTTTCCTGATGTTTGCCCAATTCTTTATGAGTCAACCATTCATCCTTACTGTTGAACTTTGGGCAATTGCAGGGGAGCATTGTCTGATAATGCAAATAGCTTTAGAAATGAACCATTGTCTGTTGACTCCTATACAGTCATAAACATGTTTGCTGTAATTGAGGCATGGAAGGATTTGTAGCACGACTGAAAGATGAAAACAGCCCAGATTAATGACTCCTCTCAGCCCGTGTTCTGACAGCCCCCTTTTCAAAGCACCAATATTACCCACTTAAAAAATGGAAATCTGCCAACATTTGACGTGCCGCCGCCGCCACTTTCGACATGCCAGATGGTACTAAAAATTCAAAATATTTCCTATAACAGCTGTATTTTTGACAACAAAATTAATACAGGCAGAAACTTCCACTGCTGCATGTAGGCCGCACTGGTCAGGTTTCTCGCTTTAAGGTCTAATGTAACAAGAGTTAATAAATAGATCTGATCAGCTCGGCGCTGAATGTCAATCATGTGTCCACGTCTGATGTTCAAAACCAGATGCAAAGCTCGGCATCTTTATAGTTTAGCAGCTGCTCTAATAAGACTGTAAAATACACCTTCCCCTAGAGTGACAATAAATGTGTTAACACTTTCTTGCAACAAGCCCTTTCCCAAAGCTCATCAGCTTCTTGCCTCAAGCTCTGTCTTTATGTATACGGTGACATAAATCTTACAAGCATATTTGACCAGAAAGCTACTCTTCAAAGTCTGGCTAGTGCAATTTGGCGTTTTTAAATCCCTTCCTTTGATGCCAGGGAAAGAAGATCTATTGAAAAGAAACTATAAAATGCAATCCTGCTATACACATCTACTCAGAGGTAAGCCCCATTGACCTCAGTGGGGTTTACTCCCAGGTAAGAGGGTATGGACTGCAGCTCAAGTACACTTCCTTCTGCATAGATATGTGCAGGATTTAGATTTGGAAATTGCTGCCTTTGTGTAAAGCATCATTTGAATGGGTTCCCGGGTTAATCAGCATAACCATGTAGCCTGACCAAAACGCTTAAATTTAAGTCAATGCATTTAAATCATCTTTATCCTGCTGAAATCAATTGCACTAGTGTCTAAGCATATTTGTAACATATTTCAGGCTCTTAACCACCCATCATAGATAGAAAGTGAATTCATTTTTTTTTTTTTACACTTATGCCTTATGGCCATTCTTGCTGCCATTAATAAATGAATTGCCATTTCTCTGTCTTCAGGAAGGACATTAGAGCTTAGATAGACAAATAGCAACACCATTGGGTCCAATATTAAATCATAGTCTGCCGGTCTTTACTTTCAGCGTGTATTGATGTAATACGATGTTATGACTTGCAGCTGCTGGACACCCTTAAATTCCTGGGTCCAGTGGGTGATAGAAGTTAATTAAGGCTAGGAGTGTCAAAACATAGATAGACTCGTGTGTATTAGGACAAACCCGTGTGTGTGTAAGCTGTGTATTGGACACTTCTAAATCCTGTAATCAACATGTGTCAAAAGCTAATTCAGCTAGGACTAGCTTATTATGTGAGGTGTTAGCCTGGGGGCAAGGACCCATTAGGACAACAAAACTTTAAAGGGAACTCTGTGTGAAACGGCAAAGGGATAGGGTCCCTTTCATTCCACAGATAAACCAACATGGGTTAGAAGCTGAGAGGAGTTGTGTTCCGTGAGAGGTGGAAAGCAGGAGACAGAGCAATGGCTGGCTGGAATACAAGGCTGTGCTTATGGATTAAGTAAGACCCTCCTGGAATGTAACACTAGGAATACCTCACACATATGCTCAGGTTGTATATATGTGTAAACAAACCATATATCATAAAGACACCACAGTCTTTGCTGTGCCTCGTTTTCCAAAAGGAAACATGGATCCTGGAATTCCTAGAATCTCGAACCACTTGGAGATTGGAGTGGCCTGTAACAATATTGTACAATTCTATCCAGGGTGTGCATCTAGGTTTTTTCACCTAGAATGTAGGGCTTTTTGTTCTAAGAGCCATTGTTGTTTAGGCCACATTCACACCATACATTTAAAGCTTTAAACAGCCACGGCTTCCCTCAAAGAATTCTGGGAGCTGCAGTTTGTTAAGGGTGCTGAGAGGTGTTAGGACACTCCTATTCTTCTCTCAGAACTACAGTTCCCAGAGTTCCCTGGGAAGTGTAATTGACTGTTAGAGCACCCTGAGACTTGTGTCTCTTACCCCCTTATTTGCCTACCCACTCACTTTACCACTTTGAACTACAAAAACTGGCATTTTTACAACTTCCACATAATGTTTGTTTTGCACTTGCAAGAAACCAGTCTTTTAGTGTAGTACGGTAGTACCTGGAACCCCTTGTTGAATTATTTCAGGTGCCTGATAAAAGCTTTCATGTTTGAGCAAGCTCACCAGACATCATCATCATCATCATCATTATCACAATTAAAACACAATGCTATTGTGTATATTTGCTTTTAAAACTGCTGATTTTATCTATATTTTGATAATTTTATTCTTTTTACTGTTTTTGATGTCAACTATTTTGAAATAGTTTACATTATTTTATGTAGACCACTTAGAGATTTTATTATTATTATTAAGCAGTACATCAATCTCGCGAAATAAAGTAAGCATTGATACTTCAGAACCAGGGTTATTCCGACTGTATTATTGTGTTTCTGAAGAGTGTGGCGATAATTTTCAGGCTGTGCTGAACTGAATCAGTATTATTGGGCTGGAAGATTATTGTGGCCAACTGCAAGGTCATGGAAAGAGATATGTCCCTTTTCCAGCATTCCGTTTCACTAGCTCAACTTAAGCACAACCCAATTCATGCTATACACATTACAATATACAGTTTCAAATGCAATTCCTTCAAGAGACTTACAAATCTTTCAACCTCACTAGAAATACTGTGTGCCATTCTGGCTGTCTCTCACTCAAAAAAAAAATGTACTGCAGTTGGAAAAGGTTCAGGGAAAGGCAACAAAAGTCATCAAGGGGGATGGAGGCTACATCATTTGAGGATTTTTAGTTCAGAGAAAAGGCAAGCAAGAGGCATCATAATAGAAGTGCACAAAATTATGTATATAGAAAGTGGATACCAAAAAGCTTTCCCCTCTCCCACTTAATACTAGAACCTGGGTACATTCAATGAAGCTGAGTGTTGGAAGATAAAGGACAGACAAATAAAATGTTTATTCACACAGCCCATAGCAACAGCTCTAAACTCTGGGTTCATCCTTCTTACCAACCAGAAACTGTGGGGGATACCCATTTGCCATCTCACACAGAGCCCATTTCCTTTGTTCCCTTAATGGCCAGGCGATCAACTCACCAGGAAGCTACCCCGGCTTCTATTTTAACACTTCCTGAATCCAGGGGTTAGAAGGGTCTCGCATACAGCCTGCTTCTCTCCCCACCCCACCCCCACCCCACAACCCATAATACACTTTTTGGGAGCTCCTTGCTATTGCAGGAGTAGGTGTACTTGTGCCCGATTATTTCTGGGTCATACAGCACTTCGCCCACACATGACGCCAGGTGGCCATAAGCCACAAACAATCCATTTGCAATGATTGACAATTAAAATGCTCTCCCAGTGTGGTGTAGAGCCAGTGTGGTGTAGTGGTTAAGAGCGGTGGACCTATAATCTGGTGAACCGGGTTTGCGTCTCCGCTCCTCCACATGCAGCTGCTGGGTGACCTTGGGCTAGTCACACTTCTTTGAAGTCTCTCAGCCCCACTCACCTCACAGAGTGTTTGTTGTGGGGGAGGAAGGGAAAGGAGAATGTTAGCCGCTTTGAGACTCCTTCGGGTAGTGCTAAAGCGGGATATCAAATCCAAACTCTTCTTCTTCTTCTTCTCCTCCTCCCCCCCCCCACGGCCCATCATATTACAAACCCTTGTAGACGTTATATACTTGGCAAGTATCTTATGCTGTTAGATTACCAAGAAATGCATGCGACAGAAAGCTTCAGAAGGAAAAGATGGCATTAAAGCACACTGAAGTTTGGTGAGACAAGTCTAGACATGTGCATAGCTTTCCCGATGCTCTGTTTGATCTTTGCAAGTGACCTGGTTCATTGGTAGAAGAGTGAAGTGGTGCTTCTAGGAAGGCTTTGGCTGGATTAAGCTGCGATATCTGGCTTTGGGTCTGGACAGAAGTGTTCAAAGAATTTATGCTGCATGGGAATGGATGGTTGTGTTGTGGGTGGGTGTGGCTGCTTCCTTAGGCCAAGAGACAAGGCATATTCAACTCTAAGATAGTGGAGAAATGTGGACATGCCTTAATTGCTAAAGCCCACCCCCTGACACTCCCTGGCACAAAGCTTCTCCAGAAGTGTCTTCTTCCATTGGGAAATAGCAGGTAGGGGGAGTCAAGGTGTGATCTGGACAGCAGGCTCAGAGGACCATTGCTTAGAAGAGAAACAGAAGTGTCTGAGCCTGTTTTTGAAGCAGACACCATCTGCATCCACACCATACATTTGAAGCATATTCAACACACATTTAAAGCACATGGCTTCTCCCAAAGAATCATGGGAATTGTGACCCCCCACAGAACTACAATTCCCAGTGCCCTTAGCAAACTACAGTTCCCAGGATTCTTTGGGAGAAGTCACGTGCTTTAAATGTGTGTTCAACATGCTTTAAATGTATGGTGTAGATCTGCCCAAAGTCACCTAGATTCACTCCCATTCTGCATCTTTCCACAGTCAAGAAATGATATGATCAAATTGCATGTCCCCTCCTTTAATTAATAATAGGCAATTTTTATTAGAAATATTATTAGGACTGGGACTGGAAGAGGAATATATCCCTTCCCTCCTCAGTTGCGATCTGGGTGAAAATTGTGGCTATGAGGATTAAAAAGAGGCTCCCATTGGTATAACCCGTATAACTATGAGGAGCAGGGAGGGGTACACATTGCCTAGGGAGCGGGTGGCACTGTGGTCTAAACCACTGAGCCTCTTAGACTTGCTGGTCAGAAGGTCGGCGGTTCGAATCCCCGTGACAGGGTGAGTTCCCATTGCTCTGTCCCAGCTCCTGCCAACCTAGCAGTTCTAAAGTACGCCAGTGCAAGTAGATAAATAGGTACTGCTGTGGCGGGAAGCTAAATGGCATTTCCGTGCGCTCTGGCTTCTGTCACGGTGTTCCGTTGCACCAGAAGCAGTTTAACCATGCCATGCTGGCCACATGACCCAGAAAGCTGTCTGCGAACAAACGCTGGCTCCCTTGGCCTGAAGCGAGATGAGTGCCGCACCCCATGGTCAAATTTGACTGGACTTAAACATCCAGGGATCTTTTACTTTTCCATCTCCTCCCTACACATTATGACAATGATAGCAATTACCTCTGTGCCTGAATTAAAAAAACAAACAAATTAAGCATCATGTATTAAGCATAATGTGTAGTTTGCCCCACATGAGCCATGTCACTGAATGTCTTAACATGCCACAAAGTGGAGTAGCAAGAGAGAACACACAGGAGCCATTTTTTTGGCCCAGGAAGGATGCTCAAGGATCACTTGTGAAACACTGAGAGCAGCAAGCTGGATGCCACAAAAAGGCTAACAACCATATACATGGTCGCCTAGAAATAAGCCCCATTGAGCTTGGTGGGACTTGCTCTACAGCAGGCACCCCCAAACCCGGCCCTCCAGATGTTTTGGCACTACAATTCCCATCATCCCTGATCACTGGTCCTGTTAGCTAGGGATGATGGGAGTTGTAGTCTCAAAACATCTGGATGCCTGCTCTACAGTATAGATGCATTAGAGTTCACAAAACATCTGCCCTTACTCAACAAGACTCTTTGTTGTTGCTGCTGCTGCTGCAGCCAACACAGCTTCCCTTCTGGAATATGTATTTTCTCAGTATGACATGAGGACTTCTGCACCCTATTGCACTGCCGGGTGTTCTAAAAGCAGAACTATAAAAGTAATACTAATTATAACGAACTGAGAGAAGTTATGCTACAGGGTAATTTTCAACAATCTCTTGAGGGAGGGTGGTTCCCCCTCCCCTCTTTCTATCCCTGTTTGAAGTACTTCCCACTCTTGGATGCCCTTCGGAAGTATTTTTTTTTTTTTACCGCCGGAGTTCTTTTTGAAGTACTTTATCACACCATCATTTCCTACTCTTGACTTCTTCTTTTTCTCTATCTCATGAATCCTTCAGAAATCCATGCCGTGAAACATTGGTGAGAGTTGGATCCCTGACATCCATGAAGTTAAACTTAGGACCCGTCAAAATCAATGTGAAAGCTGCTACATTATTTCAGCCTGAAATCCTAGCCACACTTACTTGGCAGTAAATGCCATTGAATTCAATAGGACCAGAAATTGCTTGCATTGTGCTTTGTGGCTCCTCATGGTTGGTTTTGTATAGTTGCCTTTTTTTCTGGAATAAGCAGAACATCACCTTTCATACTTGGAAATATGACAACCTTGCTTAAATTACCCAGCTTGCCTCACAATGCGGGGTACACACAGTACACCCCTACTCCCTGTGTGAGCCTACTACCATCAGCTGTGCTGCCACATCATTGGGCACAGTCTTGTTCTTTGCCTCAGGCAGCAAAATGCATTAGGCCAGCCCTGGGACTCAGCTATACAGCTGCAAATATAATGTTTTAAGTGTGTTTTAAGTGCATTATACAAATGTGACACTAGATGGCGATGGTGAGCTAATGACAAATTCAATATATTTTTAAAAAGCATTTTGACGGTGTTTTTTTAAAATATATATGTACTTTTAAGATCTACGACAGCTGACAACTCCATTGCCGCAGATACTGCTGTGCTGATAAATCCTCTTCTAACTCTGAGCAACCCAATTATATCAGGGAAGGGAATTGCGGTGCATTTTATAAGGTAAGGTTACCAGATTTTTTTCAAAGAATCCGGGGACACTTTTTTTTTTGAAAAGAGAAAAAAAAGTTATTAAAAAGTTATTATTATTATTATTTTAAATGAAGTAATATCTTCTCTTCTGTGGTCTCCTCTGTCGGGCAGCCTTCCTCTGGGCCAGGCCTGCTCTCTTGGAGCGCTAGCCGCTGTGGAGTAGGCTCGGATCGGGCCTGGACTTGGCCACATGTCCTTGCCCTCCTGGTGCTCTCCTACCTCTCCTCCTCAGTAGTGGTGGCGGCGGCAGCGGCGCAGCAAGGTCGGGGCTCCCCTCTTTTTTTCTCCTTCCTCTTTCTCTCTCTTCCTTCTCCTTCTCCTCTCCTCCTTCTCCCTGCGTTGGCTCTGGGGTTTTCCTGGCCCAGGAGCACTGCTGGGAAGTCAGCTAGGTGGCCGGGCTCTCTCGCTCCCAGCTCGATTTGAGTCATGGGGGGGTCAGCGATTCCCCCAGTTGACGTGCCGGGCGTCCCCGGTTCCCCCTCGGCAGTGGTGGCGGCAGTGGCAGTCTCAGCAGGCCGAAGCCAGCCTGGTAGCACAGTTGGCTCTGGCTGGCTTCAGGAGCTGCTACCGTAACTGCCGTGGCGCCCGCCATTTTGCCTCACCTGAAGTCCCCATATGATTTGTCTTGTGCCGTTGAACCAATCACGCAACATTCATTCCCTACTAATAAATCTACAACACTTAAAATATAAATCCGGGGACATTAAATGAAATCTGGGGACATTCCGGGGATGGATTTTGTCCGGGGACAGATTTGTAAATCCGGGGAAACAGGGACATCTGGTAACCATATTATAAGGGTTTGATTAGCTAAGGGCCTGGACCTTCCAGGTAAATACTTAATGATTTTTTATTTATTTAAAAAAAAAGTAAGGAAAGAAAGAAAGAAAGCAGAAATTATTGCAAGTAAAGGAGACCTGCTTTAGCTGATTTAAGGCAAATGGTTGGTTGTTCTACCATAAGCAAAACCAGCCTGTAAGACTAGATTGCCCAGTGTTACTGATCTTGCTAAAATGGCTTAACTTTCCATTGCACCCGAGATTAGCATCACTCGGCCATTATCTTGATAGCACTGATAACATGCAAATATGAACCCAAATCTTCCTTTGTTTTATCTTGAGCAAGTCACCCAAGGCCTATCATCTCAGCTGAGTCATTCTTGTCCTAGCGGGAAGACCGATGCTCTCATCCTTTATGTGCCTTTGTTCTGTGTGCACTTTTCATCACAACAGTTATCTTATCGGGTTTTCATTTGTGTAGGCGCTAGCTTCAGAGTATAATCCACTAAGCGCTAGCTGCGGGCAACTCCTGTTTCAAAACAGCTCGTGATGAATTGGCACTTTGTGGAGTGTGCTCTAATTGTTTGCTCTACTCCACTGTATGATACTTAACATTATGACGATGGAGGCACTATGACAGCAACAAAGAAAGAAGGCTTCCCAGCCATCCACTCCAAGTAAATCACCAAAAAATCTGCTGTGTCAAACTGTTTCCTAAATTGACCCAAACTTGAAGAAAATAAGCACATGAGTTGCATGAAAAAGAACTCCGCCATGGACTGGAAAGTGAAAATAAAATTATATGCTATACGGAGAAGGAGAATATGCTGATATAACGAATTCTAATAATTTCTGGACAAGCTAGAAAGACTGCCCCCTATGTTCATTCATTCTACAGGTAATAATTTGAAGGGAGGGTTAAATATTCAAATACTTCAAAGGCAAAGGTTCTTCCTGATTTCCAGTTCTTTATTCTGCACACCAGCAATCTGAATAAAGAACATTCTGATACATATCTTTGTTTCCCAAAATAATCTCTGAGGGACTCCATAGTTACAACACTGCTATAGGGAAACTCTCTCCTGTGACATGATCTAGCATTGTGTCTGGTCCAAAATATCCTTTTCATACAGGAAGCAGGAAGCAGGAAGCATAATGCCCTGATGGCAAGCATAAACCTGCCAATAAGAAACTCAGGATTCAGCCACCCCAAAACGATAAACTCCTGCCACTGGAAAACAGTCTCCCTTGTGATGTCCTCACATAATATCAGGTCCAAAGCATTACTTATGGGCCAGATGCTTAAAAGGACAACATCCTCCACAAATAAGGACTCCGAGGCTTTGCTACTAATTTAACTTGGTGTTAGCCCGGGCCATACATCCCTGTTTCTGGGATATTCCTCCTTTGGCATTGCAACTGGTCCAAACCTTTTCAAGGTGAAAGGGGGATTATTTTTGGGAGCAGAGAATGTATGAAGTTCTTTATTTCAGCTGCTTCTGAACCTCTGGGTTGAATAAGAAAATGGGAACCAGGAAGCAATTTGAGCTTCATCAAACTTTGGCTGCTCTTCAGACTTTCCCTAAATGTGTGTGTGTGTGTGTGTGTGTGTGTGTGTGTGTGTGAGAGAGAGAGAGAGAGAGAGAGAGAGACAGAGACAGAGACAGAGACAGAGACAGAGAGACCGAGAGAATTTACAAAGTATTATTCAATACTATTGGATAAAAGTCTGCAAGAAGATTAAAAAATTGGGGATAAATCACCCTCAGAATTATGCAGAAGCGCATGATGTTTTGTCTCGCAGTCACACTCTGAGTAATTACCCAGAAGAGCTCTGATCAATGATTCAAAATTAAAGTATAAGTGCATGGTACCTATTCCATCACAACCACGAAAACCAGCGTCTCCATTTTAGGGAGCAATGGTGATCTGGATTATCCATGTCAGCACCTTGACAAACTCATTACTTTTTATCAGATGAATTATAAAAACGGCCAGCGCTGTAACAAGACGAAGAGTAAATCCCCCAACACTCCTTTTGCTGCTGTTTATGCTTAGCCAGATAATTTCATATGGCAGGAAACCACATTATGGTTGTTAAGTTAATGGAGAAGAAAAATGTTATTTAATGCAGCTGCATCTTTCATAGACATGAGCTCCCAGTCCTTTGCGAAAGACCCTTGTGGGTAATGATAATAAATTTCTAGTTGAAGCATTGTTAATACGACTGAAAATCTATTGAATGACCATCCTCTTGTAAATTCAGTCTAAAGGCACAAAATGAAAATATGTCTAAATAGCCACTTAAATATTATGGACAATTATATCTCTTCTTTTGGATTCAAGCTGGAAACAAAGTGACCTGCCATATTTACTTTCTGCTTCCTAAGGAAATAGCCCATCCAGTTACTTAATACGTGAGGGACAGCATTAAGATGCTTGACATTATGATTGATAACTAGAATGAAAAATATATTTGAAGGATAAAAATAATAATACCTCGCCCATCTGACTGGGTTGCCCAGCCACTCTGGGCAGCTTCCAACATAATTTAAAAACTCAGTGAGACAGCAAACATTAAAAACTTCCTGATATAGGGTTGCCTTCAGGTGTCTTCAAAAAGCTGCAGCACAGAGATGTCATTTGTTGACCTACACTTGATTTGAGATAGAGTTGGCCTTAAAAAGCAAAAAAAAACCTCTCTGCCAATTGTGTAGAATAGATCAATCGTTCTCAAACTTTTTTCTCTGGGCTACGCAGAATAAAAAATTACTCGTGACATACCATTTTTTTTTATTGATAAGAAATACATTAGAAAAAGAAACAACTCCTAGCAGTGCTTGATTTATAACATAGAACACCAACAACTTTATAATATGGTCACAGGACAGTATAAAACAATGCAGCTACACAAAAACACGGATCATTCCCAAAATATAATTATAAACGAACCTTCTCCAGCACTCTGTTTGAACAACAATTCTAGATCACAACTAGAATTGGAGAGCCAGTGTGGTGTAGTGGTTAAGAGCGGTAGACTCGTAATCTGGTGAACCGGGTTCGCGTCTCCGCTCCTCCACATGCAGCTGCTGGGTGACCTTGGGCTAGTCACACTTCTTTGAAGTCTCTCAGCCCCACTCACCTCACAGAGTGTTTGTTGTGGGGGAGGAAGGGAAAGGAGAATGTTAGCCGCTTTGAGACTCCTTCGGGTAGTGATAAAGCGGGATATCAAATCCAAACTCCTCCTCCTCCTCCGTATCACTTGGTCTCCAGCTCTCATTCTGAAAGGATATCTATCCATATTCTGCAAATAATAATTATTTTTTTGATGCCTTACTATATTACACTACACGGAAATATTTAACTGTTTCTTTGATTGTTCTTGGAACTTCCTATCACACTTATCCTTTCCTGCTACACCAATTTGGCGCTCCACACCCTGTGAGAACCACTGGTCTAGATGAGTATTTTTTCTAGATAGTATTCCTCTAGATGAATAGTTTCACCTAGACAATTATCAAATCATGGTCAAGTGTTTTACACATTAATTTATTGAAACAGCAGAAATACTTTTTAACATTGGGATTACACCAGCTAAGCCACTTTGCACATAGTGAAATTAGTAACTTTTAAAGCAAATAGCAATTCAGCCCCATGAGGCAAATATCCCTTCATAAATGGTTTGGATCTTTCAGCCTCTTAAGTCCAGAGCTCTGTGCATACATAAGGCAGTGTTGTTATCCACCCTGACACATCTGTTTGTGGTGACTCCTCTGGACTTGAGCCAGACTAGTCATTTCTTCTAAATCTGCTGTCAAAATAATCTGAAGGGCATGCCACACTCATACCCTGTAAAGATCGCCAAGGATGATCTAAATCAGGAAGAGCCAAAGTGGTACCCTCCAGATGTTGGACTACAATTCCCAACACCCCTGTCCACTTGCCATGCTGGCTGAGGCTGATGGGAGTTGTAGTCCCAACAACATTTGAAGAGCACCACAGTTGCTATCCCTGGCTTAATCGTTAACTTACCAACAACCCAAAGAGCAACTCTGAAAAATCTCACTGGAGAAAGCAAAAGGCACAATGCAAGGAAATTATGGAAACATAATACACAGTTTGGCAGAGTACAAATTCTTAAAAAGAGGCACTGCATTGGATTTCACGGGAGCAACTCTTGCTATGCTCTTGGGATTTCTCATATGTTACTTGCCTTCAGCTTTGGCAAGACCATAATTCAGTGGCAGAGGACATGCTTTCTTCAGTTGCCTTTGATCACCCATACTTCAGATCAAGTGCCAAGCACCCAGTGGGTTCTTAGCAGTGCTAGAAACAGACCAATGACACCAATATCCACTGACTGTCCGAAATCTGCAATGTAACGCTTCTGAAATAGGCAGACCACACAAAAATATAATGACATTAAACCATTACTTGAGCAATAACTACCCACACAATGTATGGGGTCAGGGGATTACAAATGTGGAACGCACACTGCTTTGATTTAGCCAACCTATTGTTTCCTTTTGAGAAAATCTCCATCTAAATGCACCTTGAGAGACCTACAAGTCCTAACTGGTTTTGTTATGTAAAACAGGTTGCTGACATGCTGACGTATTCCCAAAAGTTCAAAGAAGGAATGCTTCTAACAACTGATCGCCACAATATGTTTGAAAAGAGCTGATTTGTACATGAGGTGTGTGTTTGTCAGGGTGTGTATGGCGGTGGGGGCAGGTTCAAAGGGTTGGGGAAAAGGAAGAGGTGACATTGTGCCAAGAAATCTGCAGGCTTTGAACACCAGGGTGTTGTGTGTGGCTTTCTAAGCTTGCAAACACATTATTCTGGCTCTAGTGTGCTCCCAAGGCTGGCTTTTGAATCCATGAGTCTGACCAAACTGCGGGAGGCAGGAGTGCCTGGCGTGCTCTGGTCCATGGGGTCACGAAGAGTCGGACACAACTAAACGACTAAACAACAACAACAACACATGACATTAGACTATTGTATTTTAATATTCTGTTAGAAGCCGCCCAGAGTGGCTGGGAAAACCCAGCCAGATGGGCGGGGTATAAATAATAATAAATTATTATTATTATTATTATTACCCACAATGCAGAGCTATTCTGTAGTTTCTTGGGAAATGCTGCTGTTTGATGCATCTTCCCTCAAACCTGCTTCAACCCAAAAGGAAAACTTAAGCCACATTCAAATTGAGGCAAGCTAAGGTGTGTGAGAGGTGGACCATAAAGAAGGCTGATCGCCAAAGAATTGATGCTTTTGAATTATGGTGCTGGAGGAGACTCTTGAGAGTCCCATGGACTGCAAGAAGATCAAACCTATCCATTCTGAAGGAAATCAGCCTGGAGTGTTCACTGGAAGGACAGATCCTGAAGCTGAGGCTCCAATACTTTGGCCACCTCATGAGAAGAGAAGACTCCCTGGAAAAGACCCTGATGTTGGGAAGATTGAGGGCACAAGGAGAAGGGGACGACAGAGGACAAGGTGGTTGGACAGTGTTCTCGAAGCTACCAACATGAGTCTGACCAAACTGCGGGAGGCAATGGAAGACAGGAGTGCCTGGCATGCTCTGGTCCATGGAGTCATGAAGAGTTGGACATGACTAAAAGACTAAACAACAACAACAGCAACAACAAGGTGTGTTATTTTGTGGGTAGCGAGACCAAACAGGTGAAAATGTAACTTGAAATGCAGCAGGGTGGATGTGAAATGCTGTGTTTTAATCCACCAATGTGTACATAGCCTGAGTTTTAATTATTTCCCTTAAACAACAGTTGTCAACAGGTTTACCTCTCCTATCAGCCAATCTCCCATTCCCACCACCCTTCTGAGTAATACCCCTCCTGACCCTCTAACTATATATAAGCATCTGGTGACTTCTGTCTCTGTGTATCTGAAGAAGTGTGCATGCACATGAAAGCTCATACCAAGAAAAAACTTAGTTGGTCTCTAAGGTGCTACTGGAAGGATTTTTTAAATTTTGTTTCCCTTAAACCATTTGCAGTTATGGTACTTCAAGGCCAAAGCAGCAAGAGAGCCCAGCAGAGTCAGAGAATCTCCATACTCCTTTACAAGACTAGCACAGGAAGAAGGTGGACAATCAGGCTACAAGAGTTTGCGTCGGCTGTCTATTATTATTCGTCTTTGCTTTATACAGCCCCACTGGGTCTCCTGCAGACAAACTACCAAATAAAAGCCCTTAACACAAGAAAGAGAGTTTTGGACAGATGGTTTTAAAATGGCATGCTAAATTCTGTCTGGAGCATTAATATAAAACTATTGATTGAAAAAGACCTCAGAGTGCAGTGTTTCAGCATGATGGATTTAGCAGCTCTCCAGATGAGGAGAAGAGGAGGAGGAAATTAGCTTATCTGTAACTGTTTTACTGACTCTCAAGAAACTTTGTCACATTTGCCTATCAAGCGTGTGAAATGGGGATTTCACAGCTTGCAACCCATTTTCTCCATGCATGCATCTGATATCTTCCTTACCCAGGAAAGATAAATAAATAAAACAACATCTCTTTGAAAATCTAAAAGAGACAAATTGGCGGGTCACTTTAATATGGAAAGTCTGTGTAAAAAGAAACTGGATCTGAAAGTCAGGGGGCTTAAAAAAAAATTAAATAGCAGAATTAAGAATGAGTTGGCAGAAGTAACAGCGATGCTTTCGGACGGCAAAAATGGGTGAGGTTTCTTCATAGGTTTTGGAAGAGAGACATAAGCATGACACTAATATCTACCGGTAGGATCAAAGTTAGCCTGGGCATCTTCAGTGTGCGTTCAAAGCACCTAGTTCTGGCAATATGTCTGAAGTAGCACATCACTACTGTAGTGGCTACTGTAATGGGACGCGGGTGGCGCTGTGGTCTAAACCTCTTGGGCCTCTTGGGCTTGCCGATCAGAAGGTCGGCGGTTTGAATCCCCGCGACAGGGTGAGCTCCCGTTGCTCAGTCCTGGTTCCTGCCAACCTAGCAGTTCGAAAGCATGCCAAAAAAGTGCAAGTATAGGTACCGCTCCGGCGGAAAGGTAAATGGCGTTTCTGTGCACTGCTCTGGTTTTGGTGTACCGTTGTGCCAGAAGCGGCTTAGTCATACTGGCCACATGACCCAGAAAAACTGTCTGCGGACAAACGCCAGCTCCCTCCGCCTGTAAAGCGAGTGAGTGCCACAACCCCAGAGTTGTCTGTGACTGGACTTAATTGTCAGGGGTCCTTTACCTTTACCTTTTTACTGTAGTGGCATGACTTAAACTTGCCTTTGGCTGTGCACATATCATATATTTATGGAGTGGTCATTTCTTCGTCAGAGGGCAAGCGGGCAAATTTAGCAGGAGATCAAATACTTTTCCCCCTCACTGTAACTCACTACAAGTCTAATTTACAAAGATGGCACTTTTAATTTAACTGAAATAGAAAGCCAATATATATCTAGGGGAACCCCTCACCTATTACATGGACTTCTTTTTGCTTTCAGAGAAATCAGAACGACATGCCACAAAGAGCAAACGCTGGCTTATTTCAAAAGAGAAAATCAAAGCGCTGACACACACTTTTGCAACATATGCTATGCAGCTGCTAGTTCTAACCCAGGATATAATTACAGAACCAGGGATGCTTATGAGTAGCCAGCTTTCCATGTTCCCTTGGGGGCTTCTTCTATGTTTGGTCCTCCACACCACACAGAGAGACACACACGGGAAGCCCAAGGTCACCTCACATGCCAAAGGTCGCAAGCTCAATTCCTGACATCTCCCAGTAGGGTCGGGAAGGACTCCTGCCAGAAAGTCTGGCAAGTCACTGCCAGTCAGTGCAGGCAATACTCAGCTAGAAGGATCAATGGTCTTATTCAGTATAAAGCAGCTTCCTGTGTCCCATAGCTGCTATTCATTGGCGCCTCTCCATGTGACAGAGAACACACTATGCAGAGGGGGAAACAAGAGCCCAAGCGAACGGGCACAGCCAACGGTCACTCGTTGCGCTTTGAAAGTTAAGTGGCTTCATCTATTATAGGCAAACACTCGTTTGATTGCTTTGCTGAATCAATACCTCCATGGCGTGTCCAGGGTCATACCTGCACATCATGAAATGGAACACAAAATCTGTTCACATTGCTTGGGTAAATTCCTGCTTCCTGTCTCCCCTCATTTCCCCTGGCCGTGTTTTTATAGGATCTTTGAGTCTGCTCAAACACTCCCTGCCATTTTCTTCTCCCAGCAAAGGCAGCCTTCGCTTTTCGGCTACTCCAGCTGTGGTGTTTAATTACATCCCGTTCCACTGGTGGTGTGTGTGTGTGTGTGTGTGTGTGTGTGTGTGTGTGTGTGTGTTGGAGCTAAGCACACACGTAGCCCAGGCAGAGTGTCTCTGCTATTTTGGAGGATTGACTCTGTGAGTCTGCATGTGAAATGTCTCCCCAACATGCACACTCCCTTTGTCTCTCTAGGGTTTCTGCTTCTGCGCTTAGTTTATGGCCTGTTGCTAAGGTGAATTTCCCAAGCTGGGAGCTGGCTGGCTTTTGCTAACGTCTGGCATGTGCTGCTTAGCTTTGCCTTTATGACAAAGTTTAGCAGGAAATACCCTATTAAGATGTTATCATGTGTTCAGCAGGGCCCTAGTGAACGCAGTAAGGACATAAAAAGGGATGTTGCCCTCCTACCTCATCCTCCCAGGACGATTTAAACAACCTAGACTTTTTTATTATGATGACACTGGCCTTGCTGAATACATTGAGGACATTTTACAGCTTTCAGTTACCAGACAGCTCTTCTCCCCTGGAGAGAATTCATGTGTCCTTCACTTCCACTCTGGATTATTCACTAAGCGTACTTTTTCCTGCTATGTTTGCAGCTCACCATATCTGGGGTTGAAGATGAATGCATTGAACAAAGCTCTGGCACATATGGAACGGGGCAGTTTCATCTTCTTGTCACTGACAGTAACACTATCCAGACCCTGAGCATCCTTATTACGGTCCATAATGTCCTCCTGCTTAACACAGTTTTCCCATCACAAACACACTGTCCTCCCTCCCTTTTTTTTTTTAAAGAAAAGCCCTGGAGATAAATAGACCCAAACAGAACCCTTTTACCCAAAGAAGAACGCAAAGGAGAAGATGCTAGGAGAATCTTGCTCAGTATCTCATTTGAGCTCCTGGATGTGTCTTGGGCAAATTAGAGGGGCATGATTAAAAACTTCCCATCTATTAAGAAGCAGAAGTGTATTTTTCTTTGATGTAGCCTATGTTGTTGGCCAAAAGAAGGAGAAGAAAAATCTGCAAACTTTCACCCTGTTACACATTGCTGATTGAAACCAATGGGGCTCATGTCCAGTCAACCGGGTATGCTTATTAGAGCCAGAAACTTCAAAGGCTGACTCAAGATTGTTGTTCACTGAGTCATTTTCCATCGCAACTGGATAATTTCTGCCGTCCTTGTGGCAGGATAGCTGGGGAGTGCTTGAATAACCACTCTTCCTTAGAAGCCTTCATAAATCATAGTTCAAACATCGAAATGCATCATCATTCAGTTGGACAAATGGCTGAGGGCAGGAATGATCCAGTGGGGGGTGGGCCCAGACTAAGCAGATTCCTAGGATTGTGATCAGCCACATGTTGTGCAGGATCCAGGGATCTTAAAAAGAGTTAAGAAGTCCTAACAGCAAAAGATGCAATGCTTGGCACAGAAAGCAGGCACTTTCAAACTTCGGAGCTCAGCACCTGAACTCTAGTTATTGACTGCAGTTCATTCATTGTCCTGAGGTCTACCGTTTTGTGAATGAGGCCCATTATTCTCATCTCACTTAACAGATTGTAAGCCTTGTGGTCAAGCAAGTGACCGGCTGCCCTTTGAATGGCTTTCACTTGGCTCTTGTTATGCTGCATTTGGAGGAGGTTCGGTTCCGGTGCAGTTCTCCATTACGTACTACATATATAATGTTATATATGTAGGGAAGCTTTTAATGTTTAATAGACTATTGTATTTTAATATTCTGTTGGAAGCCGCCCAGAGTGACTGGGGAAACCCAGCCAGATGGGCAGGGTATAAATAATAAATTATTATTATTATTATTATTATTATTATTATTATTATTATTATTATTATTATTATTTCTGTGCTGCCTTTCCATAGTTCAAACCATGCTCAAGGCAGCTTATGACATGAAACAAAAAACATAAATACAAAAGTATTCATAAAGAATAAATAAAACATCAACAAGTCTACAAACTGAACAATTTCCACATAACTCATAATCAGATATAAAATAAATACAAAAAATAATATCAATAACAGCAGAAACACACATACACATACCTCAACAAACCCCCATAAAAAATACCCCAGCCCAAGAGTCCATTAGGAACTCAGAAAACTGGTGCTGATGGGAAAATACTCAGTAGGGCCGGTCCACTTCCCTGTGGTGCCATGTTGCAGGCAGGCCATGCACTCTCCCCATGCACAGTGGGCCGTGGCAGTGCCCCCATGTCATAGGGGAGTCCTGGCCGCGTCATGCCCCCGGCCGACCAATCCGGTTGGTCAGGGGGTGTGATGTTTGGTTGGCTGGTGTCATTGAGGGCATTAGGTGTTGGTTGCAGGTGTGAGGGTATTGGCGGCGAGCCGTTTGGCTCAAGTGGTGGTTAGGCATTGGTAAAACCTGGTTCATGGGAGGGGAGGTTGTGGCCATCACCTGCCCCTCCTCTTTAAGGGTATTCAGTTAAAGGGATCCAGGGGTGTGGATCTCATCCGAAGCCCAGGTATAGGCTAGGGCCATGCCATGACCCCATCGGGTACCCTGGGGGAGCTCTTAGTTGATGTACATCAACAGGGCTCCCCCTACTGGTGGTTGACCCTTACTGGACTACCTGCGTGGCGGGCAGGAGTCAGATACAGTCGGTTCAATTCCAATGCCTAAACCAATACCACTCACATTCTGTAACCAATAAAGTTGTGGCCTTAATTAACCCATTAACCTAAAATACTGGTGTCCATTTGTTTTATTATTCAATAAATGGGGGAGGGCTCGGGGCCTTGACATGCAATTGGAAGTTTCAGTTTTGGTTTATTACGGTCATAGACCAGCATTTTAAAAAATAGCTAAAATACAAAATTATAAAAGCAAGATACAATAATTATAATTATAATAACAAGACAGAACAAGAGCAGGGGGACAAGAGTCACTGACCAGCAGGTTAAAACAACTAAAATTATAACTAATATAACTATTACTAAAGCAATCCATTTGAAGAGTAATGTGTCTGAAACACAAGATTTCACAAACGGAAGAGCAATAGTCCCTCTATAAGGCATTTGACTGCAGTAGTTGGAAGCTTTGTGAAAGTGCCCTCATCTTTAGAAAACCTGCAACAATATTTTTCTGGGCTTCATCCTATATTTAGTGTTCTGTCTGAGATAAGTTTCAGTGGTTTCAATATGAGAATGCTGACAAAGTACTTGAGGAATTTGGCCAGCCACTTGCCGGTATTCCTTGATGAAAACCTAAGCATCCTTTGCTTGCCCAGCTTGGCCATTTACATCTAGCCATAGACTGACCAGGTGGCTCCAGGTGTTTATTAATGTGGGTTAAACCACAGAGCCTAGGGCTTGCCAATCAGAAGGTCGGCGGTTCGAATCCCCGCAATGGGGTGAGCTCCCGTTGCTCAGTCCCTGCTCCTGCCAACCTAGCAGTTCGAAAGCACGTCAAAGTGCAAGTAGATAAATAGGTACTGCTCCGACAGGAAGGTAAACGGCGTTTCCGTGTGCTGCTCTGGTTCACCAGAAGCGGCTTAGTCATGCTGGCCACATGACCCGGAAGCTGTATGCAGGCTCCCTCGGCCAATAAAGTGAGATGAGTGCTGCAACCCCAGAGTCGGTCACGACTCGACCTAATGGTCAGGGGTCCCTTTACCTTTTACCTTAAGACAAGCAGTGGCCCCAGCCACCTCAAAGAAGTTAGGTCTGTGGGTACTCCTTCAGAAACCACCTTAAATCCTTAAGAAACTTCCTTGACATCTGACGGGAAGGTGTTCCACAGAAATATTTCAACCAGTCCTTGTTTTGGCACTAATACAGCCTTGGAAGTCCCGGTGAAGCTGTAGAACCAGTGCTAGGATTTGTAATGGACTGGATGAGAGCTGAAAAGCTAAAGTTGAATTCTGACAAAGTTCTAGTGTCTAGGAAGAAGTTCTGCACACACACACACACACACACACACACATGAGCGAGCATCTGTGGAAGTAATACAATTATCCTTATTTGATCACAAATAAAGACACAGTAAGTCCTGGTGAATTAAATGGGGAATGAAAGGATATTGAATATGGAGCTTTGGAATGGATTTGTTTTCAGCATTCTCTTGAGTGCATCATCTTGGCATTTGTATCAGCTCATTTGCATTTGTGTTAGTTTACTGGGTTTCTTTTGAAGCACAATGAAAAGTCTTGAATCGGTTGTTTTTGATTATGTGTTTTGTTTTGAAGTCCTTTGGAGCTTGGTGAGATGAAATTATCCAGAGGACAATACATTTTATTCAGCTTTTCCGTTGGGAAAATGTGTCAATCTTTGAAAGCCAAGTGAGATGTAGAATGCTGAGATTCATAATTCAAAGCTGTAGTTCACTTCGAAGAATGTAAAGCTCGCTGGAGGATTGTATTGAAACACATAAAAATACATTCAAAATGATACAAATATTATCATATTATGAAGTCTGCATAAGAAAACCCAAGCTGGATTGGAACAAAGACCCCTGTATTCCAGCAGTCTCTTCTTATAGTGTTTAACCAGCTGCCTATGAGAAGCCTATAAACAGACTATGAGGAGAATAATACTCTGCAGTTTCTAATCTCTAGCAACTGTTGTTCAGAGGCATAAATATACATCATTAGTAGCCATTGATAGCCTTATTGTCCACGAATTTGTCAGATTTGAAAGCTGTCCAAGTTGGTGGTCACTTTGTGGTAGTGAGCTCCCTATTTTTTATCATGAACTGTGTAAAGAAGAAGTTCCTTTTTGCTTTTCCAGAATTTGCTGACATCCAGCTTCCTTGAGTGACCCTGGGTGCTTGCTTGTGTTTCTGTAGCTGTATAAGGAGTACACAGCTTCAGACATATACTGCTATTCATACAAAAATCCACCATTTATTAGGTAATAAAACATAATACAATTACTCAGCTTTCTTTAACGAGAAGGAAGTCTTATGTATAACTTACATGAAGCACCAGAGCTTTCACACATAATGGAGTTTGGGTTGGATATTGAAATGGCAGTAACTCAGACCCTTGCTCCAAATATTCTGTTGGCCATGCTGAAATGCAACCTGTTCTCACAGATTCAAAGAATGCAGGTTTGTGATGCCTCTCCAATGCTACCACATTATTGCTGTCCAGAGGGGCTGTATTGCAACAAAAACAGGACAGACATTTGTGGTCTGAAAAGTTCCAGTACCGGTATTTCAGCAGGAAGTTACTGGATGTGCACTGATTGCAAGTGAAGCAGTGTGACTGCCCCCAAACTTTTGCCAGCACAAAGACTATTAAAAGCGGCGCCATTCCCCTTTGACTCACATCAAGGACACTATAAATCCCATGATGCAGTGTGTAACACAAAGTGCACGTTACATACACCTTGGGGGACTTAGAAAACTTGTACTGAGGAATTTAAAAACAGCACTATGAAACTTCTTCCTTCCTTCCTTCCTTCCTTCCTTCCTTCCTTCCTTCCTTCCTTCCTTCCTTCCTTCCTTCCTTTCTTGAGCAATTAAAGTAGCATGCAATAGAAATAATACCGGTACCTATAGTTATTTTGTATTCAAATTGTTGCTCCTATTGGCCAAACTGCAACTGAATATTCTTTTTGTGTTTGATATGCAGGACTTTTTTTAAATGCAAATTGCAGTAGTTGTGAGAGGGCAGATAATTAATCAGATCAAAGCAGGCATGGAGAATGAATTTAATCCTTCCCTCCACTGCTGCAGTCCTGAAGAAACTCCTTCCTCTGAAGGTAATATTTGTAACAAGTAGGAAGTACATATACCTAGTCAATTCTCAATTGTTTAAAGTATTGTTGCTATGCTTCTCAGGGTCAGATTAGATGTGAAGTTTGTCACATAGTTTGGCCTTTTGTAGCTGGTTTTTCTTTAACTAATAGCCAATCCAGGGGAGAGCAAATGTGGAAGCTCTGATTGCAGTGAGGAAAAACGGTTCCTGATCTAAATCTCCCCCTGCGTCAGCTACTAGTTAAAGAAAAAGAAAAAAATATACCAAAGATTAAATGGGTCAAATGTCTCATTAGGTTTTGCTCTCAGCTTACAATAAAACACAATTGGATGTGATGGTGCCATTTCCTAAAATTTTATTTTATTTTTTTGTCTAGGGCTGCAAAAAACCTGGGCCACTCCTAACTACTGGCTTCTAAATCATACATTTTTGCCATCAAGAAATGTTGCATCAAGGCATGCTGAGGATTTGGATTCCTCCTGTCTTAGGAAGTGGTAAAAATCCTATTTCCAAGTGGATAAAAATAACTTGTGTCGATTCAGTGCCATCACTTAGTTGTGAGGGATCACACACACACACACACACAAACACTAGTGTTTCATAGGAAACCGACTTTGTGCATGCTGTTTTCATTGGGTTTTTAAAATATAGGCTACAGACAGCCTTCAAATGTAGACAGTTTTCTCCATTTTCTGTAAAGACATGATCTTGCCATTAGATTAAAGCCCTCCCATTCCACTGTGACTACTAGCAACCCAGTTTAAGTTCTCGGCCAATTTATTGCACCAATAAATTCATGTCATTTGATTCTGTGAAGAAACCAGTTATACCATTCTATTATTTAACGTAAAGTAGGTGTTAAGAGTTATGAATGGTTATACATTTGGTACTGTTATTAAATACCTTAGCTTGAAACATGAGGAAAAGCAATACAGTATCTGATTAGGCCTCAGGCCTCTGCAAAGGTGACAGTGTATGGTGAGCTCCAATGCAAACAGAAAGCTTGGTTACGGTTGCTAAGAAGGAAACACCTTTAGCAGCTAGCATTACTGAAAGTGAATGTCCTGGGTGTGTATTTATTAGACGTGCGCCAACTAAAAGATGCACTTTGTAGGCTGCCCAATTCAGCTTGTGATCCAGATGAGTCTACTCCATACCAACTCCCACAGTGCACCACTTGGGGGGGGGGATGGCTATAACTTTTATCCCCTCTTAGGTAAAATGTAGAGAAACTTATTCATGTATACCACTACAGCGGCAAGAACGTTACTCGCCCCAAAATGGAAAGGAGCAGAAGTCCCAGCAAAGGAAAAATGGATTAAAAAAAAACTTACGGAATATGCAGAAATCACAAAACGTACCGGAAGAATAAGAAATCAAGATAACAAACCTTTTATAAAAGGTTGACATTGACCCAAGGGTGACTGCGGGGGTAGCCGAGTTTTTGGCAGCAGTATCCCAAGGAGTAGTTTAACAGGAAGAAATTCCAGATTATATATATATATATATATATATATATATATATATATATATATATATATATATAAACACACACACACATATATAACCAGCCTATGTACTCAACTGTTGCTTCTTCGTATATATTTTAAGGCTCTTGTACGTGATTTTATCTCTCATGGTTTTATTTGTAAAATGCCTAATAAAGGTTTGATAAGTAAAAGAATGGAAATGGTTTATTGAATATTTACAGATAAATTGTAAAACAGATAAAAACATTGGCAGGATTATTGTAATAATCTGTAGTTTTATAAGAGCATATATTTAAAGAAGATGAATAAAGAGTAAACTAAGTTAATTTCGATATGCAGAAGATATTAAAAACAAATTTAAGGACACCAGAAAGGGGGAAGGAAGTCAAGTTTTGAAATGTCAAAATGATTGTAAAATTAGTGAAATGTATAAACTTGAAAAGTCTAAATAAATAAATAAGTTAAACAATATAACTTTAAACCCCTTTTGACAGAAGCAGATGAAATTTGCAGCCATACTAGCACCACCAGAGTGAATAAAGCTTGCCAGATTACAGAAAATAATATATCCAGGGGCTTTGTGCCGGAGATCTTTACGGTTTGATTTTACGATTACAATGTTGACCTGTTAGTCACAATGGAGCTCCCCTTTCCCCATTTGGGTGTTTCCCCACCCCACTCTGACGTTATGGAATTACGCGGTAAACTTAGAGGCATTACTTTCATTTTTTGGAAGACACTTTTCTGCAAAAATGTCTAGATCATTGCAGTGCCACACACCACTCCAAGCATCCACACTTTAACTTGTGACCTCTTCAAAGATATCTTGCCTCACCTCTGACAAGCCCAAACTCCCCCAAGGCACCCTACTTCACCTTGGGATTCGAATATAGTATAAATAGTATAAATACTACAAACAACCCTAGTATTTATACTGATCAGATCCATTAGAAAATACTTATCTGATTGGTGTTTCAAGGAACACACCTAAAAAAGAACTCCTATCGGTCCTTGGGTGAGCTTCAATAGAAGGGGGTCCTGTGAGGTGTGGCTGCAGATTATTGGTCAGAAGGCTGTGGCTGGGCAGTGCTCTTACTTGGAGATGTAGTTGCGAAGAGAAAATCCAGAGGGAGGAGAATGATGAAGAAGAGACAGAGAAGAAGAGAAAAAGGTTGTCAGAGATGGTAGGTGGCTGAGCCTGAGAGAAAGACTCATAGCTGGAATAAATCTTGTATAAACACAGCGGGACATTTGATGTTACAGCATTTTACCTTACAACAGTTTATTATCCTATGATTTTTATAATCCCATTTATAAATATACCGATCCATTTACTAAACATACTCTTTTGGGGTTTTTTGTTAAAACTTTGTCTCAGTTGTGGGTCAATCTCATGCCTACACACTATTAATCAGACTATTTTTTAAAGGTGAAATTAAGAAAGTGGTTATTTTAAAGGTATATGCCAGCAATGGAAATTTATTTGCAGAGATAAGTTAATATCTATATATCATTTTCCTGAAAAACCAGGCAATCATAATGGGAAATGTCTGCACGTTTTAAGTTTCAGGAATGCTTGAGAGCCATGAATGAGTAATAGTAATAGTGAACTCAAATGTTAGATTATTGTCATGATAAGAAAGCAATGATGCTGGGAACTATGTTCTGCAGTCTATGGACTAATTGATAAAAATGGGGTTTCAAAGTTCATGCTGAATTAAAAGTTTCCCAGAGAAGGCTTGCTCCAACCACAATTTTTTTTTCCAAACACATTAGGGCATTTCACCTATTTCAGCTATTTCAGAATGCTGCTTAGGAGGAAACTTGGTAATTAGGTTCATTTTTTAAAAAATTTTGAAATAGTTTAACTCTGGCAAGCCAATATCATGATCAGCCCTGTGGAGACGAAACAATTAGCTATGGTTAAATGTCATGTCTCTCAGTCTTAACCATGGAGAGCGACTGTCAGTGACCAGCTTGTAGAAACATCACTAATGCATGTTTGCAAACAATAGTTTATGTTAGCCATGGGTAGCCATTATCTTTGTGGCTGGGAATGTTTTCCCAGAAGTCCTTCCTTTCTGCTTGCAAGGTCACAAGCAAGGTGTGTTGGTGTCTCCCACCCGTGCCTCTTGGAGCAGCGCTTGACTGAGCAACCAGAAGTAAGTCAACAAATCATGGTTAGACATGATCATGTTTTAGCAGTGATTTTGCCTTCATTGGGCCTATAATATCCTATATAATAATCTCCCTGTGTCCCTGCGTCCACCGTCCGTGTGTCAGTGGAATTGGCCAACTGCGCATGCGCTCCACTGACACACAGATTGGAGCACAGAGAGGAGGAGGAGCCTGATTGGTTGGAGCGCAGCGCAAGCGAAGCGCTTGCGCTTCGCAAGCCTCAGAACCTCTCCGCTTCAATCGCCGCCGCCACCGCTCCTACCGCCGCCTCCTCCTGCTCCGGGGCCAGAAGCCGCAATGGCGGGCGCTCCCCGCGCATTGCTGCTTCTCCCCCTCCCTTCTTTCTCCCCGCCTCAGCCGCCCGTGGCGGCGGCAGGGAGGGCGGCCGTCGCCGGGGCTGCCGGCGGGGCAGCGGCAACAGGCGGCTCCGCCATGGTGGTGGCTTGGCCGGCTGAGGCGGGGAGAAGGAAGGGAGGGGGACAACTGCATATTGTGCCTCGGGTCCCCGCCGCCGCTAGCGCCCATTATTAATGGGCTGAATTCAACTAGTAATAATAATAATTTATTATTTTTACCCCGCCCATCTGGCCGAGTTTCCTCAGCTACTCTGGGCAGTTTCCAGTCAAATGTTAAAACAATACAGCATTAAATACTAAAAACTTCCCTAAACAGGGCTGCCTTCAGATGTCTTTTAAAAATAGGATAGCTGCTTATTTCCTTGACATCTGCTGGAAGGGCGTTCCACAGGGAGGGCGCCACTACCGAGAAGCCCCTCTGTCTGGTTCCCTGTAACCTCACTTCTCGCAATCCCCATCACAATCCCCTATGTGGATCCCCATCTCTGAAACCTAACTACAAGCTAATTTAAAAGCTGGAATACACACACGTAGACACATTTAAAAACAGCTAACCATCTTGTGATATTACTTAATATGTAAGCAGGCCCTCTATCAAAGTACTCTCTATAGTTAGTCCCAGTGCCTTAACTGAAACTTGTATTGTTAGCTTTGAAGCAAAATCAGAAGGACCCCCAAAATCTGACGGCATCACATGGATCCCACCAAAAATGGGGGAAACTACCGTGTTTCCCGTTTTAAGACACCGTCTTATATATTTTTTCCCTCAAGAAAACGCACTATGGCTTATTTTGAGGGGATGTCTTATTTTTATTACGTAAGCCCAGCCCCACCTTTTCCTTGGCGCCCTCCAGAACTGCGCCTATCATTATGGCTTATTTTCGGGGTACGGCTTATATTTCGCAAATGCGAAAAAATCCTGTTATGGCTTATTTTATGACTACATCTTAAAATAGGGGAAACGGGGTATTCCCTCCCAGATCATGACTGTTGAAATATGATTTCATTACCAAATAGATTTCATTTTTTGTGAAATAATTTTTTATTTGATTTTCCCAAATATAAACATACAACAAAACCAATTCCAAATCTAATTATCCAGATTATACTCTGAATCTCCTGACTTCCCCCCATCCCTTCCATGGGTCCTATTGATTCTATTTTCAACTGCATATCAATACTGCTCCAATTTTTCATCTTCCTAGGTTATCTATGCAATCTGTTACATTACAAGTGTATTTAAAATTCTGCTTATGTTTTAACCTGTTTACAATAATTTTGTATATACATTATAAACATTTCCCATTCTTTTTTAAATTTCTTGTCTTCTTGATTCCTTGGCTTCCCAGTGAGTTTTGCCATTTTGGCATAGTCCATTAACTTGATTTGCCATTCTTCTCTGGTACCAAATAGACTTCAAAGTTTTAGCTCCATTTCACATATTCCATCAGAGCAGGGCTGAAAAATGTCATGGAGCTCCTTCTTCCATGCTAATAACATCCATTATGAACTCTTTTGATGATGGGGAAAAACTAGGTGCTCAGCTAGTCATGTGAGCTGGACTCCTCCACACACGGAAATACGATCTGATGGTGGAATATAGAGAGTTGTGTTGGTACTCCCCAAGGCTATTTGAGTGCCATCTACAGGTCATGGTATGATAGGGGGCTTAGTCTAATGCTAATTACATACTCCTCTCTCTCTCTTACCTTTCAGAACTCGAACTCATTCAACTTGGCTTGTGCAACTGAGGTAACAAATCCAAGTGCTAATAACCACCTCCTTTTACCGTCTTTCCAGTGACTCAGACACTAAAGCCTTCCTACATCTGACATTGCTCAAGAAATGTGAGACAAAAAAGGAAACTGGGTCACATGCTTCTGATACAAGAGACTTCAGAGAAATGATAACACAGAGGGGTAGGGGAAGGAACAAAATGGAATAAATGCTCTTTTTAATTCTCTACAGTGATTTCTTTCTAGTGTAAATACAGTTAATTGGTTCTAGCCATTTTTCATCAAAAGAAATCATGCTCACCCATAAAAGATATATTTTTAGAATTTTTGGGTAACATTCACTTTTGATCATCATTGAATCTATAAATATTTAAATAAATGAAGACTAAACATATCCTCCCTGCACACTGTCATGCTGATCACATCTAGTATATATATATTATATTATTTTATTTTAAAATGGCAAGATTGCTAATTGTGCCATTAACATGAGTAGCTCAACCCTAAGTACTACCCTCTCTGTTTCTAATATAGCTCCACTTACTGAGAAAACCCACTAGGTCCTACAGGCTATGTCTGGTTAACAGCTAGATTCTGACATTGACCATATGTTTCTCCAGGTGCTATCCAAGCTCTCACATTGCTCAGTTGTATTGCCTCTTTCCCCGATCTCTCGATCTACTTGCCTTCTCTGCTCTTCTTTACTAGATCAAACATCTAGTCCCATTTCACCTCCAGATTCTGCATCCTTGTCTGGGACACATGTCTCAGCACAGGCTTTTTCAGTACATTCATGGTCGTTTTCAGTCAACAGGTCTCAGTCTCCACCTCTGCCCATATGAGACATATGAGTATTGGCAGAAGGCAGAAGGCTTCACACACACACACACACACACACACACACACACACACACACAGTGTTTTCATATACAGCGCCAAATTTTTAATGTCCTTACATGCATATGCTGGACTCCACATTACTGAGAAACCTGGAAAGGCAGGGCAATTGTGCAGTCTATTACCCCTGCATTCAGAGGCTGAGCTCTGTTTTGTGAATGGAACTCAGGTCTAAACATGACCTGAAAGATCATCTCACCACTTAAATGCCCATTCAGTCACTGCCCATTGCAGATGAGGCCTTCCTGGCTTTTAGTGTTGTGTCACCTAGCCTTTGCGTTCCCCTCCCCTTGAGTACCAGACAGGTGCAGTCTCTGTTGTCATTCCAGTGCCTACTGAAGACCTTAAATCCTTTTAAGCTGAAATCTTTCCCAGTATGCATTGGTTTTATCATTATATTCAAGGTGGATTTTAAGATGTTTTAAAAACGCTTTTAAAGATAATGTCAATTGTTCTATCACTTGTTGTTTCACACACACACACACACACACACACACACACACAAATACACAACAATCTTCCTACATGCAGCAGACATTTTATTTCGAGATTTGTGCTTAGGGCTTTGCTTTTTTCCAATTCTACTTTTTCCTTTGCTGGTATTCACCTGTATGAAAAATGCACCTTTTCTGATCTAACATTTATCTCTTTCTACTTACTGTTTCCCTAGAGTTTTGGCTTTTAAACACCCCCCCCCCCAAAAAAAAATGTCTCTGTTGGCCAGTTCCACCTACATATGTTCAGCTTTTCAGTGACTCATTTCAGATGTTCCTCCTGCTTAAATTTTTTGTCAGTATTTGTTTCCATCCTTCCCCATATGTCATCAGGTTATTTTGAAATCATCTGTCTTCCCATTTAGGCAGTGGAATTAGCTAGGTTTTCGATGCAGAGATTGTTGGCAAGTTGAAGAGAAGCATTAACACTACCATAGTGTGTGTGTGTGTGTGTGTGTGTGTGTGTGTGTGTGTGTGTTTTAAGTACTTAGAGTTGTAGTCCTGTACCCACTTCCCTGGGAACAAGCCTCACTGAACTCAATATATTAGGATACTGCTATAAAATTACTAAGTGCTGTACATTTTTTAAAAAGATGATCTAAAAGACAAAGACGATCATAGAATTGTAAAGTTGGAAGGGACCATGAGGGTCCTCTAGTCCAACCCCTGCAATTCTTTGGCCCAACATGGGGCTCAAACCCACAACCCTGGGATTAAGTCTCATGCTCTACCAATTGCACCAATATGATAGGAGGGACATAAGAATGAATGAGAGAGAGAAAAGAAAGAAAGTTAACCATTGGTGGTGCTTTAAATTATTTTTTTAAGCATTATCATTTTTAATATAACCTGCTTGACAATCTGAGCAGTTATGGTTCCTATAAAACAGGCATTTCAGAAACTGGATGCTGTCTTAAAAAAGAAAGAAAATCTGGGTCAACAGCTTTCCAATCTCTGCCATTATGTGAAAGAAACATGTGTGTGGCCCGTCATATACATGATCATAGAATCATAGAGTCCTAGAGTTGGAAGGGACCCCAAGGGTCATCTAATCCAAGCCTCTGCAATGCCGGAATCTCAGCTAAAGGATCTATGACAGATGGCCATCCAACCTCTGTTTAAAGACCTCTGAGAAAGGCGACTTCACCACCTCTGTTCCACGGCTGAAGTGCTCTTACTCTCAGAAAGTTCTTCCTGTTGGAATCTCCTTTTTCTTGAGATAATCACTTGGTGCTGTATATGTGACTGCCTTAAAAAGCAACAACCAAGGGCAGTTGATTATTCAGTGAGTTACATATTCTGGGAAGGTGAAGCTAACTCATTAGAAGGAATGACTCAACAGGAGGTGTCCAAACAGAGATCAGCAGAACAACAGACAACGGAAGCCTTCCCAGATGACCACAGCCTCCCCTCTACTGTGCCCTTTACTATCAGTTAACTCCATCCCGAAGCCATTCTTTCTACTTAGTCATTCAATTATTCTGCCTTGGCCCTTTCACCTTTCACCTGATGGAGTAATGCAAACCTTCTTTCTGCATTCCATACAGTGCCAGCCTGGCCATTACTGCCATTTCAGAAATATTAATGGCAATATAGCGCAGACACTGCCATTCATGCAAGCAATATAAATTAACTGTTTAAATGATACCGGATTAGGAAAAGCAGTTAAGCCAATGTTGGACTGAGATATTTTTGTAGCTGCAGCAAAAGCCAATTGTGCACACATGTCTGGACATGTCTTCTATGGAAAACAGCTTATATCATAAAAATTGACTCCCACAAAATATAATTTCTGAATTAGTGGTGGGGAGGAACCTGTGACCCACCAGATGTTTTTGGACTGCATCACCCTTGGCCAATGACCATGCTGGCTGAGGCTGATGAGAGATGGAGCCACACAACATCTGGAGGACTATAAGTTGCCCACTAAATATGTGTCTCTGGCTTTTGCTTTAAAAAGAGGTTATTCATAAATTTGTATTCTACCTTGAGAGTGGAGCGCCCCCCTCCAAGTGTCCAACAATGTGCACAAAATAAAATTTCATGTAAAACTTTATAGTTCAAAAATTAGAACAAATATCCCCACTAGAAGGGATTAGGAGGTAAGAGATTAAAGGAATAGTTTTTTAAAGCAACATTTTTTTAATATATATAAAAAACCTGAACTCAACAAGGGGTGGAGGGAAATGACAATTGTGGGTGAGGGAGACATAAGTCCAATGATTAAAGTAGAAGCATCTACTTTAGCTAACTCTGTCCTCTTAGAGTTCCATGAGGCAAGGCAGTTTTCTTATACAAGTGTGCTTCTGCAATTAGGGGCACCAAATTGCCCTCCGCATTGAGGGGGTTCCAGCATCACATGGCATGTCCTGCCCCTGCCTGGGGTGCCAGCGCTCTCAGGTCGGTGGCGGGAGATGGAGAGCACGGAGGATGATCTTCACCATCCATGCGTTCTGCCCCCGCCTGGCGCACGAGTGCTTGCCCGGCAGTGGCAGGGGATGGGGAGTGCAAAGGGTGATCTTCACCCTCCGCACGCCCTGCCCCTGCCCAGCACAACAAGGACTCAGGCCAATAAAACGATTTGATCGATGTAAGTTATTCAAGTCTCTTATAGGTTTTATTCCTTGAGGTTTGTAAAAGAAGGAAACGCCAGGACAAGGCCTTGTTTCGCTATTCTTCCTCAGCTATTAGTGTCTTTTGGCCTGAGACCTTGGTGTCCTTTTTGCTTCTTTTCCTGCATTATTCTACCAAGAACTCCAATTTCCTGTCCTGCCCAGCACAACAGCATTCACTCAGTGGCGGTGGGGGGATGGTGGCCCCTTTGATATTGGGGGGCGGCTCAGCCACCTGCCCACAAATATTGAGGGGGCCAAAGCCCCTTGACTTATTTTATTTATTTTATAAGCCCCGCTTGCAATAAAATGTTGCAGCATGGAGAGTTCTCCATTTCCCAGACATTCTGTTCCTATACACACACACACACACACACACACACAGAGAGAGAGAGAGAGAGAGAGAGAGAGAACAATTTTCCATTTCTCCCTAACATTCAGTCAGCATTTTGTGCCCATTGAGCATGTTCAGTCCTCACTAGGTTGTTTCTGAGGTCTCCCTCTGAGTTTCTTCTTCTCCTTCTCCTTCTTCTTCCCCCCATAATAAGTTAAAATAAACAACTGATGTTTAAAAGAAGCTGTGCCTTTACGGCCTCGTTTAGAAGCCTGTAATATCCTCTAAATTTAGTATAATTATAAATTAGTTAGCTGGTTTCCAGGAAGAACTTCATCTCCTGATACATCATCCTTTATTAATGCCCAGCAAAGAAAGACTACTCCCTCATATGTTTTATTTGTGGTCAAGGACAGTCATTAACTCTTTCATTTGTACAGTTGTAAATTCTTAGAATGTATTTTGTATAGCCAAATGCTTAGTTATATCTGTACTTCATTGTATTTGATTCCTTTTCTATGGCTTGTGGCTGATACGTCGTTTGTTTTACCAACTTTGTTCTGTAAAATAAATCTTTTCTTATTTGTTCAACTTCTGCCTCAGTCTCCAAGGATCTAAGTTTACCCCCCACCCACAAAAACCAATATCATAACCCGTGGTGGTTATATAGAGTGTAAACATGGGTGGGATCCACCACAATTGGTAGCCAGAGTGGTGGGATCCACTACACAAGGATAAAATGTGATCCTGTTTTGACATTGCTAATAGAGTAAAAAAAGCTAATGCTGTATATACAGTGGAATTTGACAAATGTTTAAATATGAAAAGATGGGGCCCCAGACCCATCAATATAATAAAGGGGCAGCTATTCTGTCAAAATACAGCCAAAATGGAAAATTAAGTTTCCTGAAGAGGAAAGAGCATCTGTCTTTTTCAGTCATAATGACTCATAGATCATGTTTTCCGCAGCACAATCAGTCCAAACTGAATTTGCAGTTGGTGTTCATCAACCCACATAGCTTCATTTCTTTAGATGGATTCAGAAAGCTGCTTTTCTCTGAGCAAAAAGAGATTTTTAAGTAAAATAAAATAAAAATGCTCTTCTTATGTTATGATCCTAAGAGCATCCTGAAGATTGGAGTTTAACATATGTGATAGAACCAGTGTGCATAAGCTTGTGCACATGGTGAAATGGCTCTACAACACCTCCAACAGATTTATGCCCAGCTCTTAGTTTTTCAATGACTTTTCACAGACCTTGGAAGTCTTTGCAGTGGCACAAGGCACTGTCATATAACTGACCTGTAAACAAGTCAGAACAATTCTCATCAAAGTCTGGATATAAGCTTTGTGAAAGCAAATATGGATGAATGCTCAATTAAGAGGTCATGCACAGGAGCTCTGAGTCAGACCATTTAGCCCAACTGAAACAACCCGTGTGCATTAAAAAAATGAGTTGCGCAAATGCAATAATAATAATAATAATAATAATAATAATAATAATATTGTACAATATGTATACCCTGCCCATCTGGCTGGGTTTCCCTAGCCACTCTGGGCAGCTTAAAGGTAAAGGTAAAGGGACCCCTGACCATTAGGTCCAGTCGTGTCCGACTCTGGGGTTGCGGCGCTCATCTCGCTTTATTGGCCGAGAGCCGGCGTACAGCTTCTGGGTCATGTGGCCAGCATGACTAAGCCGCTTCTGGCGAACCAGAGCAGCGCACGGAAACGCCGTTTACCTTCCCGCCTGGAGCGGTACCTATTTATCTACTTGCACTTTGACGTGCTTTCGAACTGCTAGGTGGGCAGGAGTCGGGACCGAGCAACGGGAGCTCACCCCGTCGCAGGGATTCGAACTGCCGACCTTCTGATCAGCAAGCCCTAGGCTCTGTGGTTTAACCCACAGTGCCATCTGGGCAGCTTACAACATATATTTAAACATAAAAGAGAGTTTAACATCAAGAGAGTTTAAATCTCTTCATATTTATGGGGTGGGAACCACTATGGCACAGACATTTCCTGGTGCCATCTTAGAAGACCCAAAACGCAAAAACTAAGATACATGCTGATCTACCCATGCTTAGATACTATATTTAAGAAACATAGAAAACACAAGACATACTCATACGTGTTCTACAAATTAATACGACCTCTAAAAAACTAGCTGACGAAGATATCTACATCGAAACAGGGTCCTGTACTGGTTTCTACTTCTGAATTGACTTCTGAATATTTTTGAATATGGACTAATATGTATTTGTTGTGATTTTAAAACTTTTGTGTTTTGACACGATAGCGAAATATTGGATTACACATATTGTTATGAGTTTGAAACTGTATCTCTGTTTAAGTTTGTGACTCTTATCAGAATACACACCTTGTTTCTTTTTTGACTTGTGAGTAGGATTTATTCCTGTTATTGAAATTCATACTGGCCAGAGTTCTTTGGGTGCTCATTTTCTTGGTATAATTTATCACAAGAACCCCAATTTACTCAATCTTAGAAGACCCCTGCAACGGTTCTTTGGATCACCAGTGTTGCTTTCCTCAGAAGCTGTGGAGATGATGGCATGAGGAGAAGCTGTCTCATGGGTCCTCTCACACACGACCTCAGGGCATCTCACATTATATTTGCAACATGGGAAGGTGCCATGCTGATACATTTCCAATGCTGGACAGAGTATGAGAAAGGGACAAGGCAGTCGATACACGACAGAGTCCCTTTATGAATAAAAAGGTAGAGTGTAACGGGAGGGGAAAGGTCTATTAAAAACAACCACGGTGGCTTATAAATAGCAAACTCTCTGATTGTAAGTGCCCAGTAACAATATGACTCAAGAGATCACCTCTTGTGGTTTCTGTGACTTCTTTCTTGCCAACAAAGAGCATTCCTGGAACACAGATGAGTGTTCTGAGAATTCCCTGTCTATCCAGAGTCCTCTATTTTATCTCTGCTTTTTATCAGTCATTTACAAAAGGCTCTCCAGCTGCAGGCAAGCAAAGAGATGAAAGGCTTCAACAACATGGAAGTACAAACTGATCTGCCCTTTGTAGTTAACCCGAGTTTATCTGAAGCTCATTGTCAAAATAAGTTATATGAGCAACGTGTTGCTTCAATAGATGCAACCATACATACAAGAACACCTTGTGAATCACCATAGAACCCATGCAACTGGTGAAACTGGGGCAAAAGACAGGTGAGTTCATTAGTTCCCCATGAATTCAATGGGAAGGATCCTAATCCCAAACATGTTTACGCAAATGTTAATCTCATCCATTTCAGTGGCCACATCCCAGCTGCATTCTGCATAGTTTAACTCCAGCGACCCAACTCATGATGACCGTTCCTAAATTAGTATTATTTATATATCTGTTTTCATATTCAGCCCATCCTGTCCCAAGACCAGGTGAGAAGGATTTCTGCTTCCAAATGAATCAATATCAAATACAAAATTGGTATGGTTTTTAAACAGGGAAATATCACTATGAAAAGAAAATCATTCACCTCCCCCCCCCACTAGCTTTATTACCACCCTTCCCCCTCTGTCCCAAATGCTATGAAACAATACGTGCAACTATGGAAATATTTTCACTGGAAACTCAGTCATAAAATTCATGCTTGTACGATGGCCAAATTAGATGTCACAGAGCAGGTGTATTCAACAATCTCCCATCAAAAAAAAGAAAGAAACAAAAACAGGTGCTACGAGCTTCAGTGGAGGAATGGAAACAGTTGCATTATCCTTCCTTTGCCAACCGTTTCCCCACTCAAAAACACTCCTTCCAATTGTTTTTCCACTCACGGAATCATGGCATATGGAACCTTTACTCCATTGGATGGAAAAACAGGTGGGTGGGTGCGATGAGAGGGGATTAGAATTGAAAAATGGCACGGTCAAAAGATGGCTATCGAAAGCTTGTTGTGCAAATGTCTGCTCAATGCTGTATTTGCAGGGATTCCCCCCCCCCCAAGTTGAAGCTCACCAGAACTCAGTTCTGGCACCTCTCGGGTGGGCACCATTGCCATTCTAAGAGAATGAGGAAGGCGTTCATGGTGAGTTCTTTTTCTAGAAAAGGAGCACTGTGAATTTGTATGTCTTTATGTGGGGTGTGTGTGTGTATGTATATACTTTCCCTTTATGCAGTCCCTTACATCATTCGGCCAGAAGTTGAAGAAGGAGACTGCTTTCTGGAGGCTGCCCTGTGAGGAGCTGTGCAAAAACCCCAAGTCCATTTGGGACCTGGAGTGTGGTGTAGTGGTTAAGAGAGGTGGACTCGTGTTCGTGTCTCCGCTCCTTCACATGCAGCTGCTGGGTCACCTTGGGCCATAGCTGTCAGCCCTCCCTTTTTTTGCAGGAAACTCCCTTATTCCAATGCCGTTTCCCGCTGCTATCCCGGATTGTTGATATCCCTTAAATTTCCCGGATTTCAAAGGAAGCAGCTCCTCTCCCTCCCTGCTGGCCAGGGAGGCTCCTCAGCTGCGTTTCTCGGCTGCCAATAAGGAGTCTGAGACCGACTGGGGGCGGAGCTTGCATGCCTTGTGCAGCCAGACCCTCATGCCCAACCAGACAGCCAGCCTGCCTGCCGTCTACGCGCTCGCTCTTTCACTCACCCATTTGCGCGCAGCCTCTGGAGCGCAGGGTGGCGAGGCTACTTGGTGCCATTGCACCGCCCTCGCGACATCCCTTATTTTCAAATCCGAAAGTTTGGAAAAATCCCTTATTTTCAAATCCAAAAGTTGACAGCTATGCCTTGGGCTAGTCACACTTCTTTGAAGTCTCTCAGCCCCACTCACCTCACAGAGTGTTTGTTGTGGGGAGGAACGGAAAGGAGAATGTTAGCCGCTTCTTCTTCTTCTTCTTCTTCTTCTTCTTCTTCTTCTTCTTCTTCTTCTTCTTCTTCTTCCCCTGGATCACTCTCTGTCACATCAGGGTTTCTCCAAAGTGCCAGATCAGGGCCAAACTCAGATTGGTTTGGGGCCCTCATTGATACATCTCTCTCACCTGAATATCCTCTTCAGGAAGTTCTGCTTTCCTAAATGTGGTGGTGATTATCCTCATCATTATCACTATATTAATCACCTTGTAGACAACCATTTCCTGGCAAGGGTACAATAAAGACAATTTTAAAACGTTAAAAAACACAAAACAACAAATACATTTAAAACAAAACTAAAGCCACACAAAATTGCCATGAGTGTCTAAGGCCCATTTATCCAGCCAGGAAAGCCTGTCAGAACAAAAAAAGAAATATTCAGTTGTTTCCAGAAAGTGCAGACACCGGGCGCCTGTTGTATCTGGACAAAAGTTAATTTTACTTTATATTCCAACCACTGATACAATCATATTCTAAAATGGGGTGGGGAATCTGTGGCCCTCCAGATGTTGCAAGATGCCAACTCCCATCAGTAAGAACTGCAGTTCAGATGTCTGGCAACCCTGAAGGAAAAAGATATGCTTGAATATTGTGGTTTCGTTAAGTACAAAAAAAAGAGAGAATGTAATCACTCGTATTGTCCAGGAAATCAACAGAATTCTCTAATGCGATCCTTTTTGGCTTTCACATATTTAACTGTAAGGAATACTCTAACAAATGAATGTATAATATGACTCAGATTTGATGACTAAACCGTACAAACTCTTGCCTGTGTACTCTCAACCCCAAATTCAGTTTTGCCTGGGAAAGAAAAGCTGTCAAATTTCATATGCATACTAATGAGACTAGGCTGGGTGACGTGGTGTCATCTGTCTTTAGCAAGTCATGCTCTTTATAGAAGCAATTGGGTCACAGAAAGGGTGATGGCTTGGTCATGCATTACTTCATTGCCTTCTGCTGAAACAGGGAGCAAGAGGAGCATATAAAACATATTCTCTACTTGGTTTGGCATAGCTAGGTTTGAGTTGGCCACAACATTTATGGAATAAGCTGTTTATTGATTATTATTATTTTTACAGCTTTTTCCAGAACAATAGCATGAGAATGTGACCTATGGTGGTCACATTCTCTGGTAGAGACATTTTGGGGAAAGATCTTCACGGAAACTAACAGTACGACCCAACAAACTATTGCTCATATTCTAGTACTTGCAATTCTGGGCATTTCCCCCCAAAGACTTGCAGTCTATACTGCATATAGACTTTATTTTACACCCTAACAGCAGCAGGAATAATAATTACTGTAGAGCTTATTGGGAAAGTTCAGTGAGAGTTGGTGTTGGAGGCTTGTGGTCATTTATTAATGGAACTTTAAAGTTTGCTGTTTAAAGTTTGTCTTTAATTAAACAGGTTTTTGAATCTTAAATTCAGAAGATGTAGAGCAAATAAGCAGAAGAATATAGGAACATTAAGAAGAGCCTGCTGGGTCAGGCCAAAGGCCCATCTAATCAGAGAGCATCCTGTTCTCACAGTGGCCAAGCAGACACCTGAAGTCTAGTCACAACACCAGCCACCTTTGAAGGTGAGCAGACCTGTGGGAAACCTACAAACAGGACCTGATTGTAACATACAATTCTCGGAGGCAGACTATCTCTGAGAGTGAGCTATGTGGTTTTATTGGATACTGAGTTGCTGATGAAAATGTCACAAAACTGTATCGTTTTTAGACGTTGCACCTTGAAGGAACCTTTTCCATCTCATTTGTTTACTGAGGACCTCCTGCATTGTTATGGTGGACTCCCCACTCCATGTTTTGCAGCTGGACAGGACTATTGGTCCCCACTATCACACTAAATTAACTGAGAGTACACTCTAAAATATACCACCCAATGATCCCCTGTTCATAACAGGTAAAGGACCATTGTTGTGGACCAGCTGTCTTTCACGGAAATGTCTCCAACATTATTTAGGACACATACCCCCTAATAAGCATCTGAGGAATTTCAGAGTTTCTTTGGAATATAGTTTGAAAAGCACACTAGATTAAAAAGCAAGGATGGAAACGAAGCTCAGAACCATGAACTGTCTAGGTACTTGCCAGTTTCATTTCCTAAGCGTGGATTTTAAAACATCTTATATCCTCACTAAATCAAATACACACCAATCAACATTTTCTTCAGTACTATGGCAGGGATAGTCAACCAGGTGCCCTCTGGATATTGCTGGACTCCAACCCGCAGCCTGGCCTATGGTCATGAGAAATTCCCAGTGGGTCGTGCAACACATGCGGCACTCAAGATCACATCCTCCACATGGCATGAATCCATTTGGTATGCTTCCAGGTAACAGTCACCAACCGGCACACGACCCTATTCCTTTCCAAATGAACTGTTTATATGGGATTCCAGCTCAATCCCCACTGAAATGAGTCGGAGCTGTACAGCAGCATAGTTTGGTGAACTGCACTTTCGGTGAACTGCTGCACAGCCTAAAGAAAAAAAGGGTTTGTTCTCTTCGATGCATAGGATAAGCCAACTACGAACACAATTGGTACTTATTTCTTGCAAACGTGTCATAATCTACTGTTTGAAGGTACAGTAAGTCATCAATCATCCGTAATCAGGTGAAAATGTGCTTTGCAGAGTAATTACCATGGGGTGGCCAGCTTTAAACTAAAATCAAAGATCCTGTTACTGAATACACTAAATATGAGATTAATTGTGCTGAAGGGACAGATGGAAATAATTGCATGGGGGCTGGGCGGGGAAAGCCTCGAGTGAAATCACAATACTGCTTTTTGTTTCAAAGGGCAAGATTTGTTTAATCCTGATTGTGCACACAAAGGATAAACCTCCTAACCTGCAATTAATCATGCTGCCTAACACCTTTCCCTTTATTTCATTCATCGAAATAATGGGGAAATAGTCATCCGGATCAATAATCCTATAACAGGATGACAGTTAATGTAGCTAAAATGAGACGCAGCCAGCCTGATTAAGTATGACATACAGTCCATTGGCATGAGTTTCTGGAGAGGGGAGCTTGATGTGGTCACTTGGCCAGAAGCCCACAATCTCATCACTCACAAGGGACTTCCAAATGGAAAATAATAAGAGCTCTCAACCTGTCCGGCAAATGAGGCACATAAGCATGTGCTTCAGTTTAAGGCTAATTGTGTATAGTGGGCTAAATGCCGAAAGGTATAATTGATATGCAGATGCCTAAAGCCAAGCTCCATGCCAACTGCTACAGTCCGAAAGCCCACTTACTCCCCAATCTTGCTGTTCATTTCCATTTCAATCTGGTTCCAGGATCATGGTCTACATGAAACATTTGCCTTCAGAAGAGCTTCCCAAATTGACTTCAGGTGTTTCACTCATATTGAGCACAGATGCTTAACACATGCTTATGCAGTTGACTGGATGGCCTAGGGAACACTTAACCCCTTGTAGAGCTGAACTTACAGTGATACAATCATAGCTTTTTAAAGCCAAAAGGACAGGAGGAGAGAATGAAAATGACCTCATGTGAGAGTGTTTGCACAGCCTTCAACATTCCAGCCATATGTTTTGTTGGAAGTGGGCTCCCTTCCTTAAGATATCTTGTATCACCCCATCCCAATGTCCATCAGGTACAGAGGATATATTATTTTGATAGGCGGACGGCTTGTTGTCTGCATTGTGTAGAATCCTGTGTGGCACGCATGACTTTAACATTCTTATACCTCTTTTCTGATTTTACTTATTTGATGCAATTGGGTTAGGGTTGTTGTTTTTTTGCTGCAAGACAATCATGAGAATGGAAAAATCACTTATGTCCATGTGGTGATGGCAGTATTGAATCAGTAGCTCATCAGTAGCTAGATTGTATTCTTTATAAAGATTTGAGGTGTCCATACTAGGTCTCTCAAGCATTGCCACTGTGTCTTTTCTTCTGGCAGATCAAGATAACCAGGTGATAGCAGATTCAGGTAGGTAGCTGTGTTGGTCTGACGCAGTCGAAATAAATAAAAATTTTTAAAAAATTGTCCAGTAGCACCTTAGAGACCAGCTAAGTTTGTTCTGGGTAGAAGCTTTTGTGTGCATGCACACTTCTTCAGATACACTACTTGGGACGCAGGTGGCCCTGTGGTCTAAACCACAGAGCCTAGGGCTTGCCAATCAGAAGGCCGGTGGTTCGAATCCCTGCGACGGGGTGAGCTCCCATTGTCCGGTCCCAGCTTCTGCCCACCTAGCAGTTCGAAAGCACGTCAAGTGCAAGTAGATAAATCGGTAATGCTGCTCTGGTTCGCCAGAAGCGGCTTAGTCATGCTGGCCACATGACTTGGAACAACTGTCTGTGGACAAACACCGGCTCCCTCGGCCTATAGAGGGAGAAAAGCGCTGCAACCCCAGAGTCATCCACGACTGGACCTAATGTTCAGGGGTACCTTTACCTTTACCTTAAAGTGATAGCAAGAACTGCAAAAGATTTAGCAGGGGCAATTAGAATAAGATCTATTATTTGATAAACTTTCTAACATTCCTCTGCTTTTTTTCTTTTAAAACAAAAGAAAGACTATTGGCTCACATGTTTTATCTGTCGCTAAAGAGTCATGTATCAATTCTGTCATTTGTACTGATGTAAACCTCCAGAATGTATTTTGTATAGCTAACTATTTAGCTCTAACCCCAGTATATGTTATCTTATTGCTATGGCTAATGCAAATAGTTTCTATCTATCAATCTATCATCTGAACAATCATGAGCAAAGTGATCTGTGCCAATACAGCATCAAATCAAATGCAAACTTTCAGAAGACTCCACACACACCCCAAACTGGAACATCTCACGCAGGGACCATTACTTAGCTCTGGCCAATACAAGAAGCTCAGAGGAAACCAGCAAGGGAAACCAGTAGACCAGAATGCATCAGGTGGCACTCCTCTGACCCCTATACAGACTTCAAGTCAGGCTTTATTTCTGGTATGAACAATTAGAAGATTGATTGTCAGCTTCATTTCATTGTTGCCTTTGGGGGGAAAACAGAAGAGAAGAGAATGGCAACAAAACTGCAATTTGTTTGCTCTGCCTGTCATTGGCTCTGTCTCCGCCTACTGCTAGGCCACATCCACCCCATTCATATAAGCCCATGGCTCCCCCCAATGTGTAGTTTGTTAAGGGTGTTGGGGGCTGTTGCTCTGTGATGTATTATGTAGGTATGACCTTGGTCTCCCTGCCTTCCACCCTACCAATCCCATTGGGCACCAGCTACCATGAGGAGTTTTGTATCACATTAGATTTGTGTAATGACATATTTCACTCTAATGCTCTGATACCAAACATATCTTCTCTGAAATAAGGTCTATTGTGTTAAACTTCAAGTAAGCATGCTTAGGATTGCAGTGTCATTTTGATTTCCTGCTTATGGTTTTGTTATCGCTGTTATGTGAAAAGGGCCTTTTCTTCAAGTAATCACATGAGTCCAGCAACGAGGGAGGATGAATTATTTGTTGGGTGTGGGTGTTTATGGTGATGCCCCCACTTTGGCACTGTCTGTGGTTCCTGGTTACAGACTGCCTCCATTATGACCCTGCTGAGTCATCATCTGGTCTTTGCATGCCAAGTGCTACAGCTAATACACCATGTGTTGGTACACACTAAAAACTGCATGCATTTAGGACAAATGTCTAATGAGCAAGCATACATGACCTTTTCCCATTCCAAAATAAGAACTGCAAGATGAGCACCCTTCCAAGTACATAGGTGTTGTAAGCCATAAGCCATTCACATTTGTAAGTGCTTAGAACTACAAAGAGTTGTATGAAGTGCTAAGTACACTTCATTGTTCATTGTGGGAAAATTCAAAATCTGGCCTCTTGTCTGATAAACTCATGGTAATCATACTAACATAACACATTCTGAATGAAGTGTTAACATCTTTTGTTGGCATCTCTTTTTTCAATAAATGTGCAGAATATAATGGGGGGGAAATACAATGAGGCCTGCGACCATGCATACTTGGGAGCAAGCTCAATTAATCTGAGCGGGACTTAGTTCTGATGTGTAGGATGGACGTGATCAACAATTGTAGAAACTGTGGGAAGATCACAACAAGACACAGGAGGTTATGTTATATCTAGAAAGTTGGCAATTACTAGTTCAATATATTATAAGAAAGTCCTGGGAAAAGATATGTGCTCTGAACAAACGGGCTTGTGGCAAGATTTTTTACATGGCAAAGTTCCTAGCATTTCACTAACAGTTAACTTTCATGCTTTATGTAATCTTTCATACAATGTAAGGGCCAATTCTGGAAATCTAATGGAATCTGGTGGAAGCTTAGCATTCATTTCCATGATAATTTTCCCCCAGAAAAAAAATGCAACCTCGTTAACTCAGAAAATAACGAGAGTTTTACATTGTCATTTCCCCATGGTTCTCACGATCATGCCACCACCGCTCGCATGACAAAATTCGGGGTGGTATCCCAGGATAGAGTTCTTTCCCACCATTTAAAATTTAGCATGGCATGGTAGTATGCCAATCAAAAAAGCCATAGTTCGATAAGGCAACAGTTATTCCAGTGTAAGAGGAGTGTT
Organism: Darevskia mixta; assembly: GCA_034641385.1. Lineage (NCBI taxonomy): Eukaryota > Metazoa > Chordata > Lepidosauria > Squamata > Lacertidae > Darevskia > Darevskia mixta. Next base: position 6,435,913 of record JAWWNH010000105.1, read on the forward strand.
AAAAATCAGGACATTTTAAGTAGTGAAACTAACGCAATGAACCCCACATCTGAATGTTACCTTGGAGAATTGGATCTGAACATGATAGGCAGCTGAGTAAATTGCTAACTCACCTTGGCCAAGTCACGTTCTCGCAGTATTAGTTCCTTATCTAAAACGCAGAGAGAATAATAAGCTCTCAATTAAGTTTTAAGGACAAGCAAACTCATATTGTACATTTCTGTCCCGTCCCCTCCTTTGTAGCACTGATACTATGGAACCCCTTTCTAATGGAACTTCATCTCTTTCTATGAAACAGAAAGATTTATGTTGGAGGAAGCTCCTTTAGGGAGCCTTCGGATCCATCCAGCGCATAGTTTCCTCAGCAAATATAGAAGATCTAAGTGTATCATTTACCTTACATTTTGTTCTACCCGGTAACCTTTGTGGTTTAGACATGAGTTCTCCTTGGTGATTATAACACACTGCAAACCTTATATCTCAGGGAAAGAATGTGCGGCATGCTCAGTGCTGAAAAGAAGACAAAAACAGGCTTGCTTTCTCATGCGATAGAGTTCAGGTCTAGGCTACTTAGGAATCTTGAGGAATGAGTTGTGTTGTGATGTTGTGACAGTCTGGAGGAGGTGCTGAAAGGAAGGACCGTGTCACACCGGTTTGCCTTCTGAAATTGTAATGCAAGTCAGGTAAGTGGTATCTGCAACAGAATGTTGCAATATAGACTGCTCCAATTCATGGGTTCTAGCTGGCCGGCCAGTCAGCCATGCTGTTTTCCATGATGCTTCATTTATCAACCCCCGCCCCCCCCCCCAATTTTCATTTCAACCTTCTTTCAGCAATTAATCAGCTCCCTCTACAATGAAGTTCCAGCAGTTACTGAAGACTTTAAAAAAAAAACAAACTCCAGCAGACTTTAAAATTGAATTCTGATTTTATTAACTCACTTTTAGTGGTGAGGGAGGAAGTAGCTGGCAACCAGAGCAACTGTGAGAAAGTGTGTAGAGCAGTGGTGGAGAACCTCCAGCCTGCAGGCAAAATTTGGACCGGCCTGCTTCCTAAGTTCTCCTGCAAGGCCCAACACAATGCCCACCTGACCCTCACCAGATGTGTTATGTGACATCAGGTGTGGCGCAGGTAGAGATGCAGCTAGATCAGCTGTGCAATGAGTTCCCATGGGGAGTCTGAGCCATCAGTCAATCCCTGCAGATAGTGGGCTTCAAGGATGCCAATCTGTGGTGCTTCAGAACACGGCACAGCCCTCCTTGCCAGCCTCATGTGATGCTTTGATCACCTGATGACATTGTGACGTCATGTGATTGACAGGTGAGTCCAACTGCCTGTTAAATTTGGCCTGTGAGGAGTAGGGAAGGTAAGGATTTAGCCCACTAGCCTGATCAGGTCTCCTATATCTGATTTAGACTAATGTGTAAATATGGAAGGGTTGGAATGCTAAGACAGCTCCATGGTGAAGCCAGGTTCACAGTTAAAGAGCTTGCTTTGTGGGTCCTCTTTTAATATTGCTTCTGTCTCCAGCTGACATTAAGCACCTGATTATCTTTCTCATCAAAACCACTATTTCCTGTACAATGCATGTGACGTAGGTGCATTCACCTGGCAATAAGTTCAATTCATTTCGTCTTACCTCCAACTTGTTGCAAGTAAATATGCATAGGATCACCCTGTGAATTTGATGAGATCACAGATATTGTTAATCATAGACTATATCAAAATGCCTTTAATGAATATTACTTTTTTATATACAGCTACCGACAGGAGCTTGAGAGAGTTCCGGGAAGCAGAATGACAAGACAAAGTGTTATGAGAAGAATTGCAAATGCAGAAAACTTTCTTTTGTCCCTAATCACGTGACTGTTTATTGAAAATACATTGTCAAAATAATTTCTCAAAAATAATTTGTATTTATTGATTCAAAACCCCTTGGATCCTCACAAGTGTGTTTAAACATTCATAACTCAGTGTAATCCATTCCCACATAACTGCTTTGAGGCTCTCCCTTTTCATGCCAGAAATTCGAAGGACAAATTCTATGGACTCTGATCAGACAAATAATGACAATACCTTATTATTGTAAAATGAGAATGCTTTTGTGAATCCATCATGCAGCTGTCTTTCGCATTAAACCGAAGCATGGACTGTCAGTGTGCCTGGATTATCCTTTGGTCACCAGAGAGAAGTTGGTGGTGTTGCTTTCATTCATATATTTTCCCTCAGGACAATGAAATAGCCAAAAAATCTTACTGGGCTCCTTCGGACAACCTCTTTATTTAGTGTTCATCCTGATTTGCTTGCACCATGCAAGGAAAATATTTGAGCAAAACCGATACCATTCTGCTGCAAAGAGGATATTATTTGTCAAATATTATCTGACAAGAATCTCTGCTACATGATGGTCTCCAGCTTCTGCCTTGGATTCCTAACTGGAGTCCAGAGCTGTGTGTGTGCTGCAACTTGTGGCTCCGGCACTTGTGGCACAGAACTGGTAGCTCTGGTCCTACCTTCAGACAGCCTCTGCAAGTCAGTGTAGGCAGTACTGAGCTAAATGACCCACTGGTCTGACTCAGTATAAGGCAGCTTCCTATGTTTCTGTTGTTACAAAAGTTGGGTGCCTCCCCCCTCTCTGCCAAGCAGTGGCAAAAGCCCATGGGGTTCCAGGCACTCACCCAGGGTCTGTGTTCCTTTGGAGAATTGAGGCATGACAGAGAATGTTGTAGCTTTAATAAATAAATCACCTATTTACACATTTAGTCTGCATGGAGAGAGTCCAGAACTTATAGCACAGTCATTTCAATAGGAGCTTGTCCCCCACAAGCAGTGCAGCAATGGAGTCCAAGGACACCGAGGTCCAGCGCCGAGGGCCTTCTGGTGGTTCCCTCACTGCAAGAAGCAAAGAGAGAGCCAGTGTGGTGTAGTGGTTAAGAGCGGTAGACTTGTAATCTGGGGAACCGGGTTCGCGTCTCCGCTCCTCCACATGCAGCTGCTGGGTGACCTTGGGCTAGTCACACTTCTCTGAAGTCTCTCAGCCCCCCTCACCTCACAGAGTGTTTGTTGTGGGGGAGGAAGGGAAAGGAGAATGTTAGCCGCTTTGAGACTCCTTCGGGTAGTGATAAAGCGGGATATCAAATCCAAACTCTTCTTCTTCTTCAAAGCTACAGGGAACCAGGCAGAGGGCCTTCTCGGTAGTGGCGCCCGCCCTGTGGAACGCCCTCCCATCAGAGGTCAAAGGGATCAACAACTACATAACATTTAGGAAATACCTGAAGGCAGCCCTGTTTAGGGAAGTTTTTAATCTGTAACATGTTAATGTATTTTAATATTTGCTGGAAGCTTCCCAGAGTGGCTGGGGAGACATAGCCAGATGGGCAGGGTACAAATAATAAATTATTATTATTATTATTATTATTATTATTATTATTATTATTATTATTATTATATCTCTCCTAGACAGTCTTCAGCCAGCCTGCCCAAGATGGAACCCAGTGTTTCTTCTTCCCCTTTTTCTTCCCAGCAACTCTTGCTCAAGACTCCCCTTTCCTGTCATCTCAAACCCAGTTACCCTGGGAACCTTCCAAAATCCCCCGTCTCTGTTCACACCTCCGGTGGTGGGAAAGATAGTTCTCTTGCCTTGCCATTGGCCCCCAGTATTGCTTTTTAATGGCCCGAGCTTGGCTAGGTTGTTTTGTATAGGCTAGCCTAGGAATTCCTCTGCAGTTTGTATTTCTCCCTTCACATCCCAAATAATCAAAACCTTACCATTTATTCTTTTTTTAGGTTTAAGGCGCCCCCCCCAAAAAAAATCTACATGGAAAGTCACTGGCTAAATACATTTCTGTCTCATCGGAAGGAATACCAGTGATATATCCATGACACCCCACAAGAACTCAACAAAAATTGATGAAGTCTTGAGCATGGAGGGTTTCTGGATTGGATTGTTTCCGGATTTCTCATTGTCTGTTTGCTTTATCTGTGGAAAGTGGGGCCGCAGCTGATAAAGTAGCAGTTCATAGTACTCCAAAGAACCAAGCACATTGTCTATCTGCCAGTCCTTTGCAGTAGTATCTTATGCTCAAGTTGACACTAATGGCTTTCATAGACCAGAGCCATATGAAGTCTTAGAGGCCTTGCCAGTTTTCTTTTATATCATGTTTCTGTAGCATTGCTATAGCAGCGCTCCTATAGAGCACTAATGTGATGCAGATATATAGTAGGCTTTTAGCAAAAAGAGATATGCGAGTAGAAATGGAGTCGGGTCTTCAAAGATGTCTGTTCTCCGTCCAAATGTACTCAGTTCCCAGAATAATTCAGCGTGTGTTAGCTTTATGGCCAAAAAATGTCTAGTCTAGAGATGCGTGAGGAATTGGATTTCTGTCAGCTGACATGTTCCACACCTCCTGGGCTAATGTGCAAATAAAAAGGTAATTATATTTCAGATTTTGCACTTCTCTGGATTTGGCAGTGCTGTTCTCGACTCAGAAAGCTTACCCAAACCATTAAAAGCGGTTATTTCAGAGTAAAATGCATTTAGAAATTCTTGCGTCGAGCTAGAATACCATTTAAATACATATGTAAATAAGAAATTTCATGTGGAATTTAAAATATTGCCAAAACAGGATGGACCCAACTTACGAATGAACAGATGTGAAACCAATGTGGACTAGGAGTAGAATAATAACCCCTAGTCTAGATGAACAAAGACAGAGGGATTGCCATATTTCAATAACCATATTTTTAAGAAGCTGCTGTTTGCATTGAAGTGCATGGGAAATGCAGTTATCTTTCTCTCTTGGAGGTTTGTGCAGAAAAAACCATCCTAATTCATCCATGTAGCAAACATACTACATTTCTGGGCTGGGGAGATTTGAATATTGGAATTCTAACACTAACAAACCAAGCCACCATCCATACTACACATTCACCCCAAGAATCCTGAGAACTGTAGTTTGCTAAGAGTGTTATGATTCTATGTTGAGATTCCTGCATCACAGGGGGTTGGACTGCAGCTCTGGGAGGGGAATAGAGGTCTCTCAGCAACTTTCAGTACCCGTAACAAATCACAGTTCCCAGGATTCTTTGGGGGCAGAGCTTTAAATGCATAGTGCCAATTACCCTCTGCTCCCTCCCCTCACAGTAATGTCCAGTCATTTGAAGATGTTCTCCTTGCTCTTCTTCTTTGTAATCTTTGAACTCCTTTAATTAGTCATTTATTTATTATTTTGAAAAAGAAGTAAACCTGGCCTCTCTCCTCCACAAACCTCTCTCCTCCATTGCATATCATCACGACCTCACATTACGTACTGCAGAGGCGGAGAACCTTTTTCAGCCTGAGGTCTGCATTACCCCATGGCCAACCTTCAGAGGATTACCCCAGGCAAAAGTGGGCAATCGATGTGACCAGAGCTATTTTTCTAGAAAAAGAGGTCCCAGAACTCACCATGAACACCTCCTTTGTTTTCTAATAATGGCTATGGCACCCACCTGAGCAGTTCTGGCTGGAAAAAAGCCCTGGATGTGAGCCTGTGTGGTGTAGTGGTTAAGAGCGGTAGACTCGTAATTTGGTGAACCGGGTTCGCGTCCCCGCTCCTCCACATGCAGCTGCTGGGTGACCTTGGGCTAGTCACACTTCTTTGAAGTCTCTCAGCCTCACTCGCCTCACTCACCTCACAGAGTGTTTGTTGTGGGGAAGGAAAGGAAAGGAGAATGTTAGCCGCTTTGAGACTCCTTCGGGTAGTGATAAAGCGGGTTGTCAAATCCAAACTCTTCTTCTCTTCTTCTTCTTCTCCTCTTCCCTTTGTACAATTGTCTACATTTGAGCCACACAAAGTCAGAGGTCTTTCTGTCTATCTAACACACATACCTACATCCAAGCAAGCAAGAGGCATTACCAGACAAACAACAACGCTCTAGAAGGGTGTGAAGCAGGAGAAACAAGGTCTGTGGCCTGAGGAGAGTCCTGAGATCTAGAGAGGCTGTTCTCCACCCCTGCTGTAGCTCCTTATAGGGCTAAAATGTGTTTGGGGCACACTTACCATCACCTGGATGTGCCTCTAGCAATGCTGTGTGCTGGGATGCTTGAACTCAAACCATAATTTTGCGTTCTTGGCAGTAGCTAGTTCCACCATCTCAACTAAAAGACTTATAACAAGAGCACTTTAATGTATATCAATCAGCATGCCGTTCTCCAACGAAGACAGATGTATTTGAGCCACTCTGTGAAGTCAGCTTATATTCACTGTACTTATAATTAAAAACAGTACATTATTTATTTTCTGGCCTAAAGTGGATTAAATATTACAGTGACTTCCACAAAGGTTGAGGATGATTTTTCAACAATGTATTAAGTGAGATGACAGAAGGAGAAAAGCCGTATGCGACGGGCTTGCTTCTCGGAATTTCTCTGGGCCTTGGGAATAAAAGCCCTTAAGCAGATTTAGCAGTTGAGTGGCTGCTAAGAGCTACAACGTCCTTGAAAACGTTTCCACTTTAATTTAACACCAAGCATAGCACGTATGGCACACGCTGAGATCCTGTACAGCTCTAAAAACATAGAAAATATTCTAACAGCCTTTAGCTCAATGATATTGATGGAGGCCAGGAAGGGATCTTTCATTCTTTACGTCAAGAGAAAGAACAGCTATGAAACACCCATGCAAATGTCATCTGCTCTCCACATTCAGTTTGATAGCAAAGAAAAGTACAAGGTAATGTGCAGGGATGACGGGCTTGAAATATTTCACACGTTTGAAGACAGCCAGTGATGGGAAGATTGGAAAAGCAAGCTGAGGTGAGTCTTTCCTCATGGCTACTAAGCCTGATGGCTATGTTCTGTCACCATTGTTGAAGGCAGCATGTTTCTGAATACCAGTTGCTGGAAACCATGGGAAGGGAGAGAGCTCTTGGGTTCAGGTTCTGTTTGCAGGCTTCGCATGGCCATCTGGTTGGCCACTCTGAGAACAGGACACTGGACAAGATGGGTCAGTGACCTGATCCAGCAGGGACTCTTCTTATATTCTTACGTTTGCCCCACAACCAACACCCAAGTGTTATCCATGGAAGCTGCATTCATTTGGAATTGGCTGGTTAAACGCTAAGCTGGCTTAAAGAAGCTACACCACCACTGTTCATTGTCGCTACCTCTGAAGTTACTAACTAGGTAATTATGGGCTGTATCCAATGCTCTCCATACTCAGAGTGGACCCGTTGAAATTAATAGCCACAACTAACTTCTTTCTTTCTTCTTTTGCAGCAGCTCACATCCATCTTTGGAAACAGTAAAGGCTTCTTCAGGTTCTCTCCATCATTTTCTGTTGTTTGCTTCTTGCATCTACATAATAAGCCTTGTTGTTAGCTTTAGATCATCCACTCATCACATAGGTAGTCGTGCCCTTGGTATTTTGAAATTGTAGGTTCTCGATACTAGCAGTGCTTTGGTTTGAATTGGCTCTTGCCATATGACCTGCATACATCCATTTTAACTTTGAGAAGGCTGTGAATGACTGACTCGGGTTCATTAATTTCAGTGGGTCTTCTCTGAGTACAGCTTAGCTGGATACAAACTTATCTCTGCAAATGTGACTGCCATCTTTACAACTCTATGCAGGGCTTTTTTCCAGCCAGAACTCCCTGGATCTCAGTTCCGGCACCTCTCAGGTGGGCACCATTGCCATTATAAGAGAACAAGAGAGGCGTTCATGGTGAGTTTTGGTACCTCTTTTTCTAGAAAAATAGCACTGACTCTATCCCCAACTATTGCTACATGAGGGTGTTTGGGACACTACAGCTTTAGTAGGTTGTGCAGACTCAAAACTGGGCTCTTGAGAGGCAAAGAATCCCTAAGTTTTTGTCTACAGTGGTGGGCAACCTTTTTTCTGTTGAGGAACACATTTCCTTGGAGATAATCTGTTGGGGGATCTATACTAGAAGCCAGTAGTGGGCAGCACCAGAGCCCAAAGTACACAGGACTTCCTCTTCTCTCTTCTTTTTGTCCCCCTTCCTCTATCTCTCCGAATTTTTCTGTGGCCAACCAATTCATGAAGTGACTCATGAATTTATATCAGCACACATATATTTTTTTTAAATTTATATTAGCATAAATGTTATGCAAATCAATATGTCATTGTTCTTTGTTATTCATTTCCTGGTGATACATAAATGGTCACCTCAGGCAGGAAGCTCAAGTAGAAGCAGTGATCCACCTCTTATAAACAACTGGTAATTTCTGAAGCAACTCTTACTTGGGTGTGTTTTGTCCTGCTTTAGGTAAAGGGACCTCTGACCATTAGGTCCAGTCGCAGACAACTCTGGGGTTGCGGCACTCATCTCGCTTTACTGGACAACGGAGCCGGCATACAGCTTCCGGGTCATGTGGCCAGCATGACTAAGCCGCTTCTGGCGGAACCAGAGCAGCGCGCGGAAACACCGTTTACCTTCCCACCAGAGCGGTTCCTATTTATCTACTTGCACTTTGACGTGCTTTCGAACTGCTAGGTTGGCAGGAGCTGGGACCGAGCAATGGGAGCTCATCCCGTCGCGGGGATTCGAACTGCCAACCTTCTGATCGGCAAGCCCTAGGCTCTGTGGTTTAACCCACAGCGCCACCCGCGTCCCATGTCCTGCTTTAGTACGATGTTATTTTATTTATTTATTTTTACATTTATATCTCACTCTTTTCTCCAAGGTGTTCAAGGTGGCCCACATAGTTCCCTGCCTCCCAATGTTATCTTCAAAACAACTCTGTGAGGTGGGTTAGGCTGAGAGTGTGTGACTGGCTTCAAGGTCAGCTGTGAGTTGCATAGCTAAGTGGGGATTTGAACCCTGGTCTCCCAGGCCTTATTCCAACACTCTAACCACTGCACCACACTGGTTTGTCTTATATAAAACTATATCAAAATAGAATAGAATGCAGTCATAATGTGGATATAATTGCATGTCATGTTTATTCAATTGTGTGCAGAATGAGAAATTTGATAAAGGGATGGGATGCAGGACATAGATTAGTGGTGGGGCCTTTTTAATAAAACACAGAAGTTCAGAACAATATTCTGATGCTCTGGAAGAAGGTTAGTCTGTCCCAAGACGAAACATGTCACCCGGCAAATGTGGGTCAAGGCTTCTGCCAAAGGTGTCAGAGCATTGTTCAGAAAACAGATTCAAGGAGAGGTCATGATAATTCTTCAAGTGTGCATAAGACTGCCATAAAGTTGATGAAAACAATAGCTACTGGTGACCAGTGAAGTCAAGATAAGAAACAATGGGGTTTAATTGCAGGATACTAAATTTAGGTTAAATATTACATTAAGCCTTCTAACAGGAAGGTGTAAGCAATAAAGCAAATTGTTGTTTTTAAAGAAGGGCTGATAATCTCTTGCATGGGTACTTTAAGAAGAAGGAGCTGAATAAACAAGATAGCAGGCAAGTACAAGATGACTAGAAAATGCATTGCAGAACTGGAGTTAATGAACTGTTATTCTGCCATGGTCCAGATTCTAGCTGCAAAGGCAGAACTGTGCATAAATTTCAGGCAAAACATGCAATGCTGTCTCCTGTGGAGAGATTCAAACTACTGAATTAGCAGCAGTATAAAACACTGTAAGTTTACATTGTGGAGACCTGGATACCATAACCCAGCTTTTCTTTTAGCAAGTTTTATATACTGCTTTATCAATCAATCAATCAATCTCTAAGTGGTTTACAAATTAGTATAAAGTGTTCATTAGAAAAACAGTTATGAAAACAGACTTCAAGACTGCTTAGGCCAGTGATGGCGAACCTTGGCACTCCAGATGTTTTGGGACTACAACTCCCATCATCCCTGACTACTGGTCCTGTTAGCTAGGGATGATTGGAGTTGTAGTCCCAAAACATCTGGAGTGTCAAGGTTCGCCATCACTGGCTTAGGCCAACAAACTGATGAACACAAATGGAGCTCTATATGGTCTAAACTTCCACTGCATAATATTTCAGCTAAACTGCAGGAAGCCTCTTTAAAGGTCAGCATAAGATGACACTGGGCGCCCTTACACCTTTCAAGAGTTGACCATACACTCTCACCCTTATGCTGGAAAGGTGTAGGCTTAAATGCATGTACCTCCACATGTGGTGGGACTGTCCATTGTTTAAAGAATTCTGTACCTGAATTTTTCATTGTCATCTGACATTACAGGGCAATATCTTGTCGCTGATCCCATGTTAGCTCTGTTGTCAATGGAAAATGATATAAATCCAAACATCAAGCATAAAGAGTTGGTTTTCAGATTTCAGAGAGATATGTAGTTGCTTTCAATAGGGAAAAGCACCCCCTCCCACAGAAACATGGACCCAATTTTTGTGCTCTCATCTTGTACTTTTATGTTGCCAACTGTCCTGTGATATTCGGATGAAGGGTGGTATACAAAATTAATAAAGCATAATAATGTGTGGAATATAGCACTTACGGACTGCTTGACTCACCATTAGTGGGTGATAATAGGAATAACCCAAGAAATATGCCCAATTTGGCTCACAACTCACAACTTATTCTGGGGTTCTGTTATTAGGATATTGCTGAAAGCCAAAATCATGTATAGTTAAAACACATCTGGTTCAATAGCAGATGGAATTGCCAAAGTTTTTTTCTCCCAGATGCCCACCCCCTCAATTTTTTTAAAATTTGCCAAGCACGTAATACTGAATATGCACAAGTTAAACACATGTAAGTTGCAAGTTGTGTGTACATTATTACAGTAAACAGTCTAATACAGATGTCATTTAGCCTAGTATCAGAATCTACAAGTGATATCCGACATTGTGCTGGAGGATGCAATGGAACTCCCATTTCCTCTCCTTCACCCTGTAACATCCATGCCCCCCCCATCTGCTCTGGAGGGTAGAGGATGGTGGACATTTGGTTTGTGAGCAGCATGGCATCATTGGATGTCGTCCTCTGCAGCAATCAGACAGTGTAATTGCTTAGTCAAAAATGACCTGCCTCTCACCTGATCTATGAGCAACAACACTCATACTATCTTCCATCTATATGTGTGCTCCATTTTCATTCCATGTGAAGAAGTTAAACAGCCAATGCATGCTGACTTCAGAATAATTTCTTTAATGACAACTGCCCATCCTTTCATGCGAAAATCATCATATTTTCCTTATTTGGCAGCGCTGGATAAAATTTGTACACACAAAGCATTTTGTCTTCTAAATGCCAGGCAAATTTTCTTCAATGCTGCCAAAAATGGAGAAAAAAATGCCTAACCAAAATCTGAAAAACAGATTGCTGCACACGTCTATTGCCCAATCTATTCTCCATCTTTTTCAGGAAGTTCTCACAAAATTGTTTCTCCATCTTTTTCAGGAAGTTCCCATGCATTATTTCAATACATCATGGATCTCTTCCAGTCATTTTGAGCACTCTGGAGCCCAAATGGTGCAAAAAAAGTGGATGTTTTAGACTCAAACTAGGGTATAATGGATAGCCAAGGTGGGGCCCTTCCAGATGGCTTTTGGTCTCCAGCTCCCATTAGCCCCAGTCAGCACAGTCAATGGACAGGGATGACAGGAGTTGTACTCCATCAACTTCTGGAAGGTAGAATGTTGGATACTTGTCTCACACCAACCGGATGCAAATTCAGTTTTTAAGACTGCTTTAGATGTGTCCTAGCAGCTGCAACAACAACAAAACACCTCTGGAAATTGTGAAGGTAACTGTTAACCCGAAGGCTGAGAGATTACTGCTTACAGAGTCCCTAGGAGGTTGTGATGAAATTCATTTTCTTAGCCTGCTGCTATCTGTTAACTGTCTCTTTTTGCATAAACTGTGGCATACAGGGAGGTCACTAGGGAAGGGCCGTAGCTCGGTTTTAGAGTAGCTGCTTTGCATGCAGAAGATCCCAAGTTCAATCCCCAGCATCTCCAGGTAGATTCTCTGCCTGAAACCCTGGAAAGCCGCAGATAGTCGGTGTGTTTTGTAGGTCAGATTGTGGGACGTGAGCAAGCTATTTTAATAAATGATAAAATGCTGACTCATAGGACCTCCCTTTTCAGGTGTGCTCTGGGGGCTGCAGGAGGGAGCAGAAAAAGTGAAAGCACCATTGCACAGGCAGAAGTCTGTTCTATTAGCAGAACAGCAGCATTGGATTCAAAATTAATGGAGAGAGAGAGAGAATACACTGTGTGTGTGTGTGTGTGTGTGTGTGTGTGCGCTTGCACGTGCACACGCACATAGGAAAATAAAAAATGTTGAAAAAAGTACCTTATGCATTAATTTCATAATAGCTGGTGATTGTGATGTGAGGTTAAAATGGATGTTGATGAACATGAAAATAAATTGCTAACTCTGGATGGACAAATTTTATTACTTTTTTATTTTTCTACACTAAGTTTATACAGAATGTGAATCACAGTAAAGGATTCATGAATCGTTGGCAAGTTGGAATGCACATAATATTAAACAGATCCTTGTGCATAGCAATGGGCACATCACCATGCCAATCCCCCCCCCAAGCTGGCCAGGAAACTAGTTCTAGTGGGCAGATTCCTTCCTGCAGGAAACAACTGCATGTTTTCATTCCTACGGTGAATTCTCTCTCTCTCTCTCTCTCTCTCTCTCTCTCTCTCTCTCTCTCTCAAGGTACAGTGGCCTTTGGAAGGTTTTTACCTCTTGGTGGTGTGTTGTTGTTGTTTTAGCCATTCTTTCTAAGTTAATTACGGCTTTCATTGCCTGGGATGTCAATGAAAACAGCTTTAATAACAGGTAAAAAAAAAATCTCAGCAGGATGCTTCCTGGAACAAGCAGGACTGTCATTTGGATAATAAGCAGCATAACTTCTGACTTGCTTAGAGGGTTGATCTCCTGAATTCAGCTTTGTTAATGCAGTGTAACAATGCCATAACAAATGACCAAAACAGAAAACCGAAATCCATGACTTCATACTAAATAAAGTTATTGACTAAGCAGTGCCGGAACTACAAATTCTGTCATGGGGTCAAAAGTCTGCACTGCTGCCAGCCCACTCCCGATTGTGAGAAACTATAACAGAAATGGCCCCTTACCCAGCATCCAAGTGGGCTGTGGTTGTGGCCTGTCATGTCAGGCCTCTGACCTCACAGAATAAAGGCCTACCCATCACGAGGCCAGTTGCAGGGGGAATTTCCCGGACAGCTGCAAAGGTGGCTGGGTTATCCCGCTACCCACTGGTTTAAAAGTCAGCCAATCAGGAGCCAATCATATATCTACTGAAGCACTGTTTTGGGGCAGATAAACCTATGTTATACTTCACTGGTCCAGTGGGCCATCTAGCCTCAGATCATGTATTCTGCTAGCAGTGGTTTTTCTAGTTTTTAGGGAGGAATCTTGGCCAGCCCTGCTACTCAAGATCCTTTTGGCTGGAGATGCCAGGGACTGACATTTGGACTCAAACAATGTGTTCTGCCATTGATCTAATACCACTTTCTCAATGTTGTTTGAAAGACTATCAATATATTATTCGTGTAAAGGCTCAGCAGCCTTCAGAATGTTTTTACTTCTTGGTGGTATGTAATATATTATCATTTATCATAGGTTTCCCTCCCAGAAATAAACATGGGTTATTAGGATGAGAATCAAGGAAGTATGTAACTGGATACTCATCTCTTGAGACAAATAAGAGTGTCCTTTTCATTAATGCAATGAATGTGCTCTTCCCATAGGTACCTAGCTTAGGGCCTAAACATTTCTTTCATGAATGAAACATAGTTCAAAGAATGGATCTTCCATGTATCCATGTTTCTCCTGCACCCTCTGAAAATCCGATCCAAGGTGTTAGGGGGTACTGCTGTTGAGAATGGTTTGGGATAGGGAGGAGATACTTAGGAGCCAAGCCGTTGTTGGACTTGATGGACTTTTGGTCTGATCTCAGCAAAACAAGTCTTATAATTCTTACAAAGAGTAATCCTTATGGGGCAACAAGATTTGCTTTCTCAAAACAATATCCTGAAACAATAAAGGTTTCTGTAGAGTTTTATGAGTGCAAGGGTGCCTGGTAACATGGGCAGCAAGGAGACACAGGGGGTCCAGCTACCCTGGTGCTGGGCATGACAGCAGAGCTGTTGGAGATGGGGCTATTCAGAATTGTGTCCATACTATCACCAGGTGAATTCGTACCGTGAGAGCTTAGCAAAAACAGCAACCCAGTGACACCTACTGCTCAGTGATGTTCAGGTCATCAGGGATGCATTCCTAAGACATCCCAGAGGCAGCTTTGGCCACCACTCACCTTCAGGGTAGCCTATGGAGGCATGATGGAGCACAGCAACATAAGCACATCCCCAGGATGTTGTTGCCCTGAATGGCTCTAGAACGTGCTTGGTAATGGCAATGGCAGAATGCCATTATCTAATCTGGGGTTTGGAGGCTGTTGGGGCTCCCATTGCCATGGTGAATTTGCCCAAAAAGCTCAACAAGTTTGGGCAAAACAGCTTTTCTGTCCTGACTATCACTGTTTGAAATATGGCAACCCTATTGTGGTGATGCATATTCCTGAACAAGGAGCAGCTGTGTGGAAAACCCTTAAGAGGTGCCAAGGACGCTGGCCAAAAAAGGTGAGTATTGGAGCTACAGCTCATTTTTAAATTTATGCACTATTTAATAAAAGGGATGCGGGTGGCACTGTGGGTTAAACCACAGAGCCTAGGGCTTGCCGATCAGAAGGTCGGCGGTTCAAATCCCCGCGACGGGGTGAGCTCCTGTTGTTCGGTCCCAGATCCTGCCAACCTAGCAGTTCGAAAGCACGTCAAAGTGCAAGTAGATAAATAGGTACCGCTCCAGTGGGAAGGTAAACGGTGTTTCTGTGCACTGCTCTGGTTCGCCAGAAGCAGCTTAGTCATGCTGGCCACATGACCCGGAAGCTGTACGTCAGCTCCCTCGGCCAATAATGCGAGATGAGAGCCGCAACCCCAGAGTCGGTCACGACTGGACCTAATGGTCAGGGGTCCCTTTACCTTTACCTTTATTGTGGTGGCATATCTGCAATTCCATTGGTGTGGTGAGGCTGTTGCTGAATTCTATTGCCTCTGAGTCACTACTCTTAGCACCTCACTGTTAGCAGTAGGAAACACAACAATGCAAAAAGTAGTGGATTCTGAAGCCACATCTGAAAAGGTTTACATGTGTGCTTCTTGACTAGGCAATCAGAAGTTTATATAAAAATTCTAGCCTTTGGGTGGAAATGACACCAAATGCTGAATATAACATTTCAAAGCCAAGGCGTTTATAGTGGTCTACACAAAGACAAAAAAAGAATTCTCCATTTAACACTAAATGTGGTTCTGGTGTATTAATTTTGCATTAATTATTTCTGTTTCTCACTCATGCCTTATTATGTCATCCAGATTTTATTCTGGGCCATTTATCCTTCACCATCTGTTTCTAAGCAGGAAATATGCATGGGTTCAGAAACAGAGGCAGATGTAGAATACTTGTCAATAATCACTCATTACATTTCCCCCCAAAGGACACAGAAGAACAGAACATCAAAATAAATATTAGTCAATTTTCAGTTTCAAGGCATCTGAACTCCCAATCCAAACTATCCAATGCTGATGTAACAACTCTTCAGCATCAATGAATTCAAAGATTATAACAGTAGCCTTCAGACATTATACCCACGTGGAAACAACACGTGGCTGGTTTTCCTTAGCCATTTGGCTTTGACTTTTCACCACCATTCTTCAGAGGAAGGACAGCACTTGGAGCTGTGAGTCTTGTGGCTATTTATTTATTTTTAAACAAATACTTGCATACTGCAATTTTATTTTAAAAAATCGAAACGAATGTTATGTACTTTTTTGTACTTTATATATGGTTTTATTTCAGTTAAGAGTTATTTAACCTTACCACTGATGGCACGTAGCCATTTATTTCTTCTTTGAATTGGAAATATTCAATTAATATTCTCTCTTTTTATTTTTTTAAAAAGCAGTTTACAACAACAACACACACACACACACACACACACACACACCACATAAGAATTTAAAATCAAAGATCTTCAGCTAACTATTACAGAAGATTTTTTTTATTGTCTGCTTAAGCCTGCAGGCATATAGAAGTTTTCAGCAAACCTTTAGGTTTAGATAGCAGAATCATGATTTTTGTTGTCGTCGTTTTGATAAGAGCAAAAGCAGGGTCATTCTTCTTCCATTTAAGATTTTACAGAGGGTTTATTTTTTTGTCCCTTGTGATGCTTTATAGTTGCTTTATTTACCTTGAAAGTTACACTCCATTTATATAGATTTTAGAGCCTTACGCAGTCCAGTTAGCACAAGGCTCCAGGGACAAGCCCCCTTTTGAAAGACAATTCTCTGCAAATCTGAAGGCATGTGTGATATGCTTTCGCTGGCTATGTGAATTATATTACATCATACTGTGTATATATCAGATAACATGTGGTAATGGTTGAAGCATTGCATGTCCCCCACCAAGTCAAAGTCTGCAACTGATGTACAGGTAATTATCTGCATGGCATAATGGTTACCACTTGGCTTCTTATGACTTCTCTCAAAATGAGCTTATACTGCATAGTTGACCCTCACCAATGTCTCCCTTATGACACAGGAGATAGTAGAAATCTCTAAATAAAGGGATATGTGACTTCAAGCAGAGACTACAGAGCAGAGAAAAGCAAGAGGCAGAAAGATTGGACAAGGAGCAAAGACAAATTGTGTGCCTTTTTATAAGCCAGAGTTTCTCTGGTCATCAATCAGACTCTTCCTCTGAGGTAGTTACAGTCAGTTGGGAAATGTAAAGGCCTGCCAACTGATAATTTATTCGCGCTGAACCAAAGTGGCAACTTTTAAAACAGGAAATCACAGCCTGAGGAGGGAGGAATTGAAATGTTCACACTTTTTTCTTCAAGCCAAGAATTTATAGCTGCCATATTCCACGTTTCATGAATAAAGCAGGAGTTTGTTAAAAGTCCTCAGAATGTGCCTATCAGCAAAATATTACTAACACTTAGATTATAGCTTGCATCTCTGAAGAAGGCAAATGCAGACACAGATCAGCACTTTTGTCACATTTTATTTTATTACAGCTTTGCTCATACTAATGCTGTCCCAGTAGCCGCCTTAGAGACTTGAAATCAAAAGGCAGCTTATAAATATTTTAAAGCATATAAATATATACGTTATTTATGCATTTCCCATTATTTGTGTACTTTTCTTCTCCCAGATGCAGAGGTTCGAGGTTTGTTTTCTTAATGCTGAATTTTCACAGTTGTGCACACATATTCACACTTGTGGTGCAAAGTCAGAGAGGAGGGTGTGGAGCTGGTGGGGGGGAAGAACCTTTCAAGACAAGATAGTGAACAAATTATGGTCCCAGTAGATAACAGCTTAGGAAAAATGGACTAAACTAAGTGTCAAATTCATTCTTGTATAGATTTTCTGTGGTTACATTATGAACTGGCACTCTTCCCTATCAGAGACACTCTTTGCTCTTTCCATGTTCTGGGATGGAACCCTGGAATCACAACAACTTCAAGGCTGGTCCACAGTGAAGACAACTGTGGTCCATGGAGCACAGATAGTAAAATCTCAGAAGCTACTCTGTTGATTTTAGGGTTCAAAATACAGTGGTACCTCAGGTTACAGACGCTTCAGGTTACAGACTCCGCTAACCCAGAAATAGTACCTTGGGTTAAGAACTTTACTTCAGGATGAGAACAGAAATTGTGCGGCGGCGGCGGCGTGGTGGCGGCGGGAGGCCCCATTAGATAAAGTGGTACCTCAGGTTAAGAACAGTTTCAGCTTAAGAACGGACCTCCAGAATGAATTAAGTTCTTAACCCGAGGTACCACTGTAGAAAGTTTGGCAGAGCAGCATTTGAGTTAAGTTATGCTCACTTTGTTTAGTCTCTTTGGTCATAACCTGCACTTTCAGGTGAGCACTCAAGAGAAAGGGGAAGTAGAGCAGATGTTGGAGCTGTAGTGTAAGGTTGACCTTAGCATTCCAAACTGGGTCAAGTTTCCATCAGACGTAGCGCCCCCCCCCCCCCGAATGTACTATAGTTCTCCAGCCTCACAATTAGAAAATTAGTTTAATGTGTTGGAAGAAGAAGAGCTTCCAACTGGAAACCTGTTGAGGAGCAAAAGGGCTCTGCTCAATGGGAGTGAGAGGAAGGAGGGTTGACGTTTTTCTTTTAGACTTTGCAAAGAAATAAAGAAACCTGTAAACTTAAACCATTAGAAGTGGCCATGGCAAGTCAGCACATGTGAATTAATGCTTGCCACTAGGCAGTCTCAAACACCTGCAACAAATCTCTTCTACTTTGAATTGTAAATAAATACATGGTTTTTATTAAGCAGACACACTTTCTGTTTTCTCTCTTTCTCCTGCCCCATTCTCTCTCTCTCTCTCTCTCTCTCTCTCTCTCTCTCTCTCTCTCTCACACACACACACACACACACACACACACACACAAATGTAATTTAATGTTCTGGCTGAAATGAAAGACATATGTGAACTTCATTAGTATGTTCATAACACAATTCACACATACAACTGTATTCCAACAGATTTATGTCTCATAAAGTTTCCATGCAACCTCTTTGCTTATGTTCCTTTTTCCTTTACCCATATGGATAATTTAAGGTTCAAATATTACTCAAATGCATTGGGAGAGCTGTGGAATAGTAAACCCCGCTGTTCACAACCGGTGTCTCATTCTTTCATTCCATGGGGAGAGTCTATTTCAATGTGTTTTTCATTTTAACTTCTGCTTCCTTGAACGTTATTTCCTTTCCTATGGCTTTCACCAAGGTCAAACAAATATTTAGCAAATAATTTTTTTAAAAAAAAAGCCTGTCTAGTCATTTACTGGAAATCTTCCATCTGTATCTAAAAATATCAGGTTACAAAAATGAGCCTTGGACACACCTATGGTTGTCCGGGCCCCACCTGGCAGTGGTTGATTTAAATGCTCTGAGGCCTTTAGCGGATACAGTCAGGTGTGCCTCTTGCCACCTGTCCCTTTATGCTGCTCCACCCACAGAATGCGTGTCTGAGCAGAAGGTAGAGCAGCTGCGTTCTCTATTATTGCCTTGGAGCTTTCGAAAGTAAAAACGCCATCTCCAGCGAAGACCAAGCAACTCTGACATAAGAGCTGATGTGAATTGTGAAAAGGGCTGGGGATTCACCTGCGACAGCTTCATCTGAGGGGAGGGAATCATGTTTTGAAATGCTCCTCAACATCAAAGAGAATTGCTGTAAGTAGAAAAGTAGACTGGCAGGGAGAGCTGGCTGGAATCCTTCTCCATGATGTCTTAGTTCTCCTCCTGCAAGGAGTTCTTACATGGAAGAGCAGTCCCCCCAAAAATGGAATCCTCAACCTACAGTCTGAAGTGGTGCAGTTCCTACCACCTAAGGCAGGCTTCCTCAAACTTGGCCTACAACTCCCATGATCCCTAGCTAGCAGGACCAGTGGTCAGGGATAATGGAAATTGTAGTCTCAAAACATCTGGAAGGCCGAGTTTGAGGAAGCCTGACCTAAGGAGTGTGGAACTTCTGGCCCTACAGATTCTGTTTTGGATTCCAGCTCCCATTAGCCCCAGGCACCACGGCTAGTGGCAAAGTATGATGGGAATTGTCATCCAGCAGCATCCTAGGCCTAAACATTCTATTATCTGCTTCATGCGTAGATCAGGCTTAAGCCTATTGAAAGCAATATGACTTTTGGATTCTGTAGGACTCTGATATAATGCAACTTCTCACTGAGATAGTAAACCTGCATCTGGGTTATACCACTTCAGACTGCAGAACTGAAATGATAAACTTTACAATTTGAGGGGGCATACCCTATGTACATCTGAATTATTATTATTATTATTAGAATTTATATACCGCCCTATACCCGGAGGTCTCAGGGCAGTTCACAGAAAAAAATCACAACATATATAAAACCAAAATAAAAACAATAACCCAATAACACCCCCCAAAAAAGGATTTATAGGGTGGGTTAGTCTTTGGGAAATGTCTCAAAATATATTTTTATTCTGGGTTTGGCTGTGCACATTTGTTATACTGCTCAAGGCAGACTAAGTTTGCATAGTCAAGCTTATGTAGGGCTCAGCTCTGCATTTTCTTTGGTCAGTTTGTTAAAAGAGATGAGGACTTATAGCGAGATTTATTAATTCAGCTGTGAGGGCTAGAAATGTACATTTTAAAAGTCAACATGAATATTATGGGTTTCCAACTTTCTCAGGGAACCTTGGGGAAAAGGTTCATTTGTGGTTCATTAAGACTGAGGACTGACCTAGACAAGAAACTGTGACCAAAGTCACTTAAATAATGCAGATGGACTCCAGAGGGGGAAAAAATTATGATAAAACTTAATTGAGGAAGCTTAACAAAATAGTGCATAACTTCAGGAGAAAGGAACAGAGAGGTTTTTAATTTCTTACTTCAGACTTGGTAACCCCATGCATCCCACTCTTGGCTAATGGACTTTAACACGGACATAATTAACCCTTAAGTAACAAACTGACTGATCCCTCCTGTGGCATTTCCAACAAAAACAAGCTAAGGCTGAAGCATTTCTACATGTAAACATTCCACATGGTTCTTGTCTCATTTTCCTTTTACCTACTTGTGCCAGTCTTTTTCAGCTGACTTATTTATGGTACCAGTGTCCATGATGCAGAGGCTTGTTCTTTAAGCACCTTTATTAGTGATTGGTGGAAAGCCTCAACTCACTGAAAAATAACTGGGTGATATTATAGAATGTTATATAAAAAGGGCAGTGGCAAAGATTTCAGAAATCTAGGTTTCCCTACGTGAGCCTGGTGAAAGTTATCAATGGACCAAAAGTTTGTGATTTAATAATGTGACTTATTAACTGTAGCCAGATGTAATGTTGTAAGAGGCACCATGTAATAAGAACAGGTGGCCAGTGGATTCCTTAGGCATGGGAACAGCTTGCCAGAAAAAAAGGACAGTGTATTTAAAGTATATATAGTGCTAGGCTAAATATTTATTCAAACACATAAAACTAGAATTTGAAAGCACAGTCCAGCTTCAAATGAAAATTGTCCATGTTTCTCATGGACCCAATGAGAGGGGCACTTGTCAACTAGAAGAACAGAGAAAAGCAGAAATCCTTTTGAATTTCTATTGCTACCAGTATGAGTTGACTAAATAACCCTTTGATTGACTAGAAACAGGGCTGTCTTTAGCATCTGCGCCGCCAGGGTGCAAAGATTTGCCCAGTGCCCCCAAATTTAATTTAACCAAATTTTTAGGGGGGGGCAAACTCAAAGTTGTTGAGCTTTTTTGGGGGGAGGGGAGAAGCCAGAGTTGTTGACCTTTTTTTGAGGAAGAAGATTGCTCACCTGGAACAACGGTGCAGCTGCTTTTGTTTCCTGACTTGTCGGGAATATTTGATGCTACGGTGTAACAGAACGACGGAGGAGGGGGAGGGGACGGTCGCTCCATTGCTTTTCACTGCCACCGATACATTTGCCGCCCCACCGAATTTGCCGCCCCACACCGCACCCCTTGCACCCCCGGGTAAAGACGGCCCTGACTAGAATAATAATAATAATAATAATAATTTATTATTTGTACCCCGCCCATCTGGCCGGGTCCCCCCAGCCACTCTGGGCGGCTTCCAACAAACACTAAAATACATTAAAATATCACACATTAAAAACTTCCCTAAACGGCTGCCTTCAGGTGTTTTCTAAATGTCAGGTAGTTATTTATCTCTTTGACATGGGATGGGAGGGTGTTCCACAGGGCGGGCGCCACTACCGAGAAGGCCCTCTGCCTGGTTCCCTGTAGCTTTGCTTCTCGCAGTAAGGGAACCACCAGAAGGCCCTCGGCGCTAGATCTCAGTGTCCGGGCTGAACGGTGGGGGTGGAGACGCTCCTTCAGGTATACTGGACCGAGGCCGTTTAGGGCTTTAAAGGTCAGCACCAACACTTTGAATTGTGCTCGGAAACGTACTGGGAGCCAATGTAGATCTCTCAGGACCGGTGTTATGTGGTCCTGGCGGCCACTCCCAGTCACCAGTTTAGCTGCCGCATTCTGGATTAATTGCAGTTTCCGGGTCACCTTCAAAGGTAGCCCCACATAGAAACATAGCCAATGAAACAACCAGCAGATTGTTTATTTGAATATGTTGGTCAGCAGTCTGTGGTATTTCTGTGGGGAGAAACCTGAGCACAAAAAGGTAGAAGAAGTCAGTAGCAGGGTCATATGATGAGTCAGGCTCACCAGGTCTAGTCTGAAGCAAGAGTGGCCTGGCATTCTGAGGAACCTCAAGGGGCCGTTAGAGGGGAGATTACCTGACTCTGAAGTGTAACTTTTGTATATACATAACACAGGGTTTGGGCGACATGAGGGGAAGGACAGATCCAGAAAATGAAGCCAAGAAGAGAGAGAGAGAGAGAGAGAGAGAGAGAGAGAGAGAGAAATGTTTATCTCTTGCAAAGGAGAAGGCATGTATGGAAACTCTTCCTCAGGGACTCATGGTGATCCAGGAATAAAGTGAATGGATTAGATACCAGGCCTATCTAATCCATTCATGAATTACAGTTGGGGGTTCTGCCTTAACTCGATGACAACAAGCTGAAGAGGGTTGTTTTTGTCCCCTGCAAACAAAGGCTGCAATGGGGAACTGAATGCAGGCAAGCTTTTTTAAAAAAAAAGAACTCATGAACCCTGCATGGTGCAGTTCTCAAAGCAAGACAATTTTATTCTCATTGAACCCTCCCAGCTGTTGAAAGGGAAGCAGCTTGATGGGGGACATAGGTACAGTATGTGTATTACCTTGGGTCTCAATCTAAAGCAAAACACAAAATAACCCAAATCCAACTAACCAGTTATTTGAAAGGGCAGGGGGAGGAACTGAGTACACACACACATATCCATGTATGTACATGCACACACAACTCTCCCTGGCGAATAGCTGGTTGGTGACATTTCAACTTTTTAAAGGCTATTACACGAAATCTTTAGATCCAGCCCTTGACTTTATAATTACATCTGTAGCACTCACTGATGTATGTGATTTAAATCCATTAAGAATTGCATAATTTTCTACCCAAAACGTAAATGTTACTAGGTATGTAACCTACCATTATTTAGAGGGGGGGGGACCCAGGTCATCTTTCTATATAAACAAAGACCACTTTACATCTTTCTGGTAATATATGCTGTTCTATTCCATTGTACCATTCTGCTGACGTTACAAACCCGTCACATGAATGTTTCAGAGTTAACATACCCATTAGTATTAGCTTCAGAATGAGAAAAATTGCTGCAATTAAGAGAGCCAATGGCCTTTAAAAACAAAAAAACTGGCCAGGCCAATTTTTCCTTTCTCTAGCAAGCTGCCAGCAGAGATGGCTAGAAAGCTGGAAGTTTCAACATTAATTTATTTTAAATAAGTGATTGAAGCTCGAAGTAACTGAAGCTGGGTTTTTAAAACTAAACTTGAGTTCCAGATTCTCCATACATTGTAGGCCAATTCATATGTGTATAAGCCAGGTTTGATTCATAGTGCATTTTGCATTGTGGGGAGGCACTTGTCGAAGTATTTCACTTATTAAAATATTGCAACCGAGCTTAAGACCAGAGCTTTCCAAACTGTGTGTCACGACATGTTAGTGTGTCGGCCGCCGTGTGTCGCACAAACGCTCCTCACTCTCCTCCCGGGGCTGGAAAGAGTTAGTTTAACCTCCGGTTTGCTAGTATAACTGAATTGCTGTGTTGTGAAATGATGCAAAACTGAATTGCTGCGTCACAAAATGATGCATGTCTGAAAAGTGTGTCACCAACCTGAAAAGTTTGGAGAGCTCTGCTTTAGACCAATAGCAGTAGCTACCTGTCATGACGGCTATGTTTATGTCCAGTATCAGTGGTAGTATGCCTCTCAATGCCAGTTGTTGAGGACTATGAGTGGGATAGGGCCCTTGTGCTTCTCTCCTCCGTGTGGGCTTCCCTTGGGCATCTGGTTGGCCACTGTGAGAACAGAATTCTTTGGTCTGATCCAGGAAGGCTCTTCTTTATTACATTTATGTACCACACTTGCCATTGTTGTCAAATCCGTGCTGAGTATCGACACACCACAAAATCTGCAAGGTTGTATCTTTCAAAGGCCAGGAGGATCCAAAGATCTATTTTAGACTGGTAATTCAGATGCGCCTCAAGAGATCATCTACTTTTGTAACAGCAGACCTCTTAAGGATTATTGCAAACCGCTTTTGAAATTACTTTCATTTTCAAAAGCAGTTTGCCATAAGGCACAGAGGCCCCATGGCACCGTTTCAGTAGTTCTTTGGATCCCGGTTAAGCTGGGTGACAACTTTTTAATTTCACAAAGCTCTTTTCCAAGAAGAACATTGTGATTATCGTTCAGATAACAGAAGCCACATTGCACATTCTATCCTTTTCATTGCTGTTGTATTTTGAAATGAGACGTATGTAATTAGATCTGTAATACATAGAATAATTATCCCAGATGGTTTGAATGTCAAGAGAAATGTGCATTCTGCTTGCTTAATGTAATGTTTTACTTTACTTTGTACGTAATTCAGGTGACGACTTGCCTCCAGGTCTTAGATAGTAAGATGATGGCAGCTTTCCTTAGATAGTTTGCCAGTTTCAGTGTTGATGGTTCAATTTCCAGTGCCCACAGGCCTCATAATTAATATAATGTCAATCTTGTGGGAGTCTTCTCTGCCAACAAACCTCTAATGTGACCAGGCATATATTTGTTAATGCTTTACCAAAAGGGGTGGGGAGAGGAAAAGATTCTGAAATTGCTCCTGAAAGTTTAAAGACTGAAGGTAAAGCTTTCATCCTGATCATGACTATCTCTTTCAAAAGCCCAGATGTTGGGAGTTTGTTTTTTGTTTCTTTGCTGGGAAGAATCAAATGTTCCTTTTTCGGCATGTTTTATGCTAAGTTGACTAACTAGGTTTAGACATGTTAACTATATGCAAAATCTGCTTTCCATTGTGGCATATTGTGGGGAGTATTATGTAATGATGATGATGAATCATTATAATGAATTATAATAATAATTGTATACTGCACTATACCCACAGGTCTCAGGGTGGTTCACAGGATATCAGGGGGGTTCATAGAGTATTTGGGGGCTATAGGGAATTGGATGATATTCCTCTGCCCAACGGGGGTAGGAATTTTGAGATGGCCCCTTAGGTGCCAGGAAATTACTTTCATCCAGTTTTTTATTGGTTACCCTGGTGCAGACTACTAATGTCCATCCAATCAGCAACTATGTGCTTGTTTATCTACCTCCACTGACATTTCCTGCACAGAAAGGTAAGAGTGGAAATTCCCTCCCTGCCCTTCTTCCCATGCCAAAGCTGTTGGTGGTTTTATTTTGCAAACTACATCAGTGGCCATTGCCGTCTGTGAACAAATGTCTTGTTACTCAAGTTGGGGACATCACAAAAGCCAGGTAAGGAACGTTTGCAAGAAACTGTGCACCCTGCTGCAATGCCCTGTGAGCTAATAGCCTCCAGGAGTTAAACAGCCCAAAGACAGCACACATTCATCATTCAGATATAGGTATTACTGTGTTAGTTTTCCTGGTTGCATGACTAGTGCTTCTGTCTTGTTTACACTGCAGTACTTGTTGCATTTTGGGTCTGTGGCTTTGGGGTCACAATACCACTATGTCAGGTTAAATTTCACTAGGTGTAACACAACAGCGGGTGGCGCTGTGGTCTAAACCACAGAGCTAGGGCTTGCCGATTAGAAGGTCGGTGGTTCGAATCCCCACGACAGGGTGAGCTCCTGTTGTTCAATCCCAGCTCCTGCCCACCTAGCAGTTCAAAAGCACGTCAAGTGCAAGTAGATAAATAGGTACCACTCCAGCGGGAAGGTAAACGACATTTCCATGCACTGCTCTGGTTCGCCAGAAGCGGCTTAGTCATGCTGGCCACATGACCTGGAAGCTGTCTGCGGACAAACGCGGCTCCCTCAGCCTATAGGACGAGATGAGCGTGCAACCCCAGAATCGTCCGCGACTGGACCTAACGGTCAGGGGTTACCTTTACCTTTACCTTTAACGTAACAGCCAACATCACCAGACATGGTCACCACCCTTTATGCACATGTGTGCTTCTGTTTCCCCATGATTAACCCATGAAAATGAAGGAACAGTATGCTGGGATACTGCCCCAAATGTCATCACATGGCATGGTTCATGAAAACAGTGGCAAATTTCAATGCAAAACTCCTGTGAGGTTCCCAGTCAATGGGGCTGCAGACATATTATTTATTTCGGAATCAGTTATCATCACCAAAATGAGCTCTAACCACCACTAGATTATGCAAATGTCCAGATGTTGCTTTTGTATCATGTGAAAGATCACATAAAACACAAAAATGACCAGGTAAGGAAACAGGAAGATGGAATAAAGTGTTGTTGGAATGCAGCCAGTGAAACAACAGGAGCAACACCCATGTACAGTATGCTGAGACTCATTTCCATTATTCTTACCCTTCCTCAAGCTGCCTTAAAATGGAGAGGAAAACATACTGAAGATTGCAACACATATAGAGACCTCTGGTGGTCTGCCTGCCTCACAGTTATGTTAGGCGTGTGTAGAAGCACATGGGACATGCCGTTTCTCAACAGTGCAAAAAAATGATTGCCACCTTATTTGGAACATCATCCGCTTAGATAAAACCATGTTATTACCCAGATTAAAAGCCATATGTGAGATATGTGTATGTAATATTCAAGTATGGTGTCATTTATTCACTACATATATTTCTGGCTTAGTATTTTCCAATAATGTTAAGATCTTTGAAATATTGTAGCCCGAATTGCTGATGACTTGCATTGCCATTCCAGTTAGTTTGAAGGCCTGGTAATCATCCTACCTGTCATGTAACCATAACAATTTTGTTTTTCTACCATATTTATGCAGTGTGTTAGTTTCTTGCTTAGTCACGCTCCATTCTGTCTCCCAAGAATTGGCAATAGCTAGGAATGTGTAATCCATTAAGCTCTTCTGCATGCCAGCTTCCAATCCAATTTCAACAGGGTTTAAAATACTACAAGCCCAGTTTTGCTCTCCTTCATTGCAAAGTTAAAGAAGTTAGTGGAATCTGAATTCTTGCTGCTCGCTGTCCTGAAAGACACATCTAAGTGAGTTCCTCTCTCTTTGGATATATAATAATAATAATAATAATAATAATAATAATAATAATAATAATAATTTATTATTTATACCCCGCCCATCTGGCTGGGTCTCCCCAGCCACTCTGGGCGGCTTCCAAAAGAACATTAAAATACCATAATCTATTAAACATTAAAAGCCTCCTAAACAGGGCTGCCTTCAGATGTCTTCTAAAGGTCTGGTAGTTGTTGTTCTCTTTGACATCTGAAGGGAGGGCATTCCACAGGGCGGGCGCCACTACCGAGAAGGCCCTCTGCCTGGTTCCCTGTAACTTGGCTTCTCGTAGTGAGGGAACCGCCAGAAGGCCCTTGGCCACTGGACCTCAGTGTCCGGGCAGAATGATGGGGGTGGAGACGCTCCTTCAGGTATACTGGACCGAAGCAGTATATATATACCGGTATACTGTAAGTGAGATGAGCACACCATTATTGAAGTCACAGAAAGCCAAGCCCTCTCACTGTGCCTTCACTGCATTTCCAATGTGCATGTATGGGGTACTTTGTTACAACATACTGTTGTTTCTCAAACCATCATCATGTCAATTGGAGTCCTTAAGCCCTCCCTAATTCATTTCTAGCCAAGGCGTGAACACATCTGCATAGGGTCAAGACATCCCAGCCCATTTAACACCCCCCCTCTGTACACAAACAGAAAGGAATTGAAGCCCTGCTGATGTGAACAGCTGGGGGAGGAATGCTATGAAACACACTGAAGGAAAAAACAACAATTTCGTTGTGCGTGTGCCCCAATTCTTCAACACAATTGAAAGTGGCATAAATGTGAGATGTTAAGGCACTGGAAACAATTCAAGAATTTGGACAAGTGGCAGGATTCAAGTTAAATAAGACCAAGACGAAATTATTGGGGGGAAACTTGACACTGGAAGAAAAACAGATGATTGAGGAAAAAACAGGACTTGGTTTCGTGAAAAGGGTGAAATACCTAGGGGTGAATCTAACATCAAAAAATCAGAACCTATACAAAGACAATTATGAAAAAGTTTGGAATGAAATCAAGAGAGACTTGGAAATTTGGAATAATTTAAAGTTGTCATTGTTAGGACGTATAGCTGTAATCAAAATGAATGTGCTACCAAAATTGTTATTCTTGTTTCAATCACTACCGATTATTGATAAGACGGAACCATTTAAGAACTGGCAGAAGGATATATCAAGATTTGTCTGGCAGGGGAAAAAACCCAGAATTAAATACAAGATTTTAACAGATGATAAGAAGAGAGGGGGATTCTCACTGCCAGACTTAAATATCTACTTTGAAGCAGCTGCATTCTGCTGGTTGAAAGAATGGTTCCTGCTGGAGAACGCAGATGTGTTGGATTTGGAAGGTAGTGACAATGTGTTCGGATGGCATGCTTATTTGTGGTATGACAAAATAAAGAGTCATAAAGGATTCAAGTCACATATAATTAGAAAAGCTTTGTATAGAGTCTGGTACAAGTATAAAGATTTGCTAGAGAAGAAAACACCCAACTGGATTTCACCCTTGGAGGCCAAGGCCCACAAAAGACTGAACATGGAAGTTAAATTTCCTAAATACAGAGACATTATAATACAGGAAGGAGACAGTGTCAAGTTGAAACCATTTGAACAGTTGGAAGGAAAAGTAGCGAATTGGCTACAATATCATCAAATCAATGAACTATTTAAACAGGATAAGAAACTTGGTTTCCAGACAGAAAAATCAAGATTGGAAACAGAACTGCTAGAACCCAAAACAAAAAATTTGTCTAGAATGTACAACTTGCTGCTGGAATGGCATACACAAGATGAACTGGTGAAATCTGCTATGATAGACTGGGCACAAGATGTAGGGCATAATATAATGATGGCTGACTGGGAGAGACTATGGAGAAGAGGGATTAATTTTACAGCCTGTAATTTTTTAAAAGAGAATATTATGAAAATGATTTATAGATGGTATCTAACTCCAGTCAAGCTAGCCAAAATCTATCATTTGCAGGATAAGAAGTGTTGGAAATGTGAGAAATCAGATGGGACATTCTACCATATGTGGTGGTCGTGCCCGAGGGTTAAGGCCTTCTGGGATCTGATATATAATGAACTGAAGAGAGTGTTTAAAAACACATTTGTTAAGAAACCAGAGGCCTTTCTCTTGGGAATGATCCACCACGAGTTACTTAAAGAAGACCACACTTTATTTATGTATGCCACAGCAGCGGCAAGGATTCTGATTGCAAGATATTGGAAGACAAAAGAACTACCAACGGTGGAAGAATGGCAGATGAAAATGATGGACTATATGGAACTCGCAGAATTGACCGCAAGAATCCGGGACCTGAGGGAAGAGGCGGTGGAAAAAGACTGGAAGAAATTCAGGGAATATATGAAGAAACATCTTAAAATTTAGAATTTGTAACTGTTCTTTTTATTGCTGAGTAGAAATAACAGTTTATAGAGTGGTTAAAGATTGATAAGATAAAAAAATGTATATAAATAAGTAGAATGATGATAGATAATAAGTAAAAGAATAAGAAATTAGAGGAAGATTAGGAAATATGTTTAAGATATTAGAAATATGTTTAAGGAAATATGTTTAAGATATGTTTAAGATATTAGATTAAGGAAAATAAGAAGTAATATAATGTGTTTAAGGAATAAGAAATAGATTTGAAAATGAATAGAAATTGCTAAAATGAAGTCACGATGCAACGTTTAAGGAGAGAAATGGGGGAAGTTCGCTAGACAATGTTAGAGAAATATGATTATTAGGAAGTTAATCTATTAACTGTTTTTTTTTTGTAGGGGGAGGGGAGGGGTTGTTTGGTGTGTATGTTTTGTATTTGTTTCTATTTGTTTGTGTAGAAAAATCCCTAATAAAAATTATTTTGAAAAAAAAATAAAAAATAAATGTGAGATGTTAAGTATGAACCCCATGTTTGATGTGTCAGATATTCAGTTTGTGGGGTGCTGCAAAACATTGAACCCTCCCCCCCAAAAAAAAACCTGCTAAACTTTAGCACAGGCTTGCAGAGGACCCCAAATTTTGGGGTTTGTAGTTAATGGTACCATAAATGTGGTTCTAAGATAGCCTTCCAACCAGGTACCAGCCAATCTCAGACCTCTTTTAGTTTCGGTTTCTGCGTCATGCCTCTTAAGCCAGAATCAAATGTTTCTATGCCCCTGTGCCTTTCATAATAGCCCTTTGCTGCATCACAAGAAGAGGTCAACAGATGTAGCTTCTGTTGCCATTGCAACATAAGAAACGAGACCTCTTAGACATTTCCGGGCCACAAAAGTATTCGAGGCACAGGGCTCCTCCATGACTCATGAGTTGTTTATTCCTATTTTGATAACAGATCTGGCTTATGGCAGGGAGTCCCATGGTATCCATTTGTAATTTGAGAAGCAGTTGCCACGAGCCTCATGCTCTTAGGGAATGTGGAAACGAGGCTCATGTAGGAAGGCTGAAGCAGGAGAGCTAGCAATATGCCATTTGTAAGGCGCACATCTGCTGCGAACCATTGCATAGCTTTCTCTAGACTGCCTTAACCCAGAGGCCATTTTAAATGATATGTTTCCCTGGCAATTATCCTCCCGACAACAATGTGATTATGTCAACTTTAGAGGCAGGCAGTTCAGCGCTCTCTAAGCACCCTGTTCTTGTGTGAGCTCCTCTGGAAGGGATGGGGGTGTGAGGAACAGAGCCCAAAGCACAATTTATATTAAATACAACATGAAAAGCAAAATTAAGACATGGGGAATTACACGCCAGTTTGAAAGCCCCATGAGGACTGTTTACATTTTTCAAAATCAAAGAAGTAATGGATCACAGGGCTACTGTTTCCCCCCAAATAACCACTTGTGAAAGGGATTATTCTTTATAACATTTTAAAATTATATTCTACATTCCCCCAAAATGCATTTGTGATTAAAATCTCTTTCAATAGGCTACAACACATACCATTCTATGCAAATTATATCCTGGGTTTATCGTTCTCAACATCTGCTCTTGCGGATTGTGATAATTTTACCCCAGAATGTTTTGATATAAAAAAGGAGCGATCATTGAGAACAAAATGACTTTTTCTTCACTTGGCCAGAACTCTTAGCATGGGAAACCTATAGATGTACAATGTGATACCTTTCGATTGATATTTTGAATGTTTTGATATTTTGAATGATAAAAGATATTTTGAATGTTGATCAGTGCCTTGCATTTACTTTCATAAACTGCAGTTTTTCAAAACAAGTGAACTAACAATAGTTTTGTTTTCAAATGTCGAATAAGTAACTGCTTCTTTTTAAAAATCCAAGTTGCCTTTTTTCAATTCATGGGAATTAATATAAATTCCTTGCTTCTGACTTCTAAGGAAATATCTGTTGAAAAACCTGTAATTTGAGGTAAGGGATTTGAATGTGCACACATGCCTTCTTTGAAAGACATCTTTTGATCTTCTGGAGGTCTCTGTTATTATTTGCACATGTTTACACTATGTTCACCATATTCAATAGAAGGAAACCATATCTTTTAAAAAATCAGCCAAGAAGGAGATCAAGGAACACACTTTCCTATATATTACTGCATTCTGTAGGCCATCGGATAATGGTTCTGTTCATTAAAAAGTACCATTAAGAAGTACCATTCTGTAATGTTTATGGAATTATTTGCTCCAGTTTTGGAGCAAAACTCACCAAAATGACTCCACTCTTTGTCTGCATGACAAATGCTAATCTACTTTAGCAGGATGATGAACCAGGATTTGGTTACATTCTTCCTCCAGAGGTTTCTCTCTCTCTATCCCCTCCCCATTGCCCTCACATGTCTGTGAAAGCATTATTGCTAATCCTCACAGGAAGTACTAGAAGGGGACAGGTTTGGTGGTGTTGTAAGACAGCTGTTTCCCTAACAGGTCTGTCTCTTAACAGGTTAACCTGCTCAAATATATGGGGTTATTGAAACAGACAAGATTCCAAGGACTACAGGCAGATTACCTGTTAGGGGTAGCATATTTACACTTAGATATTTACACTAACCCCCCAGCTGTTAGAGAATCAGTTCAAGCAATCATTCTGGGGGCTTTCTTTGCTGGTCCTGATCAACTGCACATGTATTGAAAGGGTTATTTAATGTTCACAACATCTCAGGACTACATCCCTACACTGCTACAGACAGATTCAATTGGAATTTTGCAGCGGCAAAATGAATCAAATTTTGTGGAAGAATAAGGTAGCAGAAATACGCATGTTCCCAAAGGGGTCATCTGAATTGCCTTGATCCAGGTCACTGAAAAAAATATTCACGCGGGCATATGAAAAGAGTCTTCAAAGTTGCATCAGGTCTTTTGTAAATGCAACATTGTTTATATAATATGCAATTATATGATGTACGATTACTCTGGTCTGCTAGTGGCATCGATCGTTTACCCATCAAAATTATACAACCCACCAGACACTGTGGTTGGGCAAATTATTAGCAGGGGCATCTAGTTGACTACTGTGGAGAACAAGATGCTGAACAAAATGGACCTTTGGCCTGATTCAGCAGCAGCAATCACAATCACAATCACAATAATAAATCATTTCTACTCCGCCCATCTGACTGGATTGCCCCAGCCACTCTGGGCGGCTTTCTTTTTTACATTCTGATTTAGGAGCAAAGCTTTTTTCCGCTAGAAATCAGTTCCGGTACCTCTCAGGTGGGCGCCATTGCCATTATAAGAGAACAACAAAGGCATTCATGGTGAGTTCTGATATCTCTTTTTTCTAGAAAAATAGCCCTGCTTAGGAGCATTTTGGAGTTGCTCTTTCCACCACATGCTTATTCTTTTGCTCAATACATTTTCCTCCTAAATCCTCTCCTCAGTTATTGGGATTGGAGGCCTAGGTGGTAATATATTTACACACACCGATCCAGAGGTTCTTGAAGGTGTACGCAAGCTCCAGTTTCCCCATTTGAAGACTTCCTATCACTTGCACTCCACATACACTTCACAACCTTTCTTTTGCAGATTGGATGCCTTAGCTGAAAGGGATGATGAAACCCACACATAAAAGTTTTTCGTGGGCACCCCATGGCACATATACTGTGCAGTGTAGCACCCTGGGTGGCACTATTCCATGTTGGAGCACCCTGTGCCATCAGAAATAAAGGCTCGGCTGTCTGAAACAAAGAAATCCCCAAGTAGTTGGTTACGTTTTTCATCTGAAGGTAATCCTCACAAGGCAATATTTATGGTATTTCCCAGGATCAAATTACATTATTATATGAGCTTTAAATTAAGCTTCTATCCATGACCTTTAAGATGGCCAGTTGCAATTACCCTTCCCAGATGATGGTGGGAAGCTTGAGCCCCCTATGTGGAACTGAGTGAGTTGGATGAGATTTTAGTATGTAATCAAGTATAGATTCATTTAGCACAGCTGTTCAATGGAGCATCTAACGTGGGGTTATCACAAGGAATGCCCTTTTTCCCTTTAAAACAAAATGAGTGTTTATAGTAGGAGGCCCAGCTTGTTGGTGTCAGGAAAACTAATAGAAACATTTATGGATGGTGGGTTTTTTTGTTTTTTTGTTTTGTTTTAACTGACTATATAGAAAAATATAATGTGATCTTCTGGGTCAATGTATTCAGTGACAAAGGGGGGGGAAACAAATCAGTGACTTTTATTTGTTGCTTGCAATTTTATTTCTAGCAACTTTAATCTCACAGGGCAATAGGCTTTCTTGAGACCAAGAGTGGCTAACTAAGAAAGGCTGAGAGACAAAAAGGTATGTAGACGAGAAGGTAGAGACATCGTTTTCCATTCTGATCATTCAGGACTGTCACAGACAATGATTACCTGACAGCAGTAGACCATAATACTTATTATTATGGAAGCAATCCAACAGAAGAGACCCATGTAGCAGGGGATCAACCAACATCCTCTATCACCTGAGGACATGTCTTGAGGAGTAGCAACTTTCTGGTGGTGAAAAGATTTGATACTTAAGAATAGAGAGATGAGGTTTTGTGCACCAGATGATGACTGAAGGCTGTAGATCTCAATTCATGGGTGATTGAGTGTATGTATTTAGTAGTGGTAAAATAACAACAACAACAACATCCTGCCCATCTGACTGGATTGCCCCAGCCACTCTGGCTGGCTTCCAACAAAAATCATATCTAAGTAAATAATATCTAAGTTAATTTTCAAGACATTTCAAGGAGGGTCTCCTTGAGGTGAGGATGATATGGATGAAGGCAGTCCACATGGCTCAGGCAACGTTGTCTAGGGGTCCGAATGAGCATCTTAAATGGGAACCAGCACTAGATTCAGACACTCAAAACTGGCTGTCTGAAGAATCGGGTTCCAGGGAAATGCCGTCTCTAGACCAAGGCTGTAAACCACCTTGCATTCTGAAGTGATTGCATTTACTTTAGAGCAAACTGTGCCAGAGAGCTCTGTAATAGGCACCTCACTGTTCTAAAGTACTTTATAGACCAGGCGCTGCGTTTTCTTCAATACCCCTTTATTTTTGAAATGTCTGACCAGACTAGGAAATGGGACAATAAGATACTGCAATTTTACAGTATTTATTGGGGCCAGACAGGTTCCACAACGTGAATGCCAGCAACAGATTGAGATGGGGATAACTGTCGGGTTTTGTGATTTCAAAGAGCAAGTTTCCATTACTTCTCTATCCCAGCATGCCTCTCTGTGCAAACTTTTGCACTAGGCACAGGTCTAATCTAAGGTGCTGCTCAGGGGCTTCTCCCAAATACCCCACTGAGCCAATTTTGGGGGCACGGGGCAGGGAGAGAGAGAGAGAGAGAGAGAGAGAGAGAGAGAGAGAGAGAGAGAGAGAGAAGGGCCTTTGCACAAGCGGGAAGCCCTTCCGTGGGGTTTCCGCTGATGAGGTTTCTTAGGTGAATCCTGCCCAATGCAACTTACAAGAAACATTTAAGCTTTGTTGTTTTAAGGGCGACTGATGAAAAGTTCTGTTGCACTTTTATGTATAGCTATTTGTTGGAAACTGGCCCAATGCATTGCCCATGAATGCCCTTTCATTTTCTAAAAAAATAATAATAATACTCCATTTGACTTTTGCTGCCGCGCAACTTTTTCTGTCCTAAAAATATGTCCTGATTACATGTCAAGCATCTCTTAAAGCAGATGTTCCTTCATGGCCTCTGCTGATTCCTTCTGTGCAATAACAAAAAAAATGTTTTTACTGTCCTTCCTTTTGGTCCAGAAGGTAATAATTATTTTCTGTCCATGAGGTTGGTCTTTTTTATGCTGCTCGGGGAAGGTATGCATATTGTAAAAATGGATCTGCATCTTTTCTTATACTGCCCTTGGGTCAAAGAAATGAGAAATAGAAAGATACATTTCTTACGAAGGACAAATTAACTGTAGGACCTCATATGTCATTAGAAAGCTTTTGGCCCTTCAGTTACTGCCCTTGGCTATGGGACAATTTTAAATTCTTAGGAGGTCTTCTCAGCTACCACAAACACAGCACCAAGTTTGTTTGTTTTTACCCTTTCTTTTTAATAAGCATAACTAATTGTGTTCAGATAGCACATACTAGGAACCAGATTGTTCTTTAATTAGTACAACTACCAAACAAATAAGTCAAAGAAATGTATTTTATATTCCTCTTCTTCTTTGGCAAACACTTGTAGCTGAGTAAGATTGTCTTCCATAAACATGGTTTTAACAGTGAGTCCGTAAGTGACTGTGGAGGCCAATTCTAGATCCACATGTCCTTCCACAGTGGGGACATAGGTTTCTGGGCGGGAATTGATTATGGTGAGGGTTTGCCAAGTGTGCCTTCCTCTTAGCACATTTCTCCCTTTCGTCCTGAGTTTGAGCGTCTTCAAAATCCATTACACCTTTGGTAAAGGCTATTCTCCAATTGGAGTGCTCGCAGGCCAGTGTTTCCCTGTTGCCAGTGTTTATACTACATTTTATTAGATGTGCCTTTATTATTATTATTTTTAAAATAATATTTATTGGGTTTTCAACAAAAAAAACAGGAAAAAAACTTAACATAATACATAATACAAAATACAAAAAACCAAATACACAAACACAAACATACATCATAACTTCCCTTTTCATCTTGTCTAATCATATTGGGGTGACTTCCTCAAGCCCCCCCTGTTGCGTTTCATTGTCAATCATCTTTAGTAATTTCCTCTCATCTTTCAATATTTTCTCTTATATTACTTATATTCTCAACTTATATTCATTTTAACCATAAATCATACATATACATCACTTAATCCTATTTTTCTATTCTGTAAGCTGTCAGTTCTTCCAACTTTTTTCTATCTTTAAATCTTACAATAGTCTTTTAAATATACTTTAAATTTCTTCCTTTTTAAAAAAATAATTTTTATTAAATTTTCAAACAAATTTTCAAACAAATTTAAATTTCTTCCAGTCTTGTTCCACCGTGTCCTCCCTCTGGTCACGTAGTTTCCCGGTCATTTCGGTGAGTTCCATACAGTCTATCATTTTCATCTGCCAGTCTTCTATCGTAGGTAGTTCCTGTGTCTTCCAGTTTCTTGCAATCAAAATCCTAGCTGCTGTTGTAGCATACATTAAAAAAGTTTGGTCTTTCTTGGGGACCTCCTGATTCACAATTCCAAGTAAAAAAGCTTCTGGTTTCTTAACAAATGTGTTTTTCAACACTTTTTTCATTTCATTATAAATCTTTTCCCAGAAAGCTTTTATTCTTGGGCAAGTCCACCACATATGATAAAATGTCCCTTCGACCTCTTTGCATTTCCAACACTTATTGTCCTGCAAATGATAGATTTTAGCAAGTTTGACTGGGGTCAGATACCATCTATATATCATTTTCATAATATTCTCTCTTAGCAAATTACATGCAGTAAATTTGACTCATTTCTTCCAAAGTCTCTCCCAGTCCTCCATCATGATGTTGTGCCCAGCATCCTTGGCCTTGAGAGAGTCTTTAAACCTCTTATGTTGACCACCAACAGTACGCTTTCCATTTCTAGTTTTGGAATAGAGTACCGGTAGTTGCTTTGGATAATCTGGCATCCACACAACTACCAAACAAATAAGCCAAAGAATTGTATTTTATATTATAACCTCTCTCTCTACATATATGTTATAGACATAATGTAACAATGTTTGTACATCCATTTATGACAAGTCTTCTTGGCCGCTGATTAACCTCAACCATATGATAATAGGTGTTTGAGTACCAATAACTGACACTATCTCAAATTAAACTTTTGCCCCTGCTCCTAGTGAAGTGCCTAAGTGAGCTGGTTTCTTTGCTGTCTGCTAGCAGCACATCACAGATCAGCAACGACAATGAACAGATGGAGGATGTGTTGAAAAGAGGACCAGAACATAAAATCTCAATCGATCACTTAAAAGTTGCATCACTGACTTCTAATATAAGGCACCATATTTTATAGATCGGGGTTTGAGAAGTGGATCTGGCCAGCTGCAAAATAATATTTTTCTGTTGCACGGCAGCAGAAAAAGGGGTGTGTGGGTGTAAAACATTTTGGCTGCAATAGGACAAGGTTCACCCAAAAAAATGTGGTTCACCCCAAATGACTCTGCGGTCTGGTGGGCCTAATTAGGTCCACAGGCCAGAGATTTTTCACTTTATTTCTCATTAAAATTAACTTGAGGGGAAATCTAAATACTCTGAGCTTAGAATATAGATGGGCCTAGATCCAGCTTCAACATGACATTTATTTTAGTGGTATTTCTCTGGAACACTTCCCACAGAAAGGAGGGCAGGAACATGTGGAAAATATTACAGTGGACTAAAAAATAAAAAAATCTGCTTGAATTTGAGATGTAGAGATCTGCAGAACACCAGATTCCTATAAATTCTTATTCCTTGGAATTTTCAACAAAATAGATGAATTTTTCATTCCTCATTCCATGGAGGAAAACATTGTGGCAGAGAGCTAGTCTTTAAAGCAGGTGTGGGTAATGTGTCCCTCCAAATGTTGCTGGACTAGAATCCCCATCATGCCTGATAATTGGCCATGTTGACTGGGGCTGGTGGTAGTTGGAGTCCAGGTTGATGGCCTCAGGTTCTCCACCACTACTTCAAAAATGCTAAATAGAAAAAGAGGAAGAAAAGGAGAAAGGAGGGCGGGTCCAGAGGATCCAGTTCCTGGGCCTCCCCCCACCCAAAGTTGATAAGGGAACCACTCAATATCCAGCAGCAACATTGTGTGTGCAACATCGAGAAGAAGAAGAGTTTGGATTTGCCAACCTGCTTTATCACTACCCGAAGGAGTCTCAAAGCAGCTAACATTCTCCTTTCCCTTCCTCCCCCACAACAAACACTCTGTGAGGTGAGTGGGGCTGAGAGACTTCAAAGAAGTGTGACTAGCCCAAGGTCACCCAGCAGCTGCTTGTGGAGGAGCGGAGACGCAAACCCGATCCCCCAGATTATGAGTCTACCGCTCTTAACCACTACACTACACTGGCTCTCATCGAGACATTGCTTCCCCCCCCACCCCCATCGCAGGCCAAAAGCCAGCACCAATGGGCAGGTACAACAGTCATTCTGAAGTTTATGATTACCATTTGAATTGATGTACAGTGGTAACTTGGTTCTCAAACTTAATCCATTCCGGAAATAATAATAATAATAATAATAATAATAATAATAATAATAATAATAATAATAATAAATTTTATTTATACCCCGCCCTTCCCAGCCGAAACCGGGCTCAGGGCAGCTAACAACAGTAAAATTACAATAAAGTATAAAAAGAAAAACCGTTAATTAAAATACAGATCCGTTCCAAAACCAAAGCGTTCCAAAACCAAGGCGTGCTTTCCCATAGAAAGCAATGCAAAACAAGTTAATCCGTTCCAGACTTTTAAAAACAACCCCTAAAACAGCAATTTAACATGAATTTTGCTACCCATAAAATCAAAGCAATAGTCAATGTACTGTACTATAAAATAAAATAAAATAAAATAGTATTTTAGATGATAAAAATTAAAATTAATTTTTTTTCTTACCTGCACTGATAGTCATTGTTTGGATAGGGGGCTTTTATCCATTTCTGCAGTCACACAATTAATCAATCAGTAGCCGAACTGGGTTTCACACAGTCACAAAAATAAATTAACTGAAAAAGCCTCAAAAACGTGAAATAAATAGCAAAAACAAAAAGCGCCAAACCTAATCCGTTCCGGAAGTCTGTTTGACTTCCGAAATGTTTGAAACTAAGGCACAGCTTCTGATTGGTGCAGATGCCCCAGAAACAATAGCCGACAACCACATCGGATGTTCAGCTTCCGAAAAACATTCAAAAACCGGAACACCTACTTCCAGTTTTTCGGCATTTGGGAACCAAGGCGTTTGAGTACCAAGGTGTTTGAGAACCAAAGTACCACTGTATCTGCTTTTGCATAGTATAGGAGCTAAGAGCTTGAGGTATAGGCCAGGAAATCTCCAGCTGTGAATGCAGTAGCTGACCTTAGCCAAGCCGCAAGCCATTGTTTTCATTCAGTGTCACTGCCCCTCCTGCCTCTTCACTTTGAGGAAAACATTTCTGGCATATTTTTCAGGGTTACACTATTCATTATAGAGATAGTGTATGTGTTGTGATTTGAGTACATGATATGTAGCATATTAGTGCTCTGTATTATTAATATCAGCTTCAGTTAATGCATGCATAAATGCAGCTAATTCCACCAGATTTAAATTCTGCAGTGAGCCTGAAGAGAAAGTGGTGACATGTAATCATTATTTTGCACACTTTCCACCCACACACAAATACATACAATTGCCCTACTATCCATATCTCTGGCTGCCAGATCATAATTCTGGGGGGGAAATAAGGGACATTTATGGAGCTCCAGTGCTTATTTTCTACACTTACTTGCTCTGGAAGAAGAAAACATTACATTCCATCTACATCCCTGAAAAAAGGAGACATGATAAATTATGGGGATTGAAATAGCAACAAAATGTTATTAAATACACTTAAGGACCTGCCAACAGGTAACAGATTCTTTGTGAACAAAATCCAAACAGTGAGAGATCCTATAAATCAGAGGCATGGGAGTGCTCTTCCTGCACCTCAAATTTTAGAATGTGCTCCCTCAACTCATGGTCTCAGAGCAGTTAATTCCCTACTCCAAGCCTTTCCTAGCTGGCATATAAACTGTGTTGAGGAGATTCTTGCCACCTCACCACCACCAGAGGTGGATTAAGGAAGCACAACCGGTTCTCCCACATTGGATGCCACAACAATGACTTAGAACAGAAGGCGAGAAGTGGGGGGTGCCAAGTTTTAGCATCACACAGGGCACCGCTGGAATTTGAAAGCCCAAAGTCCACCGCTGCCATCACGCCTCCAGCACTCTCACATTGGGTTGACCAAGAAGGGTAAAGTTGACCCACCCTCAGAAAGCTCTCCTGTTCCCACCCTTGAGCCCCGTGGCATTGATGGATAGGTAGAAGGAACACCCCAGTCTTAATCTCCCAGAAGGAACTTCAAGGTGCTCAACAATTCTTTCCCCTTCGCTCCCTTTCCACCCTAATCCTGCACTGCATCTGCCAAGTAAGATGAAAGAGCCCAATACTTTGACTAACCACCACCAAGCCGGACCAGTGTGATGTAAGAGGGAGGAGAACCTAAATAGTCTAAGGCTGATCAGGATCTAAGGTGGGGAAATGGCCCAAAATTTTAATTGGCAGCTGGAAAAACTGTGAGGGTGGGTAGGAGGTTGCCTGTCCAAAAATGTGACTGAGAAGGATGAGGTGGAGTCACACTATAAAGCCAACTGTGCTCCTTCCGCTACTCCCAGCTGAGGAAAACTAACATCTCCACATAGAGCGTTGAGTGCAAAACTCCACCAGCTCAGATGATATTAATGCTCCGCTTGCCATGAAAATAAGGCTTCCATGATATGCAGCTGTGCAGTTCTTAACATATGTGTGTTATATACTAATAAATTAACACATTTCAACCTCTTTTTCAGACCTGGAGTGACTGTGAGAGAACGCCCCTGTAATAAAATATTATCTATGTAATGGTCATAAGAGCCATTTATGACAACCCTCAATATATCTATTTAGAATCAATTTAAATATAATAAGCTGTAAAACTGCTGAAATGAATCAGCACCAACAGGGTGGTTTACACTATATGAATTAAGCACTGTTTCATGGAGAACGGTTTATTACAACTTTGTTATGGCTTTGCTTTGTGGGGGAATTAATATGACACTGCCTTTTCCTTCTGAGTGCTTGTTCATGTCTAAATAAAGTACTTTTTAAAGAAAAACAGAAAAGGCATCATGATCTCATGATGAATAAAGTCATCAGTGAAGACTTTATTAAGGCATTTCCTTTTAATTCCTGATTCCTGTCAAAATCCAGTCATCTAAACAGTAATACTGATTCAGTAGTTATGCTTATAAGTATAAACTCTTCCAAAAAATAGTGGATTCTTAACAGGGGCCGAGTGAGCAGTTTTGCTATAGGTTAGTTTATAGGCAAATGTCTATGTTAAGGATATGGCCTTGAGGCACAGTGCGAAATTGTCCTTTTCCCTCCTTCTCAATGTTTCCTATAAAAATACTACCCGTAGAGAAGGAACAACGGTGACTTTGAATTTTCAGATTTGGATTATTGCCAGACTTCTGGTTTTTTCCTTGTCAGCTGCAGTGTTGCCGTCATGATGCATGTTTCTAAAACTTTGGCCTGACTTCTGAAGTGCAGAAAATTGGAGGAACTGGCTATAGGGGAAACTGTATTAACACTCATATTCTGAAGCAAGACCCATTGAGTTCAGTGGGATTTATTCCCAGGGTAACTCTGTATAGGATCACATCCTCAAAATATAATGTTGCTGTGCCATCTAAAACACAAGTTATTTATATATGCTGTAGGAAATTAGTTTAGAGTTCCCATCTTGGATTTAGCTGTGTCTGATGAGGAGTGCAATATCTGCTTGGTAGATATTTTACATGTAGCCATAGTTGCCGGACACTTTTTTGATCAAGCCATTCCAGATTTCTAAAGCAAATTTCCTCCAGGAAAAAAATACATTTCCTCAGTGTCCTGGCAGTGACTGACAAAGATACACATGGATTTCGTTTATTCTTGTCTGCCTTTGGTTTTAAAATTTTATACATGGCCTGAGGGCACGACTTTGATGCTGCTTTTAATATATCTGTACGTAAATAAAGAAGTCATACATACATTTGGGGGGGGGGAATGAAGTATAAATCAAGGTCGAAATGTTTTTAATGACAGTTTTGGAAGTGGGATTATGTTTCACCACTTGTAGTTGTTGTCTGCTTCAGCTCAAGAGATTTCCATTTTGTGGGCCATGACCAAGAGTTTAGTTACATTGTGAAACTGTATAACTGTAAAGACACAAGCCTAAGAGCTGTGAAACAGTTTTCACAGCATCAACATTTCATCTTCCCTCCTGGGACTATTAAAATGAACCAAAGGTCAATTGTATGCCAGTGACACATCTGTCTAAGCCAAGGCTCCTTCATTAACTCCAAGCATGACAAATTCAATTGTCCCACTAACGCTCTCAATGGATAACCAAACAATATTTTAGAGTCGGGAAGGGGGTTGGTTTTTTGGTTTTGTTTTGAAGACAATAACCAAAAGCGTATGTGGAGGGATTTTTCTTAGTTTTCCCTGATCCACCTTGCTAAGTGGGTGGGCCTTCTCTTCCTAATATGCTTTCCATTGCACATCCAGAGTACATTCCGAGTATAAGAATATGATCTCTGTAATGCCTCCAAGGTCAGCGATGCTGGGAGTGATCTTCTGAGAAAGCACTGTTCATTCAATTTGCAGATGCCTGAAAGTAATCTGAACTATCACCACACCCATTTTGTTTTGTTTTGTTTTTGCAAAACCCTGGAACATTTTCTTGGACTCAGGGGGAAGCTGCAACTATTATTTCTTTTGTGGAATAACTTACTTTGATCGTACGGCCCCAGTCCTTTCCATAACCTCTTTATTGAAAATGTAGGAGGTGTCCCGGAAGATGCCGGAACTGTGCAAAGATTTAAAAAATTTCCAGTCACATTTGAGCATTCAACAGTGCTATGTAGTGCTATGTAGTAGCCTATGTTGGTGTTCAACTGACAAGGAATAGAATTGAGGCAAATTGTTACACTGAAGTGGGAAAATAAATGTGTGACACACTTATGGGTCAACTGTGACCCATCTAAAGTATGAAGTCATGTGTGCTCCTGTCTTCTTCTTCTCTCTTCTTTGGCAATCACTCATAGCCGAGTAAGATTGTCTTCCATGAACATGGTAACATAGATGGGCATCAGAAGCGGGGATGAATTTATTCCATTCTGCATCAGTTTCACATGCACTCATTCACAGTTCATTCCCGTTTTTGTGGATTGTTTAAAAAGCACAAAAATCCATTCAAATTATGCCCGTTTTGCAGACCGTCTTCTAATATATGGATTTTTGTAAATTCCCCATAAAATAAATATTTTGTGCACATTTTTGAACCAAAATGTCATTGCCAAATCCAGAGAATTGCGCAATCCCATTGATAACGGTATCCCAGTCTGCATATGAGTCCAGGATTAGATAATTAGGTTGGTTCATTTTGGTTTTATTTATTTATTTACTTAGTTTTTATTGCTTTCTTTATTAACATTTATATACTGCTTGATTGTTTTACACCTCAGAATGCTTTGCAAAAGAATAAAGCAATGAAATTATCAGTAAAAACCATTATTTAAAACATTCATAAATGATGAAAATCAATGATAAGCAAAACTCAGATTAAAATGCACCACAGGCTTATCTAAACAAAAATGTTTTTAGCAGGTGCTGAAAAGAGTACCGTGAAAAGTTCCTGCCTGCTCTCTGTAAGCAAGGAGTGGTAAAGTGGCAGAGTAAAAGATTGGTTTATTACAAATGCAAAATGAGTACGGTATTTGGTGTAACTGTGCCAGTTCTGCTTTAAACATGTAAACCAAATTAGCAATTCACAGATCTCAGCATCTTCTTTGAACATTACACCAGAAGTGGAAAAAAGCAGAAACACGAGTTAGTCATACCCTCCTGGTTTCTATATAACATCTGAAGCCATTGTCAGCCTCAGTCACCATAGACAGAGGGGGAGAGGGAGAGAGAGAAGGAGTCAGAGCATTGGCCCAACAAATAAGCTTCCTGGGGGAAACTCCTGGATGAAACCCTGGAGAGATGCTGCGAGTAAGTATAGTCAGTGTTTTGCTAGATGAACCAATGATGTGACTTGCTATAGAGTGGCTTCATTCTTGCGGCTTCTGAACACAGACAAAATTACCTTGAGGGCCCTCATGTTTGGTACATT
Organism: Darevskia mixta; assembly: GCA_034641385.1. Taxonomy (NCBI): domain Eukaryota; kingdom Metazoa; phylum Chordata; class Lepidosauria; order Squamata; family Lacertidae; genus Darevskia; species Darevskia mixta. The sequence goes on from JAWWNH010000105.1 coordinate 6,480,433, forward strand.
CAAGTTTGCATGAATAGCAGCTACTCTCAGAGAGTTTAAGAGGCTTGCCTTATCCACTCAACGCCGTGACAAGTAGCAGCAGTGCTCCTAGAAGATTCGGGAGAAAAGGGAGAGGTGGGCAATCTATATGAACAGTGACATAAATGCAGGATTGTCTGAGGTAAAACCAGTGCTTTTTTTCTGGGGGGACGCAGGGGTACACATACCCCTAAACATTTTGTGAATCTAAGTTTGGTCTCATTGAGGGGCAGTATTTCAATATGAGTAGGAAAATGAGAGTACCCCTAAACATTTTTTTTAAGAAAAAAAAAGGCACTGGGTAAAACAAGTACATACAATATATCTGAAATGAGATATCCATTCTTTGACAACTGAAGCCAGATGAGAGTTATAAATTGCCAGCTGATTTGCCACAGAAGGGTAACAATCCATAGTTATGACAAATCTGAGTCTGTAGTTTGATGCTGACCTTTCAGGGAGCTAAATAATGCATTTATTTGTCTAAAAACCCCATAAATCAAGGCTGCTTAAGGCAAATGTTTTGTCTTCAACACGAAGCATGCATATCATCTCTTCTTCCCATTGCTAAGTTAAACTGTGGGGCTGAAGAACTGTGTAGCTGTGATAGGCTTATTCAGACTTAGCTGGCAACAGTTTGGTCAGAGACTGCTGGAAAGTTCCTGCACCAGTCCATCAGGGTTTGCAGTGGCTCTCAGTTGCAAGAGGAACAATATACACATTCAGTAAAAGTGTTAATGTTAAGGTGATGTTCACCAAAACATTACTGCCCTCCAAAGACTGGCAAAGGAGGCAGACGTTTTAAATGTTGACAGCCATTTTGAATTGCCCAAAATTGGAAAACCACCTCAGAACAGGGCTTTCTGGAGAAAACAAAACAGCTTCTGCTGTTGTTCTCGCCCCATAAACATTTTTGCCTCACTTCCTAAATACAGACAAACAGTTCATTTAGGTAGGCAAAACTGCTGAGAAATTGTCCTTTTTTATTTGGTACAACCCTAATCCAAATGCAGTCCATGTATCTTTTTACTGATATTTCAGACCAGTTAAGGGGGCTCCGAAATATCTGTTTATCCCTGACCACATAGTGACTTTTCCAAAACCCCTAGAATGCAATGTTGTGATGGAAATAGCATATTTTGAAGACTATGCAAAATACCCACCACTCAAATTATTTCATTTGCTGCAAAGCTTAACCTGAAAACGATTAAATGCTCAACAATACTTTCCACACTTACCATTACGATATCTCAGCTGATCAAGATTAGTACCATGACAATTAACGAACCTGTATTTCTCATGTTGATTAGCAGTAGCTATTTCCTTTCTCTGTCACAAAGTGTTCTTAAAAATATTACTTTCTTCTGCTTCTTCCCAGGCTTAAATTTCATTGAGCAAATGATGCAAAACAAGAAACAAAATCAGTATATAAATTTATATCTGTGGTGTATATGAATATATGTTTGCAAGGGTGCATGGTCTGCATGCATAAACAGATATCGAGGTACTAAAGAATTGATGGGGAAACTGGGGTCCACCAGCTGTTGCCAAATCTGATGAACATGACTTATTGTTCTGGTCCCGTGGGTTACCCGAAAGGTGAGGTCTAAGTCCGGTCCGTGGTCAGAGGTACAACGTAAAGGCAGTCCGTGGTCGCTGAAACTGGGTGCAGGGCAGGGAGTCAGGCAAAGTCAGGAACAGGTAGGCAAGCAGGGAACCAGGGCAGGTCAGGAGCTCAGGCAGGAAAAGCAGGACAGGTTTCAAGCAGGAACTGGTCACCAACAATGTTGCTCCTGCAACTTGGGGCTGGGGCTGGCCGGCTTTTATCTGCCCCGAGGCATAGGGCAGCCCCAATCCTCTGGGGACTCGCCTCTCCTGGCTTGGAGGTGAGCACTCCTCCTGCGGGAACTCAGTTCCCTTCGCCTCTCTGCCCTGAGCCTCTGCAGCTCAGGAGAGGCTGGAGGGTTACCGGACCCAGAGGTAACCTCAGCTTCCCCTGACAGGGCTGGGAGTGGAGCACCTGCAGGCAATGGGTCCTCCATCCCATCAGGAGCCAGCGCAGTCTCATCAGATGCCTGCACCTGAGGATCCAGCACAGGTGAGGACCCTTCAGACTCAGGCCCTAGCCCCGGCTCTGCTGGTTCTGGAGGCGGGGAATCCTGTGCAGCCTGGGATCCCCCAGGTTCAGCATCTGAGTCTGAATCCCAGGCCATCACACCTATGGTCTCTGGAGGTCTACAAGTTTCTCATCTCTGTGCTAAAAGAAATACTTCAGGGCTTGTTCATCCATGCCTCTTTATTACTTCTTCTCAAATTATGCCATATGAGAGGATGTGATATATCAGACCACCTCAACAGTAATACTTTTCAATGGAGTCAGTTCATGCATTCACCTGACTGTCATCAGGTGTCTAAAAATGCTGTACACACATGTGTATACCAGATCTCAATGGATGTTGGCTTACGACTGTCACATTGTCTAATCCTGTCATTTGCGAGACTAATCTAAACAAGTAGAACTTCCTTCCCTTTTTCTTTGTACTTCCACAACTCAAGAAGACATATTTTTCTCCTAAAAGCTGCATGATCTGAAACTTTTCCAAAGAAGCATCAACAGACTATTTTAATTAATACCATAAAGTTAGCAGGGATATGCTTTGAATTGCAGAATATAGTTAAAAGCAACTTTTCCCCCATTCTTACCAGCACAATAAGTCTACCACATGCTGCTAACATTTCATTTTAGTCTCATGCTAGAGCCTTCCTTTGTGGATTCTTAAAACAAAAAGGCTCTGTTTTCTTTAATCATTGACTTGGACTAATGTCAGATAAATAAATACATTTCCTTGAATAACTTGGGATCGTCTGGCCTAACCCTGTAAAATTCAGTGAAGTTTAGCCAGTTTGCAGAAGAGAAAGATCTGGCAGAACATTGTTTATGAGATACTCACATTAAAGAACAGTAATTGTTAATAATAATGCTACATTGTCATGATACATCATAAGCATGTCAGTAGTGAAATGAGAACATGGACTTTCCTATTCAGCATATGGGGACACAGGATACTCCCCTCACAAGAAATACAACTTATCTGTAGCTTTCTTCCTGGTATCCAATTATTGTCACATCCACGCCATATATTTAAAGCACCTGGTTCTCCAAGGAATCATGGGAACTGTATTTGTTCCGGGTTCTGGGGATTGTAGCTCTGCGACTGTTAAAGTGGTATAAATGCTTTAAATGCATGGTGTGAATGTGATCTATGCTTTGTTTCCTGGGAGAGCCGCCTGGAGAAAGTCACGTTTTAAATGTTTCCTTAGTAAAAGTACCCAGTAGCGGCCAGTGTGGTGAGGCAGAGCCACAGAACTGGCCTCCTGACATTGGTATCACTGCAGATCACCTCGGAGGGCCTGGGATGAGGCACTGTTGCGACAAAGTATGCGTCCACGTCACCTTAGCTTTGCTGCGGCCCTGCCTTGCCCCACCCCACCTAGGTGAGCTGTTGTGACACTGGTGTTGGGAGGGTACTGTCAGGGGCTGGCCGGTTTCCGAAGCAGTGCCAGAGGCAACAGCGGACCTAGACAGGGGTCAGCTGATGCCTGAAGAGTTATTGAAGGTCTGGGATCGGGAACAGGCACAGCCCCTGCTGACGCCAGAGGCGATAATGAAGCAATGGGAGGATGTCCCTACCAGGGCTTTGGCACAGCCAATGGGGAGGGAGCAGAACATGGAGACCGGGGAGGAGCTGGGGCTGAGAGAGGTTGCCAGTACATCAGACACCACCAGCGTGGGTGATGAAAGTGAAAGGGAAGGGGCGCGCGCAGACCCACCCAAGGCGAAGGCAAGGAAACGGAAGAAGGAGAGGCGGCGCCTCGGATTCCCGAAGCTCCTATGCTGGGGGCGGAGCCGAAAATCGGTACTCGAAGGATCTGACTCAGAGGGGTCGGATGCCTAGCTGTAACGTCTGGACGCTTTAATGCTGTAAATAAAGCAATTAGTTTAGCAGACGGTGTTTGTGGATGCTTACTTCCGAGGAGACACACATCCTTCTCACAGGTACCCCACCACACTGGCGGCTACTGAAACTTAACTACCTTCAAATCAAATCAAATCTTTATTACGGTCATAGACCAGCATTTAAAATCTGAAAAGTGCTTTACAGAGCTAAAGGAGATTAAAACGCAGAATGAATATAGCAGTCTAAAAATTTGAAAGGGGCTAAAAATATCCAAGAGGAGGGTCCAGCTTGCATTTTCCCAGCTTCTGCTCAAGGTCTTCATCCCATTCCCGAACAGAAGAGCTGCTACCCACAGCCCAACACCAAGTTCAATACTCTGGGGAGGTCAGGGACTGAACAAGAGATTGTCTACATACAAGGCCACTGAGCAGCGTCTCCTCCAAAGTAAATGGGGATGTGGAGCCAGAACTGTTTGACCTCCACTGTGCTTCGGAGCTTTCTGCATCAACTTAACTACCTTTCTGTAGCATTTGCTACTGTGGATAAAAAGTTAGCTGACAATCAAATTCTTAGATTTGTTATAAAATATATATATATTTTCTGTGCAGAAAAAGGGAGCATTTTTAAAATTAAAAATGAATAATTTGTTCAATATAAGTTTGCATAAAGGAAACATTAGACTTTGTAAAAACCAGATAACAACAACAACAACAACAACAACGGTCCTATATCCACATCAGACTGTTGGTCTATCTAGCTCAGTGATGTCTACACATGGAGATAGAGGGAGATTTTCACCCAAATTTCCTTCTAGACAACCTTCTGTGTGTTTATACCATTGATGGGCTGGATCAGAGGCAAAAGTGGGAGGAGCAACAAATGTGAATTTTGCCTTTATACAGTAGGCTAGCTTCAGCCAATAATGCGAGATGAGCGCCGCAGCCCCAGAGTCGTCCGCGACTGGACCTAATGGTCAGGGGTCCCTTTACCTTTAGCTTTAGCTTCTATACATATTCACAGCAGGTGACTCTTACACAGCAGGGTGCATCAATTCTTCACTCCAGCAAGCAAGAAGCATTGTTAAGAGTTCAAGGACACACCAGCCAGGCAGAAACACTCACAGAGTATGACAATAAAGGCCAGTGAGGGGTATAGCCTGGGAGTAGGTGGTATGGCGAGTGTCCAAGGGCTAGGAAAAGAAGCTTGGAGGTCTGCCTTCCCCCCCCCCCAGCCTGAGATTCCCCACCTGCAGTCGACACTGATTGGTCTTTTAAAAAAAGCACCTTTCATGTTTCATGTTTGGTGCGTGATTATCACAAACATAAAAAAAAAACTTCCCTCGAAGAAAACGGGATTGTTAAAAGAGACTTCAGATCTCATTATACGCCAATTATCTTAAACAAATTAAGAAAATGGGTGTATAAGGAATGAAACATCGTAAACACTGAAAATAAGATGCAACTTTTTATCAGCAACCAGATTGCCCAAGAATCTGGTGGATTCTCCATAACTTGAAAAGATAGATTATGACATTTTTCAAAGTGATATGCTTACTTCAAATGCAGGTCGGTGACCCTCATGTTAGAAATAGCCAAAGGAAAAGGAATTGGCCTCAGTAACTGGGGGCGGGGAGGGGGTGAGATCACACTACATGGTTTCAGTGTTCCTATCTGACCTTAACATCTGTCTATGAAATGGAACTTGCTGTTCTGAGGAAAAGGTGAAAATAATGTCAAAGTCTGCACACGACCACACACCCTTAAAAGAAAAAACCAACAAGAACCTATTTCTCTCTAGCGCATTTAGCATACAAGACATTCAGTGTGTGTTTGTATTGTCTTGTGAAATACCATCCATACTTATTCTAAGGCTTCATAGCGAAGGGATGCATTTTTCTCTCCTTCTCCTTGTAAAACTGTGTTTCAGTATTTCTAGTTACAGGTAGGTAGCCGTGTTGGCCTGCCGTAGTCGAAACAAAATAAAAAATAAAAAGAATTCCTTCCAGTAGCACCTTAGAGACCAGCTAAGTTTGTTCTTGGTATGAGCTTTCGTGTGCATGCACACTTCTTCAGAAACTTTTGAGGCAGTATATGGGGTTTTTTTTCTGTTCCATGAACGTCTTCTGTGAAGGTCTTGTCAGCCCACATCATATAGCTGCAGTTCAGTATCCAATTAATGAGGTCTGCAGAAATATATCCATATGACTCATTTGTGAGGTCCCTTCATTTGGAGGGGGAGCAGTCCCTTCATATGGTGCTTTGGGCTAAATGGAGCCACTTGGTGTAAGCAGATCCGACAGAACTAGAATGACTTTGAAATGACCCAACATACATGAGTAAGGGCAACTGGGACTCAGCACCCGACTCGGAGTTTGAGGCTGATTCCATGAGAAGGACCCATGTAATCACACACAGGGCCCCTCCAGATGTACTTTTCATTGTGCATTCATTATGATATGTGATGCTAGTGAGGTGGTTACACCCAATCTTGCTTTCAACACTGTTTGTACCAGCAGAAGTTTTGGGGTGGACGTAACTGTATCATTTCCAATAGGTGCCTGTCCTGCTGAAATCCTGTAACTTTTTATATCCCAAATGCTAGAGTGCCCTGCCAGAGAACAATAGTGCAGTAACACTGGGAAAGCATTCAGGGCCGTCTTAAGTATATCCGTGCTGTGGTGCAAAGATCCCTCCGATGATGCCCCCCCCCCCATTTCCCAGAGTTGGCAACCTTTTTACGGCGCTGCCGGCAGCTTTGTGGGGCTGGAGGAGGTGGGCAGTGGCTGGAGGGCGGCTCCTCTAGCGGGGAAGAGGCGGAGGCTCGGGGTGCAGCGCTGCTTCAGCGAGGCAGGCAAGGGCAGCGAGCTGCTGCCGGGGGATGCCGCGCCCAGCCTCCGCCTCTTCCCTGGCGCCCTCCAGAACTTGGCGCCCTAGCGCCCCGCGCCACTTGCCTCTATGGGCAAGATGCTCCTGAAAGCATTGCAGAACAACTAACAAAGAGGAAAGAAGTGTGGAGAGAACATTCACCCCTAATGCACTATTACTGCATCAGTGTGACATGTGGTAGAATACACCCACAGGGGAGAAAATTAGTTTGTAGGGCCACACACACATGCTGTGGTTGGGTCATCTAAATCTTTCGCCAGCTGCCTGGGGTCCACCAGTAGAGAAACAGTTCCCACATGGCTAGGGTAATGTTTAATAGGCCCCTGAAATGGCGGCGAAGGAGAAAGATAATACATTATCCTGTTTTATAATCAAGTAACAGAGTGTGTGTGTGTGTGTGTTTGTGTGTGTGTTGAATCTGAAGCTCAAATAATGCAGAGCAAATTCCGTTAGGACCTTAAATAGATAGTCTGAAATGTATTCTTCTGTAATTTTACATCCAGGGTCATCTGGGAATTCTATACCAAATGTGTTTTTGTCATGCTCATCTCATTTCCCCTCATGATTAACTTCTCTGGTAACTTTTATTAAGATGCTTGCAGCACTTTAAAGATGGTTAACTTTTTCTTGTCTGGGAGTGGGAAGCATAATGTTTTCACATTAAGAATTACTTACACTTTTGGTGCCCTGGGATTTAAATGGCACATACATTGTGACATGATGATGTTCCAAATTATTTTGATACAATCGCCATAGAAATAAGGGCAAACTGCAGCTGCCCCCCCCCCAATTAAGTAAATCAATAAAAAAATAACTAAGGTTCTGACCCTCCCACACACATAAAGTCTGCCCCCTCCTAAGATAAATCCTGGCTATGCCCATGGTTCTACAGTAGTGACCTCTGGATGCTGGGATTGACTATCACCATATTGGACAAACAAGTCCTTCAGGAAAGGTTCTAAAAGAAACATTTGTGCGTTTTGTTTTTTGGGTGAGCTATCCAGAATTGCACCTCTTCTGGAAAGTGCATAGGAGACTATGGAAGCAAACTTGCGTGTCGAGGTCCCCATTGCTTAGGCATTGGTTCAGACTATCTGTCCCGCTGGGGACAGAACTGACATTCATCAGTAAAAGGAAAACACTTTGGGGAGAGAATGGGAGCCGGGGGTCTGACCCTCACCTCTCCCCAAATGCTCCCAGGGGCTCTTGCGTGGCCCTGGCCCCCGACCGGGGGATACGGACAAAAGCATGGCGAGCGCCTGGATCCCTTTAACGGAATTCCCCGCGCAGCATTGGAGGGGCAGACCACAGCCAATCCTGACCCCTCCACCAACCAAATTAATAACCAATGCCTAACCGCCAACCTTACCAGTTGTGACTAATTGCTACGCAGTAGGCGAAAACCAGATGGCATCAGCCAATCAGCCAAATGGAAAAATTCCTACCAGGCCTGTAAGGGCTCGGGGTTGTCTCCTCGAGAGTAAAGAGCCAGAAACATCCGTTCTTCTAAAGCTAATACTTTACTTACAAACTATGTACATCGGAGCGTTTAAGATTCATGTCCGCTTGTGTCGGTTCCAGAATCCGGGAGTGGCTTTCGCCGGTTCCTCCCCCAACATAGAAGCTTTGGAATTCCAAAACGTTGCCTCCGTTCCTTACGCTTTTCCCTCCTACGCATTTGGGGCGACGGAAGTAGCTGCCCGCTTTGCTTCTCAGACCACTGAGGTGGTGCTGAGGCTCTGTCCGCATCTCTGACCCTCAGCTCCACCGCACTGCCTGGCAGTTCCTGCTCCTCACCACTGGGGCTTTCCTTGCTATCCCCGCTGGACTCCGAGCTGCTTCCCAAGAGAGGCTGCACTTCCCTCCACCCCTCCTTCCCCGTCTCAAAAGCCTTGCGTGAGGTCAGATCCCTGACAAGGCCCCTGCCCCAAAAGCAGACGACCCCATGACAGGCATAGCAAGGTCATACACAGAGGCCTAATAATAGGGAGGGAGGCAGGTGATCCGATGCACGCAGCAAAGAGGAATATCACGCTGCGAGCCAAGCAGTATATAGTCGCTGGGCTGTCCATCAACAAATTGCAACATAGAAATCTCCCCAACGACACCCAGGACCCAATCACAGCAGTGGCCATCTATACGATCCCGCCCAGCAACAGAGGGGTGACTTGCTGGCTCCCACCGCAACACGTGCTCTCCATGAAGGAGAACCCGCTTTGCAAAATCATAAACTAACATGTTGGTTGTTTCGCTCCGCATGCCTCATCCAATGTGCTCTAAGTGACTTCAGGTTGGGGGGGGGGAGAGAGAGAGAGTTAGAACGGTCCCTAAGCAATTGCTTCTTGCATGGATACTACTTCATTTCTCTCTCAAATGTAGCAGAAAATAAATGTTAACGGTTTGTGTTCGAAGCCCTTGGAAGACAGTTTTCAGAAAGTTCCTAGAAAAGAGCTCTCTCAGCAGTTATTTCTGTAAACAATATGCTCTTGGAACTCAGAAGTAAATCTAGGGCAACAGACTTTGTGCATGCAGAATTAAGTCTAAAGTCAGTGGGAGATACAAAAGACAGAGAGAGCTTAATTTAAGACTTGGAACCTGAGATTGCATCTAAATCAGCTCTATCTCTATTACTCATTTTAGGCTCAGAAAGATTTTCCTCCCCTTAGGTTTCAAATGGAGTAATATTGTTTATCTGCAGCAGCAAACACTGATATAACTGGTGATGGGATCTCTGGGGAATAGAAGACCACGAGAACATTGTGGAGAGGCTCAAAAATAGGTTAGGGGTGCTTCATTCAATACATAGGGCCACATCAGAAAGATCTAGAGTTGAAAAGTCACAATTAAATACAGTCAAAGATCCATCACTCCCAGACGCACTTTCTCTCTTGCAATTCAAAGCATGGTGGCACGCGGCTCCCGAATATAGATAGCTAGAAGACAGTTTTGGTTCTTTTTAATACCCCTATTTTCTCATCACAGAGCTATGGTGATGAAGAAAAATTGATTATTAAACTGCTCTGGGAATCAAAGGTCATTGACGAGAATAGGGGTCTCCTAACAGCTCCCAGCACAAACCACAGCTCCCATAATTCTTTAGGGGAACCCATAACTGTTTAAAGTGGTATTGATGGTTGGGCAGTGTTCTCGAAGCATGAGTCTGACCAAACTGCGGGAGGCAGTGGAAGACAGGAGTACCTGGCGTACTCTGGTCCATGGGGTGACGAAGAGTCAGACACGACTAAACGACTCTATATATATATATATATATATATATATATATATATATATATATATGGTGTGACTGTGGCCCTACTCCAGGACTCTAAGAGACCTGCCATCTCCTGCACTTGGTGCCTTTGAGGAATATCTGGCTGCACTAGAAATGTTGATCATGTATATTTTTAAACCAGCTGATATCAAGGAATGCGTTTGAATGGTTGAGAGTATATAACATTTTAAAATCCATTATAAAATAACACCCATACTATCAAAATGAGTTATTTATTTGGATCTGTCATGTGATGTTTGGAAACAAATTTGCATTAGACAGTTGTTGCAACGATGCCTTGCCATGTATCTTCCCGGTTGTGCTGTGAGCTGCTATGGGCACATTTATGTGGGAAATCAGCAAACAAGTTGAAATAATAATTTTTTTAAAATGAGGTGTCCCTGAGTTATAAACTGACATTGCAGTTGGCACCTAGTCTGTAAGTTTCTGAAGCCCTCTCCCCCCTGAACACCACACACAAATGCTTCCGGGGTATAATAATAAATTATTATTATAAATTATTATCCATAGCACGGAAAATTGCCATTTGGACACAGCCAAGCTGCTCCATCGTTCTGCGAGCTTCCACGCTTAAGCTGCAAGGAACCAATTAATCTCTAAAGTCCCACAGTGAATTAGGATCTCTCTCTCAGCAACTGCAGACATTGCACTCAGTGCTTACTTGGAGCCGATTATCAATGTCACGTAGGGGATGCGGGTGGCGCTGTGGGTTAAACCACGGAGCCTAGGGCTTGCCGATCAGAAGGTCGGCGGTTCGAATCCCCATGACGGGGTGAGCTCCCGTTGCTCAGTCTCCGCTCCTGCCCACCTAGCAGTTCAAAAGCACGAAGTGCAAGTAGATAAATAGATACCGCTCCAGCAGGAAGGTAAACGGCGTTTCCGTGCGCTGCTCTGGTTCGCCAGAAGCGGCTTGGTCATGCTGGCCACATGACCCGGAAGCTGTACGCCGGCTCCCTCAGCCACTTAAGTGAGATGAGCACTGGAACCCCAGAGTCATCCACGACTAGACCTAATGGTCAGGGGTCCCTTTACCTTTACTTTATCAATGTCACGTAGCTCTTCCAGTGTGTCACAGCTCCACATATTCAGGGGATGATGACTGCAAAAGAATCCCTTCACCAATGAGGTGAAAAATAATCGCAAGCATGCTGCTATACCCAGAGCCTTACCAATTCCGGGAGCGTAGCCTCTGAACTTCAATTAGCAGCTTATAACAGCACAGATGTTCCAAGTGCTGGTAGAAGCTGCTTCCAGCAGCCAGGCCTGATAGTGACTCCTCAGAGTACCGCATCTGTTGCCTTAGTCAGACATGATCAGCCTAATTTGCATATTAATTACAGATATTCCACCCCCAGCACAGTCTTCTGCGACTGTTAGGGGATATGTTTCGGTCCTCGGTTTGTCAGTTTGAAGCTTATAAAGGGGAGGAGGGGAGGGGAAATTGTAAGTGGCTGAAACAAAAGTCTTGCTATAGTATCTGAATGACCTGACATTTTAAGATGGAGAATGTCTTGAACAAAAGCATTTCCCTCCCATTCTCCTGCTAATCTCCATGCATCATCTTCCTTTGCCAAGTGACAGGTTAATCCAAGCATAAACAATCATATTATCATGGTGAAAAATGGGTGTTCTGCAGAGATTCTATTTTTTAAAGGGCTTAATTTTTTTTAATGAAACCCAGAAGTCCCTGAATAAAATTTAAGTGTCACCCACTACAAAAGACGCCTCCGTATGACAGTTTCAGATTGTGCCATTATTAATATGCCATATGGAGTAAAAGGCATGATTATAATGCAGCCCGCTGATGGATCAATTAGCACATGATTCAATTGGTTATATAATCTCTTACTTAAAAAACACACACACACACACAATTTCATTTTGACTTACTTAGATTATCGGACATGGAACTTACGAAATCTTTGAGTGTCTGTACCCTGCATTCTTTCCACAACACACAATGTCCTCTAAAGGGCAAATAGGGGTTTGTAAATCCCTGTCTGGGTCAGGAAAGAATAAGAGCCATGTTTATCTCCAGTGAATATTTGTGTTTAAGGGGGCAAGGGGAGGGTATCTAGTGTCATTTTGTCCGTGCCTAACTGAAAACTATCAGCAGTGCCACAAGGTAGTTGAAAACTGCTGATGCATTTGAGAAGCTGTCGCCAGGTTAGATAGAGGCAGAGGGCTTATGCCTTGAGAGCCTATTTATGAAAGGAAACCTCAGTTGTCTGAACACTTATCTCTGGGAGGTTGGCAAGAGCACGGGAAATTACAGAGCATGGAGCTATTCTCCCTGCAGCCTTTATCAGTGAAATGCACATTTCGTTCTATAGGGGAAATCACTGGCATGAATTCTTCAGTGCTGAAATGCGATACTATGATTTGCAGCCAGTTCATGCTATTATACTTAAGAAAGTAGCTGGCATTTACTCAGTGTATAATTTGAAAGCTGTATGGAGCTTGGCTGTGGAAGTTCAGGGAGGGGGACAAAAATGAAGCCCGCAGGCTTTTGGGGAGCAATATTTTTTCATGGCAAAACCAGGCATCTATTTAGTTATTAATCTGAAATATTTGTGGCACACATTTGGGGCCTAGGCCCCATGAGGTAATTGCCTGGAGTAGGCATTTTGCCTAGAAAGACAGGATAGACAAAGAGACACACGCATGTATACATGCAGGTCCCGCTATTGGAATGCTCATTATCTGAAATCTCGGTTATCTGAACACAAAGAATATGCCCAAACCTCATTACACAAACGGCTGATTCGGATATCTGAACAACGGGAGACGGGACAAATCAGGGAGCAGAAGAGATTGGACAAATCCATTTTTCCTTTGTTTGGCTTTTGCCAATTGGCTGCAGATGTTTCGGGCAGAAACCATGGAGGGAGGTAGAAAGGACAAACCGCACATTAGAAATGTTTCCAGAGGAAATAATGGAAATAATCAGCTCAATATGCGAACGCACACCTAATGAACAATTTCCTGGGAACACATTGTGTTCGGAAAGTGGGACCTGTGTGTATGCTATGATTCTTCAGGATGAGCATGGGGGGTGGGGACAAGAGATGGCTATCCAGATTCCTCTTGAAGACTTTCAGCAGTGCTATTTTTCTAGAAAAAGAGGTGCTGGAATTCACCATGAATACCTCCCTCCGTCCCTTGTTCTCTTAAAATGGCAATTGTGCTTATCTGAGAGGTGCGGGAACTGAGTTCCTATGAGTTCCCCCTGGGGGGGAAACAACGCTTCCCTTCACAGAGAGCACTGCCATTCCATGATAACTGCTTCTTTTTTAATACATCTATTGAAATGTTTTCAGGAAGAATAATTGATATGAGAGAGAGAGAGAGAGAGAGAGAGAGAGAGAGAGACTGACTGACTGACTTCTAGATGTGTAGAAGGGGTTTGCTCACCACTGTACCTCTAGATACTAGGTTGATAACTGCTACATTAAATATTTCCAGAGACAGTGTAGCATTTTCAGTGGGTAGGTTCAATGCTTTGCCAACAGGAGTGATGGAAGGTTGAGGTACCAGGATGCCTTGGCATTTGAGAATCTGTCTTTGTGAAAGCAGCTCAGCTGAAGTGTTAGCCCATGTTCTTCTATACTGTATTTTTTTATAGGGGTATCAGATTTCAATTACACTCTCCAGTACTTCCTTTGCACTCAGATGAAGTTTATGTTTAGATTTTAATAGCAGACTCCAACACTAAGGTTACATAAAATATAGCCAGGTTCCTTGCTGCGGCCATCCAAACGAGGACATAATTGTTAAAGGGAATATTTTTGATTGTGAATTTTGTTATATTCCTTCTTTTTAAAATCTGAGTGCATGTTTATTGTGTGTGTTTTCTTGGTAAACCTACACTGTAGCTGATGTATATGGTCCGTAGATCAAATAAACTAAACACATGCTTCCAAAATTGGTTTGCTTGGGGCAAATATGTTTAATATCGTGGCTGTTTTTGTGACTGCTTCTTCATGTGAGGTAGTACTTTACTTAGATGTCATGAAAGATTTAAGAGAGTACACATCATTATCACTTATGTGCATATGGAACATGTGCATATAGATCATGTTCATGAAGAAATCACCGCATTAATATTTACATCATAACAGCTTATGAACAGGGACATGTAGTCACAAGTGGCTAGCTAAGAAAATACCTGGTATTCCAAATTAGGTGCAACATTTAACCTTTAACAATACTGTCCTTCCCTCCCTGTCTATATGATTATGTAAAAGACTGAACATTGCTTCATATTACGTATATACCCTGTTTCCCCTTTTTTAATACGTAGTCATAAAGTAAGCCATGGCAGGGTTTTTGTACCTTTGTGAGATATACCCCAAAAGTAAGCCATGGTGCCGCCATTGTTCCCGTCGCCTCCTCAGCCCCTCCTGAGTGCGCAGGGAGCCAGCGAACCAGCGAGAGGCACCGGGGGGGACGCACCTCTTGCGGAGTTCTGCCCCGCCTGCTCAGCGTGCAGGGGGAGGCTGTACCATACCATACTGACGTAATAAAAATAAGACATCCCCAAAAAAATAAGCCACCCTGTGTTTTTTTGAGGGAAAAAAATTATAAGACGATGTCTTAAAAAGGGGGAAAGACGGTAGTTCCTATTTTTTCCAGGTGTCTCATTGACCTGGAGCCATGCCTGCCCTAGCTGTGCTCTTTGGTAAGCATTTTCCTCACCTCTTGCTTATTCCGCCATTTTGAGTGAACGAGGGCCAGCTCCTGTATGATGCCATAATCCTCATCTGCTGTTTGGTTGCTGGTTTACATCGACAAGCAGATAAATGCTGGATTTGTAATAAAATGGATGCGGTGTTTAACTCCTTGTGTGTAATGGCCTGGCCTGAAATGTGTTACAGCTGCTAGCTTCAAAAAGAGACAACCAACGATAATGAATAACGTCAGTTATGTCAGCTACAGGATTTCTTACATCAAAAAAGACATAATTTCTAATTGGAAAGCAATGGATTTTGCTCCCAGGCAGAAGTGCTGCAGAACACTCCTTTAAAAAAAGAATCTTCCAGATTTTCAGTTTTCCCTTTGTGCTTTTCCTTTAGAGTCATATACCATATGGCAGACACTCACTCACACTGCTCCGGAGATTAATGAAGCTTCACAGAGATCATATATTTATTTCCCCAAAGAACATCACTGCTTCAACTTCACTTTTTTAAATTGTATACCACTCTTCCACTGTAGAATTGCTTACAAACTGCATGTTAAAGCCTAGGTCAGGGGTCGGCAACCCGCGGCTCCGGAGCCGCACGTGGCTCTCTTACACCTTTGCCGCGGCTCCGGGCGCTGTACTGGCTGCGAAGGAGCGAATCAGAGAGGGGGAGGGAAAGGCTCTAAGTACCCCGGCGCTGACTTGCCTCTCTTGCTGCCTTAGTGATCAGCAGCCAAAAAAGGGAAAAAAGCTCAACAACGTCTTTCTCCCCCTCCCAAAATCTCAATGACAATGGGCAATTGCAGGGAGAACTCCTTCCGACACACAGCTGGTCACTGTGTGTGTGTGTGTGTGTGTGTGTGTGTGTGTGTGTGTTGCACGGGCTGTTTCCCCCCTCCCTCATGCCGACGGGATTCATCGTTGCAAGGGAGCTTGGGAAATTGAGTTCCCTGGCATGTAGTTCCTTTGCGAGGGCTGAGGATCCTGAGAAACTTCTTCAGTAATCAAAGAATTCAGGATTTAGTGTGCTCTTGCTAAAGTTTCCAGTGCTACTGCTTACAAAATTAATTAAAATGAATAAAGCAGCACAAGAAGAACCATTTTTTTTCACTCCTAAACTGACAAGCTGTTTCTCTGCAAGGAAGGGGAGGCTCTGCCTGAGTGCTAGATGATGGGCCATTTCCCTCACAAAGGGAATATCATTCCACTTTAATTTGTGGATTTGGCCCGGGCTAGAACAAAGGATAGTCCTTAGCTCTACATTAGCCTTGCCTGGCCAGGGCAGGAAACCAGTTTTGCAGAAATGTGTGTCTGGGAGGGGTCAAGGAGAGATGGCACAGGTGTGAGAATTCTCAGGTTACCTCCTCTGACTCTCCCTATTTGTGATGTAGTTCTGATGTACAGTATCTGTGATGTAGGATGATGTGTCTGGGGGTGGACTGGACTCCAAGGGGGGGATTTCAAAAGTCTATATAGGAGCTTGCACACCATTGCTGGGGGTTCCTCCTCCATTTTTGACAGCTGACTGCACGATCCTGTATATATAGCATTAAGGTAAGAAACAATATATGCAGTGTTATATTTGTTTTAAATGTCGCAATGGTTTTGCGGCTCCCAGGTTTTGTTTTTTCTTCGGAAACGGGTCCAAGTGGCTCTTTTTGTCTTAAAGTTTGCAGACCCCTGGCCTAGGTAATCCACTCTAATGTAACCCTAATGAAACCTATTAAAAGTCTGTTATTCGTTTAACACCTTGACAAGCAGAGAGTACCTATGTCTTCCACTGTTTTTAACAGAAGACCTCAAAAAGCAGAATGACCAGACGAATACCTTTAATCTTTTGTTTGCATTGCAATTATGCACTACAGTGCCAGTGGCAAAAGGAGAAATTTTGAAAGATCTGGAATCAATTCCATTTTTCTAGATTTACACTAGTGTAATAAAAACTGTAATCCAGGTGTTGGCAACACATTCAACCCAAACAGTCATTCGAAGCATATTGCAAGTTGGAGGCCTCTGTTAATTTGCATGTTTGGATCGTAGGAGTGTGATGTGATTTGCATATCATTTCCATAAAATGGTTAGGTTGTGAAGGCATAGCATGTGAACATGTTGTGCCTGTTCTGCAATATGCTTGCTGTGAAGTTATTGACTCCAAAGGAATTAAAGTTGATGGAAAATAATTTGAGATTCTCTTATTTGTCCAATTATTTTTAAACCCTTCATGGTGCTTACAACCTTCAAATGAGAACCGAAAACTTCCTTGATCAACATAAATTGCAAATCAGTCTTAAACAGTCCTTTAAAAATATTTCACAGGTTACACAAGAGGATATGATAAGACTGATTTGCAGAGTGTGGTATTCGACAAACCTTGCAGTCCTCTTTGGAAGAGGATGCTTATAAATATCCATGGACAAGACAAAGCTACAGTTTTAAATTTTGCTATAATTTGTCTAGCCTAAAACCTTTGGATTAAATCCCTTAAACTTTACTAGTATTACTGGGTTGTAGCCAATGTCAGTATTACTCAGAGTAAACCCACTGAAATTAACGAACATTACTAACTTAGGTGTAAGCATTTCAATGAGTCTACTCTGAGCATAACAGTTGGATGCAAACCACTATATTTGTTCTCAAGTTGTCTGATTAAATTGAACAGAAATATATGCAGTTCAGGATTATATCAAAATAAACCCAAGATATAAAGGACTTAGTGCAGTTTGCTGACTACAGTTCATTTCATTAAGGTTTTTCTTTTCATTGTAGAAAGGGTCAGTTTCTTCAACTGAAAGGGGGGGGAGGTTCAGCCATTAGATTGAACCATATTAAATACCTCCATGTCATTGGTCCAGTGACCTTTCCTTCCTCCAGAGTTTAACCACTTTCTAATGTCTCTTAACAATCATTTTCTTGTTGGGAAAACCCTGCCTGATAGCATCTAAACAAGCTTATACCTTAATTGGAACAATTCTCCCATAAATATTTATGTTGCCATGATTAAGCCATTTACCAAATGCAACTACCCATTATGGGTTAAAATAGGGAGCATTGTTTCGGGTAGCCTGGGGCATGACATGGTTTATACTAGGGGATTTTAGCTATAATTCACTTAATCAAACATCTGACCCCAAGCCTCTGCAAGAGCCAGTAGCTGCTGGGAGGGAAGGTGAGCCGAGGAGAATAATCCACCATTTTTCTTAACATAGTAACCATTATCCATTTTCCATCGATCAATTTCACATTATAAAACTATATGGGAGCTGTGTGCTCAGATGGCTTTTGTCAGGTATCACATTTCTCTTTTGAAATGACAATGGGGAACTCTACTTGGTAGCCTATCAGCTTCTCTCATTATCAACTTCCTGCCTCACACTCATGAGCCAAATGGGAACCTATCTACATAATTTTTATCTTATGATTTATTTACCACCTTTCCCACATGTCTCAAGGCGATGTACAGAATGCAACAAAAATAATTTAAGAGAGTAACAGACACCCAAAGCAGAGACGTATTCGGCCAGCTGGGAAGGCCATAAGTCATATATTACATTAATTTAATTAACATATTAAAAAATAATACCCAGACCTTTCATAAAGCGTAAGGTGGCTAACTGCATTATTATTCAGGAAGCTTAGCAGTAACAAACATATAACTAAAAGAATGAAACAACTGATAACAGGAGACCAGATCACACTAAACGATGCAACTTACTAGTTTCACAAATATCCTTCATTTGCCAAAGGCTGGTCTGAGCAGATGAGTATTATGTAATCTGACAAATACCCAGGAGGAACCACAATGCCGTACCTTCCATAGCAGCTCATTCCAGAGTCTTCTGATCCTTTACTTTGCATTTTACTCCCCTCTGCTGACACTGCCTTTGATAATCCCTGAAGGACATCCACCTGAACTTTCAAAAATGTGGATGTGGACAGCCCTGACCGCAACATCTTCACTTCCATCATGCCTGCCTGCTCTGATCCCTGGCCTTCCCCGTTGTTGCACATCTTCCTGAACATGAGTACACTCATCCCACAACCAGGGATCCTATTTTGTTTTATGCCATGGGGAACAATGATCTGGAGGCCTGATCTTCTGGCTCCTCAGCAGCACCCTACCCCAGTGCCACTGCTAGAGTGACCTCTTGGCAAACAGGAGACACTTCTGGTCTCCTCATGCCACTGAAGTTATTTATTCCCTCCCTTGTTCCTGATGTAGGTCTTCACTCACTCCTTCCCTCTTATTGCCGGCTTTCTGACAGCAGTGGGGGCTGGGGGGCGGGGAGCCATTTTGTGGTTCACCTCAAGTGCCAAAATGTCTTGGGCCCCGGGTTAAGGCAACACATTAAACCAAGGCCAGAAGTAAACAGATAATCATTCCATTGTCACAGTATTGGCTGAGTATGAACATGGCTCTCCTCACCAGCTAAGAGGTGGGCTGAAACGCTTGCCAGCTGAAGCTTCAGAACCAAAGATAACTGTAGGCAGAGGACATTACAGTAATTTTTATCCCAGAAGTTACCAAAATCATGCATGACCAGGGCAAAGAACTTGCTGTCTAAGAGATAGTATAGCTGACAAATCTCATTTTCTACTAGTGATGCTAGGCCTGCACAGAGGACTAGAGACTTTCAAGCAAATCCAACATCTTCCAGGGAATTAGACCACCTTACTATACACTATCATTTCCGTCTGGATCCAACCGGTTCCCCCCTTATCCACATGCTCCATATTCTGGCTCAGGATTGAGGCAGCTACTCTGGACTGCTGACTTTGTGGACTATCCATACCCAGCTGAAAAGAAAAGCTCATCTGGACAATCCCTCACAGTTTATGAGGTTTAAGAAAATGCAACGCTTGCTGAATTGGGCCCAGAAGAAGAAGAAGACAGGTGTGAAGGTATTGATGGCATCTGAATAAGGCCCAAAAGATGTCATGAAGGAAGAAAGAGCTATTGGTCTTTCAACAACATCACAATCTTTCTACATAGTTGAGGTTATATACTGTATTTTATTTTCCGCCCAAGACAGAACTGGTAGAAGTACTTTTTTAAAAGGGAAATGTTAGAAAATTATCTTGTTGATAAATAAACACAGAGCTCTTTGTTTGAGGAAACTTCTTAAAGTGGACCTGGGATGGGAAGCAGCATATTCTTAAAGTTCAGCAATGACTGGGATCAAAGCAGCTTTTGTTAAATTTCCTGGCAAAGCCATCTGTTTGGCAGCCATAATCTTAATGTTGGACCTTATCAGCAATAACAAAGGAAGGGCCACATTCATCTACTCAGACCTCCCATCATGAGAAAGGCTTGGGCCTCCATTTTGAACTACCAGGAATCATCTTTGGTGGGCCAAGAATAATTCCATCATTGCTCTTGTTTCCTAACAATTGACACTTTTGTTTTTCTTCATCCTGAGCATCTCAACCAGAAATTGCATGCTGCTCTATTGCTTATCTCTCTGGCTGCAGTTATAGTGAATTGGAACCATCTTATGCAGGGAGCGAGGAAGTGAACAGACTAAGAATATTGTACCAACAATCCATTGCACTGTGAAGCACAGGTAGTACCACCGGCCATATCATTAAATACTACAGTCGTACCTTGGTAGTTGAATGCCTTAGTTGTCGAACAAATCAGCAAACCCTGAAGTGAGTGTTCCGGTTTGTGAACGTTTTTTGGAAGCCGAACGTCCGACTTGGATTCCCTGGCTTCCGATTGGCTGCAGGAAGCTCCTGCAGCCAATCAGAAGCCACGCCTTGGTTTTCAAACCATTTTGGGAGTCGAACAGACTCCCGGAACAGATTAAATTGGAGAACCAAGGTACGACTGTATTTGAAGAAGCATCTACAGTGGTACCTCGGTCTACGAACTTAATCTGTTCCGGAAGTCCGTTTTTAAACAAAAACCGTTCTTAAACCGAGGCGTGCTTTCCCTAATGAGGCCTCCCGCCGCCAGTGCCCTTCCACCATTCAGATTCCGTTCTTTGACCAAGGTAAAGTTCTCAAACCAAGACACTATTTCCGGTTTTGCGGAGTTTGTAAACCAAATCGTTCTTAAACCGGACTGTTCTTAAACTGAGGTACCACTGTATTACTACGGTACAACTGAATGCAGCGACCACTTCCTCTGCTTCTGCTCATACATAACAGCAGATCAGTACTTTAATAAGCCATTCATTCATTCAGAGCTACTTAACACAAGACATGCACACAAAACTCCACTCTTGAAGAAATCTAATTGCCACAGCACCTACCCTTTGGAACTCCCTGCCTATTGACATCCTGCAGAAACATTCACTGTTCTATTTCCAGCAACTGCTTGGAACATATTTGAAACCTGAAACTTATCCAGACATATGGGGTGCTGACCATTGGCCACTTTGACCCTTTAACCCTTTTTGCAAAAAAGGAGTTAGACCAGGCTTCCTCAACCTCGGCCCTCCAGATGTTTTGAGACTATAATTCCCATCATCTCTGACCACTGGTCCTGCTAGCTAGGGATCATGGGAGTTGTAGGCCGAAAACATCTGGAGGGCCGAGGTTGAGGAAGCCTGAGTTAGACACTCTTGTTTGAGAGCAGGGTTTCCCAAACTTGTGTCTGCAGCTAGTTTTGGACTACAGTTCCTATCATCCCTGACCACTGGTGCAGCAAGCTAAGGATGATGGGAGTTGTAGTCCAACAGCAGCTGGAGGCCCAAGTTTGGAAAACCCCGTTTAAATTTAGAGGCTAAGGATACATTAAAATGGGGTGGCTAACTTCTAGCCTTCAAGTGTGGCCAATATAGTCAGAGATTATAGGAGTTGTAATCTGGCAATATCTGAAGGGCCAAAGCTTAGTCACCTCTGCAATAAAATGAATTGTTGCATGTGGCATTTGTAAATAAAAGCTCCATGTTTGGAGGCAAAATGCCTCAGATTATCATTTGCTGGAAGACAAAGGGTGGTGTAGAACACAAGCCTTGCTTGTGAGCTTCTCAGGTGTCTGGATGTGAAATTTAAATGGATGCTCTGATCCAGAAGGTATTTTTTTAACCTTTAAATTTTGGTGATTGGGAGGATGGTAGTTATTAGGAATTTGTAACAATGTAATTAATACTGTTATGTTAATCACTTCAGGACAGGAAATTACTGAGGGAGACTGAGGCTCATGTTTTCATATGGTGTATATTCCAGAGAAATATTGAAGCTCTGCAAAATTTGTTTTTGGAGTGAGTGTAGTTTACTATAAAATACTGAAAACAAGAAATAATTTTCCAAAGAAGAATGTATGTCTTTCCCAAGAGCATCAAGGCCTTTGAAAACATTAATCTTGCAATAAAGGGTGGGGGGGGAGAAATTAAAATAAAATAAAGAATAGATAAGATTATCTATAAGGAACTGTTATCTGTTTCACTGAATGTAATACTAAGCAGCTGTTGACTGCAAAACACCATCAGGCTTGATTCCCTACAGATGTTACTAAAGGAAATGGAAGGGTTGCTAATATTAATCATAATTATCACCAGGAATAATAACCCAGAGGAATACATTAGTTCCCAGGAACAAACCTTGGTTACAGGTCAACCTTGTGGTTAAGGAGGAAAGAGTTTAATCACCATCCCGGGTTTGGATGCCATGCAAAAACAAACCTTGGTTTAGTTGCCATGTCACCTTCAGCTAAAAGGACTGGGAAGGAGCAAAGCAGCTGCAATCTCCTCCCTGAGAGTCAGCATATTTGCATACCCTTGCTCAGTGCTTTTTTTCTAGGGGGACACAGGGGGACACATACCCCCTAAACATTTTGTGAACCTAAGTTTGGCCTCATTGAGGGGCAGTATTTCAATATGAATAGGAAAATGAGAGTACCCCTAAACATATCTTTTAGAGAGAGAGAAATCACGGCCCTTGCTAAACCATGGCTCAGTAGTTAGGGCATCTGCTGTGCATGCAGATCTAGGTCTAATCCCCAGCATCTGCCTGAAATCCTGACCCAGCCAGTCAGTGCCAGTGATGGCTAACCTTGAGACCCCAGATGTTTTGGAACTACAACTCCCATCATCCCTAGCTAACAGGATCAGTGGTCAGGGATGATGGGAGTTGTAGTCCCAAAACATCTGGAGTGTCAAGGTTAGCCATCACTGGGTAGACAATAAGGGGGCCTAGACGGAGCAATGGTATAAGACATTTTACCTTTTACGGATTCACCTTTTAATCCAGGTGGTGATGAATAGGGTTGTTGTTTTTCCAACCGGCTTTAAAATGTAATATTTATTTTATAACAATTGATGCTTTTGAATTATGGTGCTGGGGGAGACTCTTGAGATTCTCATGGACTGCAAGAAGATCAAACCTATCCATTCTGAAGGAAATCAGCCCTGAGTGCTCACTGGAAGGGCAGATCCTGAAGCTGAGGCTCCAATACTTTGGCCACCTCAAGAGAAGAGAAGACTCCCTGGAAAAAAACCCTGATGTTGGGAAAGATTGAGGGGCACAAGGAGAAGGGGACGGCAGAGGACGAGATGGTTGGACAGTGTTCTTGAAGCTACTAACATGAGTTTGACCAAACTGCGGGAGGCAGTGGAAGACAGGAGTGTCTGGCGTGCTCTGGTCCATGGGTTCACGAAGAATCGGACACGACTAAATGACTAAACAACAAAGATCTTTGTGACACCACAGCTTGGTCTTCATGGCATCTGCAACTATTTGAGTATGTAGCAGGGAGTAGAGTTAGGGAGAGAAAGAACAGAGACTGCATCTCCCTGCCCCCCCCCCAAAAAAGCGAGGCACAATTTTATGGATTGCAACTTTCAGAAAATGTTGTGTAGCATGCCCAGGTACCCCCAATTCACTGGCATCCCAAATGTCGACAGTGGAAGCCCCAGTCCACCTGCTAGGGAACATACCTAGGGAAGAAAATATAATGTTTGGCCCACCCACCAACCAGTGGTGTGCGGTCAGTGGACTAGGGGGACTAAGCTAGTCCCCTAAATGTTCCCCTGGCACCTCCTTCCCAAAGCCTGAGGAGCTTCCGCCTGGCTTAGGGAGGGAGGTGTGATACTCACACTCAAGACAGCGCCCTTGCAAACTGGCATCTCTGGCCCTAACTGTTCCCCTATGAAGAATTCCACCGTACACCACTGCCACCACCAACAATCTGGGGGTGGTGCGCCAACCCCCAGGATGGGCTGGCCTACCTCTAATGCCATTTCAGGGGTGCTCTAAATACAAAGAGGCTGCTCCCCCCCACACACAGAGAGAGACATGCATTGTGCCCTAAGGAAGGATTGCAAATACTAGCCGGACAAACTCTAACAAACGTATAGTCATACCTTGGTTTTCGAACAGCTTAGTTCTCGAACGTTTTGGCTCCTGAACGCCTCAAACCTGGAAGTGACTGTTTGCAAAC
Organism: Darevskia mixta; assembly: GCA_034641385.1. NCBI lineage: Eukaryota > Metazoa > Chordata > Lepidosauria > Squamata > Lacertidae > Darevskia > Darevskia mixta. Next base: position 6,504,656 of record JAWWNH010000105.1, read on the forward strand.
TATTTTTGGAAGCCGAACATTCGTTGGAGCTTCCGCAGCTTCTGATTGGCTGCAGGAGCTTCCTGCAGCCAATCAGAAGCCGCACTTTTATTTTCGAACGTTTTGGAAGTCAAACGGATTTCTGGAACGGATTCTATTCGACTTCCAAGGTACGACTGTATTATGATTTGCTACAGGTAAGCTATAAACCCCAGATCACAGTCACAAGTCAGGAACCTAGGTAAAATTCCTTCCCAGCACTGTCAACTCTCAGCTGGCAGACAGCCACAAGGAAACAGGAGCAGCATCTCACACTTTTCAACTTCTGGACTGGACACAAAGAGCTTCCTCAAGTCAGGTGGGGAATTAGGCTGCCTGGTTGTGCTTTCTTGTGTCCTCAGTAAGCACACCCTGCCATTTGACCCATTATGTGAACTGGGTCCCACTTCAGACTGCAAGGGCAGGACATATTTTTTAATGTGAAAACAGCTTCCTGCATGTAGTAAATTAGCACATCAGAGAGGCTTGTGTGAAACATCTCACTGATGTCCTGGTTTGTTGCATGCAGGTATTTGTTGGCTGGCTGGTTTTGCATTAGGGATCATTCAGAAATGTAGTACCTTTGTCAGTCTAAAGCGTTGCAGTCTAGAATAGTAAGCCAACAAACTTCCCTCAGGGCATCAGCCTGTTCCCAGGCACTAATCTATTCCACTTTAAAAGGAAGCGTTGTTATTTATGAGAGCATGCAGCCTTCGCAACTGACACAGTGTGCACTTTGTATTCAGGCATCAAGACTGATGTTCCAAAATCCAGCTGCAGCTTATTCTCATCTTTCAGATCTGAGGACAAACAGTTACACGTAAAGCAGAGGTGACTATCTATAGCCCTTTAGCTTGCATCATCCCTGGCAATTGGTCATGCCGGCTGAGATGGATGAGAGTGAGAAGACAACATCTGCAGGGCCGCAGGTTAGCCACCCCTTGGATAAAGCATGTCTTTATCGACAATAACAAGACCCAATGTTTGTGTCATCTCCTTGAGGCTGGTATTGAGTGTCTGTTGCTTAAAGCTGCAGGGTGTAACTGTAATTGAGTTAAATAATTTAAAGCGCTTAAAAAAAAAAAGTGATGAAGAGATCAGCAAGACCGTGGGTGCAGTAAGGGAAAGTGTTAAGGACTTCGCTTAGCTACGAATGCCACGTGGGTCATGGTCCGTGACTCGCTCTGCGATCAAAGGCGAACGAGAATAAAAATGAAACATTTGCGAGCCTCGCAGTTGCCAAAGAATGTGAGTGAAGTCATAGAAAAATCATTGAATGCATCTGAAAGGCCAGCAGAACTATCGCTCCTACTTTAGAAGTTGATGTGGTTGGATGAGCTTTAATTCCTCTCTGAGGTTCCAGTAAAATAATTTGTCCCTTTCAATTATATCTACAAAGAGCCCAAACTGCATTTGTAAATATTGCTTCATTGTTTCACATTGTTTCACATCCATCATTTAAGGAAGTTTCCTATGGAGACCATTAGGGATGTGTATTCGACAACAGTACATTCCTATACGTGTCTACGCAGATTTCAGCCTAAAAAAAAAATTAGGACTTTAACATAAAGTAAATATACAGTAAGTATCATCTCCAGTCTTACAATTCTGGTGGAAGCTAGTGAAACTGGTGGCTTCACTGCAGTTCCAAGTACACCATGTTTCTTTGGGCTTTCTGGACAATTGACAGCCTGGAGGCTCCTCCAGTCAATTTTTTAATTGAGAATTCATCCTGATTTACTTGCACAAAGCTTACCCGGAGGTTAGACTAGCTTTTTATTGAGATGTGTTTTGATTTGTTTACAGGGAGGTTATAGAACAAAGAGTATTCAAGTGGATTTATTCCACCAGTGGATTAACTGTGTAAACCTAGAATTCTGATATGTTTGAATTACTCCTACAAACAACTAACAGTCTGAAGGCAAGCTGGCTTTCTCCACAGGTAACTGTGATTACACCTAGACAATTTCAGGGAGACTATTTCCAGCCTGAACCGCTTTCACATGTTTTGTCCATAATTATGTTCTGTTCCTGCATTAATCTGTTGTTTTTATTTTTAAAGCTAAATCCTCCCCAAATATTTCTACTTTTACTTTTATTTTTTAAGAGCACACAATTGGCAGGAGTGCATCGTTGGATGAGTTGTGCTTGTATTTCCCAATAGCACTGACACTTAAACATTCTTTGGAGCAATTGTTGCTATTTTCCTGGGTTACAATTTTAAAGCTTCTGTGAAGTCTCCTTTGTGCTGAAAGACCTCAAAACATCTACCGGTACTATAGCACAGATTTGCAGTTTGATCAAACGTCAGTACAATATTGATCAGTACAATTTGATCAAACGTCAGTACAATATTATCAGTAGCGAATAGATAGGACTAGCTCTTCAGTGGCTCCAAGTGATGTACCAAAGCTGTTAAACATGTGTCTTTGGTTGCAGACTTCAGGACAGATGGTGTGGCAGAAGAATAACCAAGGGAGCAGAGTGTTGCATTCAGCAGGAGCATTCCTTATGTGTGTGGAAATTCTTCTCAGCTGCCAGTACAATCAAGTTTTAACACAACTTCGTTCGCCTTAATTAGAGCGAGGCTGAAATCTTGGTGCCAAAAGTGAGGCTAAATTACAGTGTTTCCAAATGAGGTTGAAGGCAGGAGAATATCCTAAATACAGTAAGCATCCCCATTAAATAATGAGAGTGGATTGCCATAATTACAAGAAAGAGCTGGCTGTAATAGATACTTACCCTCCGCTTCCAGGATCAATGGTATACATTGCAAACCCAGGTTCCAATCCATAGCCACTGGCATAGGCATAGGGAGAGAAGCTGCCAATTCATTCAAATGGGAGTTTGGATCAGGCCCATAGTACATGAGGTGCAAAATGAACGAGGTGCATTGGATCAGGTCCTATGATCATATTATAATGTAGTTGTGTTTTATGTTCTAAATCAAGCACTGCCAGCAGTGCTTTTCTTTTTGTTTGGCAATGTATTTCTTAATAATAAAAAATGTGCAAGTGAATTTTTATTCTGAAAGCATGGCCCAGAAAAAGAAGTTTGAGAGCCACTGCTATACACTGAACTACAGTGGTACCTCAGGTAAAGAACTTAATTCGTACTGGAGGTCCATCCTTAACCTGAAACCTGAAACCACTTTAGCTAATGGTGCCTCCCGCTGCTGCCGCGCCGCCACCACGCAATTTCTGTTCTCATCCTGAAGCAAAGTTCTTAACCCAAGGTACTATTTCTGGGTTAGCAGAGTCTGTAACCTGAAGCGTCTGTAACCTGAAGCATCTGTAACCCAAGGTACCACTGTAAAGGCAAACATGGCCCACCTACTCAGGTAACCCAAGCGACCAGCAGCAGTAAGGGCCAATGAAGCGACCTGCTATGATCTGAGAGATATGTGTTCCAGTATCTTCTGTGACCTGCAGGAGGCCCTGGGGCACATCTCCTAGATTAGGCTGCCAGTCAGTCCTGACCGACTTTGTGTAAAATGTTTTTTAAAAAATGCTTCTCCAAAAACTTAAGATAGTTTCAATGGCCAATAAAAACATGCAGAAAGGAAGTAGCAACAGGCCTGAAAACTAAAACACCTTTATATTCCTCCTATGATGGCATAGAAGCTTCAGTTAAGTAATCTGGTACACAAACACACACACACACAAGACTGCGTCTTTCTAAGTTAATCATGCCATAATTATGCTCAGAGTGCGGCATTACAGAAAGTGAGCAACCAATCCAGATGAAAGTTATCCCTTCCAAAAGCACTTAAGGAACTGGGGGAAAGGAGAAAAATGCTTCCTTGCTCTCATCTGACAGATTTGTTTGGCTCTCTTCATAGCAGTGGGCTAAGTAAGGCAATAAAGGGAATGGCGGTGTCAGCATTCCACCGTTGTTGGGGGGGGTTGGGGGGGTGCTGCTGCATCCGACTCCGTTCTTTGAAGTCTCCATGCAAGCCTGCATGATTTTGGTACAGAAAACATTTTGAGCTTGTAGGTGGTCTAACACCTGCTTCCTGAGCCAGAACTGTAGCAGCTGTTGTCAAACGCATACTTTAGATGAGGGAGCAGAGTGTTTCTCTCATATTTGTGCCATGTTATTTTTGTTTTTGTTTAATAAGGTTGTGTTCGTAGCTCGATGTGACATGGATTATTTCTCCTTTGGCAAATAAAAAGAACCCTTTAATGTCGTAAATAATAGAATGCAACTCACTCATCTTGGACCTTTTAATGTCTTTCTGCCCTTGGAAAATGGTGGCTGGTGTGTAAGGAATGTTATTGTTGTGCTCATTATAAAGGAGTCTTTTCATCCTGGGTGCACGATGATGCACAGGATGAAAGTGGGCAACATTGTGGTAAATGTTCGACTGGCCTGTCCTATAGCCTGTGTACATACTCTGCATTTAAGCCACATTCGACTCACATTATTCCCCTCGAAGAATTCTGGGCACCGTAGTTTGTCAAAGGTTACTGGAAACTGTAACTCTGTGAGGGGTAAACCACAGTCTCCATAATTCTTCGAAGAGAAAGAATGTGCTCTAAATACAGTGTGTATACAGCCTAAGTTTCTCCTCAGGATCAGAGGATCTTGTCCAAAGAAAAAAGAAAATAAGGGAGAAATGTCATCCCATTATCACCCTGCCTTATTGCCACGAAGTATTCACACATAGTCTCTCATTACTGATTGATGTTCGTTTGGGGGATTTGGGGCATGTATTTTCTCTGAAACCAATTCCCATCCAATTTGAAAACGTAAGTTTCAGTCAAGCTGAGGTGTGTACATTTCCAACAGCCATTGTGGACGCAGCTCGTGCCCAGGAGTCTGCTTTATTGAATAGGAGTTTGGCAGGGGAGAAAAATCAGGTGTTGTACATCAGGAGAAGACACACCCGCCCCCATCTCTGGTGTGTAAAAAAGTGACTTGAGGCTCAGGAGGGGGAAACACATTACTGTGTTTCAGGTTGCTAATATGTACATAGTCTTAGTTCTGACCCTGCTGGGCTCCCTACAAGGGCTGGTTCACGCATGGCATGGCATGGCATGGCAAGCCAAGGCAAATTATTGCTTCTCTGGACCATATGACCATGTAGGCTCCTGTAGAGGAACTCCCAACTGCTTTGCTTCTCCCTCATTATTATTTGACTTAGTGTGTCATCTGAACCTGGACTTGTGGTTAAACTCTCTCCTTGGCTGCAGCCAATCCATATATCGTATTGTATTTTTAATATTGCCTTGCCTTGTTTGTAAGCCATCCAGGGAATACTTGATGGGCGGCCATATTAAATGTACTAAATAAATACATACATACAGTGCTATAATGTCATGTATGAACATCCCTGGGGGGAAAGGAAATGTTACAATGGGCTCCACATTCCAATCAGAGAATTGGTGTCTCCCAAGTTAGATCATTCAGATGGTCAGATAGGATCACCATCATATAAAGTACCTACCTACAGTTTTCTACATGCTGTAGAAGAGATTAGAAAGCAGTCCTTGCCTGCTGGTTGACAAAATCCAGTAGCAAAAAGAAACTACGAACTAAGAGAAAAGCAATGAAATTCAGATTCTATTTCTTTCAAGTACAGAAATGTGTTTCCGCTTCACATCTTTACACAACGGCCAATTCACACATGGCGAACATCCTTGCCACATAAAGTGTGAACCAGCCCTCAGATCCAAGTTCTCTGGCAACTTGTTATTCTGCAGTTACTGCTTCTTAACCCACCCCACCCCACCCATTTAAGTTAACGGGAAATGTTTGGTGAGTCCCTTCTCTACCGGTAGTAGCTGTTCTGAATTTAAAGCTGTGCTTTGAATGAGGAAGCTTCAAAGGAGGACCTTAAGCAACAGAAATCCAGTTTCTGAATGAGAATGTCAGCTATAGCAGAGACGCATTGCTCTTTTGTGCTTTACTCACGTAGTAGAGTGACAATTGGAGATGCATGCATCAAAAAGACAGCCTGAAGTTAAAATCCGCAAAATCCTGGCTAATCTGTTACAATGAGTCATCTGCTGCCCTCAGAGCTAATGGAAGCGCTGATGCAAAATACTAAGTGATGAAGGGCTTATATGCCCAGCATGTTAGATCCTACAGCGGTGAATTGGCTGGGGATGTTTTTCTACTATTTTCTTGCACTGGTGATATATGAGCTCCCTTAGTCATGATAATATTCTCTGACGCACCATAATTCTTCAAGTGACTACTGATACTTTCTCTAAAAAATAATGACATAAATACAATTGTGCTGATACACTGCAAATGTTTGAGACTTGTTTTCTTTTTTAAAAGAATGTCATGCAAACAACACCTTTAGATTGTACATAGTCGTAGCTATGGGCGGGGTACCTAGCCAGGTTTTTTGCCCCAGGTGAAGCCTCCAGAGGGGCACCATTGGGCTCCCAGCCTTTGCGGGTGTGTATGAAAATGTGTATGGGTGTGTGTGCCAAACTGGGTCTTTGACCCAGGTGAAATAAAGCCTAGTTTCACCCCTGGATTGTAATCACTGTTGTTCTGGAATCATAAATTAGAGTTAAACTCACAAACTAAAGCTGTGGTGTGCCAAGAACTATACAAACAAACTGACATTTGATGCTCTACCACAGGGATAGCCAAGCCAACAGAAGCTGTTGGACTACAACTCCCAGCAGCCCCTGCCTGCTCTGCCAATGGGCAGAGAAGATGGGAGTTGCAGTCCAACAACATTGGGAGGGCAGCACACATGGGCTACCCCTGCTCCTACACAACCCACAACTGATCCACGGACCACAAGTGCATGAGATAAGAACATAACAAAGACACATTCATGTGTTCAAGGGCATCATTTTAAGTCTCTAAGTCTCTGTAACAGATGCTTGGATCCTACCAAGCTGCTGTACATTATGTGCAAAATATCATTTCCAGTTCAAACAAAATTCAAAAGAGAAATTAAAAAGGAACAAAAAAAAGGATGTGTGCCTTGAAGCTTTGCATTCTTAAGCATTTCCCCCCAATTTAATGTTAAAACAGGGAGAGAAAATTGAAAACATCACACAATGTGTGTGCAATATAAAATTCTGCTACTAACCAAAACCATCACTGACCTAATTTGGTTGGATTCTCAACGTAAAATGACATTCAGGCATGCAAAGCAAGCAAATATAATACCACTAAGGGACCCCGACAATCCTTCAGTTGAATACCTCAAATACATTCTATAGAATGTATGTGATATCTATATGTTTAGTTTTTTGGGTTTGTGTCATTAACTTAGTCTCAAGAAAGGATTATCTGAATAGAACTGATGTCAAACAAGACCACAAGATTACAATGCTCAGACATATTTATCTCTTCTGATAGGTCACTGAAATATAGAGGAGAAGACAGAAACGGTTCAAAATTAGCAAAGCTTGTTGTCCTTCTACAAATCTTTGGGTCCTGCCTCTTATCTCTTGGTGGCCCCATTTGGACTCCAATTCTGTCGGCACTTGCAATCCGAGTTTGCTATTAGAGGCAGTCATTTACTTTACAATTCTTCCATGCCTTATTATGAACAATCCTCAAGAACGTTGCAGTGAGCAAGTTGCTTTATTAGAATATTGGCAATATTCAACGATGTAAATAGCAACCATCATTCATCGCTGCCTCTTGCCTTATCTGTTGACACACCCAAATCAGCACCTGCAACAATAGCTTTTTCACACCAGCCCTGTTGGGTCATGTTTACAAGGCTCAAGAGCTTGCCAGCATATCATAATAAAACCATTCAGTGACTCCAGTGTAATTATCTTCCCTTTGGTTGGCACAGCATTTCACTCATAAAAATACACAAGAACAACTGATTGTGAATAAATGTTATCCAACACCACAAGTGGCAAAACATGAAACTGCCTCTTGCACGCAGTTGGCAAGAGAGCGTGCTGCCAATGGGAGAGGGATGTAGATGCAGCAGCTAAGTGCCTGATCCAGCAACACTGTTTTCTCCCCTAACACAGAACCTTCAAACACTAATTCCCCTGTGGGCATCAACCTCGATGAGAGAGGAAGTCAAGAGAGGCAAGAGAGAACCTCACATGGCTCTTACTGCTTCAGCTAAGTTGGTTTTATTTTCTATCACATAGCACAGTTGCTAGAGCATGAGAATCAATCTCAGGATTGAGCCTCGCAATGGGCAAAAGACTCCTGCATTGCAGAAGATCACCTTCGCAGTCCCTTCCAACTCTACAATTATATTACAGTATTTTCCTGCGTATAAGACTACTTTTTAACCCAGGAAAATCTTCTCAAAAGTCAGGGGTCGTCTTATACGCCGGGTCGTATTTCTTATACGGCGAGTATATCCCAAACTCTATATTTTAACTGGAAAAGTTGGGGGTCGTCTTATATGCCCAGTCGTCTTATATGCCGGAAAATACGGTATTTTAATGCATTCATTACTTTCCATCAATGCAATGAGCAGCTTTGAAGACTTACCAAAGAAAGAATACAACTCTAATTAATTAACTAACTAACTATGCTGCTTGTTTATTTAATCCCAACGGAACTTCAACGAGATACCTGGATTTCAATCTCTGTTTCATGAATCTTCTTCTGGTCGGTCCGAAAAGGAACTCTAAATTATACATAACATGTTTTTAAGAACTTCATTCAATACAAACTACATACAATGTCTTTTTTTAAGCATATGATGACATATGTTGAAATATGGTACATTACTGTTAATGAATTTTTACAAACCATATTGTTTAGTTCAGGGGTACGCAACCTAAGGCCCGTGGGCCGGATGCGGCCCAATAGCCTTCTCAATCCGGCCCGCGGATGTCCAGGAATCAGCGTGTTTTTACATGAGTAGAATGTGTCCTTTTATTTAAAATGCATCTCTGGGTTATTTGTGGGGCCTGCCTGGTGTTTTTACGTGAGTAGAATGTGTGCCTTTATTTAAAATGGATCTCTGGGTTATTTGTGGGGCATAGGAATTTGTTCTTTTTTTTTTTTTTTCAAAATATAGTCCAGCCCACCACATGGTCTGAGGGATGGTGGACTGGCCCACGGCTGAAAAAGGTTGCTGACCCCTGGTTTAGTTCATGATTTATCTCTCTGTAATCCTAGGGCAGGGTCATGAACAATGCCATCAGTGTTAGGAGATGCAGAATACTTCAAGAGTACCCTTCCCCAAGCTGGTGTCCTGCAAATGTTTCGGACAGCTCCCACCAACCCCAGCCAGCATGGTCAATGCCGCTCAATGATGATGAGAATTGCTACCTAGATGAACCAAGGGTATAAGGCATCTGCCTATGTTCCTATCCGATACAGAGTTGAAATCCCACTATTGTCTTCTTTGGCGATCACTCATAGCCGAGTAAGATTGTCTTCCATAAACATGGTTTTAACAATGAGTTTGTAAGTGACTGTGGAGGCCAATTCTGGACCCACATGTCCTTCCACAGTGGGGACATTGGTTCCCAGGCAGGAGTTGATCACGGTGTGGATTTGCCAGGCATGCTTTCCTCTTAGCACATTTCTCCCTTGCGTTCTGAGTTTGAGTGTCTTCAAAGTCCATGACACCTTTGGTAAAAGCTGTTCTCCAACTGGAGTGCTCGCAGGCCAGTGTTTCCCAGTTGTCGGTGTTTATACTACATTTTTTAAAGATTTGCCTTGAGACAGTCTTTAAACCTCTTTTGTTGACCACCAGCATTACGCTTTCCATTTTTAAGTTTGGAATAGAGTAGTTGCTTTGGAAGACGATATTCAGGCATCCGCACAACATGACCAGTCCAAGGAAGTTGATGTTGAAGAATCATTGCTTCAGCACTGGTGATCTTTGCTTCATCCAGTACACTGATATTAGTTCACCTGTCTTCCCAAGTAATGTATACTGTAAACCACCCTGTGACCTTCAGATGGGCAGTATATATATTTAATAAATAATAACAACTATCCATTTAGCAAATGCACTTCTACTACAGGAACACAAAGAATTAGATTAGCTGATCATTTCTGTCTGGCCCCTAAGCTTGTGTATTTGGATCTGACCCAGGGAAGGGAGCTAGCTCAGTGGGAGAACATCCATTTTGCATGCAAATAGTCGCAGGTTCAATGCCCAGGTAGGGCTGGGAATATCCTCTAGCTGTAACCCTGAAGATTTGCAGTCTGTCATGAATAGACGACACTGAGTGAGGTGGTCTGACAATGTAGGACAGCCTCCTAAGTTCTTGTGTACAGAGGAAGACTCTGAGCACAAGAATCCCTGGGGGGTCACACTGAGTCCCTTTGCCATACTGAGCCCACAGAGGATAGTGGCCACTTTGCTGTAAATCAATTGAGGTCGCGGTACGTAATGTCATTACTTTGACAGCGGTCTCTAGAAAGTGTCCAGAGAGCCTCCCTGAAGTGTTTAGAAAGCCAGGCAGCTCTCGCTATTAACACACTATTGATTCACAATGAACTTAAAAGTGGTTTGGGTACCCAGAGAGAATTCTTATTATTTCCCCTTTGATAATTCCATATTCAAACTGCAGAAGCAGCAATTAAAAGTTTGGCCTTTTACTCTTCATGTAGCAGATAGCAGTGACAGTTCTGCCCTTCTCCTGCTGTATGATAAAATTATCATTAGCAAGATAAGGCAGCAACAGCAACAGGGAATTGTGTCAGGGCTCTGAGAAGAAAGCAGCATGCGTCCCGGCCCAAGGAGCTGATTTCAGGAATTTCTAAGCAGCGGAGGCAAAATAAAAATAAAAACCCAGCTTGTGGCTTAAAATGCTGCTAGGTGATTTCAAACAACTTTCATCACAAATAAGCGATGGCCAAGACTAAATAAAGTGGGAGTGAATCGCGGTATGTCAAAAGATAAAGTCTGGGTGAAGTCGAAAGGATGTAATTTCTCTCTTCATAACAAGTGACAAGAATCCTTTTTGGTCAGCTCAGCAAAAGAAGGTCCCACTAGATCAAGAGTCTGGACTCCATTTGTGATCATCTATCAAGCAGGTTAAGTCTGTGTCGCTGACAGGAAATCTTCAAACAGGTGGATTCTGTTGTCCTCTTCACTCTGACTCACCAATGCCTAGCAGCCTGTGGGGAGGATGATGTGGGTGAAATGGGTTCATTTTCCTCATCAAATGATGGTGCAAGCTTCAGATACAGTGAAAACACATAAAGGTGGAAGATAAGGTGATAAATCCACCAGAGAAGCAAAGTAATTTATGGGCAATTATCTTTTATTAGTATTGCTCTGCACTGTGTGTCAGTCATGGTAAGTCAAGGAGTGAACCATTTAAGAAGGCCAATACAGAAACACCTGTGGCGGTTCCAATATTCCCACTTACATTGTAAGTATTGACTTGTAACACAGGAATATTTGTCTTTTTAAGATTAGGTTTCAGGGAAGAGCAGAAGAATAGAGCAAATTAATGGCAAAGAAGAAAAATGTAAGCCCCATCTTTCATGAAGAGGGCCTTGTGTTTTGCAGCTATTAAAACTGTAATACCCCTATATAAGTTACAAATAACTGTGACACATTTTAGCCTGGTATAATTTTCTACAGCGATAATGTGAACCAACAGCAGGCATTGGCTAATGGTCTTTCTGGAAAGTGCTCCCAGATTTATTTCAAAATCCTGTATTCAAACTAGCAAATGGAAAAATACGGCAAATGTGAATTAGCTCTTTGAAATGCCCGAGTCAATTTGCAGCTAAGCCATTATGCATGTAACAAAGCTACCCAGGAAGTGGAGGTGGCACAGAAGAAAAAGTGAAGGTGCTCTATGCAATCACAGATTGGGTGGTGCTTTTTTCATTTTCTTTCTTGTCCCTTAAAAAAGAAGAGTTGCAATAGGAGAAAAATAAGCTCTAGCAGCTCCAGTGTTAGCATAGCTTAACTCTAGTGTAGGAGAGGTTCTGCTGCTGGAGGAGGAGGCCCACTGGGCAGGGGGCAGGAGATGTCCCACCAGTGTAGATATCCTACTAGTAGTGCTTCATCTGTGGTGTGGGCCAAAATGTGCAGGGGGTGTGTGCTCTGCAGGTGCATTGGGGGAGAGCTGTGGATCCACAAAATCCCAAGCTGCTTCTTTTCCTTGACACACCCTCACAAAGGTCCTGAAACTATGCTGGTCTTGGCCCTGGAATAGTGATTTCACTCTCAATTGAATCAATGAGAGAGAAAATAGGGGGACACACACACACACTGCCCTTGCTGCAGAGAGCTGACAGGGCTATGGCTGTGTCAAATGCTTCACCGGTGGAATCCCCACAAGCAGCTGGACCGCTCTGCAAATGAGAAACCATTGCAATAGCCAATGGGCTCAGTAACGTGACTCTGTGAGGTGAGTGGGTCTGAGAGACTTCAGAGAAGTGTGACTAGCCCAAGGTCACCCAGCAGCTGCATGTGGAGGAGCGGAGACGCGAACCCGATTCACCAGATTACAAGTCTACCACTCTTAACCACTACACCACACTGGCTCTCACTTTCTTCCACCGTCCTTTAGTAAACTCTGTGTTCAATGTGACTAATCTACGAGAAGCAGTGCCTCAGTTTATAACCTTAAATTCTGTTTCTGAATTGCTTGCCAACACTATCCTTCACCTCTGCTGGGTGACCTTGAGCTAGTCACACTTCTCTGAAGTCTCTCAGCCCCACCCACCTCACAGGGTGTCTGTTGTGGGAAAGGAAGGGAAAGGAGAACGTTAGCCACTTTGAGACTCCTTAGGGTAGGGATAAAGCAGGATATCAAATCCAAACTCTTCTTCTTCTTCGTCGTCGTCTTCTTCTCCTTCTCCTTCTCCTTCTCCTTCTCCTCCTTCTCTTCTTTCTGCCATATTCATCACAAATGAGCACTTTTTGTGTGGGATGACCAGTCTCATACAACCAACCTACTAAAGTCTAATTAATACATGAAGAGGTTAAAACCATAGAGTAAGCTGTCCTGCCAGGCTTAGCTCACCTTGGGAGGGACTAGGTAATCAAGCCTTTGTTCCAAGTCTACAGTTCTATGATTCCATAATTCTATACACAACAGAACGGCCAACTTCTAGAGCCCTTTTCACAAGTTCAAAAACTGTACACAATGAACACATGGTGGTGGGATTGCACCCACCGCAGCCTCTCTGGATCTCTATGTGTTTGTTGTCTCTGTGTACATGAAACTCATGTATAAATAAGATTACGCACATAGGCTCTGCACATGCAACCTAGCATCTCACAAAATCTAGACTCCGAGGAAGCACACAAAGCCAGTGGACATGTAGATGCCAGAGTGGGGAGGGTGGGTTGTGTGTGGTATACACTGTTCCAACACATGAAAAGGACTGAAGGCAAAATATTGTTGTTCAGGTTAGGAAGTAGTAGCTCCAAACCATACTGGGGTTGCCAACTTCAGTAAAATATGGGGCCAGGTAAGCTCTGCCCCACACAACCAATCACAAGATGCAGCACACACACACCCCATTTGAATAGCAATGCCCATCAACTTGGGGGGATGCCCCCCAAATATTTTATGGAGGGAGGCTGAAAGGACCTCAGCCCCTAGGAGTTGGTTCCTGTGAAATCATAAGTACAGTATTTTACTTCCACGTTTATTTTCCAGAATGTAGGCTTCTGACTAAATTTTTCAGCATTCATTTGCATTAATTATTCTCTCCCTTTTACCACAAAATGATTAATAAAGGTTATTTCAAGTAGCTTGTGAAATAATCAAACCGTAAATTAGCTGGAAAGAATATGAAAATAACTTAAGAAATTGACACTGAGTTCTTTCACATCTTGAAATAAGTCATTAAAGCTGAAGACAGACGAGACTTGCGCCTGATAAATGGGTCGCACTCACTGAAACATACTCTTAGATATAAGATACATTCAAAAGTCACTCCTAAAGTAACTACAAGAGAAAGAGCAGAATAGCAAAGTCTATTAAGAATAATCCACTGTATCGACTCAGAGAAGGTCCACTGTAAACCTGTTCAGTAATGGAGATGCCTTCAGACTGTCAGTATTCTGTAGGAGGAATCCAAATACATACCAGAACTTTGTGACATTAAGGTGGATAAAAGTTAAGCAAATTAAAGTTTTTCAAAACAAAAGCAGGCTTTTTGCCATTTGCAGAGTGATGGGGAAATGTATTGAAAGTGTGGGCTGGACAAATTATAAACAGGAAAATGTGTAAACACCCCACAAGCAAATCAGGTTGAATGTGTAAATATCTCTGTGTGTTTTAAAATATAGAAAAAAGAAACTGCATCAGCTCACATTAACAAGAAACAAAATCCATAAATTCTGACCTAAACATATATGAATATAAGCAGCCCATATCTCTGAATAGTTATCCAGACAAGATTGAGTGAAAATTTCCAACCACTGAGAAGTGGATGGTTGGTATTTATCCTTCCAAACAACAACAACAACAACAACAACATTGATATTATTATTAGGCCACCTACCTGACTGGGTTGCCCCAGCCACTCTGAGCGGTGCCCAACAAAATATTAAAAACACAATAAAACAAGTATAAGGCTCTTTGCAATCCTAAGGCCTCACTGGATCCACTTTTGTTGTCCATCTGTTAATCTCCACACCACAGGAAGATAATTTAAAAATGTGTGAACATCTGCAAAATTAATATGAACAACTTCTGTCCAGAAAGAAGACACACTGCACCCACATCACATGCTTCAAATGGGCATTTGAATGAAGATGAATGTTCATTGTTGTAGAAACAAATCAGAAAGAACGCTCAATAAAAATTGAATGTAGTCTAACCGCCATGTAAGTGTTGTACAAACAGATGGATGCTAAATAAACAGGTCATCCTAAGGAGTTCCAAATCTACTCTGTGATTAATATTGGATGCAACACACTGGGTTTTTTATTGAGAACTTTGCAAGACTTTGACTACAAAGCAGTAGCAGTCAGTAGAATGATGTGGCAGCACTTAGCTGACTTCCCGTCACTGGTGTCGTTGCAGCTTAATGGGAGGAAGCAGGGAAGGAGAGACAGGGTGGTGAGGTCAGCACGGTGCAAATGCACCTGTAGAAGCACCAGTTGAACTTCACCAGGGCATTTGCACCGTGCTGACCTCACTTCCATCTCTCCCTTCTCCCTCCCAGTAAGCAGCATCAATGCCATTGATGGGAGGTCAGGTATATGCTCCCACCTCACCAACCACTACCACCACCAACAGGCTGCCCACTTTTCAGGCTACCTATTCCCCCTGCTTCCTCTGCGGGGTAGACCACTAGTAGGTAAACGAAGAGCAGAAATGAAAAATAGCTGCTATGTATTTCTTATGAACCCCGCAAAGCATGAGACAAAACTCACAAAGTGTTGCGGCCCTGCAGACAGACGGGTGAGCTTGCCATTCGGCCAGACAACTGTATTCCAATTTACAGTCAAGGGTTATTCCTATTAATCAGGAATCCTTTTTACCCTATATACTCGAGTATAAGCCTAGTTTTTTGTGCTGAAAAAACCACCCTCGGCTTATACTCGAGTGAGGCAGGCAGTGGCTCCTATGAAGCTTTCCCAGGTTTTTTGTGGTAAAATTGGGTGCCTCGGCTTATATTCGGGTCGGCTTATACTCGAGTATATACGGTAATCAAGGCAAAAGGCCACATCCTGGGGCATCTGCATTAAGTGGAATCTGGTGTTGGCTGCTTGCTTTACAGAGTGTTTCTTCCCAAAGAGCTGCTTTAAAGTTAATAGCCAAGCAGCCATTGGGCCCCAGCTGCACAACAGAGGACTGGGCTGCTTTTGTATTCCACACTTGCAGAGCCGAAAACGCTGCACACCTCTTCCATCTAGGAACTAAATTTAAACATCATCTACTCAAATTTGAATATATACATTTAAAATTTGGAACTTACTAGAAATTCATCTCTTCCCCCCCCCCATTATTGCATCCAGTAAATTCTAGGATTTAAAACTCCATTTTGCATATTATCTTAATCTCCAAAATTGATTATCAAAACATATGATGAGTCTTGCTGGATCAGGCCAAAAACCCATCTAATTCAGCATCCTCTTTTCACAATGGAAGCCACCAAACAGAATTTAACAGCCCTCTCTCTGTATTGTTATTTAGCAAAATACATATACTACTTGATTGTACAAATCAAGAAATATTACCATTCTGAATAATCATCTGTGATTCCCAACAACTAGTAATCAGAGACATACTGTCTCTGACAATGGAAGCATGATTTATTTGATTTATTTAGGCGGGGAGCTTTACGTTATTTGAGGAAATATATACAGGTAATCTGTTTGATCCTTCGATAAGTCACATGCCTTTTGATTCAGAAGTCGTTAAACCTAGATATTTGGATTTAAGGTGAGCTGTTCCCTACAGCTTTGACATGGCTGGTTCCACTTAAATCTGCATATTTGGCACAAATCTTACTGCAGTTCAAAGGCAGTTAGGATCTGGTTCCTTGAGAACCAAACTCAAGTCCGACTTCAGTCAGCTGTGAGCACGTTCTGGCTCCTGTCAACTCAATGTTCAAAACAATATTCAGAATAAAAACGGCCTGACTCAGGAAGGTTCTATGAGAATGGGTCGAGCATTATGCAAACTAAAATAGTATACGAAGAGATTTGAACTGGTGGGGCGGAGTTTTTTTAAGCAATCAGACAGGGGCATAGATTGCAGTAACACAATTTAGAGGTTGCCTAGTTTAGCCCTCATTTGCTCTTTCTGTTCCCTCATCATCCTTGCTTGTGAAAAGTGAGAAGCATCTTGCTACTTGGGCAGTGGGAAACTGTGCAGTAACAGAACAGGTGAAATTATGCTCTCTGTCTATGTGTTTGGATCTGTTACACACTTACAACCCTTTTATGGATCCCAGGCTAGATAAGCAAAATAAGGCTGGTGTGATGTAGTTAATGCCTTAGAATACTCCTCCTCCCCACCTGGTGTCTGCCAGACTCTTTAGACTACAACTCCCATCAGCCCTTGGCAGTACAGCTGCTGTAGTTCAAAACAACTGGAAGGCAACAGGTTGGGGAAGGCTGCCATCAGGGATGGGGGAGAAATTCAGTTCACGACTCGTTAAAACCGAGTCTAACAAATTCGCGCGTCTCAAAACTGTGTGCGAATTGAAACGCAGCTGTCGTTCGAAATTCACCCATATCTGAATTTTGCTATGCAGTTCACCAACTAAGTAATGCTTTTTAAAAAAACATGTTAAAGCATATATATGGGGAAAGTGTGCACAAAAATGAATATATTGATGGAAATAACATGCAAGAATGCATTATATTAGCAGGCATCAATTGCAAAACTGTGTGCATCACGGGGACAAATAGAAGAAGACGCCTTCACCCCAGTATGGTTCCCCTTTATCACATACATAGCCCAACAAGACAACAAGAATCCACTGACAGCATACAAATCAATCTGGCTAACTTGATCCAAAAGTCCACACACACACCCCACACACTCACACACATAAACAAATCTCACTACAGCCAACCAAAGACAACCAACCACACCCTTGGCCACCCCCCCACCAACCTCTCTCACCACCAAGGAAATACAACAAGTGAATAGCAAGAGAACCCATACAACTGATGCTGACACAAAACCCACACATACACTAAGTGGAAGAATAGAAGCATTACCACCCCACCTCACCCCACTCGCTATCTCCCTCCCCCCCTTTCCCCCTCTTTTCTTCCCAACCTAATACTGCATGAAACACTAATGTCTCACAACAAATGAAACTGATCTGTAGAAAACACAACTTGAAAAAAGATACAATGCACGTATTTTTGCAAACTAAGAAATCTTTAATAACAACAACAACAACAACAACAACAACAACAACAACAAGCAAAACTGTGTGCATTGGTTAAAACTGCAACTAAAAACATGTTTATTAGCAGAAATGTGAACTAAAATTGGGAAGTTTTTAAAGTCTGATGTTTTGTATCTTTTTATATGGACTGTAAGCTGCCCAGAGTGGCAGAGTTATTATTCGTGAATGTTCACGAAGGTTTTTTTAAAAATCATGAATTGCTGTAAAATGCAGAGAACTGAGTTTAAGCCTGGAAAAATGAGAAACTGAGAGAAGTTGATAGATCCTTTCATCCCTAGCTGCTATTGGGGTGTATTATGAAGATATGCACATACAAATACACAGAGACTCTGCTGAAAAGACAGTAATTTCAGCACATCCCTCAAAAGGCTGGTGGGGATAAGGGCAACTCTCTTAAAGTTGTTCAAGCCTGACTTATGATTTGGCTGTTTGGTTATGACAACAGGACGTTCACGATGACTTTGTACGCTAAGCATTTGAATATATTGGATTTTCCAGCTACTGCCTCCAATGTGTATCCAGCTTAGTCCTCCTCTAATCCACACTTCGCATTGAACTAGGTAGTCCTGTTTGTGTGGTCAGGGTCAACCAAGTTCAGTGCTTCTTGAAAAAGTTCGTTGTCAGCTTCTTGTTTTCACAGCTGCTGATGATTTTGACTCCCACCTTTGCTGGGCGTTGTACTTTCTGCTGATCAGCTGCAAGGCTGGGAGCCCAGCCTACTCTCTAGGACATGGAGACCTGTGCTCTTGCACTCTTATTTGCATGTGCTGATGCATCTAAGTACAAAAAAAAATTGTAAAGGGGCAGGAATCCATAGGAAAAGCCTTTCAGAATGACAATTCACAGTGGGTCATATTGTCCTTCATGCTAGATTGGCCTGAGATTCTCAATGATTTCATTCTATCTTTCTTCCCATAGCGGCAATCCTCAACTTTTTCAGCCCCAGGATCCACCAATTAACCCAAACATGTGTTCCTTTCTCTTCTTTTATAGTAAAACACAATTTGAATGTATGCAAAAGAAGCACTGTGACCCTTTACTAACAGCTTTGATAAGTGATATTAAAAAATCAGCTTGACATAGACATGAAAACAAAGACATAAATAAATAGGATAAAAATTAATCGTTTGGTATCTTCTTTGGTTTCGTTCTGTATGTGTATGTGTGTGTTTTCTTTATTCAATGAAATAGAGAAATGTTTATATAAATTTACATCGCATTTCCAGAAATTAAACAAGTTTTGTAAAGGCTGTTATATATTATAGACAGATTTAATTATACTCATATAAAAAAATCAGGTCTGGGTAGCATTGTGTATTGTACCTATTTGTTACTAATAAAATAAAAAATAAAATAACTGGTTAATACATTTTTATAGCAGTAGAGTCCATTGCCTGTATTCAGTCCCTAAATCAGGTATCCCCAAACTCAGCCCTCCAGCTGTTTTAGGACTACAACTCCCATCATCCCTAGCTAACAGGACCAGTGGTCAGGGATGATGGGAATTGTAGTCCCGAAACAGCTGGAGGACCGAGTTTGGGGGTGCCTGCCCTAAATGATAGAGTTGAGCTTCTTGATGAATTGTCATTTAGCTGTTACACACTGAACCCCCACTTTGAAATTACTCAGTTCATTTGCCTGAGTCATCAGAGGGTAAAGACAGTTAGCAAGGATAACACACTCTGGCTTGGCTTGGCTTGGCTAAGCATGGCAGAGGAGTTTAAAATACCAGGGTGGAGTAAAACACCCTTAAACTCCGCTCTAGGAGCCCAGATGCTACTGCAGTCTTGCTAAAGCATAGTTTGGTTTAGTGTGGCATACAAGTTAGGCCTTTGTTAAAGCAGCCCTTGCTTCAGAAATCAGGAAGACAGCACCTCTGATACTGGGCTACCATTAGAGTTCTTCAAAATGGCTCCAGCCTAGAACAGTGTAGATCCCCAACTAGTGTTCAAAATTAGCCAGGCGCATTTTGTGACTGGTGCAGGTCCAATTGTGACCAGGTTGGCGATTGGGGAAAGCAGAATGTCACTTAGAGAAGGATCTGAAATATTTTCCTTGAAGCTTGAATTCGTTTTATTCTGGATTGTTTTATTTGACGTTTTAATGGGTTGTAAACTGCTTTGAGATTTGTTCTTTAAAATACAAAGTGGTATACAAATGGAATGAATAATAATAATAGTAGTAGTAGCAATAAATCCTATTGGGGGAATGGCACCTAGATATTCCATTGTGGTGACTGCAGCCCAGTTTTAAGGTGCAATTTGGTGATTAGATTATATATCTGAGTTTCTAACACTGTACCATATAGAAATATTATTTGGTATAATATAATGTCTTACTATTATGAATCTTTCCTTTTTCTTCTTATGGGACAATGTTCCACTAACCTACAATACCAATTTAAAACATGTCATTGATTGCTACATAATCAGCAGTGTACATAATCAGCAGCAAACAACATCATAGAGAGAACATGATATATACATTGTTGGTATTAAATCCATCATGCAAGGTTTTCAGGTGTTAGTTGCAATGAAACACAATGTTTAGAGCATTGTATTCTTTCATCTATGTGTCTTTGGTTTTGGGCAAAGCATTTCAACAAGCAAATGATATGCTGTTGTATAAACAAAGGTACAGCACTTTAATTAAAGTGGGCTTTCAGACTCCTGAATATAGATATCTGTATGGGATATTAGCTAGCAGTATCTATGTTCTGACTTGTGCAGACAGCTGTGTTCTTTTCCATAAGAGAATCTGAGGGGAAAACAATCATGTTTTCCATTTGCTCTGTTTCCCCGCCCACCTGCTGTTAGTAAGAAATCAGTTGATAGGCTGCCTTTAATCACCACATTAACTAACTCCCTTGAGGAAGCATTTTTTTAATTGGAAATTAGAAAACCTTTAGTACATAAATCAAAACACTGTTGGAATACTTTGCCTTGACGGAGATTTAGCCAAGTTCACGACAACAAAGAAACGTTAAAAGCTGCAAGGAGAATATATCTCTATTCAAAAATGTAAATTGAATTAATTACTTTTAGCCAAATTGTATTGGTAGCATTTTACTTCAGATTCATTACTTTGTACTCTATTTTGATTATTCTTGTGCTGGGACTACCTGCCTGTCAATTACAGATGATGTATGGTCCGAAACCTAAATTGCAGCTTCTTTTAAGGAAGACTCATCCATCTACAGAGCAAGTTATCCATCTAGCTTCTGACAAGAAACTTTCAAAGAGTTCTATAATCAAATTGGAAGACACCCATAAAAGGATAAAAGTATTGTGCCTTGGTGCAGTAATTAAATACTGTCTTGATTGTTGAATCCATAATTGTTCTTGTTGCACTAAGATCTTTTCTTTTGGTGTGTGTGTTTTTCACACACACACACACACAAACAAACAAACACACACACACAAACAAACAAACATGTCTTCCTAATTATGTATATTTGAATGTTCTATTAGAGTGGAAGATGTTGACTTTCCTATGTATATTTAAAATAATTGATACTGAAAAGTCAGTGAAAGAACATAGACATGGAATTGATGCTAACACAAATAAATTTAGTGGCTCAGTTAAAATTAGACTGCACAGACCACAATCCAGAACGTAAGCATGCCTACTGATGTTCTAGAGGTTCAGTTGCAATGGATAGGGGTCCTGATACCTTGATTCACAGCCTGTCTTTGCAACTGTGCATGCAAGTTTTTTCACTCACTTTGGGCATGAACATATTAGCAGCTTAAACTACAATGGGGGTCGTCCCCCCCACTACTGCGTTCTGAGTCACATTTAACATCACTGTATACACCATTACCTGATTAGATTGCTCACGCTGGCAACCGTTCCCCAAACTCCTATTCAATGATGTCTTCCTCAGAGCATGTGCAACGGATTTCTAAAATGCACACATTTCAACTTAACCGTGGCATACATTTTCAAATCTGACGAAAGCTGGTTTGTGTGGAAATATGCCAAACATCAGCATTTCTCAAGAAACGACAGGATATAGATGGATTGCGGCTAATGTCATGTGTACTCAGCTTTAAACTAGTGGTGGGAGAGAGAGCACACTGGAACCCAAGTAAACGGCAGTGTGTTTTTGCAAGCTGCCTCATCACCGAAATGAAAGGGGTAGGTGGGCATGGGTAGGTGTACACATAAGAACATTAGTGACAATTAACCTGCTGGAACAAACTAAGAGACTGTCTAATACAGGTATTGTTTCCAATAATGATCAACCAGATACCCCTAGGAATCCCAGAAGGCAATGATTCTTCCATGTTTGCTTGTTTTCCTGCCCCCAGCAGATGATATTTACAGGAATACTATCCATGGGCTTGGAGAGTCCAGTTTGTTACCACAGTTCTAACTGTGCAAACGATTACTTCCCGTGAGTTCTCATCCTTCACAAAAGCCAAGCCCACATCTTGGGGTTGAGAATTCAACAGGTTAACCATGGCATTGTCAGAAGCCATTGTCAATGTGTCTGGGGCCTTTGAGGCTAGAGCTAGGAGGTAGAACCTCTGGGTCTGTTTGCTTCTGTCTTATGCAATATGTCCCCAGGATATAGATCAGATTATTCACTGGGCAGTGAAATCTTCTTCTGGAACTTCTAGAATGTTTCCATTCATTCAGGTTGACCACTGATCTTCCTTCTCCTGGAAGGACTATAAATGTTTCCTGATTCAACTAGAAGGCAGATTGAGTACTGGAGAAAATATGATGCCATTTGAGTGCTGTTCCATTCTAGTCCAGCTCTCAGCTCTCCCAGTGGTTGAATTTCTAATGCCAGATGTTTGAGAATATATAGTTCATCTTACATGTAGATGCTAGATTCAAGGTTACCCAATGACTCTTTAAAACAGGAGGGGCCACTTCCATTTTGAAAATCTGGACTGGAAAAGCAGCAGAGGAGAAAGTTTGTCTTTTGTCTGCAAGCCATTCCGCCATTCCAAATTGAACTCCCAAGATGCATCACACGGCGTTCCAAATGTGCATAAATAGGCATTTTAAATCCTGTGTGGTGGGAGAGTCGGTTTCAGGGGCAAGGGATTTAGAAGAGGAAATAGCAGGCACGGAAAAAATAAGCGCCTCTTTCTCGATCACCTTGCCAGTTCCAGTTGCGCTACCAGAGGTGTGTTTTTCCTGTTAAAAGGGCTGCTAGTGGTAGCAGTTGGAGGGTGGTGGCACTTACCCAACCTCCTGTCACCAGAGTCACTACAGCTTACTGGGAGGGTGAGAGGTGAGGTTGGTGCAGTGCAAATGCACCAGCAGAGCTAATCCTGTGCTCCCACCAACCTCACCCCTTCCCTTCTCCCTCTTGTTAATCCACAGTGACGCAGGTGATGGGATGCCAAGTAAGCACTTCACAAATGGCAAAATTTCTAACCTCCGTTCTGACACACAAGAGACGTAATGGATCATTAGTAGGAACCTGAAATTGCTTGAAAATTATCTATATTTTTTGAGTAGTTATTAAGTTTTTATTCCCACTAATCTTATATGTTTTAATTCACTAAATCTGATGTGAGTGGAATTTTTCTGTCTGTGTTTTCTGTCTTGTTTTTGATATGAGCTTAAAGCTGAAATAAAGTTGTTGTTGCCAAGTAAGCAATACCACCCTACCCTACTGGCTGCTAGAATGGTTAATGTCCATGTATCTCTATGTAACATCTAGTTTGTCCTCTGGTATACCGGTAGTCATTAAACAAATCAAGTCAAGTTCAGCATTTTATTTTATTTTTGTCTACCAGTACAGCCCATAAACATCAAACAGGGTATAGGGTTATCAAGACCACCACAGTCAGAAATAATAATTGTAAAAAGGCAATAGACATGAACATAAATTGTGCCTTTTAACTATAGCAAAAAGAAATACTTTAAAATACAAGCAAATAGTTTTAAACTTAGAACTCATCTTCCCTTTCATAATTGCAGCCTGGTTTTCACAGCTACAGAAAAGAAGTTGGCTATATTTTCTGTGGTCTTGGGATTAGAATCTGCCATTAAAATGGAAATGTAAAATTCCCCAAGTGATGAAAAAATACTGGTGAGATGAAATGGGACTTTATATCCCCATAAAAATGGCAGAATAGGAGAACAAAGGCTAACATTTCAGCTGACCAGCTTTCACAAGCACAAGCTCTCAGGTGCTGGTGGCAGCCTTGACCAAACATTTAACTCAGCCATTTAGAAAGTTTGCTTGTGTCATGAAACTTCTCCCTTCTTTTGCTCTTTGGGATTCTGCCTAGTCTGATCAAAATAATATTGAAGCTGTGGCGGTAATGAAATACAACATGGGCTGTTAATTTGAGATATAAAGAAATAATCGCCTTCCTTTTAGTAGCTGCTAGACAACTCATTGCTCAAAACTAGATGTCTCCAGAGCATTTGCAGCTATCACAGCAGAAGCAGAAAACATGGACACTTGTGCTCTCTGAAAAATTACCTAAAGCATTAGCCAGAATAGGAGAAGAGATAACTTTATGGGGAAATTGAATCCTTTCATTACACACTCAACAGACCATCATTCACAAGGGCACCCACTGGACTCGCACCTGATGCAGTATTTTCCCATAGGAAATCTGTGTTTTGAGGGTGGGGTAGTAAGGGGGTAGTGTTGGGTGGGGGGATTGTTATTCCATGTTATTTTTTATTTTTAAAAAAACCCAATAAAATACATTTTTAAAAATACAGCATGGGCAATGGACATTAAAAGGCTTCCTTTAGTTCCACTTGTTTATGTTTCTAGAAAACCATTGCCAACTACAGCTGTGTTTTAGCCAGATCTCCAGAGCAGGAACGCTTAACATAAATGCAACCCACAGGAAGCTATACTTGTACCTGGTCCAGAAGCTCCAGCTGCTGGTAGGGAAAAAGACTACTGCTAGCACATAACACCGGTGTCAAAATCTTGCACCGCCTGCCCAGGCCAGGTTCAAGGTCTTTGTATTAGTTTACAAGCCTCTTAACAACTTAGGTCCAAAATACCTTCAGGACCACCTGATTCTTTATATCCCTGCCCAATCACTGAGATCCTGGGGGAGTCTCTATTAGTGGTTCCCATGGTTCAGTTACTTGAAGCCCATGGGCTAGACCAGGGTTTCCCAAACTTGGGTTTCCAGCAGTTTTTGGACTACAATTCCCATCATCCCTAGCTAGCAAGACCAGTGGTCAGGGATGATGGGAATTTACAATGCAAGAACAACACTGTTGCAATAAGGTAAAGGTAAAGGGACCCCTGACCATTAGGTCCAGTCGTGGACAACTCTGGGGTTGTGGCGCTCATCTCGCTTTACTGGCCGAGGGAGCCAGCGTACAGCTTCCGGGTCATGTGGCCAGCATGACTAAGCCGCTTCTGGCGAACCAGAGCAGCGCACGGATACGCCATTTACCTTCCTGCTGGAGTGGTACCTATTGATCTACTTGCACTTTGACGTGCTTTCGAACTGTAGGGGTCCATTTATCCCAGTAAAATATCAATTTTAGAGATCGTGAGATTTCTCACACACTCACTCTATTGCTCACATGCATCACACGATGGTAAACGGGTAGGTTTCGGTGTATCACATTAATATAAACCCTAGTCAGCTTCTTCTTGCCCTCTTACACCTTGAAAATGTGTCAGATAAAGTTATATATAGACTGTATCCCGATCTCCCTTTCCTTACAGCGGGACATGGGAACTGCAGATGCAAATATGGCTGTCAGATACGCCTGTCACTGATGTCATAACATGAACAGTTTATTTCATAAAAATGAGCGTCTAATATCCCAAGCCCCATATTTTGTCTACACAAGCACTGAAAGATCAGGTACTCACTCCAGACCATGAATCTGTAGGGAGTTCATTGTGACTTTTCAGGTGGTTCAAGCCATTAACTTGTGACTTATTACAGCAGCTGAGGCATTCAGCAATCAACCAGAATTGCACGGCCTGTCATGTCTTAATGCTTAATTAATTTTTGGCATGCACGCATTGAGAAATAATCCCCGCCTCACCTCAAACAAATTATAGGAAAAGGAAATGATGGTAATCTACCACTACACAGTATATTTCTCCCCAAACTATACTGAGACTAATTCGATGCCTTACGATTCATCATCAGTCCAGGTTTGCCAGCTGGTTAAAGAAAACCATGGAGAAAAACATTATTCCTTCCATTTCGAATGGGCATTTTCAAGGGAGAGAGAAATTATCACTGCTGATCTACAAGAAATTCTGGCAAGGACTTTCTGTCTGCCCACTTCTCTGTCAAAATTCCCAGTGGACTAAATGAGAGCAGCTGTAAACTCCCCCCCCCCTCTTTTTTATAGTTAAAATAATGATTAGCCAGACGGACAAGCCATGCTATTTGAGTCTAGAATTCCAAAATGAAAGTGACAGAAATTCTTAACAGGAAGAAAGAATTTTCTTTTGATTCTCCACTAAAACGGACCCTCAACTTTCTAAAACTTTCACAGAAAGACATCTCATTAGTTACCTTACTCCAGTTTCTCTACCCACCCCCCAACCAAACTTCTCCTCCTTTCCTATGACACATAGGTGAGTAGACATTCTGTCTGTCTATCATGCACTACAAATTGTGTGTTGTATTCTATGTCATGCACTTACAAATGGAATTTTAAGCAAGAAGAGACGATGAGGTGACCTTTCCTATCTCTTGCCTGTGAGCAATGACAGTCCTGAGCCCAAAGCAGCTACAAGCTGATTTTAAGTGCCACGGCCAGCCACAACAAGGAGGCAAGCTCAGGCATTTTCTGACTTGTTTATTTATTTATTAAATTTTTAAAAATATATATTTTAAAATGTACAGTCAGCTTTTGGATGGACGCCCTTCACAAAAGCAGAGTACACTTCCATATAAAAACCAACTCCGCCTGACAAATCGAATATAAAAATTCAAAATGCGGTACGACTAAACAATGAACCAGCATAAAGGTGGAGTATAGAAATAAGATGCAAAACATAATGCAGATGATAAAAACAGAGTGATTAAGTGAAAAGCCCCGGCACACACATAAAACACAGTGGGTTGGAGGTAGTGCTATTTTTTCTAAGAAAAGAGGTGCTGGAACTCATTATGAACGTCTCCCTTGTTCTCTTATACTGGCAATGCTGCCCACCTGAGAGGTGCCAGAACTCAGTTCCAGTGAGTTCCAGCTGGAAAAAAACAGCTCTAGCTGGAGGTATGCAGGAGAACAGGTAGAGAGAAACAGAATTATAGAACGGTGGGTGGTTTGCAATAGCTCAGCAAAGGTTTCCGTCTCTCGGTCGGTTCACGTTAGCAACATCGCAAAAGGCTCTTGCTCCCCTCTAAATTAGGTTGGAAACATGAAGATGCTTGGGCAGGGATAGGAGTGGATTTTTGTGTGGAGGGACACTGAACAGTCATCCCAGTTTATGACTCCTAAGGCATCTCAGATCATTGGCTTTGCCCCATGAGTTGTGTTGCTGTATCTGACCCATAGTTCTGCACCTGGCCTGGTTG
Source organism: Darevskia mixta (assembly GCA_034641385.1). NCBI lineage: Eukaryota > Metazoa > Chordata > Lepidosauria > Squamata > Lacertidae > Darevskia > Darevskia mixta. The sequence goes on from JAWWNH010000105.1 coordinate 6,531,952, forward strand.
TAGCATGTGTGTCTTTGTTTTTAAGAGATTCTGCAAGCTTGATATCTACCCTCCTCTGCCTTAAATCTTTCATTTCCCCACTTCCATTGGGTGACCAGTGAACTTGGGAAGTACCGGTAAACTTCCAGTTGTTGCAGACAACCAAGCTATCCTCTATGGGCAGTTGTGGGGCAGCCCTATACCCTATCAGCTGCCTACATGTGCCCAGTAACAGGATCAACCTCATTCATACAAACAAGGCCTCTGTGGGTTTTTGTAAAATATTGCAGATATTTATTGTGATCAGACAGAATTGCAAGAAACACTATCATTGCATAGTACATATCTAGCAATTAAGGTGGTTTTGTTTAAATAAAGAAATGCAGATTAATTTACATGCACACATGGCTTGTGTGATATTATCATGGCCTCGGTCTTTTGCTAATTTACTCCAACACATTTTCCTTTATGGCTGATCTTTGCACATTGTTAACAAATGCCAAATAAAACCATAAACCATCCTCTCCAACAGCTGTGGGAATGAGTTGCATTCTATACATCCCATAATGATAAGAGAAGACTGTTTAATGAGATCCAGTCCATCTACATGCTAAAAATGCATTATTTAAATCTCACAATCCCTAATAAATATATAAGCCCCTATTTGAGACATTGTCTTGTGTTTATGCTTCACAATGGAAAACATACATGTCACTTTCTGCTGGGGACTGAGTGACTAGTAACACTATATTAATGGCTTTAATAAGTTTTAAAACAATCCCACATTTTACTTGCCGGCCCCTTTGTTCATTGTTAGCTTGCTAATAAAATACAGTCTTTCAGTTACACTTTTAAATCAATTTGTTTTTTCAAGACGTGAAAAGCCTTTAAGGCTTGCAGGAGAGTTACTCATGGAAATAAAATATGTATGGTCCTTTGTTCATAAGGAGTTCAGCAGAAAACAGCATATTACCTAAGCAAAATTAAAGCCCAGATGGCCAGTGGTTATTATAAACAGATCTAAACTCTCTCCACAGTGATTTTCAATGAATATTTTTGTTCTTTAGGCATCGCGTGGCAAAACAGGGGCGCTTTTCTCTTTTTCGCAATTTGCTTCCCAGATGTGGATATACGTTTTTAAGACTAGATATGATAAGGCATCTCTTTCCAATAACTAAAGTATAGAAATATTTTGATGACAACAGGGAGGTGGGGTTTGGAAAAACTAAATCCTTGTGTCCGTCACAAATGATGGTAGAAGTAATGATATCAAATGACATTATTCAAGTATCCTTCAGCCATGGGTGAAGCTCAACAACTCTGATTTCCTAAAACAAAGCCTGAACAACTTCGATTTCCAAAAACAAAAACAAAAAACTGAACAACTTTGGCTGTCCCACCCCACCCCTTCAACAAAATTCCTGGCTACAGCCATGCCTTCAGCAAAAGAGCAGGCCAAAGATGAATCCGTCCACTAAACAGCACAGCTTTCAAGAATTGGATCGCATGCACACTGTACATTTAAAGCCACAGTAACAGTGGTGAGAAGATGTGCAAGAATCTGGCTCCTTGCATTAAAATTTTATTTTAAAAGTGCTGTGAAGGTACTTGAAATATACTCGGAGTCAAGTGTGAATTTCATGCTCTTTATTCAGCTCATAGTAGCAAGGAATGAATCTTTCCCCAAAACGTCTGCTATATATACATTATTTACACAATGGGCTCCATGTGATTGGCTAATTCCGGGCTACTCCTGTAGGCCAATCAGGTTGCAGATTCACTCCATCCAGGAGCCTGATTGGCTGCTCTTGCAGGCCAATCAGGTCGCTGATTCACTTCCACCTGGAGCTGATTGGGTGGCTCCTGCGGACCAATCAGACTGGTGCATTCTGGAGCCTATTGTTCTAGGATTCAGCTCAGTACATAACAGTACTCAAGCATGGGGGAATCCCCCACTGGAAACTCCTTTCCATGCCCATGCACACCACTACACAAAAAGAAACAAAAATACCCCAAAGGCCACTTACTTTGGGCCACAGACAGGTAGGCCAAGAGGGCAATGCATGCCAAAAAGAAACAAGAAACCCTCTGCACAGCAGCACCAGTTCTGCACTGAAGACAATGATCCTCTCCCCCTTAGGGAGGTCTGTGTCACAATGGAAGGGGAGGGAAGCATCCAATCAAAATCAGCATCCAGTATTCCTAGCATCCAGTCAAAACTGAGTAGAGCAAGGGGGCATATCCAGCATACAAGAAGCTCAGCCAGACTGAACGCCTGGATTTTAAGGGTGATATTTACAGAGGGACCAGTGTGGGTGCCATAGCAGGCACTGGCAGGTGAACTGGAACCAGAGGGCACCATGTTGGCAATGCTGGTGTATCAGCCCTTATACTCAGCCGCATCCTAGCCTAGTTCATCTCTGTCCACAGAAGGTCCTGGCATTTCTTTTCTATAATTTTCCAATGTTTAGGAGTGGCACATGGAAAAATAATGCCAAAAGATATATATCTGCCACGGTATTTCTTCATAAATCAAAATGTAATGAAATGAAGTCCATTTGTTAGAGTGGATTATTCGGTCCCTCGTAGCCAGGTCTTCCTTTTGCCACCCATTAGCTAATTAAGCTAGCCTGCCAAATTGAAATTCACTGTCAAAGGAGGACAGGAACAATATTGTTGCACGCCACCCCAATCTCTGAGTGGTGCAGAATTCCAGGGGTTCCAGATGCTTGCCCAAGGTTTGTGTCTCCTTTGGGAAGAAGGCACTGTGGAGACTGTGGTGTATTTGTGATATGGTTTATTTACTCACACATATATAAACACAACTTGAGCCTACGATGGAGGAGTTCACAGCATTAATACCCCAAGAGGTTCTTGCTTCTCCCACAGGCTTGGATGCCAGCAAAAATCAGCCATGGCCTTCTGCTCCAGCTTGCCGCATTTAACAGGCTGAAACTATTTTTCCTCCATCATTCCCAACTGCAATCCTAAACCAACTCTAAAACTCTACTTCAAAGGCCTTTGTCTTTCTAACTGATTCTGAGTTGAGGAAGCAGGCCTTCCCATTTGCCTTTGGGCACAGCACCATTCCGTTTGTCCTCCTAAGGCCTCCTTTAGTAGGCCATTACCAGACCAGCTTCTGGCTTATATTTTAATATGCTAAATTCAGCTCCTGGAACCCAGGAATCAGAAGGGGAGTCCAGGCACCCCATAGACTTAAATAATTGTAGAGATGGAAGAGACCCCAAGAGTCACCTAGTCCAAGCCCTGCAATGCAGGAATCTCAACATGTAGGCCCTCCATCCAATTTAAAACCATAACAGATCCTGCTTAGCTTTGCAAATGGACTAGCAGATTTTTTAAAATTCTTGCACCATTATTTTAGTGCAGCTAAAAGCACATCTGGAGTGACCTGTGCAGTAGCTGGGAGAACATTCATGCTATCCTATATTATAATAGTCTTGTTAATACTAGACAGGAACTTGGTGAGTTTTGGGCCAATTTGTCATTTGTTTGTTTGCTAATGAGTCTTTAAAAGGTGGGGCGGGGGCAGCTAGCCAAGGGCAAGGCAAGATTCTTGACTTCATAGGAATGCTCCAGGTTCTAGACTTGACATGAGAATTCAGGAGAAGTTTTTGGCATGTCTTCCAGGACTTATTACTAATTACCAGTACTTATTACTAAGCCGTGATTGGCAAGGTCTTCCTGGCTTAAATCAGAATCACAAATATTTTAAGAAAACTCTCATTAAAATCTCAGGGTTTTTTCCATAGAATTGGCTTGTAAGGGTGCTTGCAGAAGATTGGCTTAAAACGTCGTCTATTATTAATCCAATTTCTTGACATCAATTAGTGTTTGCATAGAGCTGAAATAAATATTTGCCAAGAAGAGTTCTGAAGTTCTGCAGACTGGCAGGCAGGCAGGCAGGCAAGCCCAATGAAACTCCAGAGCCATGGTGAAACAATAAGTTGTGGAGACTTGGAACTTGCCAGGTCAAGCTCTGGGGTGCCTCCTGAATGCTAGCAGGGAACTATCTCTACGTCCCAGGACACGCTGCAACTGACCATTCTGTAACAAAGGAAGAACTTCAATGGGAGACTGCAACATGAACCCACAGAATGGTATTTCTGCGAGGGCAACGTGAGAGCCAGTGCGGTGTAATGGTTAAGAGCGGTAGACTCGTAATCTGGTGAACCGGGTTCGCGTCTCCGCTCCTCCACATGCAGCCGCTGGGTGACCTTGGGCTAGTCACACTTCTCTGAAGTCTCTCAGCCTCACTCACCTCACAGAGTGTCTGTTGTGGGGGAGGAAGGGAAAGGAGATTGTTAGCCGCTTTGAGACTCCTTTGGGTAGTGATAAAGCAGGATATCAAATCCAAACTCTTCTTCTTCTTACAGTTTTGGAGTGGTTAAAAAAGAACGGACGTAATCTCCCCTGTTGTTTAATGGGCAACTTTCCTAATTCTTTTATGACATCATTCCAACCCTTTAAATGCAAGAGTGTTAGCTGGTTCATATCAGCTGGTTCATGACCACTGCAGATGTCATTCCAACTCATACCTCCCTGTTCCATAATCTCCTCCTGTGTGTACCAGCTGCCACTGCCAATTCCTGGTTTGCTTTAATCATACCTGGCAAAATGTCAGGATGGTGTTCAGTCCAGTGCCAAATTAGAAATCCACTTCAATATGTGGTTTCTGGTTCTGGTTTGAAGGCAAACTATGTTTAGTGTTGAGATCCCTTGCATTGCATGGGGTTGGACTAGAATAGATGACCCTCAGGGTCCTTTTCCAACTCTACAATTCTAAGATTCTATGAACTTGTATATGGTCTCACTGGGCGCAGAGCTTTGAGGGTGCTGCAACTATGATTTAAAATGGAGCATGTGAGGCGGGGAGCGCTGGATTTTGGCATCACACAGGGCGCCACTGAAATCTGAGACCTCAAGGTCTGCCACTGCTCAATTACTTAGTATTTGCCACAGAACACGTTCAGTCCGCAGTGAACAGATTGGGTGCCCCTCAGAATTGTTTTTTGTTTTTCCCCATAGAGTTATTTCCCCCCCCCCCTGTACTTCTTCAAACCTCGGGCTTCTTCCAAGCCTAGTGATGCCTCCCTCTTGTCCTGTAATCAGCATGGTTGCTGTTTTGTATACATAAACTACGACACACCCTGAATATCAGAGTTACTATATATGTGGTGATAACACTGGTCAGCAGGTCAGAGTTTGGGTTGAGACAACAAAAGATCAGGACAAACTTGTAGCAATAAAAAAGATTGAAAGTATTAGTTGTGTGAATAACATAGAGGTTTGGTCAGATCAGAGCCAGGAAAATCAGTATGTTTGACTGAAGGCTATGACAGCTTGATATATATCTGTGCACATAATAATAAAAAGCTATAAAAGCTAAAGGTTATTCACAACCTGACACCCATAATTTGCAAGTTGAAATTATCTTGTCTCTTGCTTTTCAATTTTGAAGAATGCTCAGAGAACATTTGGTTTAAAGTTGTCCGCTGGCTGACACTGTCAATTTTTCTATTGGAATATTAATGGGATAACTAAAAACGAGAGATCGTGCCAGATAGTTACCACCAAAGAAAAATTAAGCGTGTTCAGGCAGTTTAGCATGAGTTAATTAGATGTTTGGTGTGCTCAGATTAGGTGGATTTCTCAAAAATAATAATGATAAATCTCAGGTGACCAATGCCAAGGTTAGGGTAATACAAAGTAAGGATTTGTCTGTGAGTAAATAGATCACTGTTGAGCATAACAGTGTGTGATTAAATAACAGTGTGTTGGGTTTTTTTTTGTCCAGACAAGTCTACAATTAAAAGCATATAATAATGTTTGGAGAAAATAGTAGCTATGGGCTGTATCCAATAAAAATAGCTATGTATTGAATCCAATGAAATCATTGTGCTGATGGATGTTAGCTACTCATGCAACAGAACTTTCTCTCTCCCCCTCCTTCTCCCATGTGTGCCCACAAATCAGATCTGGGTTTCTCCCCAACCCTCTGGAGCAGATTGGGTGGGCACAGGGGGAGGAGAGGGATTGAAACGTCCACTATACTTGCAGAAGTTGCTCCATGAACACTTTATTGGCTGCAGCCTCAAGTAATAAAATCTACATTCTGTCTCTGTTGCAAATGAACATTAAAATCCAAAACTAAAATGCTGAATCCAGAACTCTCACTTCAGTCTTAGGAGAAATCAAGAATGGGGTCATCCATTTCATATCAGACCCGGTATGTCTTTGAATAATCCTAATTAGATGATTTGGAAAAGGCATTCAGATGCATCCAGTTAAAGTACAAATTCTCATACTTCAAAAACAAACAAACAAACAACAACAACAACAACTGGCAAATGAATGTTTTGAGTCTCCTTGATAATACCGTCATACCTTGGTATGACGGAATCCATTTCAGAAGTCCGTTTGACTTCTGAAAACGTTCGAAAACCAAGGCACGGCTTCCAATTGGCTGCAGAAGCTTCCTGCACTCAATCGGAAGCCACATCGGACATTCGGCTTCCAAAAAAAATTCATAAACCAGAACAGTCACTTCTGGGTTTGCGTCATTCAGGAGCCGAAACATTCGAGTCGCAAGGCATTCCAGAACCAAGGTACGACTGTAACTAAAACCAACAATAAACATGATTCCATGTTTTGGAATTTCAAGTTAAGGGATATATACGGGGGAAGATAAGAGAAGTAGTACAATTTAGACCCGCTATGTGTTCTTTCTGTCGTACAACCGAAGGTGGAAACTGATTACCTTATTCAGCCACATGATAGATGAATTCTGAGCAACAGCATATACTGCACTTTTTAAAATTGTACAATTTTGTTGTCATAACCTGGCCTGGGATCTTATGGTGAAGGATGAGTAAGAAATCATATGAATAAATAACTCAACGACTTGGCTTAAACTAAAATAATTTCACATTGCATGGAAAAACTACTGCAACCTTCCCAAAAAGAAGAAAAAGAAACCAATTTAGAAAAAGCTACGGGGCATGCTGACTCATTTTACTTGGCACAGAGCAGGTCAGACAAGCAAAATATGACTTGCAACAGCTTTGGGCTCAGAATTTGAGTAGTGAAGCAGTAGGATTTGGACTGATTTGAGTACAGTAGTCTCAACTTTTGTTTCTGTTCCCTTGATCCTGGAGTTACTGGTACCTCGGCCACCAAACCTGCCTTTCAGTAGCTTCTGTTACAGTTACAGGGACTCAGGAAATTGAAGAGAAGTGGTCTAAGCAGAATATTATTCCATTGAAACATCTTTAGCATCAACAAGCAAGGTTAATAATTTCATTATTTATGCCCCACCCATCTAATAATAATAATTTAATAATAATTTATTGTTTGTACCCCGCCCATCTGGCCAGGTCCCCCCAGCCACTCTGGGCGGCCTCCAACGGATATTAAAATACATTAAAATATCACAAGTTAAAAACTTCCCTAAACAGGGCTGCCTTGAGGTATTTTCTGAATGTCAGATAGTTGTATATCTCTTTGACCTCTGAAGGGAGGGCGTTCCACAGGGCGGGCGCCACTACCGAGAAGGCCCTCTGCCTGGTTCCCTGTAGCTTTGCTTCTTGTAGTGAGGGAACCACCAGAAGGCCCTCGGCGCTGGATCTCAGTTTCCGGGCTGAACGATGGGGGTGGAGACGCTCCTTCAGGTATACAGGACCGAGGCCGTTTAGGGCTTTAAAGGTTAACACCAACACTTTGAATTGTGCTTGGAAATGAACTGGGAGTCAATGTAGTTCTCTCAGGACCGGTGTTATGTGGTCCCGGCGGCCACTCCCAGTCACCAGTCTAGCTGCCGCATTCTGGATTAATTGCAGTTTCCGGGTCACCTTCAAAGGTAGAGCGCATTGCAGTAGTCCAAGCGGGAGATAACTAGAGCATGCACCACTCTGGCAAGACAGTCTGCAGGCAGGTAGGGTCTCAGCCTGCGTACCAGATGGAGCTGGTAGACAGCCGCCCTGGATACAGAATTGACCTGCGCCTCCATGGACAGCTGTGAGTCCAGAATGACTCCCAGGCTGCGCACCTGGTCCTTCAGGGGCACAGTTACCTCATTCAGGACCAGGGAGTCCCCCACACCCGCTCACACCCTGTCCCCCAAAAACAGTACTTCTGTCTTGTCAGGATTCAATCTCAATCTGTTAGCCACCATCCATCCTCCAACCGCCTCCAGGCACTCACATAGGACCTTCACTGCCTTCACTGGTTATGATTTGAAAGAGAGGTAGAGCTGGGTATCATCCGCATAGCTGGTTTGCCCCAGCCACTCTAGAGAGACCTTGGGTTGGAACTTTTCCAGATTCTTGTAGTCTGGTATTCTAGAACCTAAAAAAAATATGTAACATGAACTCAAGCTGTGCTCCATAAAGTCCTTCTGCCAGACTAGTTGGGCTTAAAGCAATATAGTAGTTGGCGCTAACTAGTGACAGCTGGTGCCATTGGGACTGGTAGGGTAGAGGGCAGGGAGGTTAACAGTAGGTGGCGCCAGAGCTGATGATAAGCAGAGCCAATTCTAGTTTTGTCCTCATCCTCCCTGATGAGTTCTGCAAGGGCAACAGTGAGCCTGAGGAGGAGGAAGCTTACAGCCAGGGCCATCCTCTGAGGTTGGTGGGGCAATGCCCCATTTGCCCTATTGGGCTAGTTTTTACTGGTCCTGGCCTTTTAAGACTTCAGTACCAAAATTCAGAGAACTTAGAACTGATGTGCATTGGTTAAGAAATTGAAGTTTGTTGGATTGTTTTTGTGGGGAAAGGCAATGCATAATTGCCAGACTCCTGTGAAAAATTTGTTTCCCAGGATCTGCTTCCGGCTGAAGTTAATTTACACAAATTCCTTAAACAGTTTTCTTCCATTTTGAGCATGTTTACAGCTTTACAACCTCCCACACCCTGAACAATTTTAATTATGCATTGGAAAGGTTTGATTTTTGTGGAATCAAATGAGAAATGCATTCATTTCAAGATGTGCTCATATTAAAAATGCTGTTTACATTTACCAACGTCTGGATAGCATTATTTCACTAGATTAATAGATCATATGATATCACTCTGTGGCGGATTAGTTATTAAGACTGGATAGCATTTTAACATTACACAAAATAATTCCTTAAAACCAAACAACTGTCAGGCTTGTCTCACTATACAAATTCTTCGGTTCCCTCAAAAGGATTAACACTATAATCCACAAAATGTACTGGTGCGTGGTCTCAAGGACTCTTTGGAAAACTAGGGTCAAATGTCAAAACTGACACAGGACTTGTTGGGTGGCCTTAGACAAGCCACTAGCTGTAAAATGGGGCTACCAATAAAATGAGGCTTGTAAAATGGGACTTCCAGTAACTTGCCTTTATGCAAATGACCATATACAGAAGAAGAAGAATAGCTTTCTGAATCCTTGCGATAAGGTAGCCTATATCGAAATGAATAATAGAGACCCCTTTGGAAGGGTTGTAATTTTTACTCTCCTTATGGTAGTATCTTTGGGAAAGAGTCCGCAGATTAATTGTCATGCTTTTAAATAATGTTTGATCATTTAAGAAACTGGCCCCAAATCACCATCGCCGTGATGTATGTTCTGTCTTCCAGTCTCTCTGGAATGCTGCATCCTATAATAATTATGGCTGCAATCCCTATGCACATATAACTAGAAGCTCAAAAGCAAAAAAATGAAGGCCACTGCCCTCTCCTGTGGTTGCTCCCCAGGCACTGGTATTCACAGGCTCACCGCCTCATGACCACAGGCTGTATATTGCCATCATACTAGACTTATCGATATAGACTTATTCTCCTTGAAAATGGACCCATCTTTTAATTTTTCTATTTTTTAAATAATTTTTATTAAATTTCTGTTTTACATTTTAGAATATTCACTTAAACAACCTTACAATATCAATGACTTCCCTTCCTCTCTTTCCATGGTTCATTTTGCACAACATAAATACCTGCATACCCTGTTTCCCCTATTTTAAGACGTAGCCATAAAATAAGCCATAGCAGGATTTTTTCACATTTGCGAAATATAAGCCGTACCCCGAAAATAAGCCATAGTGATAGGCGCAGTTCTGGAGGGCGCCAAGGAAAAGGCTGGTCTGGGCTTACGTAATAAAAATAAGACATTCCCTCAAAATAAGCCATAGTGCGTTTTCTTGAGGGAAAAAATATATAAGACGGTGTCTTAAAATAGGGGAAACACGGTATTTTATATAAACCAAACCATTCAGTATTCCATTATTACATCCATCAAAACTTATTTACACTGTTGGTTTTCTCTTAATGCTGCCCACGTTTTCAAATAAACACAATTTTCCTCCGTATATTTAATAAACATTTTCCAATCTTCTTTAAATGTACAGTATGTTCTTCTTGTTCTCTTATTCTATATGTTAGGTCCGCAAGCTGCACAAATTCTATCAGTTTAAGTTGCCAATCTTCTTTAGTTGAGACTTTGCCCATTTTCCATTTTGGGGCTAGCAAAACACGAGCCGCAGTAATGGCATACATAAATAACCTTTTCCAACACCTGGGAATTTTCGTCTGAGTTATCCCCACCAGAAAGGACTAAAACGGACCCATCTTTTAAAACCACCTAATGCAGGTGCCATCAGCACATCCGACAGCAGCAAATTCCGTAAGTTAATTCTGTGTCATGGAAAGTTAAAGGGGGCTCACTGACGGTGCCTTTCCTAAAAGCCCCCAAAGTCTCAAGAGACAGAAGCGTGCATGCTATAACACTCAAGTAATTTATTCATCACAACCCAAATTGTAAAGCAATATGCAGCTTTATGAGGGCACTGTGAGGAATTGTAGGCCCTGCACATGCTGAGGTGATCGCTGCTTCATCACATGCTGAATATTCACACAACTCTCACCAGTTGGATCATTTAAGAAATTGGCCCTAACTTCCATATGAATCACCATTGCCATGATGTACCCGCCAGTCCATCCAGAATATTGCACCCCATAATTATTGTAGTTGAAATCCTATAGGCACTTGCCTGGGAGTAAGTCCCACTGAACTAAAGGCAGTTTAAGAAGACAGGGTTGCAACTGTATGCTCCTATTAGAACAGGAGCTCTCCACCCCACCCCACCCCACACATACAAACAAACCACACTGCAACCAACTGAATACAACAAACCAAGCTCTGGACCCCGTATTCTCCAGCAATGCAGAGAGAGAGATATAGAGATAGAGATGATAGAGATAGAGATAGAGATAGAGATAGAGATAGAGATAGAGATAGAGATAGAGATAGAGATAGAGATAGAGAGAGAGAGAGAGAGAGACCCATGGGATGCTGACACAAAAACCCCGCACACACACTATACAGTAGAACAAAAGATCATTATCCCCATCTTTCTCCCTCTCTTTCTCTCTCCCCTCTTTCCCCCCAACCGCACCATGTCTATGACAATAGCGTCTCATACCGAACGTAAACGAGCTGTGAGAACGACTATGAATCGAAAGTGGAGACACTATATGTACTTTTCCTTGATTGTTTGTTTTGTAACACAAGAAAATCTTTAATACAAACTAATTAAGAACAAAAAGCAAAACAGAAGGGCCGGCCCACCAATGAGACAGACTGGAGCAGTGACCTTCAATGGCAGAATCCCACAGGGCAGTGCCCCCACAGGTTCCCTGCCCGCCCTTGCTGCTACCAGTGGCAGCCCCTGGTGAGATCTTGCAAGAGCACCGCAAGAGCTCTTGAGATCTAGCCAGAAGCCACTGCTGCAGCCCTCACAGCCACACAACCCTGGTAAGCAAGGCTTCAGCGGGAGGCAGCACCGTCCCATTTTTCCTCAGGTGGCGGAATGGGGTGGGCCACCCCAGTAGAAGAGTACATGAAAAAAGTAGCCCTGTTGGAACAGAGCTGAAATAGGCAGAAATTTTGATTGCGATGAGATGATGTTTTGAGGAGACTTATAATGTGGTAAATAATTGACTTCATCCATTGTCGCTTGCCAAAGTGACAAATCAACCCAAGTCTTCTTCACATAAAAACATTTCTAATGCTACCGAAAGCTTGGAGACGCTCTTGGAAGTGGAGGACTTTGGATTCATTTTGTTTGGCAAAGCTGACACTATGAGCTCAACTCAGAAAGAATGCTCTTTCCCGCCCTCCCGCCCCTGCACTCACTTTTGCCCTCTGGCAGTCGGTAAATATGTTAAAAACAGCTTATACATTTAAAAGAATGAATAGTTAAGATACTGTCAAGCTGAATCTACTTCCCCAGTTTTTACATTTATTTGCTTCTCCATTTGCCAGAAACTAGGTCACACGGTATGTATTTTAAGCCAACTTTAAAAGAAGAAGAAATAACCTGTAACTTTCAAGGGAAAATTCCAGTGATAAAAATAGCAAAGATAACACTGCAGTGAGAGAGGCTGCTTTAATGACCAAACTAGTACCAAAAAAAAGTTAATTAATTAAGCAAATAAGTAAAATCCTACCTATTGTCAGCCAAAGAATAAATGTGATGGATATTTTCTGAGTAATAAAATGTTCTCAAATTCTTATAATGCATGAGCATACTAATGATCAGGCCACTGAAGCATTCTGGATGGGAACATGACAACTTCCAAAAAAGTATACTTAGTTCAGAAGGACAGTTTCCTATTTGAAGAGTAAAGGCATTTTAGCTATTAGTCATTTTCTCTCTTCTCCTTCCATCACACCATCATATCTCCTCCCCCTTTCCTTCCTCCCTCCATCCTTCCTCTACTCCATGGACCTTAGGCTACAAGTTCTCCACCTCTTGATCAAGACCTTTGGGACATTTCAGCTGTGAGACCGACTTCCTTCCATGGTTCTTCCAGGAACTCAAAATCATCTCCAAATGCCATGCTGAATGGCAGAGAGTGCTGACTCTGTATGACAAGAGGATAGCAGTTGTCTGTGCAACCCTATGCATATTTACTCAGAAGGAAGCTCTACAGTGTTCAGCAGGGCTTACCCCCCAGGGAAAGTGCACTGGACTGCAGTCTTTTAATATGTTCAATCCCATTGTCTGCATGTCTATTCAGAAGTTAGCGCCGTTAAATTCAACTGGGCATACCTCCAAGTAAGTGGTTATAAGATTGCAACATGAGAGTCTTTTGGGTGTGATATATTACTGTTTTATGTGTAAACTTATGTGTTCTGACAGATCTATCAGTACAGAATCTTCTTGCTTTGTGGCCTCCCATTGATCTGTACCTGAATTACAAGGGAAATCAGAGAAGGAAGTCCCATTACCTTCATACAGAAGTGTCTCGCCCAGTGGAGTAGAGCCACAATGCTAGCTTCTCGGCAGTTGTGTTCTTGCTGCTTACCAGGTGAGGGTGGGGGTGAGGTTGGGTGACGTTGATGTGGTGTGTGGTGAAGCCCATCTGGCATTGCGCCAACCCCTCCTCCACCTCATCCCTCCCAGTGTGGCAGTGGCACAGCTACCAGGACTCTGCCCCACCACGTGGAATAGTCAGGAAATTTGGGGTGAAATGTCCTGTGGTGTCCCAATGCTATTTCACATATATATTAAGCCACTGGGAGATGATTTGGAGCAAAGTGTCACTAGGGCTTTTTTTCCCCAGCCAGAGCTCAGCTCCAGCACCTCTCAGGTGGGCACCATTGCCATTCCAAGAGAACAAGGGAGAAGTTCATGGTGAGCTCCGGAACCTATTCGGCTAGAAAAATAGCACAGAGTGTCACCAATAAGTGGGTGATACCCAACTTGGTCTCTCTGTTCCATCTGAATCTGAAAATGCACCTCAGGAGATGTACTGACTGACTGGAGGCAGTGGCTGACTGGATTTGGGCCAACAAATTGAAGCTGAATCCTGAAAAGACAAAGGTATTATGTGTTCCAAGTCCTCTAGCAGGGGAGGTGGGAAGACAGCCTAATACGGACAGGAACAGATATGCAGCCTGGGGGATCCAGTATTGTTCTAAATCCAGTATTGTCACTGGAGGCTCGCCTGACTAGGTGACTAGGAGTCACCTTTTTTTGAGTTATGACTGGCTTGCCAGCTACAGCCCTCTTGGGAGTTCCACCACACTTGGTAGTTCAGGAAGTGATGGCCTGGGAGAGGACATTCTCCGTGGCAGCCTCTAGGTTGTGGAACTCCCTCTGCACAGACACATGCCTGGCACTTTCATTATACAATATGTGCTTAAAATGATATACTGAAGTTGCACCTCTTTAGGTAAAGGTAAAGGGACCCCTGACCGTTAGGTCCAGTCACGGACAACTCTGGGGTTGCGGCGCTCATCTCGCTTTACTGGCCGAGGGAGCCGGCGTACGGCTTCCGGGTCATGTGGCCAGCATGACTAAGCCGCTTCTGGCGAACCAGAGCAGCGCACAGAAACGCTGTTTACCTTTCCGCCGGAGTGGTACCTATTTATCTATTTGCACTTTGACATGCTTTCGAACTGCTAGGTTGGCAGGAGCTGGGACTGAACAACAGGAGCTCACCCCGTTGCGGGGATTCTAACTGCCGACCTTCTGATCGGCAAGCCCTAGGCTCTGTGGTTTTCTCTTTAGCCTGTCTTTAACACCTGAGATATATTTTAGGATCCACACCATTCTGTTGACTGCAGTTTGCTTTAATGGATTGCAATGCTGTATTTTTAAATTGTTGTAACCTGCCCTGAGACCTGATGGTGTATGATGATGATAGTAGTAGTAGCAGCAGCAGCAACAACAACAACAACAATTTATAATTTATAATAGATTAACTGTAGCAATCCTATTAGTGGCAAGTAGGCATTTTGACCTTATTTTGCAAGCTTTAGGCACCCCCAAAAGCATTTTAATTTCAGCTTTGCATGAAATCCAAATTAATGAACAAAACGTACCCAGTCAATACATTTAAGTTTTAACTATTTGAGTCAAGAGAAGATCTCATAAAGCATTCCCTAATATTCCAGTGAGCTACCCAAGGCTGCAGAGATGTCAGGCAATGAACAATGAAGGCTGAGCTGGAGGCAATGTGATCTGGATATTTGGCCCCAACAGTCCGATTAAAAAGACACGATTGCCATGGTTATTGGCAGGAACAGCTGGTGTGCAACTGTCTTCATTCCTTTCCTAAGATCAACATATCTCTCACCTGCCAAGTAAGATTTTAAATTGCGGATGGGCACAGCTAATAGATGTTCACAGACCTTGCTGCTCAGCAGATGTTTTGAAACAGTTATCCAGTATTAGGGTTGACACCTTTGGTTGGCCTAAGTATGGGTCAGGTCGGAGAGGAATTAGGGTGTGTTTGTGCTAAAAATTACTTTACCTGGTGCAGAAATGACTTCAAAGTAATCCATTACAATGGCACACGGGGTTCACAGTGGTTTATTCAATGAAAAAAACAGGCCAGTGCAAACCCACTCTCTCTCACTCTCTGACTCCAAGTCTCCATCTCCGACCCATCTGCCTCTGTCCGTGCAAAAACTCTATCCCCTCCCCCATTCTGAACCAGGGCCATGCAAACCCCCTCTCTTGCTCTCTGACCCATCCACCGCCCATTCCAGTCCCGCAAAACCCGAGACTCTACCAGAGCAGGCCCGTGTACTGCAAACCTCCTCAGCCGCTCTCTGCAACCCACCCTCTGCCCACGCCAAAACTCTTTCTGTGAAATTCCTCCTCCTGGCCACACCACACCCTCTGTCCACATCCCATGATAACTCCTGCTGTCACTCTTGGCTCTCCTCCTCACAGACCCACCCTCTGCCTGCACAAACTCCTGCTCAAGCTCTCGCTTTCCTCCTCCCACCAGACCCACTCTCTGCCTGTGCAGTTTTGAGGAGGAGCTCAAATGCATTAAAAAAGGCATCCCATTGGAAGTCCAAACAGGACAGGGGACACTTTACTCCTCTACTCCTCCCAAAAAGAGGATTTTTCTAGGGATGGGTGGCAACCCTATCAACATTGCTCCTCACTAAGATCAAGAGTAGGCTATTTTCACCGCTACAAGGCTTTCCTTTTAACTCCAGTGCAGTTGAGCACATGGAGACACCTTCACCATAGCTTTTTATATCGTTTCTTCAGGCTCTTGGAGGCTTCAGCAAAGTGCTGGCCGCCAAATCTGCTCATCTTCATTTAGAACCATTCTTTCTTGAAGAGTGACTAGACAGTGATATCAGCATCTGTGAGGCTGAAAAATATGGAATTAGTCCCTATGCTCAACAATGCTTGGTGTGTGTGTGTGTGTGTGTGTGTGTGCACATGCACTGAGTACACCTACTAACAACACTGCACCTATTCAGACAAAGAAGGAACTCATACAATGACACATATAACTAGATACTTCCCCATAGGTAAAGGTAAAGGGACCCCTGACCTTTAGGTCCAGTCGCGGACAACTCTGGGATTGCGGCACTCATCTCGCTTTATTGGCCAAGGGAGCCAGCATACAACTTCCAGGTCATGTGGCCAGCATGACTAAGCCACTTCTGGTGAACCAGAGCAGCGCACAGAAATGCTGTTTACCTTCCTGCCAGAGCGGTACCTATTTATCTACTTGCACTTTCATGCTTTTGAAGTGCTAGGTTGGCAGGAGCAGGGACCGAGCAACAGGAGCTCACAGGAGCTGCCCGTCACAGGGATTCGAACCGCCAACCTTCTGATCGGCAAGCCCTAGGCTCTGTGGTTTAGCCCACAGTGCCACCCGCGTCCGGTATACTTCCCAATACCTGATACTATATTGTTCTAGGCCTGCCTATTATCCACCACAGCTAGAAATAAGGTGATCGCTTTTTTGCTAATCAGGGTGAGAAACCAGTTGACTGTTATCAAGGTCCGCATCCTTTCAGGGAACATCTGTTAGAGGCTGCATGCTGGGTGAGGCCAAAGCCAGCAATGAGCAGAGGTGGAGGCCAAAGAGGAATGGGGATCCCTTTTCCCTCATCTATGCTCATTTCTCTCTTTCTTCTCACCCTATCCTGCTTCTCTCAGCCTTACCACTCACATGAAATTAGGCTGAGAGTCACATGTGTCCCTTGAACCACATGTTGACCATCACCACTGTCATACAGAAACAGTTGTCCTGTCCGGAGCTGTGGAGAATTATAATCAAAGAAGCTGAGGTAGGGAACAAAGGAGTCACTTTCTTCACCGTGAAGCATTTCAAGACAAAAGAAAATGGAAAGGGAGGGAAAAAGGAACCTCCATAGTGACACTAAAAAGCAGAACTCTGACAACTAATCAATGATTTAGAACTGTAAATAGTCAATCTTGCAAGCACTTTGAAGGGTTCTTTTCTTCTTTAAAGCACAGATGCTCAGCAAACTCTGGAAACTGAGCTTTTTACAGGTATCTTAAATCGGATGCCCCCAAAATATGTGTGCTATAAAGCATCCCAAAGGCAAAGAAAGCAATAGAGGGGAAAACAGCAACACAATAACATTTCTTGACATCAAAGGTTGTTTTGGCTAAATCAATTTATCACTGGAGTCACTAGAATTGTTAGCATCCTTTGAGGAATAGCCTCAAGTAAAGCCTTGATTAGAATGTTGATTAAGACCTTACCAGTGATACATTTGAGGAAAGCTGTTTTAAATCTGTGTAAAGTTCCTTAAATTTAGTTGCAAGCCCCTGAGACTGGCCCCACTAAGAGCAAAGGAGAGAGGGAAACGTTTTACAGCCCCGATTAGCCAAGAATACGAAAACTCTTGATGTTGGTCGATCACGAACAAGCAATGCTGTAAACAGTTACCAAAATTTAATTGAAAATTAGTGTCAGCAAGGGACGTAAACTCAGTACGTTGCGATGTGTGACTGGAGTCTCTGGAAAGGAACAGAGGCCACCAGAAGTCATTGGTATGGTCCATGTTGTGCCAGCCCTTGAAGAAAGAGGCATATGGTAGACTCCACCTAGGGCTTAAACATATAGGAACAGAAATCCAATTCAGAAGAACTACAATGTGCCTTGGCTAATGAAGGCGTTCTTGTCATAGGAAAGGATACTGCCGGGTAATATAGGGAAACCTGTGGCCCTCCAGATAATACTGAACGACAACTCCCAGCACTCATGATCCTTGGCTATGAGGATCATGGTGTAGCCACCATGGTGTCTACCGCTCTTAACCACTACACCATGGTGGTTACACCATGATCCAGTGGTTAAGAGCGGTAGACTTGTAATCTGGTGAACCGGGTTAGTGTCTCTGCTCCTCCACATGCAGCTGCTGTGTGACCTTGGGCTAGTCACACTTCTCTGAAGTTTCTCAGCCCCACTCACCTCACAGAGTGTTTGTTGTGGAGGAGGAAGGGAAAGGAGAATGTTAGCCGCTTTGAGACTCCTTCGGGTAGTGATAAAGCGGGATATCAAATCCAAACTCTTCTTCTTCTTCTTCTTCTTCTACTATGCTGGATGGGGCTCATGGAATTTACATTATAGTAACTATTTCTAAATCTGCATCTGTTGCATAAATTAGCACAAGCTTCAAATGCTTTGCAAATCAGAGTCCTTTTTGATCCTTTGTTTTGGTGATGCTGTGCTGGCACTCCTAGGAAAGGAATAAGCTGCCTGACTCACTGAGGTACAGTGGTTGGTGAATCCTATATACAGTGGTACCTCGGTTTACGAACAATTCGGCTTACGAACTCCGCAAAACGGGAAGTAGTGTCCCAGTTTGTGAACTTTACCTCGGCCTAAGAATGGAATCTGAGCGGTGGAAGGGCACCGGTGGCGGGGGGGCCTCATTAGGGAAAGCGTGCCTCGGTTTAAGAACAATTTCAGTTTAAGAATGGACTTCCGGAACAGATTAAGTTCGTAAACTGAGGCACCACTGTATTGGGATTTGCGACTTAAGGCATAAAAAGGAGCTGGGGGAAAACAGGAAAGAAAAGGAGGGGCCGGATTGTTTGAAGGATGGAATTTATCTTTAGTTTTGATTCTGAGCTGCTGGATTAAAAATGCTTCGAACATTTGTCTCTGGTATTTTGGGTTTCTTACTATGCAGCACTCATACTATTGCCTTCTGGAGTTCGGATAGTCCCATTTGCATCATTAATAGTCATTATAACACTGATGCTTTTGAATTATGGTGCTGGAGGAGACTCTTGAGAGTCCCATGGACTGCAAGAAGATCAAACCTATCCATTCTTAAAGAAATCAACCCTGAGTGCTCATTAGAAGGACAGATCCTGAAGTTGAGGCTCCAGTACTTTGGCCTCATGAGAAGAGAAGACTCCCTAGAAAAGACCCTGATGTTGGGAAGGATTGAGGGCACAAGGAGAAGGGGACGACAGAAGATGAGATGGTTGGACAGTGTTCTCGAAGCTACTAACATGAGTTGGCCAAACTGCGAGAGGCAGTGAAGGATAGGCGTGCCTGGCGTGCTCTGGTCCATGGGGTCACGAAGAGTCGGACACGACTGAACGACTGAACAACAAAATAACACTGAGAATAATTCCTATTTTTATGTATTCACATTACGAGTGCCACAACAACCATACCAGTGTGTTTCTCAGTTCATCTTTCTATTAGTGCTTTTTTTTTCTATCTGAACTTCAGATAACAAACAAGACGGTTCTGCAGATAAATTATATGTTGGTTGAACTAGATTTAATAAACACATCACTCAGTAACGTATGTTTAGCACTCATTCATGGGCTCTATCTCTCGCTCGCTTAAAATGAAACCATATGTTTAAGAAATTGTTTTGGCTAAACCAAATTATCGGTTGCCCCAACCATTAAAATGTCCTGGCTATTCTCCTCAGTGATGACAGGACTGTGTGTAGTGAAAGAGTATCACCAGCTGTCTTGCTAACAGAACACTGGCATTCCTTTTAATTGAAAGATGCAGTATGTGCCGAATGATACCATCTCCACTCATTCAGGCTAATATTAGTGTGACCCATTTGTTAGCTGACAGAGGTTTCTTCCACTAGTTCCACTAGTTGTCCCAGAAAACAGCGTGGCTTTAAAAGATTTGTGTGCATGTGTGAAAGTTGAGGGGAACATGCTCCTATCTTTACAAGCAGCAGAACAGAATGTGATGGTTCTACGATGTGAACGGTTTGTTTTTCCTGAGGTTTACTAGTGCAGGAGGGGGGGAAATGGAAAATAAAGCAGGATATCGGTATGTAAATAGAATGGAGAAGTTCTGTGCCTTGGCTGCTTTGAGTTTCATCCAAATCACATCTGGTTTTTCTTTTCACTTTCCTCTGAAACCAGAAGGACTTAAGACATCTATTCTTTTTTCTCTTTAAGATATATATAAATGAAACTGCCTTTCTGCACAATTGCATTCGTGTGCTGAAAGCCAGCTTGTTGTGGAACAAGTGTGGCTCCACATGTTTCCATGCCTGCTGTAACGTTAGAGCTAAATATTGTCGTGTTGCTAAGGTACAGCCTCATATAGTTCAGTGTCCCTCAAGCACAGTGATATCCAGAGGTTCAACTAGAAGGAAAGTCTCAGAGTGTTCCTTGGGATCTGATGCCACAATACCCTAGAAACAGAAATAACAGGTGCCATAATTCCCCCCCTCAAAGGAAACTAAGGTTTTGCCTTGCTGCTCTCTGGCTCATGGGCAATCATCAGTGAAAGAGAATAATTAAGAGGATACAATGGGAGGGCTTACTATCACTTAAAGGTAAAGGGTAAAGGGACCCCTGACCATTAGGTCCAGTCGTGACCGACTCTGGGGTTGCTGCGCTCATCTCGCATTATTGCCTGAGGGAGCCGGTGTACAGCTTCCGGGTCATGTGGCCAGCATGACAAAGCCGCTTCTGGCGAACCAGAGCAGCGCATGGAAACGCAGTTTACCTTCCCACCAGAGTGGTACCTATTGATCTACTTGCACTTTGACGTGCTTTCGAACTGCTAGGTTGGCAGGAGCAGGGACCGAGCAACGGGAGCTCACCCCGTCGCGGGGATTCGAACCGCCGACCTTCTGATCGGCAAGCCCTAGGCTCTGTGGTTTAACCCACAGCGCCACCCGCGTATTATCACTTAGGTTGTTTCAATGGTCCACCTTTTAAACAGGAAGAACAAAATGCCAGGATGGGTGGATGGATACATTTAAATGTACACAAGAGTCAAAACTCTAATGCAGGGATAGGGAGACTGTGGTCCTCCAGATGTTGCTGGACAGATGTTGCTCCCACCAGTCCCGATCATTGGCCATGCAGCCTTGGGCTGGTGGGATTTGTAGTTCAGCAATATCTGAGTTGCCAGGGATTGAATCTTTTGCCTTTTGCCTCGGTCCAGTATATCTGAAGGAGCGTCTCCACCCCCATCAATCTACCCAGACACTGAGGTCCAGCGCCAAGGACCTTCTGGCGGTTCCCTCACTGCGAGAAGCCAAGCTACAGGGAACCAGACAGAGGGCCTTTTCGGTAGTGGCACCCACCCTGTGGAATGCCCTCCCACCAGATGTCAAAGAGAACAACAACTACCAGACTTTTAGAAGACATCTGAAGGCAACCCTGTTTAGGGAAGCTTTTAATGTTTGATTGATTATTGTATTTTAATATTTTGTTGGAAGCCGCCCAGAGTGGCTGGGGAAGCCCAGCCAGATGGGTGGGGTATAAATAATAAATAATAAATTATTATTATTATATTTATTTATTTATTTATTTATTTATTTATTTATTTATTATCAGTGCTTTATCACTGAGCTATGACCCCCAAATATATAGGTAATTAGGATTCTACTGCTATATATCTTGGTCATCAAGAAACAACTGGGGATATATGATGCAATGTGGTGCATGGATTTGCAGGTGGCGATGTGGGATTCTCACATACATTATGCTTCCAAACATTTCCCTTTCAAGACACAGAGTTTGCTAAACTGGCAACCTGCCCAGCATGCTGTGACAGAAAGCTGTGGTCCGCATAGTTGCAATACTGCGAGTACAGGCTGTGGAAGGATGTCTTGAAGAAGACTTCAAAAGGGTCATAAAAGCCAGCTGCACCCATGCTGCTTTGCAGAGCAATTTGGAAGTTTACATGCAGAGATGTAGGCATTTCTCCCCATTTAAATATGTTTAAAACAACAGATTTTAACTCGGAATGGTATTTCTGAGTGACACTCCAGCAGGAATAATGTCTTGGTTTTGGATCCAAAACGTATGCTTGAATGGTGAAAAAGAAAAAGATTCAGTGGGGGGCGGGGAATGTGAGGCACATCCTGATAAACAACACGCTTCAGCTGAAGTTCAAGGATCAGGAACACAGAGAGCAGCCTTATAACAATTGTCCTATTTTTTACTCATTGTTGTCCAAGCTGAAAGGCAGTGGCTTTCCAGAATTTCAGGCGAGGGTCTTTTTCCCAGTCCTGCCTAGAGATGCTGGGGACTAAAGGGGCCGGCCAGCCAATTAATATTACCAGTACACCAAGTCCCTACCAGGGAGGAATGGCAAACCAAGCTGTTGGACTACGCCGAAATGGCAAAACTGACCGGAATGCTCAGGAACCAAGAAGACAAAAACTTCAAGAAATAATGGGGGAAATTTATAATTTATTTGGGAGACCACTGTAAGCAGATGAAAACATTAGCAGGATTCTAATAACACTTGTAATGTAACAAACACTATGGACATGATATAAAATATGGACTATGAAATAATATGCAGTTGAAAATGTTGACAACAGGACCCATGGAAGGGAGGGTGGGAAGTCTGGCGATTCAGAGAAATCTCTTTATATGGATATGTATTTGCTATTGTTATAATCTTACACTTGTAAAATCAAATAAAAATCATTTCCAAAAAAATTAATACTACCAGTACACCAGCTGCTGCCTGTGCTGGCAACTAAAAAGTTTCCCATGTGAGAGGGAGCCACTACATGGCCATCAAGCCCCTTCAGGTCCCTGAAACTACTCTAGTGGTGCTCCAAAAGTTTAGACCAGGAGTGGTTACCATTATTCTTCTATAAGAGGCCACATTTCGTTCACATAAATGTTACTTTGCTACATTGTGTACATTCTGAAAAGGCAAAAGGCCATAGCCACTCAGCTTGAGAGGATCATTTAAGAATCCCAATCATTCTTCAGTCCCCACCCCAATCAATGACCTCATGCCCTCTGAGCACCTCCTGAGAAGCCCTCGCTGTGACCAGCCTAACTGCAAAGCTTTGCCTGATCCATGAAGAATCTGGATTATTCCAGCTCCCAAATGATACGATGGTTCCTACAAATGCATATACCCTATGTTAACTTTTTATGCATTCACTTCCAGAGTACTACTGGTCCTAGGCCAGCCCTACCATGAGACAAAGTGAAGTGATTGCCTGAGGTGGCAGGTGATGGAGAGGCAGCAGCTTCCAACCAGCCACCCCCCCCCCCCCGTTGAAGTTCAGAACTGTGTGGACTGTCATACACATCCTAAACGAGCCTGTTGCCCTCAGGTGCACTGGAGGACACTATCCCAATGCTGCTGTAGAAATCAACTTCTGTACATGGAATGCTGGCGGAGGCCATCTTTTCATCGTGTGCCTCGGGTAGAAAAATTTCTGGGGACGGTCCTGCATTGGCAGTTTCAGAGGGCTCTTCTCAAAGAAGCACGTGCAGGTCTCTACACCAGTGTTTCCCAACCAGTGTGCCTCCAGATGTTTTGGGACTACAATTCCCATCATCCCTGACCACTGGTATTGCTAGCGAGGGATGATGGGAGTTGTAGTCCCAAAACATCTGGAGGCACACTGGTTGGGAAACACTGCTCTACACAACCAACTCCATGCACATCATGGAATAACTAGAACATAAGAAGTGCCAGAGCCGGCCGAAAGAGATTTTGGCACCTGAGGCGAGCCACAAAATGGTACACCCCCTTCACCCCTCACCCTACTCTGAATGACGCTGGGTGGGTGCAAAGTCCAGGAGAGTCCAGAAGGCAGCATCCTGCCATTTCCTCCTTAGGTGTGGGAGGAGACCAGCAGCACCTCCTATTCATTGAGAGGCTGCTGTAGAAGCAGCATGGGTATATGTATGCCAATTAGGAAGATCTGGCCTCCAAGGAGTGCACCACAGCAGTTGCTGCCACTGCAGCTGCCCCTGTGAATCCTGCCGCCTGAGGAGGTCGCCTCACCTTGATTCATGGGTGGGCTAGCCGTGAGAAGAGCCAATGACCTATCTTGCTGGAAATCACAGGAGAGGGGAGAGTGCTCTTGTGCTTGGGTCCTGCCTGAGGGTTTCCCCCAGGTATCTAGGTGGCCACTGTGAGAACAGGATGCTGGACTAGGTGGGCCATTGGCTAGATCCAGCAGGATCTTCTTATGATATGATGGATTTAGCTGTGGCACTAGTGAGAATGGGGAAAGGTCCCCAATCAAAGAGACAGACTAGGTCTTTATGCCAGTCCTCAAGCCATACTCTATCCCAACCCAAACCTGTGTGCTGCTGCTGTTGCCTCAGAGGGATAGCTAATCAGGTCAAACCAATGTAGCTCCTCAGACAAATACAAGCAACAATTACACTTAGAAAGAATGTGCATTAGGAAAGGGTGCAACAGTGTGAAAAGCCAGGTGCAATTCAGCTTGTAGCCAACAGTGGTCAGAGGCGCTGCGTGTGATGTCACACGTGTCACAATATCACATGACCATTGCAGACCTCCCAGGTGTCTGTGCAAGGCCTCCTGATGCTGCGTGGCCCAGGGTGACCTCCTGCCAGGCCGCACCAGGCCACGCAATATCTCCCAAGGTCAGTGATGGCTAACCTTGACACTCCAGATGTTTTGGGACTACAACTCCCATCATCCCTGACCACTGGTCCTGTTAGCTAGGGATGATGGGAGTTGTAGTTCCAAAACATCTGGAGTGTCAAGGTTAGCCATCACTGCCCAAGGTAGTGGAGGACAGCGGACAAAGGTAGGAGGGGGTAGGCAGGTGAGGAAGGGCTCAGCCTCCTCTGTGCCCTCAACATTGGGGGGGGGAGGAAGGCTCAGCCCCATACCAACAGACATTGGGAGGCTGAAGGTGCCTCAGCCTATAGAGTTGGTGTCTATGACAGTGGTTGAATGCAGTCTAGGAAATTCAGTTGTGTAGGAAGGTGGTGAAAGCTCACTCTTTCTTTTTAAAAGCTATTTTGCTTAGCTATCTTCATTATGTGCTCTTGCACAGTAGCAGCAGGTGCCATTACCAAGTCGTGGCTTATTATTTTTAGTTCTAGAACACACCAGGTGATAGTTATTGCCCTGAAGAAAGTCAGCTATTTAGATTAAGCAAGTTTGTGCACACAAACAAATACCGGTATGATGGTTGACTGCCTCTTTTTTCTTCGAAGTGTTTTACCTTGAGGAGAAAATGCACTTCAGGTTTTCTTCCTCTTGACATCAGGAAACCAAGGTCAGTCATCTCCTCGGTGATGTCGTTTTGACTTCAGCTTGCTATCCTAAGGTAAAATGTGTCTTTGCTACATTTCACCTGAAGTAAAACACACCTATTTGTGCCCTTAATGTAGACAAGTCCAAACAGAGTCGAGGAGGAGCCTTATTCATTGAATAAGGAAATCAAACTGAGGTATGCAGTCTGGCTGCCTGTGCAATTTGCATGTCTGAAGGTTTGCTGCTTAGTACCTACCCTTTCCTTTAGTGGGTATTTCTGTGGTCTTTATTGGGTGGCAATTTAGTATTGCACTCATCAATCTAAGTGGGTCCAGAGGGAGGGAAATATGGAGCAGCAATAACATCAGCAGCAAAGCACCTGTGAATACTTTTATGCTCAAGTTGGAAAGAGCTTTGAATTACAGCTTCTGAGGGCTCAAATTGCTATATGTAGAAACATCAGAGGCAGCTGACTTGATAAATTTAACTGCTGGGTTCCTGACATAATTACAATTCCATTTTTAGTATGAGGCTATCTTTTTCATGTTGTCATTCACAAGGATTCAAATCTGCAGCTCGTGTTCTCCGTATACTTTATTTGATTTCTTACTAAATCACAGAAGGACCCATTCCCTTGTTTGTGCCCACAGCTGTTAATGGAAAACTGAAACCCTCTTTATCCTCTGAATGGTGTCCATGTGTAAAAGGGGGGTGATGGGAAATGCCACTATCCCCTTCCCTAAGATTTCATGGCTCCCCCTCCCTTCAACAGCCATGTGTTGAGTGTGGAAATGTCTCAAAAAAGGAAGCTTATGTACACAGATTGGGGTCCCCATCTCCTGTGGCATCCTATGCACTTAAAAGTCTACACATGTAGGATTCCATACCATGTTCAAACAGGGATGTCAGGGATGAGGGAAGAAAGTCACACTACCTTGTTGTGAGGCCAGTGCGCAGGTCCATTGACACTTTTACACTCATTTTGTGTGATTAAAAAGGTCAACTCGGGGTAAAGCTACAGGTGACATTAAACATAATATGTATACAGTGTGTGTGTGTGTGTGTGTGTGTGTGTGTGTGTGTGTGTGTGTTACATTACTCTGGACACGGGTGGCACTGTGGTATAAACCACTGAGCTTCTTGGGCTTGCTGATCAGAAGGTCGGTGATTCGAATCTCTGCAACGGGGTCAGCTCCCGTTGCTCTGTCCCAGCTCCTGCAAACTAGCAGTTCGAAAGCACGCCAGTGCAAGTAGATAAATAGGTACTGCTGCGGCGGGAAGGCAAATGGTGTTTCCGTGCGCTCTGGTTTGCGTCATGTTGTTCTGTTGTGCCAGAAGCAGTTTAGTCACCCTGGCCACATGACCCAGAAAGCTGTCTGTGGACAAATGCCAGCTCCCTCGGCCTGAAAGCGAGATGAGCGCCACACCCCATAGTCGCCTTTGACTGGATGTAGCTGTCCAGGGGTCCTTTACCTGTACATTACACTGGACCTGGGCACAATCTATCAAGCACTTCTCTTTCCTTTTCCCCACTGACTTCTCTTAGCAGGCCAACCATTGAAAAAAACGGCCGTGTTACTCTCACATTGCTTTGAATCATTTCAGGGCTGAGTCTAACTGCCTAGTGATCTACAGATATCTAACCAGAACAATAACCAGACTTCTTTTCAGTTTCCCATACACTGATTCTTCAAAATGACTTCATATAACTTTGAAAAGGTGTTTTAACTCCTGCCTCTGCCTGCAGTTTGACATGATAAGGTTGGCTTGACCTGCTACTATTCATCTCTGTGAACCGGTCAGTCTGAAACTTAATAGGACCCACTTACTGTATGTGAGAAAAATCATCTTCCCACTTTCCCCTCTGTAGAAGGAGAATTGTTCCTAAACCTGTGTAAGAATTCAGGCAAAGAAAACGGTGTCTTATAAGTCCTAAGGTCCAAAATGAGATGTTTCCTTTCCAGTGGAGTAGGGCACTGTAGCCAGCCTTCCACCATCCTGCCCACCATGTTTGAAGTGGTGGACTTCTGTGACTTACCGGTGAAGATTATGTTCACAGATTCACCCTCCTTTGGTCAGGACTGGTCTGGGTCCTGGGCAGTAGCCTCCAGTGAGCCAGGAGCACAAGCCAAGAGTCAGGACGGAAGAACTAATGGGCATGCCAGAAGTCGGGATCAAAGAGCAAGTAATATTTTGGTAGACTTTTAGGGTCATGTGATTTGGTCTGTGGCAGGAGGGAGCGCGATGCTAAATAAAATAGTATTTTAAAGCAGGGGCAGGGTTCCTTAGGCCTGGGGACCAAATGTGGCCCTTCAGCCTTCGCTATCAGACCCCTGAGACCCTCACACCCTTTCCTCAGCTGACACTCTGCAACTCTGTAGACCCCTTGAGCATTTTCCTCTGGCTGGAGTATGCCCTTGAGCTCAGAAAACGCCTCTTCCCTTGTATGGATGAAAGATGGAAGATGGAGGGGTGTGTGGGTGTGGGTGTGTGGGTGTAAAAATTATCCTGCTGTACAAATGTAAAATATTCATTTGCAGACCTTCCAAGTGTCCCTATTTTCCTGAGACAGTCCTGGATTTACAGAAGCCATTCCGGTTTCTGGTTTTATCTTGGAACGTCATGCTTTTCCTTAGGACTTCACTATTTTCATCTGAGAAATGTTGGAGGAGTTATGCAACCCCAGAGCCAAGGAGATAAGTAACTATACAACCTTTAGAAAACATCTGAAGGCAGCCCTGTATATGGGAGTTTTTTTTAAAATTTAATGTTTTATTATGCTTTTCTATATGTTGGAAGCCACCCAGAGTGGCTAGGGCAACCCAGTCAGATGGGTGAGGTATAAATAGTAAAATATTTAGAATAGAATAGAATAGAATAGAATAGAATAGAATAGAATAGAATAGAATAAAGTCCCTATTTTTTCATCAGATAAATGTTGGAGGGTATACATTTGTTGCTGCGCACTTTTGCCTCTGTGCTCACGCACCACTATCATGTGACCCTCAGAAAGTTGCTCAGAAAGGAGTGTGGCCCTCATACTGAAAAGAGGTTCCCCACTACGGCTTTACAGTAACTTCTGTATACAGTTGGAGAATCTTAGCCAATGGGTTGGATGAGAGTTCTGGAAATTAAATTGGCAGTCGCCTGTTAGCATGTCCAGTCAGTTGCATTAAACGTGCTGTGTAATAGCTTCGAGACTGCTGTGGTGCTGAATGGCTCAAGCCATTGACTTCAGCGGGCTTTAAGGATTGCAGCTAATTGACTCAAGGATTGGGCTACCTTTGTGCTTAGCGCAAGGCTGCTGCCATCAGAGTGCTTAATGGATTTCAATAGAATGTGGATTGCATCCAGGGTGACATTCACCCTCACTTTTTTGGGGGGGAGGACTGGAATGTTACAGCTAACAAAGTCTTTTTCTTTTTAAGAGACATGCATTGCCTCCCTTCTTCCAGGCCAGTTGCTTCCAATTAGACATCATCATAAATACAGGAAGGAGGGAACCATTTAACTTGAATCCGGGATGTTCCAGGACAGAAATACAATGCAGGTGTTGTTTGTCCAGGGTCCTTTTCAGACCTAGATGGTCAGCCCTGCTGCGGGATTCAGCTGTTGTATCAAAGGCCTTGTTTTTTTTAAAAAAAAAAAGCCTAGTCCCAATCTTGTTAATTTTTTCTGGTCACCCAAATAAATTCTTTGTTACCTTTTCACAGCGGAAAAAGAGAGAGAGGAGAAGTCTACTTTATGATTTTATAGCCCTGCCATTAGAAATCTTTGGGGTTAAAGCCAGCATTCCACCCCCAGGTTGCATTCTGCGGTTATGAACTTCCATTTGATCACCGGCCGCATCCATCTGACATTAACTGCTACAATTTACAACTGCCCGAGCTTTCCACCTATTATTGTCTTACCTCTGCACATGCAGAGAGAGAGAGAGAGAGAGAGAGAGAGAGAGAGAGAGAGAGAGAGAGAGAGAAAGGGGTGGGTGGGGGGAGTAGGAACCCTGCTGCCCAGGGGAAGTTTAAAAGAATGCAATGTCTTGTTAAAACCTGAAAGAGCAAATGAAGGAGGAGGGGAGAGGACCTTGCAAGACAGAAAAACCAAAGATCTGATAATGAATAATGCTTTGCTCCCTGCTGCGAACACCACCGGTGACCTGGCATGCAGACCACAGCAAAGTAGTGAATAATTCACCGAGAGAGTCATAGACCTCCTGGTTAGACCGCAGCATTGCTTTTGTCTGACAAGTATGCTCTCCCGCAGCATCAGGCTTGACAGGATGTTTCAGTCCTCGGAGGCTTAAACAAAAGGTGTGTGTGGCAGGCTCCTGCAAGCACACCTTGTATGACAGGAACCAAATTTGTACTGCCTTTTTAATCCATTAGCGGTCAATTAATAAATCTGTAAGCTTTCTTTTGGAGGGGGGCGCGATTTGCAATTGAGAAGAGAGGAGGGCTTTGATGAGGTTGGAGCATCTAGAATTACAAATTCCATCCAGGAATCTCATCCCACCTTCAAAAAAAATTAAAAACCAGCACACACACACAAAACATTTAAATGACTTTTCACTGTCTGCAGCAAAAACCACAAGAGTCTGACTCTGTGGAGCTGGAAACTCAAGCTGACTTCTCACCCTTTACATGTATTTTTTTTAAAAAACAGAACAAAAGAAAGAAAAATGTCCTGATGAGTTATTAAACTTGAGGTGTCATTCCTGTTTTTGTATGTTGCTTTTTTGGCACTGTGTGACCGTGTATTATGAATCTCTCTCTCTCTCTCTCTCTCTCTCTCTCTCTCTGTGTGTGTGTGTGTGTGTGTGTGTGTGTGTGTGTGTGTGTGTGTGTGTACAGACTGGCAGCCCATTCTGGGAACAAGTTCCCCAGTGTTTATTTTTAGTTTCAAGACTTAAAGACTCATAGTCACAGGAAAATACAATAAAGGGTTTCAGTCTGCACCATCTCTAATTTCTCATGTACATGGGGGGGGGGGGAGAGGGCTTGTCTGCAAAAACAATTCAGCCCTTAAGTTCCTGGTGGGGATGGAAAGAGAAAGATTTCACTCAAAATTTTCAAAAGTGTTTGCAAATCAAGCAAACAGCATTCCTTCTCAATTAAATGTTCCACACGTCGACTCCTTGGGCTTGCTGAAATGCTACATTGCTGCTCGAAGATTTCTGTATGGTTTACCTCTGATGCGAGACCTAAACGCCACTCACTTCTGGGAAGGCCTGTTGAAATCTGGAGAAACCTACTTTTGTGAGGTCTTCAGGCCAATGAACATGATCACGCTGAATGTATCGTATTGCATCTCTTTTTATCTGCTCCTCCTTGATCCGCTGAGGCACCTTGGCTCACAGAAGGGCTGGTCCAGTGTTTTGGGAAGGTTTGCTGCGGATATGCAAAATCACAACACACCCATGATCCATGGCGGCAGTTGCTCATTGGGATTGGTAGGGCTGAAGGCAGGGAGGCCAACACTAGGTGGAGCCAGAACAAATGGTAGACAGAGCAAGGAGCCGGTAATAGGCAGAGCCAAGCAAGGCTGTGTACACATCATAGATTTAAAGCACATTATTTCCTGCTCAGAATCCTGGGAACTGTAGTTTGTTGGAGGTGATGTAGCTCTGTGGGTGTAAACTACAACTGCCGGGAAACTACAGTTCCCAGGATCCCATGTGACAGAAATAGAAGGGGAGGGAGGAGAAAGAAATAATTGTGGCGAAACAGTAGGGAAAACCTACTGTCATCTACAGAGCTCTTCAGGAAACAGCAAGCTAGCATCTGGCAATAATATTTTCTAGAGAGAAATAAACTGCTGTTTTCCATTCCTAGTAAAACTGCCTGAAGGAAGCACATATTTGCTATGGCAAATGGCATGCAGCAATTCTTTGGGAGTGTGCTTTAAAAAATAAACTTTCTTCCCAGCTCAGAAGGATTATTATGTAGAATGGAAGTAATGGGGAAACACTTCGGAGATGGCACTCCAAGCATTTTCAGTACACAAGGGATATGGAAGCAGTGGGGCCACAGCCAGATTTTCAGGAACCCTAGCCAAGCTGCTCCCTGAGGGCACCCAGTATCACACTGGTGGAGCCCTCCTGGGAAATTAAAATAATGGCAGCTGCAACCACTTCCCTTGGGACTTCTCTGGTGAACACCAAGGCTGCATATGCACCATAAAGCACATGACTTTCCCCAAAATAATCTTTACAGATGCTGGGAATTGTAGGGGTAAACTTAGGGCTTTTTTTTTTTTTTTTGAAGGGGAAAAGGTGAAAGAACTCACCGCCTCAGTCTCCAACCCAGACGTCAACACTGGCGCCATCTTGAAACTAGAATCACGTGACAAGATGCCAAGCTCACCTCTCTTTCCCCACCCCACCCCCTCAGTCTGCTTCGGCCGCCATCCTGATAATAGGCAAAAACACGAAGTAAACTTGGGGTGGTATTTAACGAAGTTTTGCTCAAAGCAGACCCACTGAAATTAATGGGCCCCACTTAGCCATGTTTATTAGTTTCAATGGCTTTGCTTGGAGTAAAGCTGAGTTGAATCCGTCCCCCCCCCCCCACACACACACATTATTTTCGCATGGTTATAGAACTTGCTAAAGAAATGGCAGGCAGAACTCCGAGTCGGCTCTTTGACTGACCATATGTCTTCCACATGTGGAATTCATGCAATTCCTTAAGCAAGCTCTACATAATTTAAATACAGATAGCCACAGGTTGCTATGATAAGTTGCCCTTTCCACAGCTGTTCATTAGAGCTCTCAGTTGACAGCATGCGATTATGTTGACCAGGGCTTGCGGATCTGTCCTCTTAATGAATAAACTGTTCCATTATCTTTTTTTCCTTACCTGCCTGATTTGTGAGATATAACTGCAAACAAAGCAGAACTGCATATAGTGCTTCCTTTCTAATACACCATTTATGTAAATTGCAGTGTGTGTACCCTTAAGTACCGTAATTATGTCCACATTATCAAGTATTGATTCCCAGTAGTTGAAAGACAGCTTTAATGCAAAATACACAGCGCCTAATTTTAAAGTGATATAATGGAACACGGATTAGTCATATTTAAATCTCCAATAAAGAGTTTCTTTTTGTTGTCTCTTGGGTAAACCCTTTGTTAAAATAGAGTAATTATTTCTGGTGATGGAAGCACTGATATCATCTAGTGGTTTTATATGAGTTTCTCAGTGCACACACTATTATTATTTCATTAAGGCATATTATGGTAACACCCTTTCACAATAAACACAGGGACTGGGGCTTTTCATAGAAGTGTAGACTTAAAGAGAAAAGACATGTGTCACTGCCAAATGCCTAAGCCATAAACTGGTGGGATTTTCTTCAGCCATCATAATTTATAAACCTAATTAGTTATACAATTTTTTTTTAAAAAAATCTCATTTCTGATTGCTAAATTTTGAGCAGTGAGTCTTCCCACCTGAATAGCTAGGTTACACACAATGCATGTAATAATAATAATAATAATAATAATAATAATAATAATAATAATAATAATAATAATTTATTTTTTTGTACCCCGCCCATCTGCCTGGGTTTCCCCAGCCACTCTGGGCTGCTTCCAACAGAGATTAAAATACATTAAAATGTCACACATTAAAAACTTCCCTAAACAGGGAACAGGCAAACGATCATAGTAAGACAGGCATTTTTAAATATATCTAAACGTGTGTATATAACAATTTCCACCACCCTAAGAATTTCCACCATTCATAATTTTCTGTACAAAACACAGCAGCTGAGGGACTTGGGACAGCTTGGAAATTGAGCATAGGAATTCCACAGGAAGTTGCGTTATGCGAAGTCCCTCCAGCTCAGCCGGGGAGCAGCTTCCCTGCCCCTCACTCTTGTCCAGCTAGTCAGCAGTTTGTCTGATGCACAGCACAGCACTTTCCCGGCCAGTTTTTACCCAGTGAGCTGGCATTCTTAAGGGAGAAAAGGGGGCTTTGCACAACAAGATTACAAAATGAGTGAATGCTTACTGAAATCAGGGAAATGCTACATGAGTCCATTGACAGAGCTAAACAAGATTCGGTCACAAGGTGTCATCAAGCTAACAAATGGGTCTAAGCATGCCCACGATTGTGAGTTGGGGCTTAACTTACATGACATCATATTCCAGATAATTACTGTATACAGTGAAGTAACTGAGCTAAGTCACAGTTAAGGGCTGATGAAATTATATCCAGCCCAAGTTTTGACCCTGGGCCATATGAACGGGTGTTCATTGTCACATCTGACATGACTTCTTCAAGCCTCAACTTTGTTATTTCGCTTGCTTGCTAGGAACAGCAAGGCCAAGAGCCAACACAGAGTTGAATATGTATAAACCCATTGAAATCAACACTAACAATTAAATTAAAATTAACAATGCTTAATTCTGCATTGGATTAAGGCCTAAAAAAAATTTACTACACAAAGTGATCCATACTCTCTCACACATACATACATACATGCATACTTACATGAACTATTTTGTGAGACTTTAAGAAGAGCCTGCTGGATCAGGCCAATGATCCATTATGTCCAGCATATTGTTCTCATAGTGGCCAACCAGATGCCTGTGGGAAACCATCAAGCAGGATTCAAGCACAAGAACCCTCTCCCCTCCTGTGGTTTCCAGCAAGTGGCATTTCCTGCCTCCTGTGGGAATGAGTTCCACAGTCTAACTATGTCAGGGGTAGGCAACCTAAGGCCCTTCTCAATCTGGCCCACGGACTGTCCGGGAATCAGCGTGTTTTTACATGAGTAGAATGTGTCCTTTTATTTAAAACTAGTAGATATGATGCCCGTTAAAATAACGGGCGCTAGAAGGTTAGTCTGCCCTGCGCCGCCATAGCCTCGGTCCCGGCCGCCTTTGCCCTCGGAGCATCTCGGAGCAGCAGCCGCCGCCGCCGCAGCAGCCGCGCTGGCCACCCCCGCCCGCCCGCCCAACCGCCCCTTCCCGCGCGTCACCTCACGGCCGCCGCTCCTCTATCCCCTCAGCCATGTTGGCAGCCACTCAGCTCATCCTCCCCAGCTCCGTGCGAGGCGGCGGCACTGACCCAACTGACGATGCGCGTGCGCCGCCGCTGCCTCTCGGACACGCCCCCCTCTCCGCCCGCTCCAATCCGTGTCCGTGAGGCACATGCGCAGTAGCGCAATTCCACTGACACACGGACTGGACACAGAGACACAGGGACTTTATTATATAGGATACATCTCTGGGTTATTTGTGGGGCATAGGAATTCATTCATTCCCCCCAAAAAAATATAGGCCCACCGCATGGTCTGAGGGACAGGGGACTGGCCCACAGCTGAAAAAGGTTGCTGACCCCTGAACTATGTGATGCGTTAAGTAGTACTTTCTTTTATCTGTCCTGAATCTTCCAGCATTCGGCAATAGAGGGTTTGCTGTTGCTAGGTGTCAGGAGGTGTGGGGTCCCTTCCCCAGCCGGCCGCTCAAAGAAAGACTCTGAAACATTAAGCTTTTAAGCTTTAATCTTGGCTAATTACTTTACAATGCGGAGTGCATCATAAAAACGTCTCTTCAATCACGCTCAGATTCTCAGAGTGGCTTTTCGCGATTCTCCCGCCAGGAAACCCATCTCGGCAGACGGAAGCACCTTGTGCGCCTTCTCTTTCCTTCCCCAGCTACGTGGTGATGGCTCTGCCTGGCTGGCTGAAGCCCCTCCACCACCTTTCCTTCTCCACTGCTAGGGCCAGTAGGGGAACTGGATGAATCAGTCGTTAAAATTGGGGGTTGCTCTCGATAGCTGCTTAACGCAGGACTGGAGCAGGGCTGCAGCCCCCTGACACTAGGGTTTATTGTTATTTTATATCTTACGGAAGTATTCCATGCGTTCTTTTCCAGTTGTAGAGTCAATGTTGTTCCACCAGATTTTCATAATGGGGAAAGAAACTTGAAAGTATGGGTACTTCCATCCAGTCACCACCTTCCCTTCAGGCAAAATATGATGCTATTGTCGCTGGATCAAGATTTACAGGAGTATCATGCAAAGGATTAAGAGAGGTTGGGACACACTCTGCTTTTGCCAAAAAGCTCTGTGATGATTTTGCAACAGCACCGGTTCCTAAAAGTAAATTGGCATCTGTGATGATCAGATCCCAGCAGAATATACCTCTTCGTTCTTTTCTGAAAGCTTTCCCCTTTGTTTTCATGAGTGCTGCTTACACATTCTGACACTACCTCTCAAAAGAATGATAATGACAAGGCTTGATTATAGCGGAAGTACAACAAAATGTATTACAGGGTACAAAAGCATTAAATAAGAGTGTTGCCATCTATCAAAGTGGAATTTAATAATATATACAGAAATGGGGGAAACACTGGGAAGAAGGTATAGAATGCATTAAGGGAGTATGTAATTACAATGTGACTGTGTGGTAGTTCTGTTTTCTCAACTGTCTGAACGAATTTTCTTAAAAGCTGATACCCGTTAAGTAAAGCAAAGGACTTGAGCCCAGCTCAGCCCATTTAATCTGTGTTGTGGATATCATTCACAATGCGTCCCAGTACGCAACCATACATTTTGCTATGAAACTATTCAAAGTGCGAGAGATACTGCTAATCAGAGCAACTTTTCCCCCAGTTGTTTTCTTTCTTAGCCAGCAGGCACAACACATACATAAAATAGATTTTACTTTCCCTGGGCAAATAGAAAAAACAAGGCCTTTGATAATGAAGCCCAGTGAAATCCAGCATCTCCTACATTACAGGATAAATTCAACATTTATTGCAAATAGCTGTAGCCATCCCTGTATGTATGCTTTGCTAGATACTTAAAAGTCTTGGGGCACATGGTATAAATCTGCATAAAATTTCCATTTGTTAATTTATTTGAATAGATGCAAATTTAGCTTGACTTTAGGCTGTCAGGGTTAGCTATGGGGTGCCAACAGGATTTCCTGGGTTCAGCAGACTGTATATGGATTTACCCCTCTTCCCGCACGGGTGGCGCTGTGGGTTAAACCACAGAGCCTAGGGCT
Organism: Darevskia mixta; assembly: GCA_034641385.1. Classification (NCBI taxonomy): domain Eukaryota; kingdom Metazoa; phylum Chordata; class Lepidosauria; order Squamata; family Lacertidae; genus Darevskia; species Darevskia mixta. The sequence continues at coordinate 6,568,242 of JAWWNH010000105.1, forward strand.
TGCCGATCAGAATGTCGGCGGTTCGAATCCCCGCGACAGAGTGAGCTCCCGTTGCTCGGTCCCTGCTCCTGCCAAAGTAGCAGTTCGAAAGCACCAAGTGCAAGTAGATAAGTAAGTACCGCTCCGGCGGGAAGGTAAACGGCATTTCCGTGCGCTGCTCTGGTGCACCAGAAGCGGCTTTGTCATGCTGGCCACATGACCCAGAAGCTGTACACCGGCTCTCAGCCAATAAAGCAAGATGAGCACCACAACCCCAGAGTCGGTCACGACTGAACCTAATGGTCAGGGGGTCCCATTACCTTTACCTTTACCACAATCTATTGGCAAAAACTGCTGCCTTTGTCTATATTAAAACTAAAACAAGTTCCTCTGCACATATAATTAATATGCTGGGTGGCTGTTTCACTACACACTATGCTTTGTAGCACATACAGCTACCCTGTAAGCAAAGTCAAAAAGTTTAAAAGTGTGGGAAAGGAACAGGAAATCCCAAAGACCCAGATCTTGGGTCCCCAGACCACCCCATAACAATGCCCCAGGTTTAAAATATTGATATTTCCAGTTTTATTCCCAGCCAATGCATTGGATTCAGACTCTGTTCACAGCATTTTTAATTGAAACAGCTTAAGTCATAATTAACTGTTCCACTGATTTCGATGGAACTTAAGTGCAACTTAAGTCTATAATCATTTCATTGTCTCTCCCCACATGGCACAGAACGGGCTTTTTTGCATTATCAAAGGTTCAAACGTACATTTGATGTGAAGTGGCTCGTCTCCACTTTCTGCCCTGCCACAATAACATTCACAGATGCCAGAAAAAGTCTCAGTTGTTTTTTATTGCCATGTGCGAAAATGGCAGTAAAGACTGCGGGGGGTGGGCGGATCTTAAACCATTTCTCCATGGAAGACGAAATACATTGTGAAGCAAGGCATAGCTCTGCCACTTCACACACAGTATTTCTTGGGAAGGACACCAATGCATCCAGATGACCACCTGAGATGTTCTGGACATGTGATAACTTACTTTGTCTTTATTTGCTAGAATTCTCCTAACAAAGAAACTGTTCTCTTAAAAGGCTACCCCATGGAATTTCCAGGGAAGTAAGGAAGATGAAACATTTTATTTTATACTAGTTGAAGTTAGCCCGTTGACTAACGGGCTCTAGAGGAAGAGGAGGCAGGAGGCGGCAGAGCGGCTCGCGGGGCCCCGGCGCACCCTGCTCCCGGCCCCCGCTTTGAGCGCGCTCCGCGGCGCCCGCCAGCGCCCACCTCGCCGCCCCTCCGCAGGAGCAGCAGCGCCAGGGCGAGCTGGTTGCCCGAGGCCCCGGCGCCACCGCCACGGCCTGGCCCGTGCTCCTCGTTCTCCTCGCTGCCGTTGCCTCCAGGCCGGGCCGGCCGTCCTCCGGCGGGGCTGTGAGGGAGGCGGGCGGGCGGCCGTCACTTCCTGTCCGCTGGCCAACCCCTGCGTCCGTCTGTGTCATGCGTCACTTCCGTGACACACAGAAAATTGCTGGTGGACGCAGGGACACTTGAAGATTATAATATAGGATAAATGACAAAATCTATAAGGAAAATATGTTTCCTTATTTCAAATCCAGAAAATATTTGTGCAGAGTACAGCAATTTCAAAGTAGCTCAATAACTGGTTCTAAATAGGCAGAGCTATACATTTATTAAAATCACCTCCGGACACATCCCACTACAGTACTGCTTAATGTTACAACACCGGTTCCCCAGAGAGGCAATTCCCTAGTCACAATATATCATAGTTAAAAATTAATTGGAGGAGTTCACATTTTCCAAGTCCAGCTAAGTCACCTCTAGGCCTTCAGCTCATTTCTTCTGAGAACTCTGTTTTCAAAGTTTTCCGGCAATATCAAAATAATCTCTCTCTCTCTGGGAAAGCCGAATTCCTTGATTTGCATGAAACTGTAGATTGATTCATCTCTAATTCTAATCTGCTGGAAACAAATAACTTCTGTAAACTGTTATTTCCAAAATAAGAATGTGTGGTCTACTAGAGTCCCAATTGTTGGACCTGGACTTGGGTCCAACTCCTACTCATGCTCACGGTGTGATCAAAGACCTGTAATGATCTCTTAGTTCCACTTGCAGTTGTGATGATGGAAGCAGAAGGTCAAAAGAAAAGAAAAATCTGATTGCAAATTACATATGCTACAGGAGGAATGGGAAAACTGTGGTCCTCCAGATACCCATCAGAGCCATGCCTGCATAGGCAATGGTGAGGGGTGATGGGAGTTGGTGGCCAACATCATCTAGAAGGCCACAGATTTCCTATCCCTAAGCTGTAGAGATGACCCTGCAATATAGACAAGCTGAGTGGTGCATCTCTTGCTTTCGGGTCAAAGGTTCCTGGACTGATCAAGCAATCTGAATCAACAACAGTTTATTGGAACTCTCATTAGTGTGAATACATACCTTCTTTGTGTGAACACAAACACTCTTAGTTTTAGACCTAACAATGAAGCAACACACACAAACAAAATAATAATAAATGAAGCAGCACCAGTTCTCTCCAAAACTTGCTTTACTTTTGATACTTGAAGGAATAAATAAGGACATTGAATCCAAAGAACTACCGGTACTTACATTCCCGATTCTCACAGCAAGGCTATCTATAACAACGCTGAACGACATTTTCCGGTTTCAGTATTACAAACTGGTGGAATAATATTTGGAATGTTGCTCTTCAGGAAAAACTTATATGGCATGTCGGGTTCCTAAAGGGAAAGGCAAAACCAGGATGGTGGGGATTTTAGACTTTAGACATCTGGACACTTTGGACATCTGGTACCAACAACCTGCTCTATACTCACCCTGGCCAGAAGATACATAACCACAATCCCTCTCCTCCTCCTCATTTGAATCAACTTAACCACATGGATCCTTTATATAATAGTATGGAAACATTATCAAGAACTGTTACTGCCCAGTGCCTTATGTTTGTTTTTCTGTTAACGTATCTTCAAAATATTTGTTCTCAAATGCTGAATAAAAATAAATAAATAAATAAATAAATAAATAAATAAATAAATAAATAAATAAATAATAAAACTAGAAGCACCCCTTTGTGCTTTTGTGTGTACCGCATGCGCAGAGCTATCAGAACGGCACCTTAGACCGCCTTTGTGGCAATGAAGTATTTTCTTTGTGCAACACCTAGGAAATTTTAGACACTTTTTTTAAAAAAAGTAAACACATTGTTCGCACTATTCTACTAACAACCCCCACCAGTGCAAGGATTTCTGCCCGCTAAATAGGACTTTCCCCCCTCTCCTCCCCAAGTGCATACCATGTGTCTTTTCCAGATCTGCTCTAGAATGTTGATGGAACCCCTAGAACAGCCTTTCTCAACCTTGGGTCCCCCGATGTTTTTGGCCTACAACTCCCATCATCCCTAGGTAGCAGGACCAGTGGTCAGGGATGATGGAAGTTGTAGGCCAAAAACATCTGGGGACCCAAGGTTGAGAAAGGCTGCCCTGGAACATATTTAGGGGTCCAGGGAAGGGGGGGAAGTTCTGTCCCACAAGCAGAAATCCTTGAACTGATGGGAACAATTGCTCTAGCGCTATGTTGGATTCCACCCAAAGTACAGTGGTACCTCGGTTTAAGAACAGTCTGATTTAAGAACGATTTGGTTTACAAACTCCACAAAACCGGAAATAGTGTCCCGGTTTGCGAACTTTACTTCAGTCTAAGAACGGAAGCAAAACGGTGGAAGGGCACCTGCGGTGGGAGGCCCCATTAGGGAAAGCATGCCTCGGTTTAAGAACAGTTTCTGTTTAAGAACGGACTTTCGGAACAGATTAAGTTCATAAACCGAGGTACTACTGTATTCCCTGTTTAGGGAAGTTTTTAATATTTGATGTTTTATCGTGTTTTCAATATTCTGTTGGGAGCCTCCAAGAGTGGCTGGGGAAACCCAGCCAGATGGGCGGGGTATAAATAATATATTATTATTATTATTATTATTATTAAGGGGAAATATTGCAAATGCATTGCTGAAATAATGTTACCTATTAAGAAAGCCCATAAACTTCAGATTGCAACAATGACTGAGACACTCTACATTTCTTATAGTCCAGAGATTTATGAATATTGCTGAATATTGCAAAACAAAAAATAAATAAATAAAAAATCCTTCCAGTAGCACCTTAGAGACCAACTAAGTTTGTTCTTGGTATGAGCTTTCGTGTGCATGCACACTTCTTCAGATACACTGAAACAGAAGTCACCAGACCCTTATATATAGTGAGAGGGTGGGGAGGGGTATTACTCAGAGGGGTGGTGGAAATGGGTGAAAGGTTGATAGCTGTGGTAAACCTGTTGACGACTGTTAACGGCTGCAATTAGTCTTACAGGAAAAAGCAAGGGGTGAGAAGGTTAAAAAAGCTTTGTCATGTATAATGAGATAAGAATCCAATGTCTTTGTTCAGACCAGGGCTCTCCATGGTTTTAAGCTTGGTAATGAGTTGCAATTCAGCAACTTCTCTTTCCAGTCTATTTCTGAAATATTGCAGTTGATTATACCAAGTCAACGGGTGACTTTAGAGGAAGTGATTACATTTTATTTTATTTTATTTTATTTTATTTTATTTTATTTTATTATATTATATTATTTTATTTTATTTTATTTTATTTTATTTTATTTTATTTTATTTTATTTTATTTTATTTTATTTTATTTTATTTTTTTCTCACCTTTTTCTCCAAGGAGCTCAAGGTGGCCTACATGTTTCTCCTGCTCACCATTTAATCCTCACAAAAACCTTCAGGTACGTTAGGCTGATATACAGCGACTGGTCCAAGGTTACCCAGTAAGCTTCATAGCCAAGTGAGGATTTGAACCCTAATCCCCCAGGTCCTAGTCTAACACCCTAACTATACACCACACTGGCTCTTAATGCACCGCACCAAGCTGCTGTATGCAGCAATTATTTTTTGCACTTTTCTATGTTTGCATTAGCTGCATGATGTTATATTTACTATCTTAGCTATAGCTCACACAGAGGTAGCTGTTTTCAGCAAAAGTGGGTTGGTTCAATCTTAAAAGTAACTCAGTCAAATTACTGGAAGGTGTTTTTCATAAACTAAGCATTTCATATTTAGAAGTATGGCTTGCTTTAATCGAGTTTCATACATGTATTAAATGCTCTCTTTCACTTGGGCTTCCATGTATTGCTAATCTGGAAAGTGTCCTGGATATTTAAAATTTGCATATGAAAGATGAAATGATCCAAGCTGCTTTGTTAAAAAATAAAAAATAAAACCTCTGCCTTTACATTTTCTAACTGGTTCTCAAATCCAGCATACTGATCTCTTTATAAATGCAGTTCTGATAACCAGTTCAATCAGGCTAGCAAAAGAAACCAGTATTGGGGTGTGTGTGTGTGTGTGTGTGTGTATGTGTGTGTGTGTGTGTGAGAGAGAGAGAGAGAGAGAGAGAGAGAGAGAGAGAGAGAGAGAGAGAGAGAATTGGAAAGAACAATTTTGTGGGAAGCTGTTTGATTATCCAATACTCACCCATGAAGTTTAAAAAAATAAAACTATGAATGCTTTCAGATAATCTATTAACAGTCCATTCATATGGTGATAACTCATGGCAGCTTTCCTCCTAACTGATGGCTGCCACCTCTAACAGATTAAAAGGCTGTTTTGCAAAAGACCAGGTAATTATGTGACAATTGCCATTTTCAGATGAATTAACATGGTGGTTCCACACCTAGTGGGGGTGAACTATTGGGCTTTTATACACACAGAGGGGAGAGAAATAGAAACGATAAGTACTGATTTACTGTGGATTTGAACATTTGTGGAGTAACCTTACTTGTAGATATTGAAAATGTTCAAATATTGTACAGGTATGTGCAGGAATTGCTAAGTGGATAGCTGATGGTAAATGAGAAATAAGTTTAAAAACAAAACGAAAAGGCTATTGTAATATAAGGTTAACTGTAAGGAATGGAATGTGAACTAGAAATAGCTAGGAAAATAAAGCACCATCAAGAGCAAACTTTGGACACATCAAGAATGGAGGGAAGGAAACCAACTTCTGGGGAAATTGTATTAAATTTGATTTAAGTTGTGGCTGATTTGGTAAAATTTGGAAAATCAATTTTTAAAAAATTGGCAAAAAAAACCACATGGTGGTTCCAATTTGTCCTTAGTCATTATTCGGTTCCTTTTCTTTTTTGCTGCACTGGCTATTTCTTGCCCTATGCCCCCCTGAATCTAAAGAAAATATGTAGAAATGCACCTCCCACCCACACAATATTTTCTCTCCATGTATAAAAATCAGACTGAAGTAGTGAGCCGTCCAATTTGAAAAGGTTATGGGTCTTAAACAGTGGGACCCGAGGCATGTCTGCTCAAAAGCAGGTCCTGCTGTGTTCAGTGGGGTTTAGTCCTTGTAAACATGTATAGAACTGCAGTCTTAATGTAGAAGAAAATGTAGAAGAAGCATTTTCTCCAGCTAAGATGTTTTTGCAGTCCCAAAAGCAGTTACATCCCCTACTGATTTCCTCGATTATCGCAATCTTTTAAGGAGTAAATGAGAGCTGCAGCAGCAATATCTACCAACTATAATACGCCACTGAGGTCACGATAACATCGGACCCATCTGCCTCAAGGTAATAAATATATTTTCTTGCTCTGAAAGGCATCCAGCATCAATAAATGGATCTCCACTGAGTTCAGACGTCATGGAATGGCAGATAAAAGCTAAGGACTCAAGACTTTAACCTTGATTGAGCAGCTGATGTGCTAACAAACTTCAGTGGATAACTGAGCAGCATCGTAAGTGGCTAAGCGTCTTTTGGAAATCACCAAGGTTTTGAAGCACATACAGTGGTACCTTGGTTTACAAACAGTCTGGTTTGCATACATTTTGGATTACAAACACGTCAAACCCGGAAGTACGTGTCCCGGTTTGGAAACTTTTTTTGGATTACAACCCTCTTTTTTTTTTTTAATTACGAACAAAAAAATTTGGGAGGCCCCATTGGCGAAAGCACGCCTTGGGTTACAACCTGTTTTGGTTTACAAACGGACCTCCGGAACGGATTATGGTTGTAAACAAAGTTACCACTGTACTTAAGAGATGCATAATTATGAAAATCCATAGGTAGTGTACTGATTTAGCTGGAGGATATGCTCTAATTTTCCCCCACTGGAAGATATTCTTATTTTTTTTTTTATTAAAAAAAGATTTATTTTAAACATGGCGCTTTATCTGCAACTGTGGTTGTTGGTGCAGCCTTTAATTTTAAAAATGACAACAGCAGCCTATGCCTTCAAAAAAAACAAATACCCTGTAAGATGCTCTGAAAGTTTTGGGGCTCAAGAGCAGTGTAATGTATACATTTAGTAGAATAGAAAGGAAAATAAGAAACAGAGCAACCCCGTTGTCAAGAGGCTGAGGGGCTATCAGGTTTGGCAGAAGCCCTGTTGCTCCAGCAGGATGCTAGGTACCTTGCAGCCATGTGAAATAGGCCAGCACCCCAAATACATCCCAAATACACTCCATCAGTGTAGCTATTCAGCTGTTGAAGATATGCTATTGGCATGACTAAAACGGGGTGGAGTTATGAGTAGGACGGGGTGGCACCTGGGAGGAGCTCTTATGTTATATCACATATTCCTCCAGACCATGACCATGTGTCTGTTGACAGTGCAACTTCACACCAGGTAGAGCATCTCTCTCCTGCATGCAGAAGGTTACAGGTTCAATCCCTGACATCTCCAGGCAGCATTGAGAATGACCTCATCATAAACCCTGGAGAACTTCCACCACTCACTGTAGACCAGGGATAGGCAACCCTCAGGTCTGGGGGCCAAATGTGGCCATCTCTTTATCAGATATTTGAGACTCTCTCCTGGTCACATGCCCTCTCTGGCCCCAGGGGCGTAGCAAGGGAAGGAGGGGGCGGGCCGCCCCGGGTTCCACCCTAGAGGGGGGTGACACTTTAAAAAACATTTTTTTTTAACTTCATTGAAAAAAAGAGATAATAGACACACACACACAACCCCCCACACCTCACAAAGTGGCACCATCAGAGAGGGGTGACACTTTTTAATTTTTAGTTTTTAATTTTTAATTTTATTTTAACTTTATTGGGGGGAAAAGAGATAATAGACACACACACACACAACCCCCCACACCTCACAAAGTGGCACCATCAGAGGGGGGTGACATTTTTTTTTAATTTTTATTATTATTTTTTATTTTAACTTTATTGAAAAAAAGAGATAATAGACACACACACACAAAACCCCCACACCTCACAAAGTGGCACCATCAGAGGGGGGTGACACTTTTTATTTTTATTTTTTATTTTTTTACATTTTTTTTATTTATTTTTATTATTTTATTTTAACTTTATTGGGGAAAAAGAGATAATAGACACACACACACAAAACCCCCACACCTCGCAAAGTGGCACCATCAGAGGGGGGTGACACTTTTTAATTTTTTTTAATTTTTTTAAAAATTAAAGTGGTGGGGGGTGACAAAAAAAATTCCGCCCCGGGTACCACCTGGGCTTGCTACGCCTCTGTCTGGCCCCACCCCCTTTCTCCAGGCCACACTGGCCTGGCTTTGCATCCCCCTTGAGCTTGAATGTAATAGTGCTTCTTGCTTGCCTGTATGGGGGAGAGTGTCATAGCCCCATCCGAGTCCTGATGCCAAGCAAGCAGTGACAAGGAGTCTCCAAGGAACTCTTACCTGAAAGCAGAATCCATATACGAAGTTAGACAGTCCAGAAGCCAGGGAATCCAGATGGTCACAGAGCCAAGGATCCAACCCACAGCTCAGCTGGTTAGAGTGTGATGCTGATAATGCCAAGGTCACATGTTAGATCCCTGTATGGGACAACAGCATATTCCTGCATTGCAGGTGGTTAGACTAAATGATCCTCATGGTCCCTTCCAACTCTAGAATTATATGATCCAGATGGAGAGCAGGAAGCAGCAAGGGTAGGACCAGGAACTACAGGCACTGTTTCCAGCATCTGACTGCTGCTGAAAGCTTGGCTTACAAGGGCTGAAGCCAGATGGTCCTCATCAGTGCCTTCTCTGTGAAGGCTGATCAGCTACAGGTAGAATCACTCTGCCTTCTCCCCCTTTGGGCTGCTGTACAGCAGGCGAAGCTGACTCCCAACCCATGACACACAGAGGGGGGGTGTGAGTAAATTAGCATGTGTGGCTCCACCTATCTTTGGCCCTGGCCCCACCTACCACTGACATGTGACCCTCAGAAAGCTGCCTGGAAGTTAATGCAGCTCTTGTACTGAAGAAGGTTCTGCTACCCGTGGTGTAGACAGTGCTGAGCTAAATAGTCCAGTCGTCTGACAGATTAGAGGCAGCTTCCCATGTTCCCATGACCTGGCTCAAGGAATTCCCCTCTCATTTCTCTTCAAGGAGAAGGAGGAAATATAAAATGACTACACTGACCATGAAGACTATCGCATGTCTAGGAGCTCACCCAACACTTGAGGGTGGATAACTGGGTTTTAGATGCATAGGGGCATCAGGTACTGCTTCTGCGGTTCCCTGAAATGACCTTGATTCTTGGCTACTTATCCCTAGCTTCTTGTCCAATCAATAAGGCACTTTTCACAATTCTAATCTAGGCTGTGATTTAATTTGCGGTAGTGAATTAATCTCCATCTCTTCTGTAACTCTGCAAGTCAATAACAATGTTGAAACTGCTCATCTCAATTTGCTGCTTGTACTTTGTAGATGCACAACCTGGAACTTCATTCTCTCAATGTCTCTTGGCTGCCACTCAGATCCGAGTATGCATACCCTGAGCTCTGTCAGCTGAGCATCCTGCCATGGGGGCCGAGCTGAGATTTAGGGCAGATCTACACTCATGTTTTTTAACATTAAGGAAGGGTTTTGATAACATAGATGGACACATGACATCCTACTTTTTGCGTTCATAATGTGTTAATTCATTGTCTTTTTTATCACTTAATTTTTTCATGCTGCTGTATCAGTACTATATCTGCTATATGCGCAGATAGCACGGGGACAAATAGAAGAAGACGCCTTCACCCGGGTATGGTTCCCCTTTATCACATGCACAGCCCAACAAGACGACAACAAGAATCCACTGATAGCATATGAATCAATCTGGCTAACCTGATTCAAAAATACACACACTCCACTCACACACAAAAACAAATCTCACTACAGACAACCAACTACGCCCTAAGCCACCCCAACCTCTCTCACCACCAAGAAAATACAAGTGAATAATAAGAGAACCCACACAAGTAACACTGACACAAAACCCCACACATACACTAAGTAGAAGAATAGAAGCATAACCACCTGACCCCACCCTACTTACCATCCCCCCCTCTTTCCCCCTCTTTTCTTCCTAACCAAATAATAATAGTACTAAACAAGATAGAAAGCTTTAAACAAAACAGAGTCGAGCAATTCTATCCTGTTTCCACTTGCTGTTTTTATTTAATCCACTCCACTTGGTTTGTTTAAACCAAGGACTTGTGCATTGACCACTAATAATGAATCATATGTTGTAGATATTATTGCAAATCTGTTATGCTCGGTCCAGTATACCTGAAGGAGCGTCTCCAACCCCATCGTTCTGCCCGGACACTGAGGTCCAGCGCTGAGGGCCTTCTGGCGGTTCCCTCATTGCGAGAAGCCAAGTTACAGGGAACCAGGCAGAGGGCCTTCTCGGTAGTGGCACCCGCCCTGTGGAATGCCCTCCCACCAGATGTCCAAGAGAACAACAATTACCAGACTTTTAGAAGACATCTGAAGGCAGCCCTGTTTAGGGAGGCTTTTAATGTTTGATGAATTATTGTGTTTTAAAATTTTTGTTGGAAGCTGCCCAGAGTGGCTGGGGAAGCCCAGCCAGATGGGCGGGGTATAAATAAATTATTATTATTATTATTATTATTATTATTATTATTATTATTATGCTATTTTTGCGATGTACAAATGACATTAGAAGACTTGGTCTTTTTATTTATACCATTTATTATTCCTATGATCCTTGTTTATAAAATCCAATAAAAAGTTACTTTAAAAAACAACAACAAAGGACACGGAAGGAGGGAGGAAGAATTAAAATGGGACACCAGAGGCTGGAGCAGAGCAACCAGCAACAGGGGAAGAAACAGCGTTTTGGAAAATGGTGTGGGCATTACTAGCGTTTGATGGGAAAAAGCATTTTAATTAACAAGTATGCCCTGTGACGTTTTATAACTCCCTCCTACAGACTGACCAATAAGCACCACAGAACGTAAGTGCCTAGTATATAGAGACAGGTGATTCAGAATCTTGAAAAGGAAAACTAAATCTTATTTAAACGATAGTTTGTTACCAAGGCAAATCAAGCTATTTTTCAAGAGTGCACATCCTCATGAAGGAGGCACTGACCCAGCTAAAAAGATTTCCTATGAAAAATGTTAGCTCAGCATTTCCAAATCTGGCCAGGTATGTGGCCTACTGATGGCTGCGTGAAGATTTGGGTGCAACAGAGAAATGTTCTTAACATACCGGTAATTAATGAGGAAATTATAGCAAGAAAAGAGTTTAGAAATGCTTGAACTTAATGCTGGCCACCTTGTCTGATCAGCTTGCTTGCAGATAAATGTAAGCATTCACTTTCTCTGGAGTCAGCTTGGCACCTTTGTTGACAATATAATTAGCCTGGGCTTGTTTCGTCTAGTCATTTTTAGCCCTAGATAAATCTGTCACATCTGAGACACGGTAAGTGCTGATTCTGCTGTATTCTACAGATAGATTATCGCATATATCATTTTTTTAAAAAAAGATTATCAGATTGGCATGTAGCTAATTCTCTATATGCTGGCAACTGTTTAAAAAGTACAAAATGCATCTCTTTCTGTAGCATGTAGTCTCAGTTTTTTTTATAGCCTGTCTTTCATTGGGGTGGATTCCAGGATGGTTTACAAATATTAAAACGACAACATCCAATTAAAAAGGTACAAAACAGTAACAGAACGAACAGAAGATGCAAGATAAAACAACAGTATATAAATAGCTGAGTGACGGGCAGCGAAATGTCTTAGACTGGCAACGTTGGTTCCAGGTGGGCTGTCTAAGGAGGGCACTTCACACCGGGGGACCACACCTGAAAAACAAAAGGCCTTGTCTTCTGTTGACATGAGCCTCACATCCAATGGAAAAGAGACTATAAAACAACAGGTTTCGATCTTAACTTTCATAAGCAACATTTCACTCATAGATTCCCTGCTGCCTCCTTCCAGCTGCAATCCCTGCACCCTACAAAAAGCTGGTCCTGAAAGTGGAAAAACCCATTGAAATTGTGTTGGACATGGCACTACATGGGGCTACAGCAGACCCTCCAAGTGTCCCTATTTTCCAGGGATGTCCCTGATTTAGAGAAGCCACCCTGGTTTCTGATTTGATCCAGGAATGTCCTGCTTTTCCTTAGGACAGTGATGGCTAACCTTGACACTCCAGATGTTTTGGGACTACAACTCCCATCATCCCTGACCACTGGTCCTGTTAGCTAGGGATGATGGGAGTTGTTGTTCCAAAACATCTGGAGTGCCAAGGTTAGCCACCACTGCCTTAGGATGTCCCTATTTTCACTAGAGAAATGTTGGAGGGTATGGAGTTATCTGACCTCCGAGCCGTCTGAAGGCAATCTTGTATAGGGAAGGTGTTTTTTTTTAATGTTTAATGTTTTATTATGTTTTTATATATGTTGGAAGCCACCCAGAGTGGCTCGGGCAACCCATTAAGATGTGTGGGGTATAAATAGTAAAATTATCATTATGGAATGGGACATCCCTATTTTCATAGGAGAAATGTTGGAGGGTATGCTACAGCAGGATGGGGAAATGAATGACAAATTGGGGGTTCTCCATTTGCAAGGAAACAGAAGAGTGGTCCACTTTCACAATGGTAACTTTGGAGGAAAGGCCAGCAGCAGGAAACATAGGAAGACCAGAGTGGGATGGGGGTAGTGAATTAGAGAGGTCCTGATGTTTTGTTGAGGATGCCTTATCTGTATTTTTAATGCCTCTTGATCAAAATATAATCTGATAAATGTGCCCTACATTTTCAGCAAAGAACAGCACATAGGTCCTTCTGTGTCAGGGTGCAGAAAGGCATCTTCTTCATAATTCAATATCCTCCATTTTGTTCCATTGGTAAATAGTAGCCCCATGACTCTCATATCCTTTCAAATATACCATTTATGTTTTTCAAGAGGTTTCTCCCAGGAAAAGGAATAAACATCCACTTACATTCCTTCCTGTGCTGACTTCAGCAATATAAAAAAGTTTTTTAAAAATAATAATAATCCACAGAGACAACAAAGTTCTGAACAGTAGGAAAATTATACTTCTAACAGCATTTTGGAAAGTTCTTCGTATCCTAACAAGCATTGAAGGTCTTTAAAATCTACTTTTGGTGAACGGCAGCCAAATAGATTATCATGCCAAATAGATTGCAACTGACCTGCTTGAATGCAAGCTTGTGATTGCAGGGTTCTTCCTAACTGAAAGACAGTAAGACTAGTTTCTTAATGAAATTGCTTTCATCAAGTGCAATATTCATAGCATATTTTCCTAATCACCCAAAGGTATATCAACAGTGTTTTAACTGTCATTCAATCTCTCCAGAGGATCCTGATCATGGCAATTCTGCGAGGAGGACTTTTGCTGGATCTCTAACCAACTAACCACCTTTTCACCAAACTTTAATTCCCTTCTGGGGTAGTCACAACAGTTAAATGAATTACCGGTAAACATTTATAGGTTTGTAGGGTGGATTGCTTTTAACTTGGCCAGTGCTAAAATCACACTTCCATTGGGGAAATGAGCGACCATTAGAATACATCTTCACTCCATCACTTTTTGTGGGGGGGGGGGAATCCTTCTGAAGGCAACCCCACATGGTAGGAGATGACCACAGCCTGCCACATTACAATCAGTTCCAGCATGTGGCAAATGAACATATTTCACAATACTGGGGTGCGTTCAAAAGAAATATGGACCTAGCAAAAAGACAGGTACGTGTGTCTATAGGACTGCAACCTCGGGATACACTATTCCTTGAGATCCTACTCCATGATACCACTAGGAGGGGAAGGAAAGAATCATAATTTGGCAACAGAGCATGGGAAAGAATATGGAATGTCCATCAAAAATGGCCTGGACTCAGCCAGTGTGGTGTAGTGGTTAAGAGCGGTAGACTCGTAATCTGGAGAACCGGGTTTGTGTCTCCGCTCCTCCACATGCAGCTGCTGGGTGACCTTGGGCTAGTCACACTTCTTTGAAGTCTCTCAGCCCCACTCACCTCACAGAGTGTTTGGGAGGAAGGGAAAGGAGAATGTTAGCCGCTTTGAGACTCCTTCGGGTAGTGATAAAGCGGGATATCAAATCCAAACTCTTCTTCTTCTATTATAAATATATTACACATAAAACTATATTTAAATGCTCAGCATGTCCAGTGTTTGCTGGTGCAAAGCTCTCCTCTAACAAGCATTTCTCACCACGTAATCCATGCTATATGGTTTGCTGGTGTTTTAAGTGCAAAGGAACGGTTCTGTTTTTTGTCGTTAAAGAAAAAGATAATTTGTAATGCAGATTCATTAAAAGCTTGCTGTAGTTCCTACAAGGTGTTTTTTTTTTCATTTGCTTTTTTTTTTTTAAAGCAGGCTTAGCTTTTGGAGAAGCTGGGGTGGCGTTGTTTTTTGTAAATAACACAGACAAAAAAAGTCTTCATAAGATCTAATGGCAACAGATAGAGTTTCACGAAAGCAGAGGAAGAGAGGCCCTGGTTGGAACTAGTGGCTGCAGCCTCTGCGCTCATTCTTGGGCTCCTCTCCAACCCACCCTGAGGGCTCTTCTGTTCCAAATCTAATATAAAGATGTTTCTCTCCCCCAGACAGCTCCTCGCTACATTTAAGATTCCAGGACTTTGGGATTTCTGCCAAGGAGTGGGCAGAGAGAGGAATATCTGGCTAAATCCTTCACCCAACCTTGACCCTAATCCTGGCCCTTATACCATACACTCTATTTTCAACATGTGAAAACGGCACCAGGAAAAGTTTCTGAACTATCTTTCCCCTGTTCCCTGAGGCTTCTGCGTTGAGATTGCTGTTTCCTATTTTGTGGTGTTTTTTTAAAAAAAAGAAGAAGAAGAACATATGCACATGTTTTTCGATGCTGTAGCTCAAAACCAGATGAGGGGGCTTGATGTGAATCAACGAGCAAGCAAAATGTGTTCCAAGCGGAATATCATTATCCAATTCAGGCGCAAGAGTCGCAAAGCACTTTGGGAGGCTTTGGGAAACGAAGACTTTGTCGAGGATGTTTTTGAAAGCTTCGGCTGCTTGCTTTTTTTTTTTTTTTTTTGCCTCTCCCCCTGTGAAACAGTGGAGCCACCATGGATCTTGTCTGCTCCATTCGCCAGAGCCTGCCTTCGCATGCAGGGGAAATCCCTAACAGACCAAGGGTTTGAGATCCATTGGCTACCCTCACCTGGTTTAGCCGACCAGTCTCTAAGCCGTTCCCGGGACGTGACCGCTGTCAAATGCTGACAGCTTCTAGGAGCCATAGGTGAGAGTTGAGTGCCGGGTGGGGACCAAAGTGAGCAGGGTGGGAACCCTAGAGTGAGCATGGCGTTCTTTTAGATAAAAAAAAACTTGAGGAGGTCCCACAGAGAATACGGTATTAAAATCATGCAGCTCCATGAAGATTTCCTGTAAATGAAGACCTTGCACTTTGCAATTAAATATGTGGCACTTGGTCCCTTTAAGAGAAGCAAATACAAGCCAGAGGAGAAATGTGTTGCAACTCTGTGCAGGGGCTCCCAGGCCAATTCAAGAACAAAATTTGTTGGACCATTCACTCAATTTGTAGTGAGTTTCTGTGTAAACACCAGAGGACAGAACAGTGACAATGGCAGGGTATTGGGGCTAGTAAAGATTTTTTTAATGGACTGCTTGAGGTCTCGGCATGTATGTAAAGGAGCACATGTCAATCACAAAACAGCATTCAGTGATGCTGAAGCTAAGACTCAGACTTCCAACCTGCCCATCCCCCCCCGCCACCGCCTGCAGCAGAAGCAATAGCTTGGAAGTCTCCTGATTACAATGCAAATTGGCCCAAACTGTGTTTATCGCAATCATCGCAGCAACTTTCATTAACAGTTTCTGTAAGAAGCTCCTGCGACCCTCAATTCCTCAAAAAAATAAAACCCAAAACAAATAAAGGCATCACAGCATATCAGCCAAAACTCCATTAACATTTTTTAATTACAGCGTTTAATCTGAAGTGCTAATTTTATTTCCTTGAGGAACGGCGGCTTGTTGGCCACTTAGATTTTACTAATTCAGATTCACAACAGGTACTTATTGCAGGCTAAGGGAATTAGAACCAATGGAAAAGGTTCTGGCTTAAACGACCCACACTTCTGGCAAGAGGCTTCCCCCATAACCTCGTCCTCTCCACCTGGTTCCATCCATCATAACACACCACTAATTGACTATAGGAAATTGCATCCCCAGGCCTCAGAGCATTTTTCCTGCTTAGTCCAAAATCTGATAATGTCCACGGTCAGCTTCTCATTATCCTAAGTAGAGACCATGTCGCAACTGAGGGGGTGGGGGATACGCCATACCAAAGCCGGTAGCACAATGCCAGATTTTTCCTCCCGTCTTCTGTTCTCACAATCAAAAACTGAGTCATCCATTTGCTGCTATTTGTCCAAAAACTTGCATCAGAAATAGCGCCATCATCTGTGTCTACCTGCTGCATTTCTTAGCGCAGTGTAATTTCAAACAGTTTCAATGGCCTTTAAGTACTTGTGAAATGACATTTACCTATTTCAACTGACTTGAATAAAATGTGCTTCTAAGTATGCTTGGGATCATATTCCTGGTACAGAAGTGTTTAAAATCTACCATTATGAATAGACCTGCCTTGCAGTGATGGTGTGTTTTTGCAACGTGGAAGTAAGAGCGAGAGAGAGCACCACATGGTGTTTGGGTTTATTTGAACATCATACGCTGCCTTATTAATCTAGCTCTGTATCGTCTACACCAGTAGATGCCAACGTGAAGACCTCCATATGTTTTAGACTATGAATCCCATCAGCCCCAGCCAGAATGACCAGCGGTCAGGGTCCTTAGGAGTTGTAGTCCATCTGGGGCAGATGAAGGCATCCGGTATACCATGGCATTTCTTCTTTCTGCACTTCTCCCAGCGGTCATTCCTCTTCTGGTCATTGCTGTGGATGTACAACCTGTCTGTCTGTATCCAGGCACTACAGTCAGCTGCAAGGGATACCCACGCAGCTGGGTTGATGTTGCCAGGCTTCATGTCACATTTGCAGACATCTACCGGGCCTGGTGCCTGAAGCCAGCTCCCTGTAGAGCACGTCCTTGAGGATCTTGCCATCTTCCATTCTGTGGACATGACCCAGCCAGTGTAGACTAAGGTTACCATTTTTTCAATGAATCTGGGGGCACTTTTCAACTTCAATGGATTTTGTATGGAGACTGATTTGTAAATCCGGCAACTGTCCCTTGGAAACAGGGACATCTGGTAACCTTAGTGTAGACATCGCCGAGACAGGACTGTGAACATGCTGGGAACGCGGGCTTCGGAGAGCACATCTTTGTTTGAGACTCTGTCCTGCTGTCAGGCTTGAGGAATTCTCTCCCTCCCCCGATGGCACCAAGAAGCAGGGAGGAAACAAGAAAGTTCTTACTTATGATTTGATTCAGTCATCACGGTGAAAGACAAGGAAAACCAGTCATTCCTCAATTATGGCATTGCTCGCACTGATCTCCTCCCCCTTCCCTTTTAGCAAAAACACCTGCCTCTATGGCGTCCACCATGGACAACTGTCTCTGTGCCCTTTGTTCTTGCACCCTTAACGAACGCTGTGTTTTGGGAGAAGGGGGGTCGGTTATGCTGTCCAGTGATGTGTCAGCTAGTTGCTCTGCCTCCCCTCCTCCTTCTCCTAACACCTCATAACTCTGCTGTTCTCCTGTCTCTGAGCTGTTATCTTCCTCAAAGCCCTTCTGTAATTCGAGACTGCCTTCCTCCTCTCTGGAAGCTACAGGAGAAGTGGGGGTGACCTCCACCATTCCTCCTCATCTTCAGTCCAGTCCCTGACACCTGCCATGTGATGCCCAGCATCTTCCTGACACAGTGTGTGTGGAGGGCATCGCCTCTCCTAGAATTGCCTCCCCTCAATCCCCTTATCTCAATTATCTCAAGAAACTGATTGAGGAAGATGCAATTGCTGAGATAGCATCTCATTCTATCCCAAGCCTAATTAAGTACATGGAAGCTAGATCTTCAGTCTGATGTGATTACAAGGTCGAGCTTTTAAATGCTTAAATTGAGGATAAGAACATAGGAAGAGCCCTGCTGGATCAGACCAGAGGCCGTACAGCATCCTGTTCTCACAGTGGTCAACATGGGAAGACCACAAGCAGGATTCGAGGACAACAGCACTCTCCCCACTTGTGTCAGTGAGGTAGAGCCAAGCCTTTGTGGCTAATAGCCATTCCCCTCGGGTGTCTAGGCTACCCATGTTGGCCATCATGACATCTTATGGGAACAAATTCCATAGTTTAACCAGTGATTCTGTAAAGACGGACTTTATATTGTCTCTCCTGTATCTTCCAAAATTCAGCTTCATTGGATGGCCCCAGTTTCTAGCATTTTGAGAGCAGGAGTAAAACTTCTCTTTATCCACCAAACCATGCATAATATTATACTTCTTTAACAGGCACCAGGTGAGAACGTTCCTCTATAACCAGGCCTTTAGCTCATTAAACATTCCATGGCCTTTTACATATGTTTGTGGGAGTCAGGGGGGGATCACTGGTTTGGTTTTTGTTTGTTTTATTATGAATTTTGTATTCTCATTTTGTATTTTTAATGTAATGAACCGCCCTGTGATCTTCAGAGCAAGGGTTGTATTAAAAAATAAAATAAAATACATGTGTGTATCTCTTTCTCACACACCCAGCCTGCTCTCTCTTTTTTCTAAACTAAAAACAACAAACAAACAAACAAGTTGCAAACTTTCTTGAGCTGTTCCAGCCCCTTGATCACTTTGGTTGCCCATTCCTGAACGTCTTCTAGCTCTATAATTCTTTTAGAGGTGAAGTGACCAGAACTTTATTTCAAGTATGATCACACCATAGAATTTGTATAATGGCATTATGGAATTGGCAGTATTATTTTCAGTCACTTTCCCTAGCAGTCCGCAACATAGAATCAGCCTCTTCTGCAGCTGCTGCACATGAAGTCTTCATTGAGCTATCTGCCATGTTCCAAGATCTCATTCCTGGCCAGTCACTACCAGTTCAGGTCCCATTAGGGATGGCATGATACTGTGAATAAGCCTCTACTTCCATGGCCTTTTTGTGATGGCAACACTTCTTTTCAGTTTTAGAAATGCATTTCTCTTTACCTTTAATAATATTATGTTTAATTCAAGACTTGGGGGGAATTAATTATGATCAACTTTATTGCTTCCCTCCATCCTCCCAACTTCTGAATCCTAGATGGATTGCCCCTGCCTTATATTCCTTCTAGGGTTTTATTTTCCCCCAAAATTAAGAGAGCTTCTCTCATATTTCCAGAGATGCTTCAAAGCTTTGGTCCCAAAGGCTCACAATTTTAAGCATGAATTTGAAAATACGGAAGCCTCAGCAATAACTTATTCACTTTATATGTGGTGTGCCTGTTCTAATTGCATTTGCTTCTATCGTGCTAAAACATACTGCAGGAATATGTCATACATTCTGTTTAACATCTTCTGAAGAAGATGCTCAGCGCATGTGGTTCGGTAGGCATGCTGTGCTTTCCTTGCCACAAAGAGCCATTTCACAAGAGATGCTGAAGAGGTTCTTCTGAGCTATATGCACTTCAGGAGTTTGTAAAAGCCTGCCTCCAACGAGAGGCAACTCTTTAAAGCCCTTGCATTTTTCTCCACCTTCTGATCAAACTCTAAACTTGAGAAGACTTCCCAGCTTCCCCACTCTTTTCTGGCCCCAAAAGCCCTCCCAGATAGTCCTTCGCTCTTCAAATACACTTTCCCCCTTCCCTTCCTTTAACCTTGCAAGAGGCGGAGATGGCATAGCTGTCAACCCTCCCTTTTTTTGCAGGAAACTCCCTTATTCCAATGCCGTTTCCCACTGCTATCCCGGATTGTTGATATCCCTTAAATTTCCCGGATTTCAAAGGAAGCAGCTCCTCTCCCTCCCTGCCGGCCAGGGAGGCTCCTCAGCTGCGTTGCTCGACTGCCAATAAGGAGTCTGAAACCGACTGGGGGCGGAGCTTGCATGCCTTGTGCAGCCAGACCCTCACGCCCAACCAGACAGACAGCCGCTCGCTCTTTCGCTCACCCGTTTGCGCGCAGCCCCTGGAGCGCAGGGTGGCGAGGCTACTTGGTGCCATTGCACCGCCCTCGCGGCATCCCTTATTTTCAAATCCGAAAGTTTGGAAAAATCCCTTATTTTCAAATCCGAAAGTTCGAAAAAATCCCTTATTTTCAAATCGGAAAGTTGACAGCTATGGGAGATGGAAGGGGCAGCAGCGGCAAGCATGAGAGGAGAAAAGCTGGTCCCTTTCCTCTCTCTTTGTCCTGCCTCATGTCCAGCACAACTCTTACATTTACAGTAAGAAAGATATATTTATTCAGGCAAGTAACGGTACGAGCTTGGCAACGTCATAGAGTTCAGGAGTCATGAAGCAGGATTTCAGAAGTTGGGCAGGATGTTCAGAATTGGATGGAAACAATGAAGATGTTCCAACAGTTTGCACAGCCCACCCACCAAGCTTTTAAAGCAATCGGTGACTCGTTTGCTTTGCAAGAATGTCAGGATTGCAAACATGCGGCTCACAAGGGTGGGTCTGCTTCCATCTGTGGGGGTGGTGCCTGGTTCTAGATAACAATACTGCATCTTCCCTTCTCCTCCTCAGCTGCTTCTCTCCTCTGCTGCCCACAGCCCTCCCCAGCCTCCACTAAGACTCTGTACTCTGCCAGGTCAGGGGATGGAGCTGCCACGCCTCTTCTCCTTCCAAAGCAGATGAAGTCAAGGCACAATGGGGAGAGGTCCCCACCGCCTTGGACCCTAGTTCCCACCAATCAGCCCCCCCACCTCCCGTTTCTTCCTCCTCCTCCTGCATCAGCACCAGCTGACACAAGCCCCATATCCAAAGTGCTGCAGTTGTGGAGAGAAGGCGGCTCCATAATAATAATAATAATAATAATAATAATAATAATAATAATAATTTATTATTTGTACCCCGCCCATCTGGCCGGGTCCCCCCAGCCACTCTGGGTGGCTTCCAACAAACATTAAAATACATAAAAATGTCACAGATTAAAAGCTTCCCTAAACAGGGCTGCCTTCATGTATTTTCTAAATGTCATGTAGTTGTTTATCTCTTTGACCTCTGCTGGGAGGGCGTTCCACAGGGCGGGCGCCACTACCGAGAAGGCCCTCTGCCTGGTTCCCTGTAGCTTTGCTTCTCGCAGTGAGGGAACCGCCAGAAGGCCCTCGGAGCTGGACCTCAGTGTCCGGGCTGAACGGTGGGGGTGGAGATGCTCCTTCAGGTATACAGGACCGAGGCTCCATGACACCATCTTGAAGAATCTGTGGGTTGAACTTACCTGTGGCTCGTGACCCTGACACTCCTGCCCTCACAGCTGGTTTAAAATCTAACAAAGTGTGTTGAATTTGACTTGCTAATGTTTTGTGTCCGGGTTTCAACTTGCCAACTCTTGGTTCATTCCACTTGGGTGAAAATTTTTGAGGACATGATTAACTACAAGGTTCAGTCCTTAAGGTGTGTAGAAAATACATCGCTGTTGCTGGTGTTTGTGACAAAACTTCAAACACATAAGGGTTATTTTTTTAAACAAAAAGGAAATCTGTGAGCTATTTAAGGCCATTGGATGCCCTTTCATTAGTTCCACTCAGCCCCTTTGTGAATGTGACATTGTTAATATACACAGCACTTCCATCCCTTAGCTGAGGGTAGTTAAGAATAACAGTTTATTATAATATCAACATTCCTGACTACTTTTTCCTCCAAATAAATGTTTTATAGGGAAACAGAAGATGGAATTGTTCCAAGCCAGCAAGCATCTTCGGCAAATGGACCCCCCACCCCCCACCTTATATATTCAGCCCTCAAGTGCTTTGATTACCCTAACAGCTCTTAAAGTGAAGAGACTCGCTGATATCCGATAGCCAACTTTTTATTAATGTAGAGTTTCTGTAGCACTCCTAAGCACAAACATTACACAACTGGAAAATGAATAGATCACCTTAATCCTAACATTAGCAACCAGCCACACAACCTCAACACAGCCGTGTAACTTGAGATGTGGGAAACAGTTGTGTGTGTGTGTGTGTGTGTGTGTGTGTGTGTGTGTTGAAATTGCTGGACGTATTTGTGTTTCATGTGGCTGTTGGACAAGAGCGTTCACAGCTATATTGGTCCCACAGAATAAGGAACAGAAAGTAAATGGATAACTTTTGCTCAACCGAGCAGTTGTTTAACCGGCAGAAAAATGCAGGAATCACCGTTCCTTCTTTCCACAGCTACTGCAATTACAGAAAACACAGGGAGACCCATAAACCACGGAGGGCCCATTCACACAATACATTTCTCTGTGTGATTGCTCTAAGGAGGGGATATTTGTTTATTTGAAGCATTTTTATACTGCTTTTCTTAATAAATGTTACACACACACACACACACACAGAGAGAGAGAGAGAGAGAGAGAGAGAGAGAGAGAGAGAAGGAGAAAGAGAGAACAAAGGCTAGGGGAGAAAGGTAGGTTTGCTACCCTTCCTAAATAAAAGAAAAGTCTAAAGACAAATCACTCCATGTAGGCATCAAGGGTATAGCATGGGAAGTCCTTGGTCAGCCATCCTTGAGGCACAACGGACTCTGACCATCAGTTTGCAGACACTCTGCACTTTTGGATTTTACATCAGAGTTCTGCAAGTCTACAACAAAGGCAGGTTTTATTATCTGTTTCCTGATGCACAATGCCTCCCCAGCTTAAAAGACACCGTGCAGATTATAGAAAAGTAGATCATAGGGAAGTATACATTTCAAGCAGATTTGCTTGTGCAACAGAGAGGCCCCCTTATTCAGAAGGCTGCAGCCTGTAAGATATTGTCAGTGGGCTTTGCCTGGAGCTTTGCCATGCTGACTGAGTAGAAATAGAAGTATTTATTATCCAGAATGTTCCTAACAGCATAGCTCCTTACACAGACAAGAGACTACAGTGACCTATTGAACTCTTCCTAGTCAGTAACCAGGCTCCATTCATTCTCCTGGATTACAAATAGGGATGAAATGTGGGAAGAGGGATGTACAAATTTCTCTATACAATTTTTATGTATGCCAGGGTGCATGGTGTTCAGTGTAATGATTTGCGGACCTCCTGAGTGCCTGTAGTTTCCAAGGTGCAGAACTCTGAGGTGAGTTTCTTCTTCCATTTTTCTCATTTAGCAATATCAGAAAGCTATGTTTCAAAGGACTGCTCCCTCCTGATTTCCCCCTCTGCTACCTTAAGACAGCAATAATAATAAAAAATAAGTATGTAAATTTGTATCCCCTATTTTAGGATTTGTAGTGCAGCATCACAATCCTGGATTTGCATGAAGTCAGGGTGGAGGAGCAAAGGTGAAGGCAGAATGCATGCCAGCAGTGGCCATGGCATGGGAGCAGGAAAGTAGAAACATTGACGGGACAGGGGGGGAATGGCTGTTTTAAACAATGGCAGAAGTTTGACTAAAAGTGCAGGTAGAGACACACTGAGAAGAAAATTGCAGTTTTGAACAATGGCAGTGGTCATATTAAACAATTGCAGAGGTTTGAATAAAGCAGGGATGGGGAAACACTGAGAGGAAAAAATAGTGATTTTAAACACACATAGAGGTTTCAGTAATGTGAACAGGGGTGGAAAGTGAGAGCTTACCAGTTGTCGTGTGTGGGAGAAAGAAGATGCAGGAGGTTACCATGGGGATGGTTTGTGTGCAAGGGGGGCTTGTACAAAAGGAGGGGAGGGATGGATGTGGGGGAGAAGGTGTAAACATGTCATGAACTGGGCAGGACAACAGGAAGAGGATCCTGGTGAGGGGTCCAGCCGGACTGGAACACACCAGGGCAAGCAGGGGATAGGGAAGGAAGTATTCACAGGGTGACGGAGGATGGCAAGGGGATGGGGGAGGTCAATGCACAGGAACGAGAGCAGCAGGACCCGTCACTAGAAGAAGAGTTTGGATTTGATATCCCGCTTTATCACTACCCGAAGGAGTCTCAAAGCGGCTAACATTCTCCTTTCCCTTCCTCCCCCACAACAAACACTCTGTGAGGTGAGTGGGGCTGAGAGACTTCAGAGAAGTGCGACTAGCCCAAGGTCACCCAGCAGCTGCATGTGGAGGAGCAGAGACGCGAACCTGGTTCACCAGATTACGAGTCTACCGCTCTTAACCACTACACCACACTACACCCTGTCTCCATGAACATGATGGGCTCTGAGGTGTAGGGAGCCGCTGGAGTGGGGCTCCAGGAGGCTAAGCCAGGCAACGGCCCACAGCCCAGCTCCCTAGCTGGCCAGGTGGGGCTCACTAGCTCTGGGAGGAGGTGTGCAATGCCTCAGATGGCGTAGGCTCAGAACAGGTGAGGGTCACCTGCCTCATCAAGCCCAGATGTTGCAGTCAGCATGCAAATTACAAAAGTGAAGCAGAGCTGAGACGTGGTGTCTGCTCAACTGCCCATGTTGATGGACCTTGGCTTGGATACTCCTGGACCTTGACAGGACTGTGCTTTGGGTTTGACTGTGGACTGTATCCTGGCTGCTGGACTTCAGACTTGACTACTTGGATTGACCCTGGACTGCATTTCCTGACCTTGCACTTTGGACTTTGGACTCGGCATACTGACCCCAGGTAGGCCAGGGGTTCAGGACAAAACAGGTGCAAAGAAGGGTGAAAAGTGAACTTAGTAGCTGCATGGGATGCGAAGGGAAGCTCTAGCTGGTTAATGTGTGGGAATGACAGGGGATTGGCGAGCAGTGAGCACGGTTGCAGCCCCTAGTAATTACAAAATCATTTTCTGTGTGTTATCAAACTGTGTGTGCGGGAAAGGCAAGGCAACACAGTTTCCATTTCTTTCAAGCTAACATTCAAAGTTTCACTAAGTATCCACCTTGGAAAAAATACTGAAAAGTAGATCTCAGGGTAACTTACATTTCAAGCAGACCTTCTTACCAAGAGAGAGGCCCACATGTTTTGAGAGAGGGGGAAACTGCATTCATTACTATTTGACAGTAAAAAGAAAGAAGAATGATCCCAGCCAATGTGACCTGGATTCAGTTCTCTGCCACAGATGTTCTGCATGTAGTTGCCTTAAGCCAATTCACTCAGACCAGATTTTTAATGCTGATTTTTTTTTAAAAAAAAAAAAGTGAAACCGGTAAAGACTTAGGGAAAGAAGAATGTAGGAAACAACAGAGTTGCTTTAGAGGTCCCTTGTATTTTGGGGTTTGGCCATTTTGAAGGCAGGAAGGCTGAATGTTGGAGACTGGTGGCAAATCTGCACACATCTTGCCGTATAAGGAAAATGCAAACAGCCTCCTTGTGATTGAGTCCCCATGCTGGTACAGAGACACTTCCAAAAAAGACTAAGACTGCAGCTTAGGCATCCGTGCCCAACAGGTTAAGGGTACTTTCTCTATGTATCGGGCCCAGCCTTGGGCAAGTGCCAGGGCTACAGGGCCCAATACTGATCCCAGCCCTTGGTCCCACTTAAACTTCTGGAGACTCCACCCCCACCGTTCAGCCCGGACACTGAGATCCAGCGCCGAGGGCCTTCTGGTGGTTCCCTCACTGCGAGAAGCAAAGCTACAGGGAACCAGGCAGAGGGCCTTCTCGGTAGTGGCGCCCGCCCTGTGGAACGCCTTCCCATCAGAGGTCAGAGCGATAAACAACTATCTGACATTTAGAAAATACCTCAAGGCAGCCCTATTTAGGGAAGTTTTTAATTTGTGATATTTTAATGTATTTTGGTGTCTGTTGGAGGCCGCCCAGAGTGGCTGGGGAGACCCGGCCAGATGGGTGGGGTATAAATAAAAAAATTATTATTATTATTATTATTATTATTATTATTATTCAATCAGCACCTAGCAGTTGGAACTGAGCTACCTTTTGCATTTTCCATTATGCCTGGAGCAACACTTCACCAGGGGCATCGTGGTAGGTTTAAATGGCGGCTCCTAGACTCCGCCTTCCCAGTGCTGATCAAAGCATTGTGCCTGTCTCCAACAGGTAAGCAGCCCAAAGCCCACCAACAAAGAAGAGGGTCCACTAGAGAGCATTTTGCCAGAGGCGGCCATCAAACTGGATGGTTAAGTCCAGTCAAAGGCGACTATGGGGTGTGGCGCTCATCTTGCTTTTCAGGCCAAGGGAGCCAACATTTGTCCACAGACAGCTTTCCAGGTCACGTGGCCAGCATGACTTAACCGCTTCTGTCGCAACGGGACACTGTGATGAGTGCCAGAGTGCACAGAAATGTCATTTACTTTCCCGCCGCAGCAGTACCTATTTATCTACTTGCACTGGCGTGCTTTCAAACTGCTAGGTTGGCAGGAGCTGGGACAGAGCAATGGGAGCTCACCCCGTTGCGGGGATTCGAACCGCCGACTTTCCGACCAGCAAGTCTAAGAGGCTCAGTGGTTTAGACCATAGCGCCACCCATGTCCTGATAAGAATTCCCCACAGCGCTGGAGGGGTTGGTACAATCAGCAACTCATCCATTCTTAAGGTCAGGATCGAGAGCTCTTTATTGCTTGGGGAGTAAGGGGGCAGGGAGACTTGCATCATTTTATTCAGCACTCTCCTCATCTGCCAACTCAACAATATGGTTACTTGCTTCCTCTGGAGTTCAAAGTGAGGGAGGCTTGCTGGCGTAGGGAAACAAATCAGGTTGTGTGCATTGAGGGAGAAGGCATCCCTATTCCTGTCTGGTGTGTACAGCAGCTTGAAATGCAATGGGGAGGAAATGACCTTGGTGTGTCTTTAGCCGTTAATTTATACATAGCCTAACTCACCACTGACACTCCTCCAGCTCCAGGACAGAATTAAACTATTTTGTGTTTCCCTTTTTTCCCCCTGTATGTAACATCCAGTATGATTCTATGTATGTATATTTACTCTGTCTGTCCCATTAGGGTCAATAGGGCTTACATCTGAGTAGATGTACAGGACTGAAACTCAGCACATTTTATTGTCCTCACTTTAGAATGGTTTTCTGCTGACAAAATTTAGGCAGGCCGGTTTCAGTTTGTGCCTGTGTCTGTAACACCCCAGAGACGAAGCTGATATTTTTTCGAGAACCATCAAGGCCAGCCTGCAACTCTCTGAGGCCCACAGACTTCTTCAAAAGATAAGCACACGCAGGTATGTCAGAAATCAGAACAACAGAGATGCAGCAACACTGTTAATCAGAGAAATACTATTTTTGGGACTGGAGTGACAGGCCAGACAAGTCCCACTCTCTTAACAGTCAGGAGAAATTCAGCAAACATAGAAGTTTTTGTTTTGTTTTAAAAGCACTCTGCTCAAACTCAAAGGCTTCTTTAAAAGGCTGAAGAGGTTTTATCTTGTTGCAAAGTTTCTTTTTTTAATTTTGACCGCTTGCATTTCCTTATCCTAACCCAAATGGAAATGCCAGACTCTCTTCACCAGCTCTGTCCTGACTGGAAGCAGAAGTTTAATGGAGCTGCTCTTGTCAAATGTTGCAAAGCTAAACATTTCAGATGTCTCAGATAAACTCCAGCCACAGCAAAGTAGTTAAGAATGTACATAATTCTAAAAAAAGGGGGGAAAAGAAAAAAAAAGTGAATGGTTCCTTTGACAGGGGGAACTCCTCAGGTGCTTAAATGTACACATGTGACTAAGTGCTTTGCTGGATCATGGCCCAAAACACCAGACTTTTTGAGGTTGATGCCAGCTCTATTTCAAATGACAGGATAGTAGTCCCTTGATTATCAAAGGCAATGTGTGTGTGTGTGTGTGTGTGTGTGTGTGTGTGTGTATGCAAATCCTTCAGCACCAAACAGCCTGGCTTCTGCTATCCACCCAGATTGCATGACTACAATGGGGTTCCCAGATGTTCCCTGCATAAAAACAAGCTGACTTATGCCAGGAGGAAAACTACCGCAGGACTCTGTCCAACCTTATTTTGCAAAGGCTGTGCTGGAAAAGAGGGAGAGGGTTGCGCCTCAAAACCTTTCCATGCAAAATAATGAAGTTTCACAACAAATCTTCCTCCACCACCAAAAAGGAAAATACTTACATCTAACTTCCAAATTCAAATGGCCGGAATCCAAAGAACCAAGCAAATAGTTCCATGATCTACTTGCTTTTCTCACAAGACAGTTTCTCACAGGTTCATGCCAGGCCCATGCAGAGCTTGTCTGAGGCCCAGGGCCTTGTCCATGAGATATAACACCACGGCATGCACCTAATCTGATCTGACGCTACAAAGTACTATGCGGTAATGTAGGTCCAGATTTTCCCATCAAAGCCTTGCAGTGTGTACAGACCATAGCTGTCAACTTTCGGATTTGAAAATAAGGGATTTTTTCAAACCTTCGAATTTGAAAATAAGGGATGCTGCGAGGGCGGTGCAATGGCACCAAGTAGCCTCGCCACCCTGCGCTCCAGAGGCTGCGCACGAACGGGTGAGCGAAAGAGCGAGTGCGTAGACGGCAGGCAGGCTGTCTGTCTGGTTGGGCGTGAGGGTCTGGCTGCACAAGGCATGCAAGCTCCGCCCCCAGTCGGTCTCAGACTCCTTATTGGCAGCTGAGCAACGCAGCTGAGGAGCCTCCCTGGCCGGCAGGGAGGGGGAGGAGTTGCTTCCTTTGAAATCCGGGAAATTTAAGGGATATAAACAATCCGGGATAGCAGCGGGAAACGGCATTGGAATAAGGGAGTTTCCTGCAAAAAAAAGGGAGGGTTGACAGCTATGGTACAGACAGGCATGATAGTTTCACCCATTAAGTTCCCAAGCGGCTGGGAGGCACAGGACATCCTTGTCAATGATAGCATAAGTCCAGAAGGCCCCTAGCAAGCCCCACCCCCAAGCTAGCTTCTCACTTCCCCCCTTCTGAGGTCCATAGTATGTGTATTCAACTCCCCACCCCCACCCCGAGGTGTGGTTCATGCCACCACAAGAAGGCAAAAAAGCTGCATGACTGCTGAAAAGGAACAACTTACTGAGGTCTAGGCTATCTCTCTCCCACTTTTCCTGGGACTCAGCTATACAGCTGCAAATAAAACATTTTAACTGTGTTGTGAAGTGCAATATACAAATGTGGCACTAGATGGCGACAGTGAGCTATGTCAAATTCAATGTATTTTTCAAAACATTTTTTTTAAAAAAATCATAGAATCATAGAATCATAGAGTTGGAAGAGACCACAAGGGCCATCCAGTCCAACCCCCTGCCAAGCAGGAAACACCATCAAAGCATTCCTGACAGGTGGCTGTCAAGCCTCTGCTTAAAGACCTCCAAAGAAGGAGACTCCACCACACTCCTTGGCAGCAAATTCCACTGTCGAACAGCTCTTACTGTCAAGAAATTCTTCCTAATGTTTAGGTGGAATCTTCTTTCTTGTAGTTTGAATCCATTGCTCTGTGTCCGCTTCTCTGGAGCAGCAGAAAACAATCTTTCTCCCTCCTCTATATGACATCCTTTTATATATTTGAACATGGCTATCATATCACCCCTTAACCTTCTCTTCTCCAGGCTAAACATACCCAGCTCCCTAAGCCGTTCCTCATAAGGCATCGTTTCCAGGCCTTTGACCAGTGGTTTTTTTATATGTGTGTAGATTCCATCCTGGTTTGTTTCTGGAGAATGCAACTGCACTTAAAAGAAGAAGAAGAAGGAAAAAAACAGAGGTGCCCCTCCCTCATTTGGGGCCATGTGGAATTATTATTGTTCAATCCGACGTACAACTGATAATGGACCACAAACATCTCAGCAGCATGAAAAGGCTCTGGTCTGCAAGAAGACCTAGCGTGGGAAGCTGCCATAGCGCTGTGTGAATGCTTGGCCAGTCACACCTAGACTTAACCAACCCGCCAAATGCCTGAATTTGTAATCTGGACTGAGCCAAACCATTCAGATTTGCATCAGTAAAAAGTTTAGGTATAGGCTTATTATATAGAGCGGTGTGGTATTGCATGTCTGTCTCCTGCCTTTTACCCTTTGCTCACCAATTCCGCCACGGCTCCAAGCCCACGGTTCTAACTGGAAGTCAGTCAGCTGCTCAAGTGTCTCTCATGCGCCACAAGGCTTTCTCCAATTGATGCAGATCTCCAACAATGCTTGAAAATGCTGTTTCCTGAAACCACATTTCTAGCCTGAAACAAATGACCAATGTTCCAATCTGCTAAATCGTTTAGAGATTAATTGTGCTAGTTAATATGTCTCCTGTGCTTTGCAAGCACTGGGGTTTTTTTTTTTGTTTTTGTTTTTTAAACTGGTCAGATATTGAGACTAGAATTCCATGGCCTTGATTGAGGAATGTGCATAAAATGTGAGACACAAAGAAAACGATCAAAGGCATCTCTAAGCTTAACTCTTCCTGCATTGCAGGGGGTTGGACTAGATGATCCTCAGGACCCCTTCCGACTCTACAATATGATTCCCCCAAAGATAACATCCTTTCAAATAATAGGAAGAGTATTCCAGAGAATAGGTGCTGCCACATTTGATGTCCTTAACATTAGCAGTAACTGCCAGACCATGGGAGCAATTCAGCCTTTTCCTTGAGTTTGTTTAAATTTAAAAGAGTTTATTTTGGTCTTTTCTGGAATTTTTGCCTTTTAGGTTTTCAAACCTTTTTGTAAATTTAGTATTAAGATTCTGCTTTAGAGTTTTGGGTGTTCTACCCGTTGCTTTTGAACCTTGGTTATTTAAGTAGAGCACTTTCTAATTTCCTTCTGAGGAAACTGAATAGTTCAGTGAAACGAGGTTCATAGCCGGCATCCCGTTAAGGTCTTGTTTATTCCTTTAGATTTTTCCTTTACTTACTTTATGTGTTTAGTCTTACTTTTTACAAGACTATTTAGGCTTTATTTTCCCTCGTTTCAGGGATTTTCATGGTACCTTTTGGTTTTGTGCACATGTGAAAGATTGGCTTCTGGCACGTGCAGAACAAGCATTCTATGTGGGACTTGAAATCGAGTGCCATAACTTCCTTTGCATCTTTTTGCGTCTAAGTTGCAGATCCCTGGCATGCTAATTTACTTGAAACCAGGATCATGGTGATATTAGAACCCATTCGCCACTCTACACCACCTGCAAGGAGCAGCAAGCACTTATTTTCTTCTTTTTTGAAACCCTACCCTGTTCTACTAAAATTAAAAAATGTGTGATGGCCTGGGATTCAGACTCAGATGCTGAACCTGAGGGATCCCAGCCTGCATAGGATTCCCCGCCTCCAGAACCAGCAGAGCCGGGGCTAGGGCCTGAGTCTGAAGGGTCCTCACCTGTGCTGGATCCTCAGGTGCAGGCATCTGCTGAGTCTGCTCTGGCTCCTGATGGGATGGAGGACCCATTGCCTACAGGTGCTCCACTCCCAGCCCCATCAGGGGAAGCTGAGGTTGCCTCTGGGTCCGGTAACCCTCCAGCCTCTCCTGAGCTGCAGAGGCTCAGGGCAGAGAGGCGAAGGGAACTGAGTTCCCGCAGGAGGAGTGCTCGCCTCCAAGCCAGGAGAGGCGAGTCCCCAGAGGATCGGGGCCGCCCTAATGCCTCGGGGCAGATAAAAGCCGGCCAGCCCCAGCCCCAAGTTGCAGGAGCAACATCGTTGGTGACCAGTTCCTGCCAGAAACCTGCCCTGCTTTCCTGCCTGAGCTCCTGACCCGCCCTGGTTCCCTGCTTGCCTACCCGTTCCTGACTTCGCCTGACTCCCTGCCCTGCACCCAGCTGCAATTATTATGGACTGCCTTTCATTGCACCTCTGACCACGGACCGGACTTAGACCTCACCTTTCGGATACCCCACGGGACCAGCACAAAATGTCAATTGTCCAAGCTTACTATTATCTAGAATCCAGGTGCACATGTCTTCCCTGTACAGAGGGAGCAGTATTCCCATTTATTGAAGAAATAAAAACTTTATTTCTTCTCTGCCCAGAGGCAAGAAAATGTGAAGCTGACTTGTGCAGGGCCTTCCTCGCTCCAGCTGCATAGTATCTCTTTTCATTGGAGGCATTGCTGCTTTCTGAGACAGCAGGGCGAGGAGCTGCTGCCTTTCAAAACAGAAACGTGGACACTACATTACTGTTTAGTCCTGAAATGCTGTTTATTAGATAAATGGAATGCTGTTTAGAAGAAGAGTTTGGATTTGATATCCCGCTTTATCACTACCCGAAGGAGTCTCAAAGCGGCTCACATTCTCCTTTCCCTTCCTCCCCCACAACAAACACTCTGTGAGGTGAGTGGGGCTGAGAGACTTCAAAGAAGTGTGATTAGCCCAAGGTCACCCAGCAGCTGCATGTGGAGGAGCGGAGACGCGAACCCGGTTCACCAGATTATGAGACTACCACTCTTAATCACTGCACCACGCTGATGTATTATTATTATTAGATAAACATGACATTTAAATAGCAAGGGGGAAACCACAAATGTTAGTTGTATTGTCTTTTACCACAGCTTTGTCATTTATATTTCTTTGTCATTTATATATATATATATTTTAAGGTAGGGAGTTTGATTTTTCACACTGAAAATGAGCGCAACTGTAATTCACTGAGCCAGTTTATGTACATAATATTAGTTTTCAGGATAATCGAAGGACAAAAGAAAAATGGCACACTCTACGCAAGCATCTTTTTTGCGGATTAGCCTATAGACAAGAAGGATATGGTAGAGAAACATACATTTCTCCCATTTTTCATAATATATACATTAATTCAGTAAAAATTGGGGGAGGGGTATTACAAGGTGCGTTCCTCACTTTCCTTGCAAGTTTGTGGCCTATATGTAACTGAAACCGAAACAAATAACAAAACCTGAAGTTCCCTAGTCCAAGACAATGTGTTCCAGTCAATTACCACTAATGCTAATACTGTATAGCCAAACAAAAGCTTTATTTTATTTCTTAGCTTTATATACTACCTTTTTGCCAAGGCACCTTGTGAGAAGCGACCTCTCATGTTGCCTTCTATTAGCATAGAGAGCAAAGTTAAAGCAAATTGAGAAAAAAATGAGTCCCAATTGCATAGGCCTCTCATTCATTTTAACCTATGACACCATTTCTTTAATAGGGAAAGTTTCCAAACCTTCTGGAACCTATTCTCCACGACTAGTATTTTATTCCCCCCCCCAAAAAAAATTGCAATAGTGGTCCTAACTGCAAAGAGCAGGTGAGAAATCAATTCCTTTCCGAGCAACTCCATTTGCTGCTCCCAAAATAAATTAAGGCTGACCCAGTAGTGTAGTTTCTTTTAACTTCCTCACTTCCTAATATATGTCCTTTCAAATAACAGTCTTCCTGTTCCAGTTCTGCCTCTGCACTGCTGTTGACAACGGTCTCTCCGCTGCACCTTTGTATGATGTATAGAAGGACAGAGACCAGCTACAGGCCAAAATATAAATATCAGCCATTAAGTAAAAAAATTATGTTGTCCCCCTTCCTACTCCTGGGTTGAATTCGATTTCTATATTGTGTTCAAGTTTTGGCACCCAGTTCTTTTTAGAGACAAGAAAAATGGATTTAATAAAATTGCCTACACGAGTAATAAAAGGCAATAATTTGGTATTCCAGCTTTTATTTTTCTTCTCTGTACCTGTAGCATAGCCTCCTGAGAACTGCAGGAGGTATCTATACAGTTCCCAGCAGTCTCTATAAGAGAACTTGCATGGGATGTGGGTGGCGCTGTGGTCTAAACCAGGCATGTCCAACAACTTTGACCTGAACCCCCCAAAAGGGGGTAGATCACTGCCAGTTTTTAACTCTGTAAGTAGATCACAGTCTCTTGGGAGTTGGCCACCCCTGGTCTAAACAACTGAGCCTCTTGGGCTTGCCGATCAGAAGGTCAGCGATTTGAATCCTACCTTTTATAAGGGAACTATAAGGAAGTAAAGGGTGCGAGGAAGAAGCATGGGGAGGTTAAGAAGGAAACAGAGATCAGAACAGGAATAAAGAATAAAATATATGTCTAAATATATTTTATTGGTAGGCAAACCTCAAAGAGACACAATGATTAGGTGTCAGTGATGGGATCCTGGAACATTGTTAACAACACAGCTCATTCGGATCTTTTTAACCCACACCCCCTTGTAAGAATGGAGAGGACCTAGATAAGGAGGATGGTGCTTTATTTTTACATTTATATCCCATTTTTCCTCCAAAGATGCTAAGGTGGTTGTTACACTAGGGTCATTTTGTTCCCATGCGATTGTGATATTAGGATATATTGTTTCAGCAGATGGCATCAAACTGTGCCCCAACACAGTGGTAACTATCTTAAATGTTCCAAAACCTAAGAATATGGATATCTTGTGAAATTTGTTCCAGGTTATGCAGATATCTCAGAACTACTTTGTTTGCTAACTGAAGCAACAGCAGCAGATTTAGCGTTTCAGCGTCTGAAAGCCATATTTACCGAGAGTCCTTATCTGGATTATTATAACCTTGATGCATCAACTTTTGCGGTGATTAATGTCAGTCCTGTTGAACGACTCTTGTCAACAGACTCAACAAGATGGTTCTCAAAAACTAGTGGGTCACTTTCTGCTCCAGAGAGGTGGCATTCCGCAGTTGAACATGGTATTCACACTAAATTTTCTGGGCCCTGTGACCAAGCTGAGGTGGATGGTCTTTCTTCTAGATACAGTCATGGGCAGTACCAAGATGAAATGGAAAAAAAACAAAAACATGCTGATACCAAATATTTAGAGCCAGCACAAGACATGACATTGCTTGAGGTGAGGGGCTCCACCGCCACCCCTTTCTCCTCCTCCTCATCTTCCTACAGGTCCTTCTGCTCTTCCCCTGCTTACTTAGAGGAGGAGGAGGAGGAGGAGGAGAAGGAGGAGGAGGAGGAGTTTGGACTTGATACCCCGCCTTTCACTCCCCTCAAAGCGGCTCACAATCTCCTTTCCCTTCCTCCCCTACAACAAACACTCTGTGAGGTGAGTGGGGCTAGAGACTTCAAAGAAGTGTGACTAGCCCAAGGTCACCCAGCAGCTGCATGTGGAGGAGCGGGGAAGCGAACCTGGTTCACCAGATTACGAGTCCACTGCTCTTAACCACTACACCATGCTGATTATTTTTTTGCTAATGTGGCAGGCGGCAGTACTGGTGGCCTCTGCTTCAGCCTTTCGCTCTTCTCTACCTCTCTTGGGAAGCAGAAACTTCCTCAGAGCAAGGCATTCTGGGTGAGGTGCTGGCCTGGGACTCTGCCTCCAGTACTACTAATCTTCTGCAGTGGCTAGAAGTTAACGTTTAAATAAAGTTAACAGTTTAAACAAATTTTTGGAGGCTGCTTTGACTTCAGATGCCTTGTACAAATCCTGCTTCACCTTAGACAAGCCCAGAATTCCCCACCCCTCCAAGGCACTCTGCTTTTCAGCTCGTGATTAATCCAAAACTGCTGTGCACTCCTAATTTGTTGCTGTTTCTTTTAATCTAAGCAAGGGATGTAGTGGAGGCATACATAAGTGAATGTGGAGGCCCCTGCTTTTGGAAGTACATTTTTGGAAGTCGTTTCTTTTCTTAAACAGAACAAAATGCAATGCAACTTTGAGACAGTGTACAAAGCAAATAGGTTGTAAGTATTCGAAAAGTGAAGAGAAGAAACTGGAGACAGTGAGAAGTAATAATTTAGTTGAGTACTACACCAGGGTGTTTTGCCAAGCACTAAGACTCTTTTGAAGAAATGCGACACAAACTGTAAACTGAAATCCAAAAGGGCAATTGAAATTATTGATTCCCACACCCTATTTTAATGTGTATCCCCTAAACAGGACTTGTGGTGGATTTGCTTTTAAGCAAACAGTAGTTCACAACAGCAGAAACCACTCAGAAATCTGATCTATTAAACAGACTTTCCACTATATTCTGCTGGAGCATCTTCTCTCTCTCTCTCTCTCTCTCTCTCTCTCTCTCTCTCTCTGTGTGTGTGTGTGTATTCTTAGCTATCATGATTTTAATATGATTTCGTTTAATCTAACATCGCATACCCCACATAAACTCTGACTCCAAAAGAACTAGCACTTATATTAAAAAGAACTCTTTGTTGTTGCAATATTATATAGATCATATTTTTGGACCTGTTCATTGAGAAAGATATATTACACTGGCAGCAGGACAAAAAAACATTAGCATGTCGTCCATGGAATAAACGTTTTGCCAACTGAATTTTATCCAGGAAAAATCACACTGTTTAAACGTGAAACATATTGGGAAATTGGTTTTGAGCTATTGGCTTATAAGTCCCTCATCAATCAAGGTCATCTTGAAACTACTTAATTCTGTGACATTAATTCTGAAGTGCCTCAGGAGTTAACAAACAAAGGAAATTGGTCTTCTATAGAGAGTGATCTCACAGATGTAATACCATGATATATTATGACAAGGAGGGCTATGGGGTCACAGGTCAAAAGACCAAAGGAAACTCAGATGCATTCTGTAATTAGACATATTTGTGCAGTCTTTCTGTCAAAAACTATAGCTTTGGCCCACATAAACTATATCATATCCTTGTGTATAGCAGAATGACACATTTTGCTTCAACCTTACGTCAATAAAATTTACCTGTCAAAATTTCCATTGAAATTTGCATTGGCTGACTGATTGATTAAACATATAAAACCCGCCCTTCACCAAGAGGTCCCAGGTTATACATATGATAATAATTATGTAGTAATATTCTACATCAGGGACATCCAACTCCCAAGAGACTGTGATCTACTCACAGAATGAAAAACTGGCAGTGGGGGGGGGAGGTCAAAGTTGTTGAGCTTTTTTTAAGGAGGAGACGTAATTGCCGACCTTTTTGGGGGTGCAGGTCTAAATTGTCAACCTTTTTTGGGGGGTAGCGACAGAAATAGATAAAATAGCATAGTTCATCTATCAATCAAAGATCCACATTACTGTGTATAACTGATACATTAGTAACATGGCTCCTTCCAAATTCCTGTGCAAAAAGGTGTATATTCAACACCTGCAAGAAAGACATAAATGATGCTACACAATGCTCAGGACCACAATACCTCAAGGACTACCTCTTTCCATATGAACCTACCCAGACCCTAAAATCATATTCTGAGGCCCTTCTTCATGTGCCTCCTCCTCGAGATGTGCGGAAGGTGGCAACACAAGAACAGGTCTTCTTTGCGGTGGCTCCCCGTCTGTGGAATGCTCTCCCCAGGGAAGTTCGCCTGGCGCTTTCATTATATACCTTTAGGCGCCAGGAAAAAACATTCCTTTTTAACCAGGCCTTTGGTTGACCTGATTAACATCCTTTACCCGTTTAAAATGTGGCTCTTTTTTGGGGGGGGTGTTAATGGGTTGTTGTTTTTGTTTTGATTTTATGTATTGCAATCTTTTCTGTGAACCGCCCTGAGACCTCCGGGTATAGGGTGGTATATAAATTATAAAATAATAATAATAATAATCTATGGGAGTTGGTTGTTCCAGAGCCTTCTCATCCTTTCCACTCAAATCCCAGGGAAGCAGCAGGACAAGACGAAAAGTGTGGGTTAGCTCTCTAATCCAGTCACACCTTCTCTGCTTTGCAGAGTTAGAAACGATGTGCTGCTGAATTTATTATTTGGGCAGAGAAAGTGAATGATGTACTTACTGGATGTTAACTGGAATTGTGTTTTTGCTGCCCAGAATAAGGCTGTGTACACACCCTGCATTTTAAGTTCCTCCCCCCACCACTGTAGGTTACCGCTCACAGAGCTACAAATCCCAGCAACCTTAACATGCTCTAGTTACAAGGATTTTTGTTGGGGAAATGTGCTCCCAAAGCACTTTGAAGGTATGCTGCGTATGGTATTACCCTGGGTTGTAAATTTGTGTGTGTGTGTGTTGCAAAGTTTCTTCAGTGTGAGATATTGAGCTGAAACAGAGTATGGCCCTGTTTGGGTGAGAAATTGTGAAGCTGCGAGGGAGTGATGATGTTGCTGTTTGTATGGTACCGCATTGCCCTAGATGGTGGTGGGTGAATGAGTTGGTTGTAAATTCTGTTTCATGTTGCCGGGTGATTTTTGTGTGTGTGTGTGTGTAGACGAGATCTTTGCTTTGCGACAAATGGTGGGCTGGGGGAATTAGCTGTTATCCACGTATGGTTGGCGAGTATGCTTGAGAGTGACGTCTGTATGTGGAAGATTGCTAAATATGCATGTGGGAGATGTTATTGGGGTGGGGAAAGTGTGGGCGCAGCTTCTACTCAGTGCTTTTGTTTAGCTGCTCAGTTGATGATGCTGTATATGTGGAGCATGGCAGTACTTTCACATTTGCTTTTATTTGTAATGTTTTTGATATTACACACACACACACACACACGGTATAGAAATGATGCAAGTAAAGGTCCATATAGTTAAAGCTATGGTTTTCCCAGTAGTGATGTATGGAAGTGAGAGCTGGACCATAAAGAAGGCTGATCGCCGACGAATTGATGCTTTTGAATTATGGTGCTGGAGGAGACTCTTGAGAGTCCCATGGACTGCAAGAAGATCAAACCTATCCATTCTGAAGGAAATAAGCCCTGAGTGCTCACTGGAAGGACAGATCCTGAAGCTGAGGCTCCAATACTTTGGCCACCTCATGAGAAGAGAATACTCCCTGGAAAAGGCCCTGATGTTGGGAAAGATTGAGGGCACAAGGAGAAGGGGATGACAGAGGACGAGATAGTTGGACAGTGTTCTTGAAGCTACCAACATGAGTCTGACCAAACTGTGGGAGGCAGTGGAAGACAGGAGTGCCTGCTGTGCTCTGGTCCATGGGGTCACGAAGAGTTGGACACGACTAAACAACTAAAAACAACAACAAATAAGCAAATAGATTGTTGTGCTATTAAATGTTCAAAAGGATAGTAGTCAGCAAAACTTCCATCGTCATTTGCCATTGGTCAGACTGGCTAGGACTGATGGGAACTGGAGTCCAACAACATCTGGAAGGCCACTGGTCTCTCACCCCTGTCCTACTGGGACACATAACCAAGTAAAGAAATAAGTTCATTCCTGGCAGTTCCATTATTCAAAGCTGGTGTTTAGCTAGTCTTCTACCACATGAGCAGGAAAGCAGCAGAGTCTGAAGTTGAGTAGGGTCAGCAAATGGTCGACACAATGGAGTCTCTCATTGGTTCAAAGCAATTTATCACTGGCCATCTTGGCTGTGAGTCCTGGAAGTCCTGCTCCCTGCCTTGCTGGCCTTCTACCTGGCCTAGGAGGGTGGGACCCTGGCTGACTCCAGCTACAAAAGTAGAGGCTGCTGAACAGACCCTTGGGCTGGGGTATTGTTTAGGGCAGGCATGTCCAAAATCCGTTTCGGGGGCCTAATTTGGCCCCTGTGGCAGTTTTTTTCCTGGGGTTAAAATTGTAAAAAAATGCTCAACAACCTAAAAAAAAGGTCAACAGCTTTGGTCGGCCCTCACGCACGTTCACTTCATCAAATCTGGCCCTCTTTGAAAAAAGTTTGGGCACCCCTGGTTTAGGGTTTCAGTTGCGGGGTGGGGTGTTGTTGCTGTTATTATTGCTTTCGTATCTTTGCATCTTTATTTTAGATATTATGATTTATTTGGAAATTTATGTGGTAATTGTTTCGATTTGGTTGTGTACCTTTGGACGTTTTTATTGTTTATGACTACTTTTTAATGTATTTTTTTTCATATTGCAGGCTGCCTTGAGCATGATTTTAACTGTGGGGGAAGTGGCATACAAATAAAAGTATGTATGCATGGCCATGCCAAATGCTCCTTATGGAGAAGAGTAAATATGTGGCTCTTTGTAATTTGTATCAACTGTTGAAGTTCCGCTCATTGAATATGTTATTCAACTCTCCTGATGCTTGCCCCAAAAGTTTTGATAAATAACGTATTTAGTCAAATAGTATGATACTTCTGTTTGTCCGATATCTGTATGGTTTGTATGAGTTTATCTTGTTTTCCTCCAATTCCCCACCCCCCTTTTTTGTCAGAGATTGCTGGTGTGAATCTCTGCCGGAAAGCCCAAAAGCTCCATTTTAGGTCCTGCTATAGACTCCAATCTTGACAGCTGGTATGAATCCATTGTGTACTGCTTCCAACAATACACTAGTCATCATTTGTACGTCAAAAGCTCTCAGCACAGTTGAGTGGGCTAACTGGGCATGTGTCTTCATCATATTATTAAACTTGTGAAAGTTGCAAAGCTGGAACCTTTTAAAACGTGATTGTTGTTCTCACTCCCCTTTACTGTTTGACTGTTATTTTATTTATTATTGTTGCTTTATTATTGTAAAGTATCCTGGACTTTATTCTTACCCTACAGTAAATTTGGCTCTCTAAATCCTTACCATTGTGCAATATCCCAAGAGCTGAAACGCATCAAGCAACAAAATGTATAGGAAACATCGTATTTCTTTACATATATGACTTTTTGGGTGAATGAACAACTTTAAAAAATCATATTTAAAAGGGGGGCTGAGAACACTTTTACCAAAATATATATTTACTAAATATGTTATTGCTTGTTCCCATGCTGCTTATCCATTGACTTTATATGCGGTGTGTGTACATGTACCTCATATACATATATACATGTATACATACACACTCTGGGAATCTCAGAAATATAGTAAATGCCTAGTGAGTAGGTGGCGCTGTGGGTTAAACCACAGAGTCTAGGGCTTGCCGATCAGAAGGTCTGTGGTTCGAATCCCCGCGACGGGGTGAGCTCCCGTTGCTCTGTCCCTGCTTCTGCCAACCTAGCAGTTCATAGGTACCACTCCGGCGAGAAGGTAAACGGCATTTCCGTGTGCTGCTCTGGTTCGCCAAAAGCGGCTTAGTCCTGCTGGCCACATAACCCGGAAGCTGTATGCCAGCTCCCTCAGCCAGTAAAGCGATATGAGCGCCGCAACCCCAGAGTCGTCTGCGACTGGACCTAATGGTCGGGGTCCCTTTACCTTTACCTAGTGAGTAGAAGCCTCTGACCTGTGAGTGAAAGTGAAATACAGTATTTCAACATCAGGGCCGGCCCAACTATTAGACAGAGGGAGACAGCTACCTCAGAGAGAAGATGTTCAGAGCTAGCCTGCCTCACTATTAGTCTAGTTCAGCTCTGTATATGGAATGTGTGGTGCGCATTTTGTCCTTCACTGTAGGCAGCAAAATATTTTTGGGCCTTCTGCGCAGCCTGGTTTGGAATGGAAACATAAAACTACAATTCCCGTCATCACCATTCAGTGAGATCTTGGAAGATGTAGTGAGGCAGGTGAGTAAAACCACACCAGTTGTCCAAAGGCAGGAGGGATGAAGCAAGCCCTCAGTATTTGGATGCCATTGTTTCCAGATGACTGATAGTTTTGCTCTCCTTCCATGTATTTATAGCAGTGTCGTTTTACTTAGCTATTGATAGGGCAATGAAGAATCTTGGCATAACAGACCCCTGGGGTGGGATCTGAAAGACCCCAGGGCTTACAGACGGCCTAAAGTCACACGGATTACTGCTAGCAACTAGTATCTGGCAACAAATGAGGAAACTGTTGTTGTTGTAGGCCTTTTTAATAAATAAACAATAGGAGTTGAAAATGGAGAAATGTCGCTTCTTCTGTCCAGGATGGCTAAATATCAAAGTGTAGCATTGTTCCCTTTTCTTAAGAACCACAGACATTCACTGGCAGGAACAATGAAGTCCTGGCACTAGTTCCTCAGTCCTTGCCAGCCGAGACCTCCCTCAGTTCCCTTTAGTACATACAACATTCCTGCGTAAATTGATTTACCAGTTCCCTGGGTAGAGGCTGCATAGTATCTGGCACACAGAGATCATCTTCCGTAATAGCTGAAAAGTAGAATTTATGGGACTCTTGCAATCCCCCTTTTCTCTCCTGTTTAAATCGTGCTGAGAGGCTCTCTAAACATTTCGGTGGCAATTCTCGTTATATAATGCTAACACGTTTTCACCATATTGTAAGATTGTAGTAATTCTTCAAGCAAGAGTTATTATTGAACCTTAGAGGAATGGCTTTTATTTCCACTGAGCAATAATGGCAGCTGAAAAAGAAATTGAAAGTCTTTCTTTTTTCTTTCAAGGAGAGTAAATTCTACTTGCAGGCCTTACATTATCTATGTCATGTAGAGGGTTGGGTGCAATGTTCTTAGCCCTTAAAATTTACCTCAGGGGGTTGCCCATATTTTGGGGGGCCCATTGGCTCATTTGCAACACGCACACACCACAGCCACACAAATCCTTCCATCGTGACTTCAGTCTCTAGGATGTTCAACCTCCACAACAATTAGGCCTCAAAAAGGCCTTCTGTTTTGATGGGGGGGAGAGGTAAACCATTCTCTCCTTAGTCACCATCTCCCATTGCAATTAGGCTTGGGGGGGAGCCTAATGGTTCAAGCCTAATTGCAGTAGGGAGCCATTTTTGATGTGGGGGCAAGAGCTAGGAAGGGAAGGGGTAATCTTGCTTTCCCAAGTTGCCCCCCCCAAATCACCCCTTCTCCATTAGGCCTGAAGGAAGCCTTCTATTGTAGCCAATGGAACATTTCTTATAACTCATTGTGGTGATTAATATTTCCCTCCCAAACTATGACCCCCTCAAAACAAAACAAAACAAAAAAACACCTTGTCCACTAAAAGTTTCATCTTTATTTTAGCAGAAAGAGGGCCAGGGCTTGGGAGTGGGATATTGCGTTTTGCAGAGGAATCCTGTACTCTCTGTCTTTACTTCCTACACAGCATCATGCCTGACCCTCCCCATTCCTCCATCTTTCTCCTGTTTTCTGTCGTTTCTCATAAGCAGATGCCCAGAGGCTCCACGGTACTACTGAAAGAGAAAGTCCCTAGGTCTGCGGATGCCTGTGGTTGAATAGTGGCAAGGATGCTATTTGCCTTTTATCCCAACAATACCCAAGGAAAATGTAAAAAGAACTAGCATGCACATTCAAAAGAAGCTAGAGCAGTGGTTCCCAATTAGCTAAGTACTGTGGCCCTCCTGTTTTTCAAAAGCCAAGCTACGGACCCCCTGCTTTTGAAAATGTTGATATCTCTATGGTAGTTTTTGTTATGTGAATGGGGGCATGGAACCCCTGGATGAATTACAAGGACCACCTGGGTTCTGCAGACCACCCATTGGGAACCGCTGAGCTAGAGAATTACAGCAGCCTCACATTTTGTGCTGTCGTTATTCAACTGAGAATAATTTAAAGATAAAATAGTTGTATGCTGTGCAAAAGATCACTGGACAAAAAGTCTGCATCTTCCTGCATGGTGCAGGAAGTCATGCCAGTTGATCATAATATCCCCCTTTTGGCCTTTGCAATCTAAGAATCTGTGACCTTCAGGTCAAACAGTAAAGTGTATCCGTTTATCTCTTTTTCCAAAGACTGGTGAGCCCCAAGGTTTGGCTAATCAGGGACTTACTCTTGTTTGTTTTTTAGCTACCGGTACTACAGTAATTACTTGGTGGTGTTTGATACTTCTGTTGTTGTTTACGCACGATGCATATAAGATAGTGGTCTTCTCTCCCAAGAATG
The DNA here is from genome assembly GCA_034641385.1 of Darevskia mixta. NCBI lineage: Eukaryota > Metazoa > Chordata > Lepidosauria > Squamata > Lacertidae > Darevskia > Darevskia mixta. Next base: position 6,612,061 of record JAWWNH010000105.1, read on the forward strand.
TTTTGAGGAATTCACTGCTCTTATGGAGATGTAAAAGAATATTAACAGGTTGCAAAAATGTTAATTTTCCAAGTGCACCTTTAGCACTTGGTGGTGCCATAGCTTATCCCCATGGGATACAGAAGTTGAGAGTCCTGCTGGTTTTGTTTACTGGTTTTTATTTTGAAAAAGGAAATCTGTCCTCTAGCACTAAAGAGGGGAAGAACAACTTTTTTCAAAAGAGGGGAAGGCAAATGTTGTGAGGGAAAAGAAATGGCAGTGGCTGGTGTTTATTACGGTTTTTTGTCTGGTGTTAAGAGCACAGCTCTGAATCAACAGACATAAGAATTGCACTTTTAAGGGGTACAGAAGCACTTCCACTAGAGGGGGACTCATCTCAAGAGTTTAAAACAAGGGTAGCATTTTAATTAAATTATATGGGCATGGACATTAATATTCACTTATACAAAAGTTTATATCCCATTATTTCCAGTCCAAAGGACACCATACAAAATGGAAATTAAAAGGGGGGAGCTAGAAAGAGCCACTGAACCCCATTTCTCAATGATCTCTGAAAAAGAGTGATTGTAACCAGTCTCTGGAAGGAAAACAAGGCCAATACAACTAGCTACTCTAATGCAACAATCAACACATATTTACTCAAAAACAAGGCGTACCATGTTCAACAGGGCTTACTCTCAGGTAAGAGTGCCTAGGATTGCAGCCGTAAGCACATTTAAACCTGTTTTCTGGGACAGTGAACCTGCTGCCATCTAGATCAGGGTATCCCAAACTTGGGTCTCCAGCTGTTTTTGGACTACAACTCCCACCATCCCAAGTTAGCAAGACCAGTCAGTGGTCAGGGATAATGGGAATTGCAGTCCAAAAACAGCTGGAGACCCAAGTTTGGTAAACCCTGATCTAGATGCTATTGGACTCCAGCTCCCACCAGCCCCAGCCAGTATGGCCAATGGTGAGGGGACTTGTAATCCAGGAAAATCTGGAGGACCACAGGTTCTTCAGCCCTGTCTGATTAACCTTTTAACTGGAAGGTTAAGCATTTCTGTAACTGTCCCCCTGACATGAACAAGACTTTCATCATTAACCTACAACAGTATTAACAGGGGATACACATTGCAAAGAGACATGTATTTACTGTTCCACATGAAGAGCATTTTGCATGGTCAGTCATAAATTGCTCAGAATGTGAACGTACAGGAGACAGAACTGTGTCTGCTATTTTCTTACCTTACTCAAGCTTCAGATTCTGCCTTTCACTCTACTGAAGTGGTAAAAGCAATATCAATAGATGTGATACAAAAGGAAAAAAGAATGGGTAGGGGAAAGGAAAGCAAGCAATTCAGCTTCTGCTCCTTCACTGGCCATTGGATGCATATAATTGCACTGTTAAAGCAGTTAGCGTTGACTGGGCTATATTGGAAGATGTAAGCTTAGTATAAACAAAAAGACATTTGAAGCATCATTTGGTCACTCATGTCACCCCACATATGCAAGGCCCCTCCGGGTTACACAGACTGAACTATCATTACTCAGTGCCTCCATCAAGCTGCTCGTGTCTAATTTCCATTTTTATATAATTGCAAGAATTGTGGCATAAAAGCAGATCACCATGGAATCCACTTATGGTCTGCCTTAATTGCCGTTCGTTTTTTGTGTGGCATCTATTCCCATCCGAATAAAGAATTTCACGATCTGCCACAATTAATCTGATGAATAATCAATGGCATTCAGTCAATTTGTTTAGCGAAGCTGTTTAGCAATCTGCATGGAAACAAAAAAGATTACGGTACCCTGTCTAGTTAATAAAGACTTCGTTTCCAAGAACATTCGAGATTGTAGCATAAAGCGACAAAAACTAATCAAGGGGGAAATCAATGTTATGGCTTGCAATCTACTCTAAATATGTTTGATTCCAAACTTCTCTGTATGGGTTTGTTATGCAGGTTATTATCCTGCAAAGCAGCCTCATGGAAGCTGAACACACTCTTCTAGATTGTGTGATTTGAGGATTATGGTCACATAAAATTAATTTTAGGCAAACGTAATGTATAGCAAAAGGGAGGGGGAAGCTTTTATTGTAGAGTATAAATATTGTTTTGGTGGGAAATGCCTTTCTTCCCCTTTTATGGTGTCTGGAGGCATACTTATACAGTGTGTAAGATATGCGAGGAATGACTTTCCAGTTGAGACAGGTTCAGCGTGATTCCTACTGGCTTCTCCAAAAAAAAAAAAAGTCGCAATTTCTCTTTTCTCCGCCTACTTAACAACAACGCTCCAACAATTATATTTGCTAGCAAAATATGTTGCATGGGACTATTACAGAGGAAGCTGCGTTATACCAGATCAGCCTATTTGTCCATCCAAACCAAGAGTGGGGAGGTTCTTGGCCATCAGCTTCCATATGGCCAAGCTAACATGCTCAGTGGTGAGATCACAGAATCGTAGAGCTGGAGGGGACCCAAAGGGTCATCTAGTCCAACCCCCTGCAATGCAGGAATATCAGCTAAATCATCCATGACAGATGGAATCCAACCTCTGCTTAAAAACCTCCAAGGAAGGAGAGTCCACAACCTCAAGAGAGAGACTGTTCCACTGTCCAACAGCTCTTAGTGTCAGAAAGTTCTTCCTGATGTTTAGTCGGAATCGCCTTTCTTGTAACTTGAAGCCATTGGTTCGATTCCTACCCTCCAGAGCAGGAGAAAACAAGCTTGTTCCCTCTTCCATGTGATAACCCTTGAGATATCTGAAGATTGCTACGGTATCATATCTCCTCTCATCTTTTCCAGGCTAAACATACCCAGCTCCTTCAATCATTCCTCATAAGGCTTGGTTTCATCAGAGATGATTAATACTATTGTCTAACAACATCTGGAGGGCCACATGTCGCCCATCCCTGATCTAATCTACCTGCTCAGACAGGCAGCAGCTCTCCTGGATTTCAGACAGCGGCCTTCCCCATAACTTGCTACCTGATATATATGCCGTATATATAACTGGAGACACACGGGATTGACCCTGGAACCATCTGCATGCAAACCAGCTGCTCTGCCCCTGAGCCATGTCTCCTCTCTGTAGGACTCTCATAAATATAACAATGGAGGTAACAGCATAAAGTGGGCCTTTAAACATCAAGCGCTACGCTGTGCAACACAGCATCTGTGTTGGATTGATCTCACCTATCACATATATAGAAAACGATACTTGGCAGTAGGAAAGGATCTCTGTGAATGGATTTTTTGAAGTAAGAGCCTGGCAATAGAGATACAGCTTGACACCAATCCATAAGGAAGCCAGTTTCAATACCAGAGCCCGGCCTTGGAACATGGAAAATAAAAAGAAAACAAAACAAAGAAGAATGCATCTCCAAGCAAATGTAGGATTTTGTCATTTCCTCCTTTCCTTGCCTTCCCACAATGAAATGTTCCTTAATCTATAGCTGCGTGGCAGGATGAAATTCTGTAAGGGTTATTTCCTCCTTCCTGAAGCCGAGAGGAGAAGATTCCCTGCAGCTTTTGCTTGCCATGTGGCCATTGGAGGCAGAGGAGCCTCTTGGAAAGGGAAGCCAAACATACTTCATACGTATGTATAGCCTACAGATACAGAAATAACAGCCCAGCAGCTTACGAGGATGTGGAGCAATCGTTTTTCTCCTCGTCTCTGAATGAGAGGATACTGGACAACCTACCAGTATTTGTTTGGGAATCATTTGGATTTGTTTGCAGGGAGCTTAGATGACCTTGCTTCAAAGCAAGGGTTATCCCACACTTTCCAGTCCACTTCCTCATCGCTTTTGTTATCGCAAAAAGTTCAGTCTTCAGGGAATGTGGGTTTCCCAATCAACAATAATTGTGCAACTGGAATTTGCCGGTATGTGATGGAATCCCACCTGAAAACAGCGACAGTCTGGAAGTTCCTGAGGCTATAAGCCTTATTTCCCATTGCCTGGAAATAAGTCCCACTGAATCCAATGGTTTCTTATTTCTGAATACATACCGGTATGTGTAACCTTTCACTGTGGATCTTTAATGGTTTAACATTTGCTTCTGTCTCGAAGATTGCCGTTGGCCTTTCCACCATGAGCACTGGCTACTGAGCTGATTCAGTGCTCTGATCCTGTGAAACCTCTTCGACAGCAATCCTAAATTGCTTCCAAGTCACCTTAACCCTTTTCTTCCATAGTGCAGCGTAACTGGAAGCATCAAAGAGTATGACTAACTGGAGGCGTGGTACAAAAAAAGTGGCTGTACTATCAGCTGAGATAGAATGTGGTGTCATCTTTTTCTTGAGAGCTTCAAAATTCATGGGACTACATATCTGAATTAGTTAATCCTGTGTAGTGTGTAGTCTACCCAAAGGTAAATTCCACTGAGTCAATGGGGCGCTCTCTCTCAGGTAAATGGGTATCTTACTGTGTTTCCAACATATTGCTTCCAGTAAAAAATATGGAAGGCATGTTTCCATGTGGAAAGCTACATATATGATATTGTGGGAGTATATTGCATTTATCTTCTAGAAAAGGGATTTCCAGCCCCACACCAAACAAATAACCACATTTCTTAAAAAGCAGACAATATACAGGCAACCCCCAATTTGTGTGGGAATTGCATTCTGGGTCATCATGCACGACAGCAGAGCGTGCATAAGCCTGCTCTGCCCCATTATGCCCCCACCCCCATTACACCCCCTTTTCCAGCCACTTCCAGGTCACTGTGATGCGCACTTGCACAATCACACGTCAATTGGACGTGCATAAATTGATTGTTGCCTGTACACCCCCAACCCCAAATGACCACATAGAAAAGCAGGCGAACCCCCCCCCCTGAAAAGAAACAGCCAAATCTCATTTCCAGCACCATCATACCATTAAAATTCACATCACACATTTCTTGATTTTTGTGAATGGGAGTATAGGACCCACTAAATCTCAAGCAAATGGCTAACAAACGCTTGAAATATAATGATTAATAATAATAATAATAATAATAATAATAATAATAATTTATTATTTATACCCCGCCCATCTGGCTGGGTTTCCCTATAGGGGCTGGGGGGTCCCCTATACATTTAGGGTCTCATGTGTATTTTGCCAATGCCTTGAATATCAACGATCTGGATGCCTCCACTATTCACAACATTTTTAGTATGCTGTGGGGTTAAATGGAAGGTGAAGGTTTTTCATCATAATGAAATGCATTTAAAATTAGTTTTAGATAAAGAAATGTACAACTTAAAAACAGTAGCAAAGAACTATTTTAAGAGCAAGATAATCAAAACACCCCAGAGATAAATCTCTTAATATGACTGGAAACACAACCAAGAACCTGTTCTTGGTTTTTTTAAAAAAATATATGCATCTAATTTCCTATATTAGCCAAGATCAATATGGGACGAAACAAGTGAAGCAGTGTAGATCTGAAGGTGCCTAGATATTACTGTGATAAGAGTTTCAGAAATGCTTGAACAGACAGCACAAAAGAAGAGGGCAGAATCTACATGGCATAAATTACGGTAGGAGCAAACAGAGCATAACAGTTCTGATAAGGTTTTCTGCAGTCTTCCTCCTCCCCACCCACCATCTATTTCCCTTACTAGGTAATGCTTGAACCATTTTCGCCTAGCCCTAGGGTATGATGTTTCAGGATATTAGCTGAAACTTTAATAATCTTTCAGTTCACCCCCTAAAATGCTAATTCTAGATCACAGTTATGGATGTTATTGATCTCACTGAATTTCAAATGAAGTGTACACCACCTCTTCAATTAGAAAATCTCAATGGAGGTGAGATCTGCCCAGGTTTACCCTGTGATTGATAAAAAAGTACTCTGCTCTGTTTTGATGACCCAGATCCTGCATTAAAACACTGGGAAACAAAGCACACTCTTCTACTGAAGAAAAGCTGTGCCTGGTTGTTTTAATTAGTGCATTCATTTTCTGCATTTAATATACAGGAAGGTTATTAGACTATTATTTTAAATGATTACACATACTTTTTGTTGTGGCAAACCACATGCAACTATTCTTGTGAGAGAAATGTTATCCATTTCCCCTCAAATCATGTCTGGCCTATTTTTGTCAAGGAAATAAAAAGCATTACACAAACGATGCTAAGAAACTCATTTAAGCTGCATTCCTATACTAACTGAACTTGGTGGGACTTACTTCTGAGTACGGGTGTATTGAATTGCAGTTTTAATATGGGGCAATTCATTTGTTATCCATGTAGGTTAACAAGCAAACAAACAAACAAACAAACCCCCAATCTTAACAGTGAATGTCAATTCTAGCCAATGTAGGTATTACATTTCAATGTCCCTTGTGAAAATGGCCAGAGTCAGAGACCCTGGAAGAATCTACTTGACTTCATTACTATTCCTGTGGTTGGAATATTCTTGTAGAATTGTGGGGTCCCTGAGGGTCATCTAGTCCACCCCCTCCAATTTATACATATTAAAGCCCTAACTCATAAGGCAGCTTCCTAGGCTCACTTCTGTGTTACATACATGATGTAGAAAGTGAAGTCTGAGTGAAGAATACATGCAACTAGCTTACATACAGACAGACGCATAGCTGAAAACTGTGTCGGCTTATTAAGAAGCCAGACTTGTATACCGCTCATTCAGAAAATATATCATTCCCTGCCCCAATGGTGCCTGAAAAGCTCAGTATATATAGCTAACATGCATATTGCTCAATTAACCCATCACTTTCCACATGTACAACATTGGTGAATGTTGACCATTAAACCAATTTGACTGAAAAGCAGTTGACTGAAAAATCTTGAGCATACCTTGCAACATTTGAAAATAATTTTGTTTTAGCATATTTATTTATTAACATTTGCGGGGGGGGGGGGAGGTTGTCTTTACTCCACTTCCCTGAATGCAAATTCCATTGACTTCCGTAGGATTTGCTTCCAAGTAAACGGCGTTACGAGCCATATGCTTCGCGGTTCACGAATACAACTGGCAGCACATCAAACGGTGAAATCAAATATTACGGTATCTCGACGACTTTTTCTGTATGCCAGCGGGTGGGTCCGATATATACTTGTATGCATATTATGGCAGAATCCCAAAAACCTTGGGCACATCTGCGGAGAGATGCCTGGGGCAAATATAGAAACCGAACGGAGCGACCAACTGCCTCCCTCTCCCAAGATTAGTAGCAATTGTGGGTAGGGTGGGGTGGGGGGAAGCTAATTGTCAATTTCATCGGAGGAAATTGGCAACGCCAGCTCTTCCGCCCCTTTCCTAGACGCATATCCATCAAGGGAAGCGTTTAAAACTTTTGCCATGCCTGGGCGAACTTCAAATGGCGAGCAAAACGCTAATCACCAAACGACACAGTTGGTTAGAGCGTGGTGCTAATAATGCCAAAGGATGCAGGTTCGATTCCCATTATGGGACATTCCTGCATTGGCAGGAGGGTGGACTAGATGACCCGCAGGTTCCCTTCCATGCTTCTATGGGACGTTGTCCTTTTAAAACGCGTCGCAGCAGTCTTGCGGGGACCCTCCTCCTCCCTGCCCTTCCTCCCCGCTTCCCCCCACCCCTCTCCTGCTTTTGGGGACGGGCAGCGCCTACCCCAAAAACCTTTCCATGCGACACCCAGGGGGAAGCGTCGCGCGCGCAAAAAAATAAAATAAAAAAGCCCACCCGTCTCCATTGACGCGATCCACCCAACCGGGTTTTCCGGAGTGCCTACGAGACGAGGCCCTTCGCCGATTGGCTGGCGCGGCCAGCTGCAGCCAATGAGCTGCGGGGAAGGCTTTCCTCATGGCAAGCGGGTGCCGGGCGCCGGAGTTCCAGTAGGGGAAGAGGGTCGGCCGCCGAGGGGGGTCGCTGCTCGCTCTCTGCTGGCGCGGAGGATCGCCACTCGCTCGCTCGCCGTCTTCGGAGGCGCCCTCCTTCTTCGCCGCGTTTCCGCTCGACATGCGCGGCTTCGGAGTGCGCTGATTTCCCGCGAGGGGTAGAGGACACCCGGCAGTCGCCGCCGCTGCTGCTGCTGCTGCTGCTGCCGTCTCCAATGTGGGGATCGCCGTCCGGCGTACTAACGAGAGCACCTGGGCAGCTTCGTGGCCGGAGTCCTTCTCGTCGAGGGTGAGTCTGTGCTGCAGCAGAGACAGAGAAGGGGGGGGGGGGAAAGGATTTGCTTTCTGTGGTGCGGGGCACTTTCCATAGAATCTCTCAAAGGAGGTCGCAGGATCGCCGCCCCCCTCCGCCCTCTTAGCATCTCCTGCCACTCTCCAAGAAAAGTCCCCAGAAACTGGTTACTACTGGAATAGGAAATCTAGCTAAAACAAGCAACCCCCCTCCCTCCACAGACCCTTAACTTCTACCAGTGACCATCTTCTTTTCAAATTCCTCAGTGGTAAGTTTTAGTCTGCACTTAATAAGGGACGTAACCCCCCCCCCGTTTACTTAAGAGTAAACCCCACTGTTTGTTTCTTTGTTTTTTTAAAAAATGTTGAAGATTTTATTGGGTTACAAAAGTAGCATCGTCTCTGTTTTCAGATCATAAAGTCCTTTCTGCAGATCGGTTATTTTCGATGTGAGGCGTCAATGTTGTATATAGTATAAGTTTGGGGGAGAAGAGAGGTGTGGGGTAAACCGCACTGTGGACTGCGTCTTGCGTGGAATGTTACTTCGCCTCTTTTATATACGTGGATTTTGATTCGGGCTGGTCAAGGTGAATTATGGAACCGAGACACGGAGTACTAGCTAACACTCATTGGGGTAGAATAGCGAGAGAGTGCTCTCCTTTCTCGGTGTAAGGGATAAAGTATTCAGTTCAATCCGCCGTTGCTTATGTCTGGAAAAGGGTGAGTGCTTTAGGGTTGAACCCCCTAACGCCGCAGACAGTCCACTTTTACTGGGAGTAAGCCCCTTTGAACTCGGTGGAGCCTACTTTTGAGTAAGCACCCATAGAGTTGGATCTGCAAGAAGAAAGGACTATGCGTGCATTGGTGTGTAAACCCAGAATTTGGAGAGTTTTGCTTGCAGAAGAATCGTGTCCAGAATGGGGTTGGTGCAACTTTTTGTTGTAACTTTCTCAAGCAGGATCTAAAGCAGCTTTTAATTTTTAACTTTGCATGGCTATGCCTTCTTCATGGCCCCCCTCCCCCCAACCACCACGAAGAAATATAAGTATCAGGAATGGAACATAGCATTAGGAACTAGTGAAACTATTTATTATATCAAGGTCAGGGTATGTGTGTAATTAAATCTCTTTGCACTTTTTTTTTTATTAAAAAAAGCTATATTTATCTCATGCCTATAGCAATAAACTGTTTCGCTGCGATCAAAAGGATGCGTTTAAAGAGCATGCAGCCAGTGTGGCAGTTGCTGCGGAATATCTGCCACTTTATATATTTATTTATACAGTCCATGCAAGGAAAGCTCCCATCTGTCTTTCTAGCAGCGGGCCATGGCTATAGATGGGTGTGAGTTTCAGAGAGTCTGCCTGAATCAGGCTCCAGATGTGTGAGCTCAGCTGTTGTCTGTCACTTGGGTGACAACTGGCTCCCCCCCCCCCCACCGCCCAATACAAGCAAGGCTTTGCTTTCTCCATTATCCTCAGTCAAGTGTCAATGTTTCAACTCCCTCCTATTATTTTGTATATACAGGGCAGCCCCGTGGGAGTTCGTTTGGCGATCCCTAACAATATGTCTGGGTCTTGGTCCTTTAAAGTTGTAAAGGGATGGGAGGACCGTTTTTTAACTCTTGAAGGTGAAAACCATCTAAAATTCAGTTTTAAGGTACAGAGTTAGCCTTCGCTACTTCACCTTAGAAAGTGCAACGAACATTAATCTCCCCTCCCATTTCCAAACAACATTGAGCCTTAGTTTGGAGATCTAAAACTTAAAGCAGTAACCGTTTATTTTGGCTGACTTGGCTGGGGGGGGGGGGAAGCAATCACTCTAAGGTGTATATGTGGCTATGTTTGGGCCTAGCTCAGAAATCTGTCACTGTTCCCACAGCTGGGGGTTAAGGAAAACAAAATAAAGCTCTTTTTGTACTAGTTTTAGTGTTTTTAAATGCCATCAACTGGGAAGCTTGAAGCACAGTGGGGAAGATTTTACAACTCCCAGTGCAATCTTGAGGCAGAAGATTTAAAGGCTCGCCCTGTGTATTTCCCACATACTAAAACAAAAAGGTGACAAAAATAAATGGCTATCATGCCTTTTTCCATAGCTTGAGGTGTGATTGAGAACATTGACCTTTAGCTAGCTGTTTCCCCACCCACTTTGCCTGCGGCAAATTTAGCAGAATCTAGGTTTTTAAGATTCATTTGGCTCTGCCATTTCCCAAGTATTTCAGTTCATGTAGAAGGTTCTGTTTTCAGTTGCTCGCTGAAGGAATCGTTTAGTCTTTATTGATGCTTAAGTTTTAAAAGTAAATATTCCAGCAACAGACATGGATTTTCTTCCAGCAAAAGCTGGTAGAAAGTTAAAAACAATTACAGCTTGATCCTGTGAATGTTTACTTGGAAAAAGTCCCACTGCACTAAAAGGGGCCTCATGACTTTGTAAGCCTAAAGCTGTAATCCTAGGCATCTTTAGTTGGGAATGAGTCCCATCGAACTCTGTAAGAGATAAACTTCCAAGTTAACTTTGCTTAGTTGTAGGCAAGTTGTACATGTTATAATTTGGGAGCCACATGGCTATTTTGTCTCTTTGTATTAACAGATATTGCAGTTGGGTCAGCCTTAGTTACCTAGGCAAACTTTAACATCAGCTGGGTGGTGGTGGAAACCTTACAGGGTTAATAGCTGAGCTATTAAGATTGAAGTCAGATGTGGCTAAAAGCAACAGGGGAGTCTGGATTTCCCTAATATCCTGTAGTATAACTGAAAAGGTAATTGTATTTTAAAGGTTTTTTAAAAAGACACCAAAAAAACCACACAGTTTCTATTTAGGACTTTAAAAAAGAAAAGCTAAATGGAACCCCAAAACGCTTTAATGCAATGGTGAATTGAGAATTAGGTGAAGATGAGATTTTAAAATCATGCAGTATGTGAAGATTTTTGCACAGAAATGAAAGTAACCCCAGAATTTCCTTGTTTAATTGACAAAGTTTGCCACGATAGAAAACCAGGATGTAGAATTGTTATATCCCTGTGAGTAGAAAATGTTATTCGAGACTATTGATAATAAAATGTTTAGTCAAGAACATTATACATGTCAGAGATGTTGAAATATTTTGTTTCTTGCTGCTTGGATAACTGAGGCGTACTTTGGCGAAACAAATGCTTCTCCCGTGGTTGTTTAACTGTTTGGTCTGTCTCCCCCTATCGTCTGAGAAAATGCATGGGTTTAGTGTGTCTTAAATACATTGGAATCTCTTATTTGCTCATAACTTGCGTGGGGACTCTGAGGAGTTTTAACTCTGGGGGAAAGAGGGCCTTGTGGTAATTGTGCATGAACCTCAGCTCATTGCTGGTACACATGTGCTTGACTGAGCAACAGTCACCAAATGTCATGGGTAACCAACCGGGCTCCTTTCATGTGTTGTGGGATTCCAATTCCCATCAGCCCCAACCTGCATGGCCAATGGCAAAGGGTGATGGAAGTTGTCATCCAACATCATCGGTAGGGCACCATGTTTGCTACCCCTGCCATATGCAGTAGGAACAACTTCATCTGTATCAGCAGCTTCAAATGAAAAATAATAATAAATAAGGGATTGGTCCAACACATACCCAGCCTTCAGTAGAAAGCTAAAGTATTGAAAGTGACTTGAGGCCTATGCCACATGCAAAACTGCCACCCTCTGCAGTAGGGTCAACATTTTCCAATAGTGGTATGGGAGTCAGCAACAGAGAAATTCAAACCCCAGCCTGATATGCTGGAGGGGCTTTGGTTGTTGTGGAGACATCCCTGCTGCTTGAGGGCCTCTGCCACAGTGAAAAGCCCCCGTGTGCCCATTGAAAGTATGGGCAGGCAGAACTAATGCCAGCTCAAACCCCTGAAATGAGGTATTCCTGGGGAAGAGGTGGAGTTGAACCAGCCAAGGATCTGCTGAATCCTAAGTCAGTCTAGCTACTGATGATGGGCCCAGTTCTGGCATTGCCACTCCAAAATGGAGGGGAATACCTACTATCCTCTGCCTTGACCAGTGTGAGCAGCAGAGCTTTGGGTGTAGTGGTGGCCTCTCCAGTTCATGCGACCATGCTGCTCCCCAGCCAGAAGTTGGGTTTGCTATTTCACATTATGCCTGTGAACAAACATATCGATTTGTACCTGACTAATGGCTGTGGCAAGGGGAAAGGAGGTAGAGGATAGGCTTGGGATGCAAAAGGCAGTATATAGCATTTTCTGGTTAGGTTGGGGAAAATCCTTGTCTGCAATCTTAGAGAAGTGGGGTGACCTTTAGCCCTCCATAAGTTACTGAACTGCAACTCCCATCAGTCCTAGTAAGCATGGCCAATCGCTAGGTATGATGGGAGTTGTAGTTTAGCAAGATCTAGAGGACCAAGGATTTTCCAAGCCTACCTGCCCCAGGGAGCTGCTACCATTCATTGTAGGCAATACTGAGCTAGAAGAACCAGTGGTCTGACTTGGTATCAGGAATGTTCTGTGTTTTCGTGAGCATACCTAGTCTCACCATTTGACCAAAATGATTGTAACCTTAAAACTAAACTGTAGATTGTGATTATTATTATTTTTATTATTATTATTTTTATTATTATTATTATTATTTTGGTTTTATTGTGCCTTGATATGAATGAGCCTTTTGCCTGCTCTCCGTTTTGTAACTTTGCCTACCAGGTTTAGAACCACCCAGATTCCTAAACCAGCTGCAGACTGTGGTTTGGACTTCTATGTTACTCTGAAGCTGTTGACCATAGTTTCCTGTGTCAGATCAAACAGACAGCTACAGTCAAGGGGTATCCTGGTTTAAACACACATGTGTAGTGGAAAGGCTTGTCCATGTCTCAGTTTAATAAGCAGAACTGTGCTTGTCTGAATGCAATCAAATACTTGGCTAGTTGCTTCACATCACATTTTCAGGGCCCCTTCACACTAGCAACATACAGCCAGTCCAGTTTCTAGATAACATATCAAAGTATATGAGTGTGTGCTTGCCCTTTTCTCACCTTTTATTGTCTTTACTATCTGCCGTCTTTGTTTGCTTTTTATCTTAGCCAGACTGACTTATCATTCCCCTCACAGTGATTATTACCTTTTCCTCCTCAGAAGTTGGAATATTCACAGATGGTCCGTGACACTACAACACTATTAAGGCACTAGTGTTATAAGATGTACTTGTGGCATCATTTTAAGATTAAGCTTTGAACAATAAGGCTAATGTTAGCAGTTGCTTTGACGGTGGACCCTAGAGGTTCGTTCATGTATAATTTGTCATTGTTTCCAAACAAACTTTTCGTACGGTAGCAAATGTGAGAACACCTTTCTCCTTGTCTTGTAGTGGAATTTCTAGTATAACCATGCAATTGAGACATCTGACGTTGTAGCTGCCATGAATATTGTGGGATAGCTGTTGGATATGTGTTCTCTAAATGTGAGCAGAATTTAACCATGTGAAACAATTTGTGTAAGACTTTTATGTAAGGACAAGTTTGTTAACTTTGCCAGCTTTAATTGTTTGGTTTAATGGAAAAGGTAACCTGAAGTTACCTGTTTGGGGCATCAGTCTTCTAGGTATACAGGTGAGCACAGTACCTCCCCCCACTTGCTTATGGGTTTGCCAAAACAGGAACTGGAGGGAGGGAATTTCTTTTCTTCATCAAGCTGAAGAATGGTGAGAAGCAACATGTTTTACAACTTATAGCACACTGATGTCATGACATTTCTGGCAGCAGTACTCAGACTAATCAGATCATTTTCCTCCTTGCCAAAATGACAGTCTTTCCAGATGCGGTTTCCTTCATTCTTGGTCCATTGTCAAAGGGTATTTCCAGTTCTTGAGATAAATTTCTCAAGGGCCCTGTAATAACTCTTAACTTTGTTTTTCTATTATATTCATGTTTAGACTTTGTTCTAACTGAATTAATTATCTTAGGAAGACTCCGGGAACATGGTATGACCATGCAGTGTGTATTCATTACAGCTTTTTTTTTATCTGCAGAGAGATTTCCCACAATATGCACAACAATTAAGATGCATCAGCCCATTCAAACACTTAAAGCTGTCTTTAATAATAATAAATGCTACAAAGGTGCTGTCATTTACCACTTTCTCTTCCCACTTCCCCCTTTCTCCCTCTTTTTGGGACACTCAACATTGACTACAAGTCCTCACAGACTTAAATGTACTTGAACACATTTAAATGTCTGGCCCAAGTGCAAATATAACCCTGTTGGATTGTGGCCATAATTTGAATTACTGATGACCAAAGGCATGATAATACCATAAAGTTAACCTGCAGGATATTTCCCTACAAACTTTGCTGGTTCTTAAAAATTATTTTCTTAGAACACTTCTCTTTTGCTGACCAAGCTGTTTAGAGGTTGGAGTTACCGGTATCTACCCAGCAGCCCCTCTCCATGCTGACACTGCAAGCAGCAGTGAAGACTTTATGTGCTGTAGTGGTTAAGAGACTGAGCTGCAAATAAGGAAATCCCTGGTTTGGATTTTGCCTCTGCCATATACTCAGTAGATGGCCTTTGGCATGGTACCCTCAGTCTCGGCATTATAGAAATAATACTAGTTTTACTTACTTTGCAGGGTGGTTGTAAATGGGATAATCCATATAAAGCACTGTGAACAGTTGACAATGCAGCTGTTGGCAGGTTACTTTGTCAAAATGAAAGGAGAATCAGTTCCGGAAGTCCGTTCGACTTCCAAACGTTCAGAAACCAAAGCGTGGCTTCTGATTAGTTGCAGGAAGCTCCTGTGGCCAATGGGAAGCCCCGTTAGACGTTCGAGTTCCAAAGAACGTTCGCAAACCAGAACACTCCCGGGTTTTTGGCGTTTGGGAGCCAAAACATCAGAGTACCAAGGCGTTTGGGATCCAAGGTACGACTGTATTCCCTGCCCAGACAAAAACAACAACACATGAAATACCTTCTAAGCTGGTAATGACTCTCCCAACACCTAATTTGAAGACTTTCAGAAGCTTCTGGAATGATCTTTCTTCTGATGTTAGATGGAATATCTTCTGGTGCAGGCTTCTAACTAAGTCAGGTCAGACCAGAGGCAAGATGAAGTCCATTACCTGTCAGTTGGCTATGTCTGCTTGAAATACATGCATTAAATCTTGCCATCAAAGGTATAGAAGCTTTTTGAGCTGCTCTGCTCTGTTCTACCTCACTTTACTGCCCTTCTTTTGGTCTGTAAGCCAGAATGTCTGGGATATGCCCAGGAATGCAAGCAAATCTATGAAGACATTAGCATGCGTACATTGCATTCAGCTGTGCCTTTTTAAAAAACAAAACAAAACCATGAGCTGCAGATCTCTCACTTTACAGTTGTGGCCTTTGCCTTCAGTAACAACTCTTGTTTTGAACTACTGCCAATTATGCACAATATTGGCAGCATGAAGCAGCTGTGTATTTAAAAAGATAGCTTCTCTAACAACCTTCTGAGAATGCAATTGTGATTGTATTTAATTTGAATAAGGATTCTTGGTTTCCTGTTACTTCCTTCTTTTTTTGGTAAGCAACTTTCCCAATAGCTCCAATGGGCAACATCCAACTTAAAGCCCATTGCTTTCGGTGGGTCCATTAATGAGTATGACATAGTGTTAGATATCACCCATTGCCTTTTAAATCTTACAGAAAATGGCCCCACAATGCCCATTTGCTGTAAGACTTGTTGAAACTAAGGACAGGTCTACCGGTAATAGAGGGAAACCCATGTCTTTAAACACCTGCTGTCAAAGTGATTTTTCAAGCAGAGGGTAGGACTTAAAAGTTAGATTTGTCTAAAGTATTTGATGCTCCCCCCCCTAAAAACTGGGATATACCTATATGAGATAAGTGAGGTTTGTGTGTAAATAAAAGTTCTGGAAGGCATTCAGTGACTGCTGCAAAACTGCAGTGTCATACTCATACTGAATTTAGGCAGCATGCCAAGCCATGGTTAAGGAAGCTTTGTGTGAAGTCTGATTTACAACAGACCATGGTTGTGATCTATCAACAAAGCAGAACTGGGTACTGTAATTTGAAATGTGTTTGCAAACCATGGCTTGGCATTACATCTCAATTGAGAAACTGTTAAGGCTCCTGTTCCACCTGCTAACAGCCTCTGCACCTAGACAATTCACCTTGATTCCACCAGCGGTACTTTCAGTGGCCTCTTCAATGTGGAGTTCATAACTACTGTAAAGGAGGGGCAGTACAGCTCGTTTAGATGCATAATTAAGACTTTTTAATTTAGCAGAACCTTTTCAGAAAGCAAGTTGTAATTATTGTCTTGTAGTACTTAATTGTAATTTTAACTCCGTTAGTTTTGATGTATCTTTTATATTCTATTTTAGTTACCTGTGCCCCAAGGAACTATAGTTGATAATGGGTATAACTCTAGGGATAGAAGGAAGAGGCAAGAGTGTGGAAACATAGCATGGCAGGCATGTAGCCTCTAGAGTTTGGTGTTTGCCTGGGCCTTCTAATCCTATTGCCATGGACTTTTTAACCAAATCATCTATATTTATGCTATGATAGCAGACCTCATAGGTTCAGTGAGTCTTCTGAAAAGTTAAGTATGTGCTGGATTGCAGTGCTAATTGGAATAGCAGCCAATCCTTCCAACAAGCCAAGCTTCTTGCCTTCTGAGACTTTGATGGGCTTTGGAGGATAAATATCTGAAGTCCAAGAATAGAAACGTGAGACAGGCCCTTGCTCAGCACCTGTGATCTGCAGCAGAAGTATCCAGCCAATCTAGTTAGCTCTAGCCAATGCCAGCCCTTCATCTGTTCAAGAGCTTAGCTTCTCTTTGTTTCAGCCAAAAATGCTTAGTATAGTTTATTGGTGGTTTCAATGACCTGCAGGTCTAGAACATTTTCATTTTGTTTAAATCGGGACATTTGTAAGATTGACTATGTTCCACTCGTGTTCTGATGGTCAGCCTAGTCAGTACCTGCTGGTTCCTAAGATTTCTGTAGGGAGCCACTTGGATTAAGTGGAGTCTCTTAAGAGGCAAGATACTTATTATGCTCAGAAGTAAGAGTGCATGCCTGGGATCCCTTAACGCTGATTAGTTATGCCTTGCATGTTAAGAGTAGATACTTGGGATCTCTTGCTTTGTAAAATTTGAAACACTTGCTGGACCACAGGGAAACAATTGTTAAAAAAACACACAAGAAACAAAGTAGCCCACACACATCTGAACGGGTCCTCCTTGCTTATATTACATGCCTTCGAAGAAATAATTAATGTGTCTGTGTTGACTTATAATATACATACTCATTTCTAAATGGAATTAAGTTTGGCATGAAACCCTGTCTTGTGTTTTCGCAGATGTTTCCTGAAATGTGTGGATTGTGTAATAAAACGTAAGAATTTTGGAAGGCTTTCTGTTCCTTTTGTTTATCATGATTATCTTATGGAGAACTTCATTGTGAGATCTTTCTGCCTGTGTTCAAGGCACAAAGAGAGGCTCTGAAGTGATAAATATAGTTTTCATTTGTGGCTGATCACTGAAGTGATTTAGATCTTTGTTTCTGGTGCGTGTGGAAGAAAGGAATAATATAATATTGTACATTTGTTTGTTTTAGTAAAATGTAATCCTATAAATTCCTTTGTGCTCTTTCTATAAGTCTAGACAGCTTGGTGGGCTAAAAGCCAACAAAACGTCCTTGCTCACTGCCCAGTGTGCTTGAAAGAACAAGACAACTGGCCGCCTATGCTGGAAATAAATTCTTTATTTACAAAAGAGGTTAAACCAGAAGCTGCTTTGCTCGGAAGAGTAAAGTCTTAACGGCTAAGAAGTCCAGATCTCAATAGGCTTCCCTTGTGCTTTCAAAAGGCTTGTTCTGAGCTCCTGATTTATTGGGGTGGGGAATACTGTTGAAGATCAAATGATGTTGCCATTTGATTAATTGACATACTGTTCTAATGCTTTGTGGTAGGTTGTTGAGAAAGCACTGCCATACAACCATGTCTCCAAGCTGGCTCTAACAACTACAATATAGAAATTGCTGCCAACATCCTTGGATCACGCTACTGACAACTGAGGGGCGAAATGGGCAGGCATACTCCTGGAGGAGAAAGACTGCTCCCAAACACTTCCAGCCTCTCCCTTTTTAAGGTTAGGCATTGTAGCTCTGTAAGGGGGTAAAAACTACAGTTCCCAGGATTCTTTTGGGGAAGTAATGCCCTTGAAATGCATGGTGTGCTGCCATTTCCATGGTTTTTAACACTGGATTATTTTTGGTAAGTCTTTCCGCCTCTACCCTCTGTAGATCAAGGCAGAGCTTTCAGTTACTGCTAAATGCACATCTTGTTGATCAATACTGAGGCTAAGCACAGGTAACTGTCTCTAGATTTAGCCAGCGTTGTAATCTCTCCCCCCCCCATCACAACAAAATGTAATATTATATTTAACACACACACACACACACACACATATACACACACACACACACAAACGAAATGGACTCTTATTACACTGTGGACTTGCATTAATTTTGAATCCTTTTGACATGATGTGTTACCATTTGGGACTGAGGTTTTGTAATTGTTCTTGGCATTATTGTATTTATGGTCTCGTTATGGATTCAGTTGGTAATGAGTAATGTAAGAGCTGATTATCTAAATTGTGGAGTCAGTCTTTTAGAATTAGCAGTGCTTATCATCTGATGCTCCTTAATGTAACTAGGAGCAGTTAGGACTTTTAAGAGACATTTTGAAAGTCCAACCCTTGAATTTAAATGATTTCTTTATCTGGGCCCAGCTAATAATGTTGCAGTAAACCAGGCATAGGCAAACTCTGCCCTCCAGATGTTTTGAGACTACAATTCCCATCATCCCTGACCGCTGGTCCTGTTAGCTAGGGATGATGGGAGTTGTAGTCCCAAAATGTCTGGAGGGCCGAGTTTGCCCGTGCCTGCAGTAAACGGTGATAGTGGGAAGCTGGACTTCCCACTTTTCAGCATGCACTGACTACAAATGGTTAGCTGTGCAGGACCTCAAAGTTTAAGCAGAAGGAAGCTTCTTGGTTACGAAGTCCCTCTTTATGCTTGCTTGGAAGATTTTCCTTGTTAAACCACAGTCCTGCAAATGATAACTACACAAGGGATCCTTGGTCGAATTGTACTTCCGCAGCATAGATGTTGCAACCCAACTCAAGGTGTTGTAAGCCTTTATAAGGAGGTGATTGAGTGTCAATATCTGTCTGTTGTATACAGAAATTTCCATTCCTGTCCTGCACCACTGGAAATATGGTTGACCTCCAACTTGTGGAAATCTGCTAACTGGTCACTACCAAGCTGGACTTTGAATAACTCAAGATATAAGTTATTCACTGCTATGACGTAAGTTGTTGGAAAAAAAGAAAGAACTATTATTCATTGTATTTGTTAGCTGCTTTTCTTACAGAGGTCACTGAAAGTGACTTACCCTTAAAACCAGTTAAAAAATTGACAATGAATGCTAACACTCAAGATACAGTGGTTGGCCCCAGAGTAAGACATGTAAAATCTAGGGATATGGACAAGGAGTAAGATCATTTAGTCTTTTATGAAGCCACAGAGAGAGGTGGCTATGTGAATTAGACTGCCATGATGCACACATAAAATAGTTAATGTGGGAGCAAGGCCAACACAAAGCAGTTTATTTGCCTAACAATGTTCTTTTTTGCTCATTGTTTTCTGCTCTCCTTTACCATTGCACATCATGGGGTTACTAGATAAGCTCCACTAGATGGGTTTCTCATTGTTCAGCTATACCAGGGTTTCCCCAATCTTTGGTCTCCTTCTGTTTTTTGGACTACAACTCCCATCCTCCCTTGCTAGCAGGAGCAGAGGTCAGGGATGATGGGAACTGGAGTCAAAAAACAGCAGGAAGCCCAAGTTTGGGAAACCCTCAGCTATACCAATGAGACTAGGTGCATCCTTTAAAAAAGAAAAGCCCTAAAAGTGTTAGATTTTTGCATTTACATTAGAAATAACACACTCTTGAAACTACGTATGCGATTCTAACTCTCTACACTGTAACTAGAAAATTCTGGGCTCATAGTTTGCATGAACTCTGCATCCTTTCAAGCTCCAGTTTGGGGATTTTACATTAACAGTATGTGAGTAGTACTTTGTAACTTTTTAAAATGTAATTTCGTTTGTAGGCTTGGCTCTTTAAAGGAGGTTCAACTAATGGTGATGAAGAATTAATCTTCCAGGGGGGGAAACCTGTCTCAATTTGCTGTCTCCATACCGTCGGCCGGCCGCCCTTTCTAGCCACAAGCTTTTCCATAAATGGAAAACTTGTTCTTTTTTTTCTTTTTTTCAGACTCTCTCTGAATAGTTAATCCTGGGGAAGTGTCTGCTGAACAGCTACATAAAAACCTCAGTATTGCTACAAGTCTTGCTTGGATACTGGTACATGTGTACTTCTTGGCAATATATGGAGGCACTTAATTGGCAT
The DNA here is from genome assembly GCA_034641385.1 of Darevskia mixta. Lineage (NCBI taxonomy): Eukaryota > Metazoa > Chordata > Lepidosauria > Squamata > Lacertidae > Darevskia > Darevskia mixta. The sequence goes on from JAWWNH010000105.1 coordinate 6,632,602, forward strand.
CTGTGCTCAAATCACTGACTCTGATTATACAGCAATGCTATAAAAAATAATATCCACACTAGGTCTGAGTTTGTTTTCCCACCCCCCAAACAGTCCCCTTATTCATCAGAAGCAAGCTCTTCACCGCTAGCTAGTAGAGTTTGAAAAACAACCACCCCTAAACAGGATTCCCAACTGAAATTTTTTCTTATTTGAAGAGTTCAAAAAATAACTTTGCCCAATTGGCTAATCTGAATCTGGGACGAAAAAAGGATACATAGAAAGATTTCTCTCAGTCACTTGAAATAAACTGGATCACGCTGTTCTTAACAGTGGCCAATCAGATGCCCATGGGAAGACTGAAAGCAAAATCTGAATGCAGCAGCAACCTCACCACTTGTGATTCTCAACAACTGGTATTCAGAGAGACACTATTGAATTGCATACCATATTCTAGGCAATTATTTCTTGATATTTTCTGATTCTATATTATAAACTATTATTTCCCTTATTTGTAGTTTAAAAAATTAAATAAAAGCCTTACTCATTCAGTTCCAAGAGATTAGACCTGTTGCCGCTGGATCTCTAGAAAGCTCAGCTTTTGCCAATGCAATGTCTTCTCACACTCTGAAGCTTCTTGTGTTGAAAAAAAGCACATGGTTCAGAAATAGATCTAGAGTAGTTTGTAGACAGTGGCTTGCTTCATGTGACACCATAAACTATAGCTTAGCAGAACTGCAAAAGCATCTCTGAGAGAAACTCTGATCCACTTTGCTTCTCCCCAGTCTTTTTTATGTTTGGCCTTACTTTATCATGCAAACCAGGTTAGTGAGGGGAAATTTCAACTGGGAGCCCTTTGCAAAACGGAACTAACTTTGCCTTGTGCTGAAGTTTAATACTGTGTATCAGTCATTAGCATAATTGCAAATGGGTCATTGGCAGCGGGGTTTATTTTTGTGTTGAATTCATCAGATTTCCATGTAAAGGGTAAATTTGGGTTATATGGCAAAAACTGGGCTGGCATTTCGATGACAACAGTGTCATGTGGGAGCTGCAAAAAACATGTATTCGCAAGAGCACCAATCCCACCATAAACTTGCCTTGGTCTTTGATTTGTCCTCTCCCATCACTGTTAGGCTGCCCTTGGAAATGTTTATTCATGAGGAAGTACTTACAGCAATCTCTACATGTGGCTCATTTTTTTTAAGGTAAAAATGCTGACAGAATCTAGTGTGAGGGGGGGAAACCCTAATTGAAAGAGCCGAACTCCTAAAGGCACATGAAAGCTTTGTTTGCCTCTTACAATTTCCTTTTGTTTTACTATAATAGCTTACTAGTTTGCTGTGGAGTAGCCCTGAGTTCATTCTCCAAAGGGAAGAGTATATTCTGCACTCATACGCTGCCACATTTTTAGGCTCACACTGTGAAGGAAGATCATAAAAGCTTCAGTTTAACTTTTTAAAGTTGAAACCTTGGATTGCCCTCTGTTTGCAGATACATATTTGAAAAGATGAATGTAAGGAAGTATCTTGCTGTGTTTAAAAATTGCCAGGCTCCCTGAAATCAGTGTAACGCTGTGATTTTTGTCTGTTACACTGCTTCTTCCTGGTGTTTCTGCCACTATACATAGCTGTTTCTGTTGCCTGGTGCCATTGTACACCGTTATAGCAAGCGGTGTTGGCAACTGAATATGCACACTTGAGAGCAAGCCCAGTGAATTCAGCAGGACTGACTCCTGGGTAAACATTCATAAGATTATGCTGTTAATCTCAGGAATAGCCGGTTTTTGCCTTCCACAACTTGGCTCTCTCCAGATGTAGCCTTAAACATCTGGAGGGCATCAGGTTGGGAATAACTGTCCTATCTTAATTTTTAAATGGAACACCTCTGCTCTGTGCATGCAACAAAGGAAACTGTTGGGAGTGGATATATATGCACTCTCTAATAGATGTAACAACTTCTGTCTAAATATTTCACCCTTCCACATTTGTTTTGCTTTCTTCATGGCATTGGAACCCTGTGAAATTGTGTTTCTGGTTACCTTTGACATTTAAGAAGATTGAAATGTTTTGGAGGATAAGACTAGGTTCTCCTACTGTTGGGGTGGCAGAATTTTTCTGAATACCAGTTGCTGTGAATCACAAGTGGAGAGAATGGTGTTGCCTTTGCTTCCTTTTTGCAGGGCTTGCTAGAGGCATTTAGTTGTCCATTGTGAGAACAAGATGCTGAGTTAGATAGGCATTTGACCTGATCTAGCAGGGATCTCCTTATGTACTTATGAGTAAAGAACTACTGTTGAATATGCAGCACTGTTTTAATAATATAATGTTATGGATGGGGTTCTGGGTGTCCTGGGTGCCAAATAACCACCTCCGTACTCGTAAAGGGGGCTTTACTCTAAACATTTTTAAAGCTGATATTTCCTGGAAATATCGTTGCCCTATGCTCTAATGTTTTATTTTTATTATTATTTTATTATTTATACCCTTCCCATCTGGCTGGGCTTTCCCAGCCACTCTGGGCGGCTTACATTAAAAATTTACCAATACAGGGCTGCCTTCAGATGTCTTCTAAAAGTCAGTTACAGGTAGGTAGCCGTGTTGGTCTGCCATAGTCAAAACAAAATAAATAAATAAAAACATTCCTTCCAGTAGCACCTTAGAGACCAACTAAATTTGTTCTTGGTATGAGCTTTCGTGTGCACGCGCAAATGTGCACGCACTTTTTTTTTTTTTTTTTTTTTGTTCTAAAAGTCAGATAGTTGTTTATTTCCTTGACATCTCATGGGAGGGCATTTCACAGGGCGGGCGCCACTACCGAGAAGGCCCTCTGCCTGGTTCCCTGTAACCTCGCTTCTCACAGTGAGGGAACTGCCAGAAGGCCCTCGGAGCTGGACCTCAGTGTCCAGGCTGAACGATGAGGGTACGGATGCTTCTTCAGGTACACTGGGCCGAGGCCGTTTAGGGCTTTAAAGGTCAGCACTAACACTTTGAACTGTGCTCGGAAATGTATTGGGAGCCAGTGAGATCCTTTAGGACTAGTGTTATATAGTCTTGGCCGCCACTCCCAGTCACCAGTCTAGCTGCTGCATTCTGGGTTAGTTGTAGTTTCCGAGTCACCTTCAAAGGTAGCCCCACATAGAGCGCATTGCAGTAGTCCAAGCGGGAGATAACCAGAGCATGCTAGACAGTCCGCGGGCAGGTAGGGTGTCAGCCTGCATACCAGATGGAGCTGCTACACAGCCGCCCTGGACACAGGATTGACCTGTGCCTCCATGGACAGCTGCGAGCCAAAAATGTAGCCATTGATGCTGAGCATTTATAATAATAATTGCATCTGTTAGGCAAACTGGATGTATAGAAGTGGGAACACAGAGTGATGTTGTTCAGTGCAGAGGGAAATGGGGGTGGGGAGAATAACCCAGTCAGCATAAGAACATGCTAAAGCTCTTAACTGTAGCTAGCAGAAATCTGTTTGAGATGCTTATATAAAAGAAAATGCCTGTTGACAAAGAAAACTGGCTTGTTGCACAGGGGCGACCTTTAAAAAAAAATCACATAATGTAAAAAAGGTGGCCTACTACTTTGATCTTTTGCTTCTTAGATCGGATGTGTAAGTAAATAACTTAAAAGGGGAACAGCCTGCCAATAAGATGATTACATTCCCACATTCATTTTACCTGACATGAAACTGATGCCTTTTGCAAGCATGCAGATCTTAACAAATTAATTAGCGACCTGTTGTCTCTGTGGCATCAAGAGTACTGTAGGAAAAAGCAAAGCATAATAACGCTGAATCCTATTTTAATCTCCAGCCAACACAAAAGTGATGGTTGCGTTGCTGGTTCTTCTTGGCCCCAAAGCAAGTAATCTTGAACCAAGAAACCTTACAAATGAAATGATCTGTGGGAAGTGTTTTTATGTTTAAAAACCACATTTAATCATCAGTGTGAAAACCCAATCGAGATCAGTAACGGGGAAAAGCCAGATGCAGCAAGAAAACCAGATGGAAGACACTCACTTTGTGACAGGGCCAGGGCCAGTTTTGCTGGTGATTTGGCATTGCTCATGTGTGGATGAGAATCTGTTTTAAAAAGTAAGCATAGCTCATTGTTAGAACATCTACTTTGCATGCAGAAGGGCCTAGGTTCAATCCCTGGCATCTCCAGATAGGCCTGTCACAGACTGATGTTTGAAATGTTCTGGGGCTGCTGCCAGTGTTTCCATCTGCTTTTGCACCACGATTCCCATGATCCCTGAGCACCGGTCCTGCTAGCTAGGGATGATAGGAGTCGTAGTCCAAAATCAGCTGGAGACTCAAGGCTGGGAAACACTGGTGTGGACCAAACTGGCTAGACCCATGGTGACTCTGTATAAGGCAGCCTCCTTTGTTAGGCAAACATACAAATTGACACACACACATCCCCCCAAAAAAGTCTTATTGCTGCCGTTGAAACTAAGGTTAAGTTTTTAAAAATCAGAATAGCAAAGAACTGGAGCCGTTTGAACAGTTTGCGACAATACTTCTTTTTATTTAAACAAACAACAACATCTGAAGAATTAACTACTCAAAGGAGCCCTTCCCAAATGTTAATTGTCTAGAGCAGTTTCCCAACCCCCACCCAAGCTAAACACTGATAATGGAAGGGCTTCAGGGCTGGGAGTGTCCTATAGTATCTGTATGCCATAATTTCTGCAAGTCGGCTTCTTTCTCAGAGCCACATTTGTGTGGCTAAACTGTGGCCCTCCAGATGTTGGTGATTCACATCTGCTATCACCCCTGACCACAGGCTATGCTGGCTGGAGCTGGCAGGGAGTTGTCTAAAATATCTGGAGGACACCTGGCTAAAGAAGGCTTACAAGCTTCCAAGAATACATTTGGATTAATGCTGGGGCGATCACTTTTTTTGTACCAAATATATGCACTCACATGTGCGCTGCAGCACTGGATTGGGGTTTGAGTGTTTGGTCCAGAAATAAGTTTTCTTCTGAGAGTGTTGGCCTCTTCTAATGACTGTTTTGGAATTTTGCGAATCTTGGATGATCAAGTTTAATTCCTACCCCCCCCCCCCATTAACACTTGAGATGAGGTCATAGTGAGAGCTGGCTGTGATGTTCTTTGCTTTGAGAGCTTTGCTTAATTGCAGGGGATAATTAATTTTAAGCTTTGTAGATTAGCGGTTACAAGTGTGTTGGGTTTCTTTTTACCGTCCTCGTGGTTGCACAGCTATCCAGTAGTTATGCTACTTAACTGCCACACTGTGAATAAAGCTACCGGTGAGATCTTTGGCACTGTTTGGTTTTTAAAAAGAAAGTCAAGGAATGCTTTTGAGGCTGAAGAAAACGCATGTATGGTTTTATCAAAGTTTTCCTTAAGGAAGGGAGGGAAGGGAGTCACTAGATGGCACTCTTAAAACGTGAAGCAATAATGATGACTCCTGGTGTGTGTGTGTGTGTGTGTGTGTGTGTGTGTGTGTGTGTGTGTGTGTTTTCTCCCCATCTACTTCAACTAGGAAGAGAACTCTAAAAATTAAAAAGCTCAATTCAGGGATTTTGTACCTTAGGGAAGCAGTTTCTTTCTTTTTTTTAAATGATATTTATTGGGTTTTAAACAACAAAAATACACAAAACTTAGCATATTCATATAACATACAAAGAAGAAACACAAAATACAGATAACACAAACATAAATCATCTTTCCCCTTCATTATATCTAATCATGTTGGGGTGACTTCCTCACATCTCCCCTGCTACGTTTCATTGTCAATCATCTTTAGTAATTTCTTGCCATCTTTGAATATTATTTATTATTTATCACTTATATCATTTTCTTATTAGTCTTAACCTAAAATCTTACAATAGTTCTTTAAATATACTTTAAATTTTCTCCAATCTTTTCCCACCATCTCCTCCCTCTGGTCGCGGAGTTTCCCGGTCATTTCGGTGAGTTCCATAAAGTCCATCATTTTCATCTACCATTCTTCCATCATAGGTAGTTCCTGTGTCTTCCAGTTTCTTGCCTTAGGGAAGCAGTTTCAGGACAGATAACAATCAAAGCCCTTGTCCAGTGCTAATAATATTATGGCATATTTTTAAAGGGGAGGGATGTGAAAACGCAGTGAAGAAATAATCAAAAGCAGATTCCCTAAAAGTATTTGATAAACAAAATATATTGTGCAGGGTGCATTTCAACCCACACTCCTTGGTGCCAAATGCGTTGACAGCATAACGCTTGCTGCATATAGTCTCCCAATTGGACAAAGTGGGTTGTCCGTGTGAAATAATTTTATTAAAAGCTTTCTGTAATAGAGATCCATAATACAACAAGCAGCTCTACAAACAAAAACTGTAGGACATCTTTGCCAAACAGATGCGCCTGCCCTCTGGAACGCCATCCCATCAGATGTCAAGGAAATAAACAACTATCTGACTTTTAGAAGACATCTGAAGGCAGCCCTGTTTATGGAAGTTTTTTATGTTTGATGTTTTATTGTATTTTTAATATTTTGTTTGAAGCTGCCCAGAGTGGCTGGGGTATAAATAATACATTATATTCATTCATTCATTCATTCATTCATTCATGATTGCATTGTCACCTATACAGATAGCCTTCAGTCTTTCAGCTGTGGGTATATGCCTTCTCAGAAAGATTTCTGGGAGCTCAGAGGAATGGGTTGAGACCCAGCATGTCCGAAGTCTGTTTTGGGGGGCCTAATCCGGCCCGCTGGTCAATTCAAATCCAGTCCCCTGTGGGAGTATATGTCTTGGAGTAAAATCCTAAAAAAAAAAAAAAGCTCAACAACTTGCTTCAATTATAAAAAAGCTCAACAACTTTGGTCTGCCCTCACGCAAGTTCACTTCATCAAATCTGGCCCTCTTTGAAAAAAGTTTGGGCACTCCTAGTTCAGACACTTACCTGCAAGATGAATGGGCGTCCAGGGTTTCACAGCTCTGCTTTGTGCTACTTAACCACCCACTGAACCAACAAGGGCGAGTGACCTTCTCAAGTAGAGCTGGCCTCCCAAGCACATTTTTACAAAGAGAACAACATTACATGTACAGCACAAGACTTGGAGTTAGTGCCATGTTGGCATCAAATCGTGACCCACCCATCCTGTAGCTGATTCCTCCTTGAGAGCTGAACTTGGTTCAGGGTAGCTGTGCGTACTGCACGGTCTTGCCGCTATCTTCCCTCTTGCTCCAAACGTGGCGCGTTTCTTTTTTAACATGGTTTTTCTCAGCGAAAGAAGGTAATGAGCTAATAAAGAGGATAATAGTTTCAGTGCCCCCCCTTTTGCTTTTCCCCAAATTAAGACAATTTTCTGTTTATAGCGGCATGCATGGGAGGAGGGTGTGTCTTGGTAACGTACAGATGGAAATTATTGCCTATGACTTCATCTGCCGCTGCCCAAGGGTATTTCCGAACCCAACTATGAGGGAAACCAGCTCAGTCTGCTTAACTTGGTTTTAACGGTGCCTTCATTTCTGGAATTTGAAGTCAGCACAATATGGCTGTGGGCAGAGTTCTGGAATGTCCTCTTCCTTTGGCCTTCCCATCATATCTGCCTCTTTTATTAAATAAGATGCCATTGTTCTTTTCAGAGATTCACATACTGATCTTGGGGTGTCCTATCATTCATCTCCTGTTCTGAAATCAGTAACTGATTTAGCTTGATCCTAAATGCTCTTCCTTGCCCCACCTGATCATGGAGAGATGAAATTTTATAAGGGGATTCCAGTGTAAAAGCTGTTCATGTGAGCACAAGGACTCAAAAAAAATTAGTTCACCTAATACTGAGTTAAACAACAGTAAATTAATACTTTGAAATTTAGCAACTTCCATGTGTGAACAAGGGAGTGTTTATTGCAAACAAATGGAACTAAAACTTGCATCTAATTGAAGTGAGTTCTCTCCCTCTGTATTCTTTTATTTATAATTTTGGTTACTGTATAGTTAAATTGTTGACAGCTGTAAGGCTTGCATTGGTGGGGGCATAATTAAATTACTTGAATCGTTACTTTTCCAGATGTAAAAGCTCACTGATGCATCCTTTGCCAAAACTGAATAACATAATAAAAAAGTGTGTGTCTGCTTTTTTTTACTTTTGTTGCCTTTCATATTTCCCCAGCGCTTACTGTAAGCCCCCCCCCCCCGCCCATCCTCCCCCTGCCCATCCTCCCCCTACTTGCTCCCTTTTGTTGGTGGCTCCTTCATTTTGCTATTAAATGGATACAGGAAAATGTTTCCTAAACCTTTAAATTTCATCCTGCTCGAAGGCATTCTCATTGCAAAGCCAATGTTCTTGGAATATGATTTCTTATATGTCCCAGTGACCTTACTTGCAGACAGATTACCACCATCTGCATAACCTCAGATCTCATGCCGAATGCCAGTTGTTTAGAAGTAAGGTCTGCTTGAAATTCAGTGGGTGAGTTTAGATTCTCTTGAGGCTTGTTTCTGCTATAAAGCAGCCCTTGGCATAGAAAAAAGAATGGCACAAACAAGGCAAAATTCAACCACTGAATTTGTTTCTTAAAACAGGGTGCCCTTTCCCTCCTGCAAAAGCCGTGACCTGGGATTTAAAAATAATAATAAATGCCTATGCAAATTAGGCAAATTTGTGTAGTTATTTGCACTGGGAAATTTGTAGTTTGCATTGGAAATTGTCAGGTTCGCTTAACGGTTGCTCATGAGTAAAGACCAAGTCCTTCTTGTCTTTCAACTATTTTATTGTGCTAAATATGTAACCCTAAACATGACCGTCTAGTCGCTAGCGGAATCCGGAAGTGCCCCCCTCCTGTTGCGGCGCCAACACCAGAGTCTCGGCACTCTAAAGTGCCGCCTTCTAAAGTGCCGCCTTCTCCTTCTGCGTAAAGCGGGCGCCGGAAACGGCGTCTCCCCCTCCGAGTGGGTCTGCTGAGTGGTGCTAGGTCTCTCTGCCTCTTCCTGGAGACTTCTCCCCACCTGGCTCCCTCCCGGTAACTGCTCCTCCCCCGAGGAGGAGCTGGCAGACTCACTGGGAGACGAATCCGTCGACAACAAAGGCTGAGGCTGCCGGTAGCCACTCAGTGCCGGACTGGCAGGGGTGGGCACATCCCTGACAGAAATTTTTCTAATGCCCCGGGGAGCGAGCCAACTCTTAGTACAGTGGACCCTCTGGATACGAATTTAATTCATTCCGGAGGTCCATGCGCACCTCGAACATTTCGTAAGAAGAGGTGCCGCTTCTGCGCACATGTGGGGCATGATAAAGCACTTCTGCCACGTTCGCAACCTGAAAGTTACGTTACCCGAAGGTAACGTAACCCGAGGGTCCACTGTACGTTCATTCTACTTGTAGTTGGTAAGCAAGAGTGTTAAAAAAGTACCCAGTGTTGATATTTTGTTCCAATGTGCTACAAGTATTTGACCTGAAATATCTGAGAGGAAAAATTCAAGCACATTTTTAATGGTTTATATTGGAGATAGCCTTCCAGCTGCTGTTGGACTCTAACTCCCATCAGCCCTAGCCATTATAGCTAAGCAGGGTGGATAAAAATCAACGATTTTTACAAAAAAATCAGATTTTTTTAAATTTAAATCGGATTTTTTTGATTTAAATTGGATTTTTAAAATAAAATGCTTTTGGAGGAAAAATCTTTCTAAATATAGTCTTCTATTTAAGTTACATTGTAGTCCAAAGGCTATTCATCAGGAAATAAGGATTTGTTTTAAGTTTATCAAGTGTGCTAAAACTCAGTCTAAGTTTTTTTTAAAAAATGTTCAACCACATCAGTTCACAAACATGGATACATATGCTATCATGTTATTGTTTTAGTTAAATAAATTGTTTAAATGGTTATTAAGGAAATGATTATTTTTCTCCTTCCAATAAAGTACAGCAGAAAAGTTGTCCAAATATAAACAGTTAACTTATTAAACCTCACCATAATTTCATAATTATCTGTCTATGTATTTCTAGTAGTATAACCAAATCAGTAATTTTTGATATAACTGTAAAAACTACTCTGAAAATTTATTATTCCAAAAATGAAACCTTCATATGGTTGTAAATATTAAGATTATACCAGCAAGAATGAGTCTTTCTGTAAAAAAAATATTTAAATCAAGTCTTACTGACTAGTGATTTAAATCAAGCCTTACTGACTAGTGATTTAAATCGTGATTTAAATCAATTTGATTTAAATCAAATCCACCCTGTAGCTAAGGATGATGGGAGTTGGAGTCTAGCAGCATTTTGGAGGAACACATGCTCCCCTCCTCTGCTATAAGCAGTGCAGGATATTGGATGGTGATGACTTAGTGGAGAAAGGAAATATATATATATATATATAGTGATGCAGAGGAACAAGAAGCAGAAGAGTCTCATGTTTCCTATCTCCTTGCTTCATGGTCATGTCAAAAACAACCTTTAACACTTGCTCTGTAAGGAAAGTAGTAAAGTCTGTCTAAGCCAGACTGTAAAGGAATCGGATTTTTTTCCCCTGGAACAATTGGAGATACTTATAGAAGATCATTGTACAGATTCTGCAGTTTGTTTGTTTTTAATGTGGTGAGCATGAAAAGCTTCTGTAGAGGTGGTCTTAGTCTAGAGAGGCCCTCTTCCTCTTAAAATACTTCCTGCATGCTGGCAATTAAAATTTTAAGAGTTGGAACGCCTTAAATTCAATCCAGATTTGCCAATGTATATAAAAATGTTTGCTTTGTTGTATGTGCACAAGCAATGAGAGCACGTGCAGTCACATATGTTCTGTAAAAGGATAGCACCAGTTCTCTGAATAGTTACAAGAAACATTAACACTATTTCTAAGTTCATAGCAGAAGCAAAGGATAGATGAGTCAGATAAAATAGAGACACACGTGTGTGTGTGTGTGTGTGTGTGTGTGTGTCCCATGAAATCACTGTCATTTTTAAATTTAACCTGTATGTAATTTCAGCTGCAGGAAGTATATCTAGAGAGACGGTGCTTTTAGATGGAATTGCTTCTTAAAGTTTTGGCAAATACGTATGAGAAGCAGTCCGACCTATAATAAGCTTATTCTCAAGATAGACTTAGGAGAAATAAAAATGACTCTCATTTCAAGCAAATGTACAGTTTATTGAAGACTCAACATTTTTGGAGGTAACAACCAAAGAAATGCTTTTGCATAGGGTTCATAAAATAAGTCTGGTGCAAACTACCCAATCTTAAGCACTTTGGAGCTCTGCAGAGTTTGGGCTGGGCTGGGGAGCACAGCACATCCATAATGCATTCAAAGCCCATGGCTTGCCTCAAAGAATCCTGCAAACTAGTATACAAAGAGTACTGGGAACTGTGCCTCTGTGGGATGAAATGGTATTTGCCTAGGGCTTGCTGATCAGAAGGTCGGTGAATCCCTGCGACGGGGTGAGCTCCCGTTGCTCGGTCCCAGCTCCTGCCCACCTAGCAGTTCGAAAGCATGTCAAAGTGTAATAGGAACCGCTCCGGCGGGAAGGTAAATGGCGTTTCCGTGCGCTGCTCTGGTTCGCCAGAAGCGGCTTTGTCATGCTGGCCACATGACCAGCTGCACGCCGGCTCCCTCGGCCAGTAAAGCGAGATGAGTGCTGCAACCCCAGAGTCGGACACGACTGGACCTAATGGTCAGGGGTCCCTTTACCTTTACCTTTACTTTAAGTTAAAAGCATTATCACATTTTTCTTTTTAAAAAACTACAGCTATGGGATCTCCAATATAAATCCAAATAACCCATTCCCTTTGTGCTGTTTTGACAAATATCACCCTCCCTCAAGCTGCTGTTTGCTCTGGAACAAAAGCAGGGGCATAGCATGGGGGTGCCGGGGGTGCAATGGTCCTGGGTGCACTCAGTCTCCACCTGCCCAGTGCTGTATCAGCCAGCCAGGCTCCCCCCTGCACTGGGTGGGCAGGCAGCTCAGCACTGCCCACTTTGTTCTGGTGGAGGTGCGGTCCCTCTAGTGGCATCGGCAGTGAGGGCTGGGACTTCTGGAACGGATTACGTTTGAGAACCATTTCCATTTTCCAATTCCGTATCTTTATTTATATTCCAGGTACAGTGGTACCTTGGTTCTCAGACTTAATCTGTTCCGGAAGTCCGTTCCAAAACCAAAGCGTTCCAAAACCAAGGTGTGCTTTCCCATAGAAAGTAATGCAAAATGGATGAATCCTTTCCAGACTTTTGAAAACAACCCCTAAAACAGCAATTTAACGTGAATTTTACTATCTAATGAGACCATTGATCCATAAAATGAAAGCAATAAACAATGTACTGCAGTCACAAAATCAATCAGCAGCTGAACTGGGTTCCACGCAGTCACGAAAAGGGCCGCAAAAACAAAAACGCAAAATAAATAGCAAAAACAGACAGACCTCAGCATAACACTCAGAACGGAGCACGTTCGGCTTCCAAAAAAAGTTCACAAACCGGAACACTTACTTCCGGGTTTGCAGTGTTTGGGTTCCAAGTTGTTTAAGTACCAAGGCGTTTGAGAACCAAGGTACTGCACATAACTACACATTCTTTAGACAACCATATGTTTAGAAAACTAGATGGTTTAAAATGCTGTTAATGCTATGGATTTGGAGAGTGTCATTTGATATGGTATAGACCTTAAAATCCTCCTTTTGCATTAACCTTTTTATGTATTCAAGAAGCCCCCCCCCCCTTCCTACCCAACTTCTCAACCTAATTTTGTCTGGCAGTATGACATGCCTTGAGGGACACTGCAAGCTTTCCAAATACTTATACCTATGTAGCAGTTTCACGTCTCTGTAAATGCCATTATATGACACATTCCTTTGTTAACACATGTCTTGTGTGACATATCTTTTGAGAACACATGCGCACAATTAACCAATATGTTTGTCGAACCTTTCAAGAACCGTAATGGATTTTGATTCACATGCTCATTCAAAAGATTCCAGGCAGAGCTCAAGTGTGGCTTTTTGACATGTTTGCAAGAAGTTAGTGGGATTTTAAATTTTAGCTTTCATTGCTTTTATCCTGCATTTTTCTTTGAACTGGAAGTATTCTACATATATTGGGGGAGAAAGGATAAAATGCACACGACAAAATACAGCAGGTTAAGGTATTGAGAGAGAATTCTCCAACCCAAAGCTGACTTCTGCAAATTGCATTTTATGCCAATCTGGTTTTTTGGGCTCATTTTTAAAGTGCCCTTAAAGCCCTTTTGAAGCCCTTAAAGTCAGAGTTGTTTGAAGGACAGCCTTCATCCTAATGAACTTGTCTGAACTTTTCAAATGGCAACAAAAAGCCTACTCTTTGGCCACCTTTAGCGGATATCTGGTTGGTTGGTGCAGTAATAATAATAATAATAATAATAATAATAATAATAATAATAATAATAATAATAATAATAATAATTTATTTGTACCCCGCCCATCTGGCTGGGTCCCCCCAGCCACTCCCAGTAACTAGGAGAAAGCGCTTTCTCAATAGTGGTGCTATACAGCTCTTGGATTTTCCTCTCCAGAAACATCAGACAGACTCCCCCGTTTCACGTGTTTATTCTAGAAAGCATTTTTTGATTGCCCTCCTAATGCTCTTGTACAGGGGTCCCCCCAAACTAAGGCCCGGGGGCCGGATGCGGCTCAATCGCCTTCTAAATCCGGCCCGCGGACGGTCCGGGAATCAGCGTGTTTTTATATGAGTAGAATGTGTCCTTTGATTTAAAATGCATCTCTGGGTTATTTGTGGGGCATAGGAATTCGTTCATACTTTTTTTCAAAATACAGTCCGGCCCACCACATGGTCTGAGGGACAGTGGACCAGCCCGCTGCTGAAAAAGTTTGCTGATCCCTGCTCTTGTACATAAATCATAATATTCCAGATTTACTACTGCTGGGTTTGTGTTAGGAATATTTAGTGACAGAAACTCGCATCCTTCCCCACCAGCACTGCCAATGGCCAAGGGTTATGGGAGCTTTAGTCCAACATATTTGGATAGCAACAGATGGAGATGAAGGCTGCTTCTGCAGCAGTTTTGTTCAGCTGATAACAATAAAAGACTTGGAGCTATTTCAGCTATGCCATTTTTAGTCCACTCTCTGATGACTTAGGTTCATAACCACATTTAGAAGCTTCAGGAAAACTCCAGTTAGCAAGACCTCCCAATATTGGGAAGCTGACCTCAGTTTTACACCTGTACTTTTGTCAGAATAAAGGTTCGCATCATACTTCATGCATGACATCAGGCGTAGCTTTTTCTTCCAAAGCCACTGTTAACATGGGCGTATAGGTTGGAATGAACCATGTGAATTGGCTCTTGGTACAGGAAGCTTGTGATCTGGACACTTGAAGGTGGATTTATGTTCTTAAATTAAACAAAGATGTGATCCGAGCTATGAGATATATTAGTATGATAAATGTTTTGTGGTAGCCAAAGACTTTGAGGCAGAATTTGATAATGGGTGTTGTACTGTCCACGCAAATACATTTCTAGAACTCCTGAGGGTGTATTAACATGACTCATTCATGCTTGTGTTCAAACCTGCTAGTGTACGCATCCCCTAGCAACATGCAGGAAAGACCAAAGTGTGAGACATCTGCGTTGCAGTAGTAATGCCATTTCTGCTAACAGATCCGTGTGAACTTACTCGTGTGAGTTTTAGTGGTTTGTTTAGAGGATGGCTCCTTCTAAATTGCCAATAAAAAAATAGCAATTTAAACTAAAAGTTCCCATTTCCTGAACAAGTCTTCATGCTAATTGCTTGCAATAACAATTAAACACATTAGTTTGCAACTTAAGTATGAGCTTTTTGTTACCTAGAATCATAGCCCCAAACCAGTTGTCATTCTGTCTGGTTCAAATGCTTTCTCCTCCCTCTCCAAATGATTTCCAGTATTTCCACACTTCCATTTTTTTTCTAGGTCACTGTCTTCTCTTTCCCGTGCGCATAGGGATATAAATTTGTAGTCCTGTCCCAGTGACGGATGGTGTCTATTGGGACTGGTGGGGCAGAAGACTGGGTGGCAACTGTGGATCATGACTGATGGACCCAGCTAATTCTGTTTTTGTTCCCTATCCTCCCCTCTCCTGAATTCTACCATGGCAACACAGGCAAAGGGTGAAAAAGCTGATGGCTGGTGCCATGCTCTGGACCAGGCGTCCCCAAACTAAGGCCCGGGGGCCGGATGCGGCCCAATCGCCTTCTCAATCCGGCCCGGGAATCAGCATGTTTTTACATGAGTAGAATGTGTCCTTTTATTTTAAATGCATCTCTGGGTTATTTGTGGGGCCTGCCTGGTGTTTTTACATGAGTAGAGTGTGTGCTTTTATTTAAAATGTATCTCTGGCTTATTTGTGGGGCATAGGAATTCGTTCATATTTTTCCCCCAAAATATAGTCTGGCCCCCACAAGGTCTGAGGGACAGTGGACCCAGCCCCCTGCTGAAAAAGTTTGCTGACCCCTGCTCTGGACTGACTGTAAATAAGGAGGAAGGCAAGTGGCGGTTGGTTAGGAGCAGACTGAGATTGGTGTGGCAATGCTCCATGCGCATTTGAAAGCTGATACGCACATGTAAAGGTGCTCCTTTTATTGGGAGTTGTGCAGGAGAGTAGTGAATGTGCTGTAGCATTTCCATGACACAAGACACTTTCCCAAAAAGTTGTTATAACAGAAGTGGCTGATAAAGTCAGTCAATAGCTCTCTGCAAAGGAAATCAACAGAATAATCAAGCAAATAAAGGTTCTGTTTGGAAATAGTCAAATGCTGCAGTTTGCACAAGAGAAAATGCTACTGGAATTTTCCTGAGGCAATTTTAGCATCTGGAGTTTTACAGAAAGCCTAGTCTTCAGGAAAAAAGGGTAGTAAATCTTAAGGGAAACATTGTACCTTTTATACTTAATTAAATTTGCATTTCTTAAATAAGTTATTACCGTGCTCTTATGCTTTTTTTTCATTTTAAAGCAGCAGAATGGATAAAGAGGAATTATTAAGCAGGTTTGTTTTTATTAAGCTAAGGTGTCATGTGAGCATAAACTAATTGTAAGCAAAGTGTGCATAAAGTACTTTTTTGCTACATAACATTCTGGTTACAAAGACTCCATTGACTGTATTTGAGCCTATTGAATTTATGATTTGACCTTCACATTTCCTTAAGAATATTCTCTTAAAACTTTTTACTCGTAGGTAGGTTCTCTCCCTCCTTCCTAGTTTATTACCCTTCCAAACCAAAACATGTTTACCGAGGGGAGGGTTTCAAATCACGATTAAACTTACTCCCAAGCAACTGTACTTGAATCAAAGATTCGTGGTGATTCTAAGGCTGTGATCCTTAGAATTGTATTGCTTAATAAGCAACAAAAGATTTGGTCAACATGGGAAAATCCAACATTCAGCCTTAGACCATATCCTTTTTGGATTCTTGAGCACAATACATCCCCAAAAGTTTAGTAAGGATACCTATTAGGCACATTTAAGAAGAAGCTAGTCATCCAACAAACAAATATGTGTGCATTCTCATTGGTTTGCAAAATGCTTGACAGAAAAAGCATTTGGGTGATAACCTGTGTTTGAACTGCTAAGAAATCTCGAGCAAGGTTAATAAGAAGATGAAGAAGACATACAACCATCTCTTCATATGATCTTCTGGTTGGGGCTAGGCATATGACAGGGTGGGGGAAGAGGTGCCGAGTTGCCCTCTGCTACTCGGGACCCAGGTGGCGCTGTGGGTTAAACCACAGAGCCTAGGGCTTGCTGATCAGAAGGTCGGCGGTTCGAATCCCTGTGACGGGGTGAGCTCCCGTTGCTCGGTCCCAGCTCCTGCCCACCTAGCAGTTCGAAAGCACATCGAAGTGCAAGTAGATAAATAGGAACCGCTCTGGCGGGAAGGTAAACGGCATTTCCGTGCGCTGCTCTGGTTCGCCAGAAGCGACTTTGTCATGCTGGCCACATGACCTGGAAGCTGTACGCCGGCTCTCGGCCAATAAAGCGAGATGAGCGCCGCAACCCCAGAGTCAGACACGACTGGACCTAATGGTCAGGGGTCCCTTTACCTTAGTCATCCAACAAACAAATAAGTGTGCATTCTCACTGGTTTGCAAAATGCTAGACAGAAAAAGCATTTGGGTGATAACCTGTGTTTGAACTGCTAAGAAATCTCTGGAGCAAGGTTAATAAAAAGATGAAGAACACATACAACCATCTCTTCATATGATCTTGTGGTTGGGGCTAGGCATATGACAGGGTGGGGGAAGAGGTGCCGAGTTGCCCTCTGCTACTGGCTCGCTGGCCTTGCCATGGCTGGCCCTGCAGACAAAGTGAGCTTGGTGGAGGGGTCTAAGGCATGGTGGGAATTGTAGCCCCTGCGCACCATGGATTCTGGGCCAGGAGGCGCAGCAGAGGTGACAACCCGTTGGGAGAGGGGAGCCATCCTTTTGTCACCATGACTAGGAGTCCGACTATGGGGAGGGGCTCAGCCCCATCCCAAGACAAACTGGAGGGCTGGAGACACCTCTGCCCCCTAGAGTTGGTGCACCTGGATGGGGTTTTGGATAGAAATATAGAAAACCGCTGTCAGATTATGGTGTAAGTCTTTCCTGATTTCAGCAATGGTATCAACTGTGGATACAAATTACAAAGAGGGCATGAATTTGCTGCTGCACATGTGGAGCATCTGGTGGGGCCAATCATATATTGTTGCTCTGAGCCAATGGAAGGCTGAACTGGTGTCTGCCATTTGCTCACCCTACTCCTAGCTTCAGACTCTGCCCTAGACCTCCCTCTCTTCTCCCTGCTCGAAACCTAGCTTGATGTCTTTGGTCATACCAGCTGGGGCTGTTGAGATTTCATCACTACTGGGGAAACTGAGCAGTTTTCAAGGGCATTATCAAAGTGCTCCCCCCCCCACACACTGTTCATTCATGAAAATATGAGCTGCTGTGTTTTAATTAGCTACTCAGATTCTTCATATAACTTCATAATGTGTGAAAGCTGTTTGTTCTATTTGTGTTATGTGTAATGCGATCTAGAGTTTATGATGTATTCCAGTTTACCTCCTCACAGAGAATGTGGTGGGTAGCTGTACTGACTGATGCTATACTAAATCATTCTCCTATTTCAGTTCTGAGGTGAAACCCTGTACTCTGAGAAGACACAGGGCAGCTGCTTGCATGGACCATTCCATGCACCTTCAAACTGATGGACACTCGATAGGAAGGGTCAAGTGTCTACCGGAGGCAGGAACTGCAAGAACATTCTCTAGGAAGTGATCAATGGTTTCATGGGAATATCTTGCACACAAAGTATTTAACATAACCTTGTTTGGCCCTGGATTGGCTCAGTGACATTTGCCTTGGTACTGGTTTTCTGGTTGTATATATTAAAATTCATTAAATGCGCAACAAAGTGGAAGTTGAGTGGCTGCCAAGTACGGTTGAATTCTGTATATGGATGGACTCAATATTCAACTAACAAATGTCAAACATGCAATTTAACCTCAAAATATTCTTTAACTGGGGGCCACATGCACCTGTTCAGTGAGAGTAAATCTCATGAGTTCATACTTTGCTGTATGATATAGATCTGCTGCTGTTAGCTGGAGAAAGCTGGAGAAGTAGCATGTTCTGCAGCCTCTGTTGCATGACAAAAGGTAACATCTGAAGGTAGCCTGTTAGCCCAGATTAGCCATAATAGCTGCTTTTTACTCAGTACTGTTTCTGTTTTTACTTCTTTGTCAAGTAGGGGCTTTGAGGAGATACTAATAGTTGTGAACAATAGGAAACCTTAATGCAAAAGTGCTCTGATCTAGCTAAAATAATGTAACTAATTTGGACTATAGCAAACAAATGACAAGAAGTTGGTGGGTGTTTACCTTGGTTGTTTCCTGTCTATTCTGGGTGTTTCTGGCACAAAGTGTGCCTTTCTCGTGCTTCTGCAAAATTAGCTACAGGTATGCCTGAACCATATTTTGCATCTTTGTGTCTATGCCTCATCCTTAAAGCTTACAGGTGGGTCAATATTGACAGCCATCAGGATAATAGATGTTTCTCACTGCTGGGAACCAACAAAGAGCTCAAAACCTGCTTATTTTTCTCTGACCCCTTCACATCTGCTTAGAAGTCCTGAATGTTAGTTTAGCTAAGAGTCTAGAGAGAGTCCTAGTTCAAAGAGTTGGAAATGTTTGTGGTTCTTTTCTTTCCCAAAAAGGAGCATTTATGCCAAACATGGATATTTGGTTTAGGATTGCAGATAATTTACGCAGAGAGTGACATACGTCTCTGAAAAGAAGGGCTTTAAATATATTCAGTGTGTTATGTCTCTGCAATTATAGTTTCTAAACATAATATAACTATAAAATTGAAGGGTGTGAAGGCATACATTATCAAGAATAGTGTTTGATAAATTTGCACAAAAAACTCAAAGGCAGCTGATAAGAAATCAAAACAGCCCTTTAAGATTAATGAATGCTATTGATTTAGGGGTGGGTTTCTTTTTTTTGTCTGTCATGTTTCCTCCCTGGTGCTATTTTGCATTCTCTCCCTCTAGCAATAGAAGTAATTACAGAGCTTGCTTATCATTAAACAGATGGGTTCTATTAATTCTGAATGAAAGTAAATGGTTGCAATTAACCATTTTACTTCAGACTCGAAAAGTTGTTCTGCTGCTCCAGCGCTGCAGACTGGCAGTCAGCTGGGTGGGTTGTCACCCACACTGGATCTGTTAAATTGTGCAGGTTGGTTGGCTTGTGTGTATTTGTGTGAATGCTATAATTATAGGAAGACTTGACATAAAGAGCAATATTGTCATGGTGTCAAGAATAGGGCTGTGAGAAGCACAACTGGGCTCACTATTTCCTGTTCCTACAAGACTCTTGAGAAGAAGTCTTCATGAAACATAGAAATCTGCCTTATACCGAGGCAGACCATTGGTCCATCTTGCTCAGTATTGTCTACACTGATTGGCTTCAGTTAGGAGTCAATTTTCAGAGCTTCAGTTAGGAGTCCCCCCCCCAAGCCAACCTGGGGCCTTCTGCATGCAGAATAGATGTCCTACCACTATGCTTTGTGGATCTATCCCCGTGAAACTCCAGATTTTATTTCCTGCCAGCAACTCCATTTTCCTTCTATTTCTGCACCGTTGTGCAGTTAATGCCTTCCACTCAGCTGGGCAACTTACCGTTCCTGATGCTGAACAGAAAATTGCACTTACTGCTTAGCAGCCATCCTGTTCTAATTGCAAAACGCTTAATAGTTATTAACTTTTGTTGATCCTGCTAGACAGATGGGAAGCAGAGACCATGTTACTTGCTCAGGGCTGCTACACAAAGTTCAGCTGTGTGCGTTTATTTGTTAAAACCTTTAAATGGTAGCTGTTGGGAGGGAGCACTAGGAATGGGGACTGTGGTGCAAAGGAAGGAGTTTTCTCCTCCTCCCCAGACCATGTTTCCTAAAAGAATTCCCCTTCCTATTGGATATGGAAGGGAAGCTCTCCTCTGGACCAACAGCAGATCTCCTTCTATGCTAAATATTGCAGGGTGGGGCTGATTTTTCGTCAGGACCACAGTATGGAAAGAAGAGTTAAATTCCACCTTCCTATGTGCTGCAGTCCTGATCGAGTCTTCCCTTTGCCTGCTTCCTAGCAGTCGCTATTTAAACGCCCCCCCCAAACAAAACTAAATATACATGTCTAAACTACATGTTTGAAATGTACTTTTTTTTGGCCACCATAAATCTACAATGCAGGTGGTAGGTTCTCCATCTTATCTCTCTGGGATTTTTCTTGCCACACCAGGACAGTATGTTGTGTAGCTATACACAGCTCCTCTGTAGGGACGTGGGTGGCGCTGTGGTCTCATCCACTGAGCCTCTTAAGGGCTTGCCGATCAGAAGGTCGACAGTTCGAATCCCTGAGACGGGGTGAGCTCCCTTTGCTCTGTCCCAGCTCCTGCCAACCTAGCAGTTCGAAAGCAAGCAAGTGCAAGTAGAGAAATAGGTACCGCTGTGGCGGGAAGGTAAATGGCGTTTCCATGCACTCTGGTTTCCATCACAGTATTCTGTTGCGCCAGAAGCGGTTTAGTCATGCTGGCCACATGACCCGGAAAGCTGTCTGTGGACAAACGCCGGCTCCCTTGGTCTGAAAGCAAGATGAGTGCCCCCATAGTCGCCTATGACTGGACTTAACTGTCCAAGGATCCTTTACATTTACCTCTTTTCTACCTCTGTAGTGCTGAACAAGTTGGCCCAGACCTCACCCTTGAATACTGTCCAACTCATTTTCTCATTTTGAGGAAATGTGGCAAGTCTATATCTGACAAACAAGTGACTATTCTCACTCACCACTGACTCTTATAAGGGACCTAACCATAGTAATTTTGAGTTGTGTATGTAAAATATTACCAGTCGCCAGTTTTAAACCTCTGCCATCTGCAGCGTTCTTCTACTAGACTGCATGTAAGTGTGCAAAAACAGGTTTAACTGGGCAATTAAGGATGTGGCAAATGTTTCCTGTGGAACACTTTAATTACAAGTAAAACCTTGAATATTTTAATGCCGAAAGATCATGTTCATTAAGTTCTTTTGTTTTTACTGCCATTTATTCCAACGTCCACATGGTAAATGTGTTCCATGTGGGAACCTAAGATTTTCAGAATGAATTGCTCTGCTTAAGGTACTATACAAACCGGCTTTGATGGTTCTTGCTTCCAGTCAAGACCAAGTGAAACAACTGGGTTGTCTCTACCTCTTTCTTGGCAAACACATCAGGAAAGCAGTGCTCCCATTCCCCACAAGCATGTCCAGAAAGGGCTAGACAGTCATTAGACAGAAAGGATGGTTTATTATGACAAAACAATGCCTACACTTCCTCTGCCTCTGCCCAAACAGTTGGTAAAGGTAAAGGGACCCCTGACCATTAGGTCGTCACGGAAGACTGGGGTTGCGGCTCTCATCTTGCTTTACTGGCTGAGGGAGCCTGCGTACAGCTTCCGGGCCATGTGGCCAGCATGACTAAGCCGCTTCTGGCGAACCAGAGCAGCGCACGGAAACGCCGTTTACCTTCCTGCCAGAGTGGTACCTATTTATATACTTGCACTTTCCCGCCCCCTCCATTTTGGCGCCCTAGGCAACCGCCTAGTTTGCCTCAATGGTAACGTCGGGCCTGACCACCGACCTTCTGATCGGCAAGCCCTAGGCTCTGTGGTTTAACCCACAGCGCCACCAACATCCCTTAAACAGTTGGTATGATCTGTTATATAGTCCTAAAATCTTGGAACACTGCTACCTGCATTGAGTGGCCTATATTTGAATCACTGAGTAAACTTATTTTTCACCTTTCCTCCATGGAGATCAAGCTGAACATTGACAATGGGAAACCTGTGTCTCCTCAGATGCTGTTCAAACTACAACCCCCACTACCATGTATCATTGGCTATGCTGACTGTGGCTGAAGGGAGTTTAGATTATATGCCTCCATTTTGGGGGTGTTGTCTCTGCTACCAGAGCTCAACCCAAACAATTTATGTTCAATAGTACCTTATAGATGTTTTAACTTTGATACTGCAGATGTAAAAGCACTTTGTCCAGATGTAAAACTATTTGTCATAATACAGCAGGGCATATATTTTTCAGCCTCCTTCTGTTTCACTTCCAAAACCCTAAAATGGCCAAAACGTAAAGCACTTAAAGAGTAGAGCACTGGCAAGCTTTATTACTACATATAAATTTACCAAATTCCAAGCCAGATTTAAAAAAAAAAAAATTTAAAAAAAAATCTCAATACAAATGTGATTATGACGATAATGAAAATTTTTAACTGAGGTGAGAAGAATTTTAAGAGTCAAGCTGCCCGTTGTAGTTTTCCTGTTTCTGGGAGAAGGAATATGTCATGTGCATAATGCTATTTGTCTGCTGGTGTTTGAGCTAAAGTTGGAAAATCAGGGAGTGGTTAAGAAAAAGGGGAGCAGTGTGGCATTCTTCCTGGTGCTTAGGCTCTGAAGCAAACAAACAGGAGCCTCCTGTTCAAACAAAGCAAGTAAACAGGCAGTGAAATAGCCAAGATCTGGCACTTACTTTTTATAGATGCTTTGCATCTCTTAAGTGTCCTACTCTGGAGAGATCAAGGGATGTTTACTGCAGCAGTTACAATGGGGAAGGAGGTGTCATGATTTGATTTTTTTTTTAGGGGAGGGTGGAGAGGGCATGGTCCTGATCTATAAAGCAGCAGCGAAATCCTTTTTATGAACACCTGAGGGCAGTTTACCTGCATTGCCTGTTCACATGCTGAGATGCTGCATATTTAAAGCTTATAAGAAGATGTGTGGGTGATTTTGTTACTGTGATCACATCCTGAGAGTTGCTCCAAGGGAGAGGGTGGGGTGAGCTTGGTTATAGCTGGTGGGTGGCTCTGTGTTCTACTATTTTTGCATAACTAAAAGTTTTATTTAGGCTACTTCTGCATAACTAAAAGTTTACTTGTGCAGGTGGGCAAGATCTGGCTGGGGGCTTCGTTTTTTTCTTTCTACCTGCTGCCATTCCCAGAGGTGTTTACTAGTAGTAAGACAATGGACTTTTAATGTGCAAAAAAAGAGGACCTGTTGACTGCTAATCAACTATCACCTTTAGATGCTAATACTCATTTTGCATTTCTCTACCAAGACTCTATATACCAATGGCTGGGTGTATGTAAGGTTCCTTGTGTCCAATTTGACACAGCTTTGTGACATTGACTTTTCACATTCTTCTATATATAGTCCTGAAGGGTGTGTTCCGATTTCTTCATGAAGAAAGCCTCTTGGAACTTAGCATGAAGACTGTGGTGAATTCAGCACTATCTTTTGAAGTGCCTGTTTGATTGTGCCATTGTCCTAGCAGTTGAAGGCAACACTTCTCTTTACAATTATGAGGCCCCTGGTGGAGAGTAGGCTGATAAATACTGGTATCCTGGTGTGAAATTGACCCTTTGAACTGGGAAGAATGCTTCAGATAAGCGGCAAGTGATGTGATAAAAATGCCTAAACTTTTATTGTTTGGTGTGTTCAGCATTTAAAAGTTCAGTCTGGTTGCTAAATAAGTGTCTTTCTCTCACCTCTGCTGGGATGCAGATAACGCAATATACATCTTTCGGGATCTGCCACTTCCTTATGATCCTTGAAGTTTGTTCAGAGCAAGCAGGACAATGGAAATGCTTCTTGCCTCAATCCTAATCCTGTTTTGGTAGTGCAAGGTTAGTGCAAATCTCATTGAGAGTAGATAGGCTTCCTGGAGGAGGGTCCCTTTGTCCCAGGAGAGGGATGGGGGAGTCTTTGTTGTTGGATCTCACTCCCTGATCAGCCCTAACCAGGATGGTCAATGGTAGGAAATGGTGAGAGTTGTAGTCCAACAACATCTGGAGGGCCACAGGTCTGCAATCCCTCTCCTAAAGATGTGTTTTTCCTGTGCCAAACACTCCTCCTTATGTTGCCTCCCTCTGGACCTCTCATGGTGATGATTACAAGGTTTGTTCATATGGGGAGAGGTGGTCTTTTGAGGTTTTGCAGTCCTGAACTGTTTTATAAGGAGTCCTGAGCTGTATCCTAAGGAGGAGGAATCTCAGGTGTGTGTCTGTGGAGGACCTGCAAGGAGCTGGAAATGAAGTGAAGAACACAGTCTTGGCGCAGGAGAGGTTTTGTGTCATTAGAGTGGGCACAACAGGGAGATTTTGGAGGAGGAAGGATTTGGGACCAGGGAGCCCAAAGAAGTCGATTACATTATGGTGGGGGACTAAATGGAACATATTGGTTGGAGTTTCCCAAGCAATTATTGGCTGCAGACCTCTTGTAATTCCACCACACCCCATCGGGTTTCTATTGGAACAGAAGCCTCAGTTTCTTGGCCAAGTATCATAGCTTGGTGTGTAGAGCACATGCTTTTCATTTGTAATGCCCCAGATTCAATTCCTAACATATTTACAGTTAAATCAGTTAGTTGTTGTTGTTCAGTCGTTCAGTCGTGTCCGACTCTTCGTGACCCCATGGACCAGAGCACGCCAGGCACGCCTATCCTTCACTGTCTCTCGCAGTTTGGCCAAACTCATGTTAGTAGCTTCGAGAACACTGTCCAACCATCTCATCCTCTGCCGCCCCCTAATCAGTTAGTAGGTGATGGGTAAAGACCTGCCTGAGGCTCTGGGGAGCCACTGTCAATCAAGAGTGGACAACACTGGGCTTAGAATTAGGACAACTGGTATAAGGCAGGGGCTCTGTACTGGTGAGAGCTTCTATGTCTGTTGCTTCAGGTTATTTTCTTTATCTTTTCCAGTCACCCTTTCAAGATTAAGCTTAGAGGAGGAGATGAACCCTAAGCTATGCATGCCAATTTATCCAGGAGTGTCCTGCCTTTGAGACGGCTGTCACTGCATATGACAGAACTCCTTTCCCCCCTCATCTTAACGCATTCCAGTGTAGCCTTGGGAAATGTTCCCTGAGCTAATAATTTGAATCTTGTTTCAACTTACTCAAAAGGGCGTTGTTCTGATAGAGGATAATTGGGAGGACTTAAGAAATATATAAAATTTCAGATTAGGGGCTGGGTGCCTTTGGAATGACTAGCTTTGAGGAAATTGAAAAACATGTTACTTTAAAAAAAAATTGGAAGTGGCTCAATGAGAATGATGCATTAATTTAATTATACTGAACTATAAGTATATAATATGGGGAGAAATATGGTCTGTGCCTGGAAGCAGTTTAGTAGAATTAAACTACTGTATCAGCACTCATTTATTCTTATTTTTTTGGAAAGAGCGTCAGTTTTTGAAAACAGCAAACTGCTTCTGTGCATGGAAGCAGGGGGACCTATCCCACTCCCAATATAGAATAGGGAAATGTGTGAGAAGTCAGAATGTGCTTGTTGAATCTAGGGATCAATTCTAGGGATCGGTCATGACTACTGCATCGCTTTTGTACAGGTAAGAAAAATGTTTCTCAGATTTTGAAATGGTTGTGGATGAGAACATAGAAAGTTGTCTTATACTGAGTCTAACCTTTGGTCCTTATAGCTCCATCAGCTATATATTTTACAAAGAGTAAGTGCAGTGTTCCTGTCTGCTCATATCAAAGGAATACTGAGATACCTTTAGCATTTATTTGGAAGTTAA
Source organism: Darevskia mixta (assembly GCA_034641385.1). NCBI lineage: Eukaryota > Metazoa > Chordata > Lepidosauria > Squamata > Lacertidae > Darevskia > Darevskia mixta. The sequence goes on from JAWWNH010000105.1 coordinate 6,658,668, forward strand.
TATTGTTAAAACCACATAACAGTGTGCTCAGGATCATAGCCATCCTTATACAGATACTAAAAAAACTAGGGTTTCAATCCAAATATTGTTTTGAAAGATTAAGGAAAACGAATGATTAATGTTTTTTGACTGGTGCACAACTAGCAATAGCGTCACTGCAACCTACACAACAGTGGATTAAAGGTCTCACTGTAGGAGGTAACAGAAACTGACATCCAAGAATAGGCCATCTGACCTTGAGTAACACTGAATATAGTCTGTCTGGTTTGGAGAAGAAACTAAGATAACAGAATTTCAACCAGGCTTTGATGCTTCTGTGCTAGTAATATTGTGCACCAAACAACAACTTCCTTGTTAATCTCTGCCGCTTTTTCATCCAAGAAGTTGCTAGTCACTTTTGGAGTGGGAGGGAGAGCAGATAGTGGTGTAGGAGCTGCTACAATTGCCCACCTGCATCCTTCTTATCATGTGGAGTCTTATTCATTGACGCCCATGTGAACCTGGTCTCCCCAGATCCAGACTAACTTAGTCTGATTGAGAAAATTAAAACATGGCTAACCTGTCACATTGATTTTAATGGAACTTGTGTTCTGACTCATTGAACTTGGGGCTTACTTTTGCGTAGAGTTGTATTGCACTGTTAGTCTGCATCAAACCTGTTGTTTATTCAGCATAAATATGAGGTGAAGTGCTAATGCAAGAAAATAAGTTTCTGGAGTTGTACCCAGAGTTCTTCCTGCTCATGACTACTTTAGGTCCATTAATTACATTTAGTCTACTTGAAGTACAACTTGGTTGGCTACCACCTTCGATCCAGCTCTCACATCTGATCAAGTAAGCATGGAGGAAGCTCCCTTGCTGATTAGTGAGGGAAAAGAAGATTGAACTAACTAGGAAGAGTGTTATAGACTTGTGAGTAACTCATGATAGAATAAATGTCAGGTTGTCGGCACAATTGTGTATTTCTTAGAATTTGGCTCTGGATAGATGGCAGTTCTCTGTACACCAGCGTGGTGTAGTGGTTAAGAATGGTGGACTCATAATCTGGTGAACTGGGTTCGCTTCCCCGCTCCTCCACATGCAGCTGCTGGGTGACCTTGGGCTAGTCACACTTCTCTGAAGTCTCTCAGCCTCACTCACCTCTCAGAGCGTTTGTTGTGGGGGAGGAAGGGAAAGGAGATTGTGAGCTGCTTTTGAGACTCTTTAAGGGGAGTGAAAGGCAGGATATCAAGTCCAAACTCTTCTTCTTCTTCAAAATTGTGTTTTGCTTGCCTTGAATTTTGGAAAAACCCAATTGGCTCAAAGCCCATGCTTCACTTAGCAGGGCATGGTTGCATTGCAGCTCCCTTACACACATGTATGGGTGTGGTTAGGGCCTGGATGGGAGACTTCTTAGGAACACCCATGTATGCTGCCTCAAGCTCCATGATAGAAGGAAGGCAGAATATAAATGCACTTAATCCTGTAGCCTTCAGTTCAGACTCTTTTTGAACTACAGCAGTAAAACACGTCTCCGCAACAGACAGCATGAATGTTTTGGAAATAAAGGTTTGAGTTCAGACTTTTTCCTGCAGTTCCCGACAAATGACCTCCTCCTGTTATGGAAACTTCAAGGAAAAACCCCCCTAGGAAAGATGTGAGTGAATAACTATTCTTTACTCATAACAGGATCCAGACAGCTATGTAAGCTAAATTGACAAGCAGAAAGTTGGCCATGCCCCTGTTAAGGTGGAACTCAAGTTTAGCGTTCAGATTTTTTTGTTGGTAGACTCTTTCTTGGATTTCTTCACAACCTTATGCAACTATGTGATATATGTGAAACTCACCTTAAACATAATATAGTTACTTAGCTACTGGCAATCATGTATGAAAAAGTTCAAGGAAAAGTATTTTGTGTGTGATGCATTTTGGAAATTTCTGCTCAGCATGGGGCCAAGATGGCTTATAACTGTTATCTCAGTATAACTAACACCCCTTATCTATTCTCTCTGCAATACAATATATTGTTTTATTTGGGCCGGATAACACCAGAATTTAAATTCATTATCCTGTCTTAACCTTACCTAGTGGTTCAGTCCAATAAGTTTTCTTTTTTTTTAATGAGCTGGGATAGCTCAGTCAGTAAAGCTCGGGGCCATGGGTTGAAGCCCCACATTGAGCAAAAGATACCTGGATTGCTTGGGGTTGGACCAGATGACCGCCGGGTTCCCTCCCCACTCTACAATTCTGTGATTCTATGCGTGTCTCGGTTTGATCTGAGTTTGATAGTAGGGAGTGAGTGTTGTTACCGTAGCACTCAACCAGCCATAAACAGACCTGCAGTTTCAGTGGGTCCTGCCCTAGGGGGCCCAAAACCCAGCACCATCAGCTGTTCCATTGTGGGAAGGGCACTTCCTGCTTCCTCTCCTATAATAATCACTTTAACAGCAGCTGAGAGTCCAAAGGGAATTTGGCAACCAGTTGAAAGTGTTGCTAGCGCTCTTCCAGCCACTTCCCACACACCCACCTGCCAATCTAGTGTGTGTGTGTTTTGCTGTGAAAAGAGTAGGGAGAAGTGAGTGGGCAGCAACAAGGTATTTGAAGTAGCACCAGCAAAGCTTCAAGGTGAGACTAGTGAAAAGCAGCAAGAGGCAAGTGGCAGTGCATCATCAACAAGAAGTGGCCACAAGAGGCTTCCATTGATCAGTTGCGCAGAGCATGTTTTCTGAATGGAATTTATTCTTCACCTTGAAGGGTTGTAGTTCCATGGGGAGAACACATGTTCGCTTTGCATGGAAACAGTCCCTGGCATCTCCAGGTAGGGCTGAGAGAGACTCGTCCGTTGTTGTAGACAGCATTGTGCTAGATGGGCCAGAAAATGGCAGCTTCCTATGTTAAACTAACCTGATTAAGAAACAGACTGTAGGTATTTCAGCTAAGTCCTATGAATAGCACGTATGTGAGTGCTCTGGCATAATATCTCTGTATGTTCAAAGTTTGCATTTAGAACTGCCTCGTTACCAAATACGTGAGTTAAGATTTCAAACAGGCAGAGTATAAATATAATACCTAGTCAGAGATTGGTAGTAGATGGGTCGGTCCGTCTCTGAAAAGAGCAGAATGTACTGAGCCATTTTAAAAAGAAACTTAAATGGCAGTAATTTTAATCATCTTGATGTCTGGGTTCAATCTTTTTCCATGTAGAAAAAATTCCATAGACCACTATTTATAACAGACCATTGTTTTTATTTATCTCCCTGTTAAGTTCATTCAATGGATGCACACAGTTTCAGGGAATGGGAAGTTTCAGTATCCCTGCCCAGTGCCTCCCCTCTCCTTGTTTAATAAGAGTTGCTCGTATTCCTTGACACTGAGCACAGGGCACAAAGACCCTTTTCTCCCCTTTTATGCTCAGCTTTTAGTGAGGTGGTTTTTGTTTTCTTAAACCACAGTTTCCCATGACATCTGAAACGGGAAACTGTGTCTTAAGGGCTCCCGGCAAACCAGCTTATGAATTTGGATTAAATTCAAAGAACAAGGTCACAAGTCAATATTTTGTCAAGATCTGGAAATACAGTGTACACACACACACACCCTTGCAATGCACTGAGTTAAAGGGAATTATTAAATTAATTACCAGGAAGTATATTACTGCTAAGCGATTACATGTGATGATGGAAACTACAATTCTGTATGTTGCAGATGTGGACCAGATGTAGGAACTGTCTTTGTTTAATAATGTGTCCTAGAGCAAACTGTTGGGAGGAGAAGAATAAATGGGTTTATAGGGCCACAGCTAAAGTTGTATCGTCTCCTGTTTGTGTACACAGAAAAAGTTGCTGTAAAAAGAATGGGAAATATATATCCTGTGGCCATTTTAGCTGGTGTTTGCTGAATATTGGAAGGCAAATAAAATCCCCCAAGAAGAAGAAATAATTTGTCTTTCCCTTTATTGTAAAAGGGTAGAAGTGTGAAGATGGAAAATAAATTATATTTGAGAAATATTTGTTCAAAGTGACTATTCAGGTTTCATTTCCGCAAGTATTTACATACTGTATTAACATTTATAATGTTTATGGTGCTTTCTGGTTATCTTTTACAGTTTTCAGCTTGTTAATTCGGTTTACTCTTCACTGGACCTACAACCCATGTAATACATTACCATCTTCCAACTTTATTTCCTGCTCCTAATTTTGAGAAATTTGTGCCAGAAAAATTTGGTAGTTTACTACAGTACTTTGCTTCAGGTCAGAATCGATACAAAAAGCAGTGTGGAAAAACAAGCCTAAAGAAAAGTTAGTAGTTACTTTATGTGGATTACTAGAACTGAATGAGAATTTGGGCCAGAACTTTTGATTTTTGCTGTCTAGTGTTCTGTACTCCCTGCATATGCAAATTTGTTTCACAGCACTTTGGAATGCCAACCCAAAACATCTTTTCCAACAACTTCACCATCTTTTTCAGAAGAACATTTTAAACTTAGCAGCAGCATGTGACATGTCCCACAATCAAAGCGTTTCCATTGTCATTGAAAACAAGTTTTAAAACAAAACAGCAATGCTAAAACTTCTCTACAAGTGTAGCTATTTCACCCCAGGGTGTCCAGTCATCCCTTAGGAAGTGATCTGCAATACACAATTTGCATCTGGATAATGTGTATGTGATGTTTAAACTGGTCATCAGTGATGTAGGCTGATTGCTATCAAGAGAGAGATCCTCTAGCCTGAAGGTATATGTCTAATAGTGGAGTGATTAGTCTAGATAAGGATGTTTATACAATGTTTATTCCAAGTCTCTGCCATGTACTGAGAGCCAAGAGACTGTCCTCATGACCTGGATGTGCTTCAGCAGCCAGAACCACAAGTAACATTAATACTACTATGACAACTACTAGTAGTAGTAGCAGCAGCAGCAGCTGCAGTGGTACTACTAGTAGTCAATATTGTTGTTATTTTGTACCCCGCCCATCTGACTGGGTTACCCCAGCCACTCTGGGTGGATTCCAACATACCGTGTTTCTCCTAAAATAAGACACCGTCTTATAATCTTTTTATCCCCCAAAAAACACAGTATGGCTTATTTTTGGGGGATGTCTTATTTTTATTAAGTGTGGCACAGCAATCTACATTTATTCAATTATTTATTCAACAACTTGCATCAACCATGCATAAATACGGTATTGCCGGTACTTTTGCACCAAGCAAAAGCACCCTGGTGGTGAAAGCAATTGCATGCAATTACTGTTACCGTACAGCTTGCATCAACCATGCATAAATACCGGTATTACTTTTGCACCAAGCAAAAGCACCCTGTGCATTCTGATTTATTACCGGTACCATTGATATCCACCTTTTTCTTAAAGGAATCCAGGGCCAGCTGTACCATTACGGTAGGCAGAGTGAGGCAGCAAATTGGCCCTTAATTTTACCGTAGCAGAGGATTTTTAAAAACCAAAAAAAAAAAGAAAAAACCCCCCAAAAAGAAAGAAACCCCCCCCCAAAAGGGGAAAAAAGCAGAGGATTATCGGCCAGCTCGGTACCTTAGACTGCTGCTGCTGCTGGCTCCCGGCCACTGAGGGCTTCGTGCGGCGCGCTGCTGCAGCCTCCCGATGGATCGGGGACCCACAAGGCACGCGCTGCGGCTCTGGCTGGGTCCCGGCCACTCGGGGCTTCGCGCAGCGCGCTGCTGCAGCCTCCCGATGGATCGGGGACCCACAAGGCACGCGCTGCGGCTCTGACTGGGTCCCGGCCACTCGGGGCTTCGCGCAGCGCGCTGCTGCAGCCTCCCGGTGGATCGGGGATCCTCGCACTGCGGCTGGGTCCCAGCCGCTCGGCTTCACACAGTGGCGCTGCTGCTCCTGGCTGTGTCCCGCTGGATTGGGGCCCCACGTGCGCGCTGCTGAGTGTTTAGGAGGGGCTGCAGCAGCATCCGCTTCCGGGTGCCAATTTCCTCTTCCTTGCTGCCCTCCGGAGATGCACACGCACCAGGTGCCTGGTACGTCTTATTTTCGGGGTATGCCTGATATTTTTTGACCCCTTGAAAATCCTGCTATGCCTTATATTTTAGGCATGTCTTATATTATGAGAAACACGGTATATAAAAACACAATGCATGTACGGTATGTATAAACTCTCATTCCATTGTCATTTTAAAATTAAGAATGCAAAGAAATATGAACGAGGAATTCTTCCCCTCAGCGGCAAAGATGCTAGCTGTTCCTTCATAGTGCTGCACAAAATAGAGAGGAATGGTGTCCCATTAAACCATTAGTTGAGACATGATTAAATCATCCTTCTAATGAAAGATGTAAGATAGAAAGAGAATCGTGGTCAGCAGCAAGCCATCAATTTAATGTATTAAAGCACCATCAATGTACATGGCACTTAACAGAGTAAGGGAAGTAAAACAGCAGCAGCAGCAACAACAACAACCCAAAAACACACAAAACAGGAGGAGCTTTCAATCTAAAGGAGAGAAAGATGATATACCGGTAGTAGAAGTGTTGTCACAAGGCTACGTGTTTCTCCATTACTCAGATATGGGCATTTTATTACTTTAGTCAGGAGTGGTCAGCTCAACACCGTTACATTCGTACCTTGTCAAACAGAATCTGTTCCGGAAGTCCGTTTGACTTCCAAAATGTTTGGAAACCAAAGCGCAGCTTCTGATTGGCTGCAGGAACCTCTTGCAGCCAATTAAAAGCCGTGGAAGCAGTGTCGGACGTTCAGCTTCCAAAAATAGTTCACAAACAGGAACATCCACTTCCGGGGTGCCGGCGTTCAGGAGCCAAAACCTTCGAGAACTAAGCTGTTCGAAAACCAAGGTACGACTGTATTATCTTTCTCTAAAGAGGCATGGACGTCACTATTGATGTTTCAAGGGAACTTAATGTGTAGCAATACTTCTTGGACCAAAGCCGTACCGATGAGCCATATTTTGTCATGTTTTCTGGGTGAGAAAATGCTTTTCCAGTTGGAGCTGCTCATGTTTCTTTCCAACACTCTTTAAGAACAACAGAAAAACTTGGAAGTCCCTTTTAAGAGTTCTAGTGCACAATTCTCCTCCTGTCATCTAGAACTTTGCCTCTACGTTTTGCCACAATTCCTCATGTAGATGATATCTACATGAGGAACCTCTGGAATAGAGGCATCTCTGTCTGGCCCTTGGGGACTCTTCCCAGGCTGCACTCTGCACTCCAAACCCTCGACTGCTTTTGCCCATCTAGATGGTGCCCCTGAACTGTGGCAATTCCTTTTTGCTTACCTGGGTGGAGGACGGACACATTTTCTAAGCAGAAACCCTCTGACATTTGCATGGGTGGAATGTAGATTAATGTGCAAAGTAAGAGTAACATCTGCTTCTCCAACTGTGCTTTGCGTTTGTCTCCTGGGATGCTAGACCCAGAAGCGAACCCACAAGGAAGAAATGTTCCCTGCCTGATCGACATGCTTCCCCCCCCCTCCCAGGTTCTTGAGCTCAATTAGCAGACTACTCTTTTTGCCACAAATGTGGGAGAGCTCTTCCATCAGCAACTTGTTCCAAATAATTCAAACAAGACTAGTGTGGGCTGCAATATGGTGTATTTGCTACTGTGCCACAAACTCCTGTATAGCCGCCTACTTTACTTGGAACCTGGCAATAAGAGCAACAAACAGGACATTATTGGGGTTGGGTTCTGCCCCAGTGTTATCACACTGGATTCACAATTGCTAAGAGAGACCTTGAGGTGGGGATTCTGCGTAGAAATGGGCTTCATATAGATCAGATTTTATAAATAGGTGTAATATCTTATAGCATAAGTAGCAATTAATTTTGTAGGAAGGGAGTGCTTGCCAAGTTGCATGGAATTTGGCTTAATGTCGCTTGTAACAACAACAGTCTTTCTATGTGCTCTTAAATCTGTTCTCCCTGACAAATGTCATCTACCAGTAGTTTACTTCATGATACTCCTCTTGGATAATTTATGAGGCAAACAGTTTTATCTTTATTGATGAAGGCTTCAAGGATGGGAGGGGGGAATGGGTGAAGCTGGTTAAATCAGAATTCATTCTGCTGAGCTGCCAAGTCTGGGACAGCTAAACTTCCCCACTGAAATAAGCCTGGGCCTTGATGGACCTTGCGATGCACAACCTTTTCCTTTTAAGAATGGAGAAAAACAAAACAAACCCAAAAAGAATGGATTCACCCTTGGCAATAACAATGCATTTGAGACATGATTAACTCCTCTTAGCATCCTGTGGATAAATTTGCCTCATTCAAATTTTGAATCTTGTAGGAAGTTTCTGCAGACCTCTTCATCCCACCCAAAATAGCAGGGTGTAAAATTGTAGTGCCATTGCGCATGGAATAGATTTAAGCAGCTCCCGGTTCCTTGTACATATTAGCCATTTTTTAATACCGGTATACCTCAAACAAAACATTCCCTTCTGCCTCCCTGCTGTCACTTTTAAAATTAATGACTGGAAGCAAGAAAATGGTGTCCTGCCTGGGATCAGTCACCTGAATGAATCATATGCAAAGACCAGCCCTGAGTCTATCTTTGTTTCCTTCCACTGTCTTTCCATTGTAACAATTTCCTTTTTTTTTTTTTTTTGCAATAAAAAAAGGTTTATTGATAAATCATTGTTACATATACATTTCATTCTTCTTATATACATATTGTATACTTATAGCATGTTAATTGTTGCACATCATATTAATTGTTATATAAATCTTATACCATATTTTTCTTATAACCATCTGGTTGTTTATCGATATGTAAACAAAATATTTTAATGTTCTACACATAAAAAACATATTTTAATTGCTTTACCTTTAAGTATATCGTAATAAATTATAAATAATTTTATAATTATTATCTTGTCTTACTTCATTTATCTTCTCGTTCACCATTAATTACTCTTACATATTCAAACTCCATTACAGTCCTTACCACTGTTAACATTGACCACCAAAAACCTTCCTATTTTAAAATACACCAAGTGTTCCCTCCCTCCCTCCTCCCTCCCCCCTCTTCCCTCCCTCCCCATGCGACCTCCTGTCCTTCCCCAATGCATACTCCGATCTTACCTTTAAGTGTATTACAACACAGTCACAATGCTTCTTGTCCCTTTTTATCACACTACAATATCTATTGACATCTTTTTATTTTTTTTAATGTCAATTTAATATTTCCTGTTCATCTTAAGTTGTTAACTTGCTGAAAAATCTATTTGACCCTTACTATATTTTTTAACGTACTCTGCATATCTTACCCATTTCATTTGGAGATTTTGTTTAGTTTCTCCTCTTAAATCATTAGTTAATTGGGCCATTTCTACCATTTCTTGCAGCTTGCATTGCCATTCTACCCTAGTTGGCGATTCGGACTCTTTCCATCTCTTAGCTATTAATATTCGCGCTGCTGCAGTAGCATACAAAAAAACCTCTCTCAATTTGCTGGGTATTTCTTTATCAAATATATTTAATAATAGTAATTCTGGTTTCTTTGGAAATGTTATCCCCAGCATTTTTTTAATTTCCTCCTATATCTCTGCCCAAAATTTTTTGATTTTTTGACAGCTCCACAACATATGCATCAGATCTCCTTCACTCCCTCCACATTTCCAACAGAGGCATATAGCTCCTTTATTCATCTTGGCTAGTCTGGCAGGGGTAAAGTACCATCTATGTTGTACCTTCATCATATTTTCAATTATATTATATGAAGTTGTGAATTTCATGGTCTTTTTCCAGAGGTGTTCCCATTGAGCCATCATAATGGGCTTTCCTATGTCTTGTGCCCACCTTACCATAGATACCTTAACCTCCTCCTCTACCACTTCCCAGTACAACAAAAGACGGTATGCTCTTGATATTACTTTATATTTACTTTTTATCACCTCTGTCTCCAGCTTTGATGGGTTTTTGGCAAAACCTACTTTTTTGTCTGACATAAATGTTCCGTGCAATTGGTGATAATCCAACCAACCCCCCAGTTGTTCTTTTATCTCCTCATACTTTCTCAATTTGATTTCTCCTTCTTCTTCAATTAATAAATCATTATAAGTTAACCAATTACTTTTCGTATTTTTCCTCCTAACTGCCTTCGCCTCTACGGGGGAGATCCATCGCGGGGTCTTCTGCTCTAATAGCTTTTTATATTTTTCCCAGGTATTAAAGAGGGCTTTTCTTATTATGTGATTGGTGAAATTTTTATGGACCGCATACTTCCCATAGTACAAATATGCGTGCCATCCATATCGAAGGTCAAATCCTTCAAGATCTAGCAATTCATTATCTGAAAGTAAGCACCACTCCCTTAGCCACACTATACTCGTGGCCTCGTAATATGTTTTTAGATCAGGGAGGCCAAATCCTCCCCTTTCTCTCGTGTCTATAAGAACTTTATATTTTACTCTTGGTCGCTTACCTTCCCAGATAAATTTGGATATTTCTTTTCTCCAATCATCAATAATTGTTGTTTTCCCTAATATAGGAATCGTCTGAAACAAAAAGAGTAACTTAGGCAATACAATTTCCAGGGGGATAGCTGTGCAGTTGCTTTGAGTTACAATTAGCTTGGTGTTCTTTGTTACAAAAAACAAAAATAAAACCCTTCACATTTAATTAACATAGACTTCCCCCGCACCCAGATAATGCTTCATGTGTGGATTTAGATCAGGCATAGGCAAACTCTGCCCTCCAAGTGTTTTGAGACTACAGTTCCCATCATCCCTGACCACTGGTCCTATTAGCTAGGGATGATGGGAGTTGTAGTCCCAAAACATCTGGAGGGCCGAGTTTGCCTATGCCTGGTTTAGATGAATTGTTTTAAATAACCATACATTCTTGTTTAAGGTACATAAACTCCTTCCTTGAGAGGAATAAAAAAACAAATCACCTGTATATAAAACATAGCCACATAATGTAAATGTGTGTGGTCAGTCTCATTTGGGATTAGTTAGCAGCTGTGTTTGTCTTCTGGATAATGCTGCAATATGTTTTGTGTACTACATACTCTTGATAATGCATTCTTACGGGAATATGAAGTTGAGAAATCACTTCATATTCCCTGTAAGAAATTTGGTGTCCCCAAAGAGGGTTGTGTTTTTTTAATAGTACTGGTATGTATCAAAGACTGTGTATCCACAAACTTCCTGAATACCAAACATGAACAGCTTTTACAAGATGTTTGGGATTCTTTTAAGTTTCAATATATATTGTTTTTAAATGCTTTTTAAAAAATCCTGGACAAATCTCTTGCATCTTGGACTGAAAAGTTGCAGCTACAGATGAAATGGATGGTTGGAAAAAGTATTCACCTTCAGGTGTTAACACTTGGGGGGGGTAATAATTCCTTCTATGTAAGTAAGTTGTAGATCTCAGGGAGTAATACGGCTAAATAGTTGCCATCATGCAGGTATTGGGAGTGATTAATCATCACAGAGATATGCCTGCAAGTTCTGTTATCTTCTCCTCTGGCAGGATCTGTTTGTCTCATTCTCCCCCAAGTGATAATTTGTTTGCTGTGCACAATTTTAAGTTGCGTGTAACACAGGGTATCATTTAAAGAACAATGCAAATTACAGTGGTACCTCAGGTTAAGTACGCTTCAGGTGAAGTACGCTTCAGGTTCAGAACTCCGCTAAGAACAGAAATCTTGCTCTGGCGGCACAGCGGCAGCAGGAGGTCCCATTAGTTAAAGTGGTGCTTCAGGTTAAGTATGCTTCAGGTTAAGAACAGACCTCCGGAACGAATTAAGTACTTAACCCGAGGTACCACTGTACTGTAACTGAATTCAATAAAATGTTTCGGTTTCTGACCAACAAACAGAAACAGAGGCTAAACAGAAAAATAAATAAATTGGATCTTATTTGAGTAGAGTTTAGGGTGGATAAATCTGCATGTGTACTGTATTTAATTTATTATTTTAAAAATAACCTGCACTGAAAACCATTTAAACATGTACATTTGAACATATATTATCTCACAAGAGCGTCAATTAAAAATCACTGTTATGAAGTTTGGGACCTGAAAATTGTTGCACTGTGTAGAGAAGTACAAAATAAGGCGAACAGCTATGTTCCAGTGCACAAATTATTGTGGATCCACTTCTATACTGGAATTGGTAACGATTGAATGTCTAAGGCATACCTAGTTGAGTTATGCTGCAGGGTTCCTAGAGTGAATGGCAGGCTAGTTGTTGAAGGCTGTTGAAGCCTGAAAAATCATATCTAAAATGAGAGCTGGAAAAAAGGTTCCACTTTAAAATGTACAAAGAAGGAGCAGCCGTGTCATTAGTTCATCCCATTCTGAAAGTTCATCAAGTTGATTCAGTGCTGGCTGTTGGCCAAGCATGTCTGAATTATAAAATACTGTTGTCTGACCAGGGCCAAGTCTTGCTAGCTGTTGCACTTACAAACTTAACCTTCAGCTATCTGTGCTCAAATACCGACATTCTTCGCCGGTGTCCCTGTTACTTGGCACTGGAAACCCAATTCTACTTCTGAGCTGTTAAGCTTTACTAAACTCTTCACTGCTAAGTGTGCAATGTTACACTGAAGCTTACAATGAGGTCTGTTGTTCGGCTGAATGGAAATGTTTGTTTAGACAGCTTTTGCACCCAAGTTCTTAGATAACACATGTTTAAACTCCAGTATTGTAGGTAGTTCAGTCATTTCACAATCAGTAGTTTATAGGTTCAGATGTTGCAGAGGCTTGTTCAGCAGTAATACAAATTAATCACTGGCGACATTTGGAAGGCCACAGTTTCCTCACCCCGATATAAACCTTTGACAACTTGCTGCAGCAGACTAATATGCCTGCTTTTTCAGGAACTATAACCTTCCCATCTCCCTTACCTTGTTGACTTTACAGATGCCCTACACTACATTTATTCATACCCATTGTAGGCACTGAAGTATAGATTGAAATCCTATACAGTACACACTTAAGTCACATTGAACTTCACAAGAAGAAGAGTTTGGATTTGATATCCCGCTTTATCACTACCTGAAGGAGTCTCAAAGCGGCTAACATTCTCCTTTCCCTTCCTCCCCCACAACAAACGCTCTGTGAGGTGAGTGGGGCTGAGAGACTTCAAAGAAGTGTGACAAGCCCAAGGTCACCCAGCAGCTGCATGTGGAGGAGCGGGGATGCGAACCCGGTTCACCAGATTACGAGACTACCGCTCTTAACCACTACACCACACTGACTAGTTCAGTGTTTCTGAGTAGACATGCAAAAGACTGTGCTATTAAGTATCTTAATGCAGCAAACGCCAGTGTAATGTTTAAGGCAGCAATTCAGACTGGGGCAGAGGGAGCATAGCATGGCAGATTCACCACTAGATCAGGCAGAAGGTGGTAGCATAGTGTTTGCACCTATTTTGCTATGGCAGCTTTGGACTGGCACAGCACAGGGGCCCAAACTGAGTCAGTTTACAGAACCTGGACCATCGCTGGCCCTGTTGCCACCCGTGTCCCACTTTGAGACATTCTGCTGGCTGCTTCAGAATGCAGGTTCCAAAGGGGCCTCCCACCACTGAATCCTACTCTTTGCCAGCAGCACTGATCAAGGAATAGGACTGCTCCCGAGTTAAATACAAGTAAGCTGTCTACAAGTAAGCAAGCACCAGAGTTCTATCTGCAGCCCAGCTAAACCAGGCTATTTGGCTATACTAGAGTTTAGTTCTACCAAAATTAATGGGACAAAAACAGGGCTAAAATGAAATACCTGGGTTCCTGGAGTCGTGCAGTAAGCTGCTTATGCCACCTGCCCACAAACTGAGGATTTTGTAACTTCACAAATTGGTTGTGAGGCTAATACTTGGGCTTTGAAAGAGAATTACTTAATCGCTTTTGACTATAATTGTTAAAGGGATCAAAGGTTCATAGAGACCTGAAAAAAGCAGTGAGGCATGCTCCTATATTTCTACCCCAAGGTGTATAATTATTAGGCGGTATAGTTTTAACACGCAAATCCAGACTTTTAATGGGATGTGCAGATACATTTTGAATTAGGAGAGATCTTGAACCTTGGTGTAAGACCCATGGCCAATGCACAGAGAGATGAGAAGCGGACAAACATGAAGTTCCAAGCCATTGTTGCTTTTTGTAGTCTGGTGGGGAGCAATGCTTTTCCTTCCAGAAGTACCTAACCTTACTTGGCTTACATGGTAGGGAATGCTTAGGCGATTCATATGGAAATGCTTCCCTTCTCAGAATAGCCATATGCTTGTTAATTTCTGACCCAGTAGCATCCTCTTGCTGACTTCCTTGTTGTGTGATGATGAAGGGAGTGCCTGGGAAGAAAAGGGAAATTGATGAGGCCTCCCATCTTTTTGGTTTTACGCACCCATGTGTTTCAGGACTGACTTGGCTGCTCCTCTCCCCGGCTTTTATGGCCACTTGTAGTTCATACTGGGTCACCAGTGATTGATTGGTAGCGTTGACTGGCGCTTAAGGAATTAGAAACCGCACAGGGGTCAGCTCAGATATGTAGCCAGGAGGGCTTTTAGGCACAATGGAGGGTGGAGTTAGGGTGACATAGACTGAAAACTTAACATGAACACCATAAAAAAAAAAAACCATTTTCTCCAGCACGTCCCCACCCTCAGGATGTGAGCTGCCTCCTGTGTCTGAAAATATCCTGCCTCGGACTCAGTTGCCTGAAATATGAGAGGAAATTGAGAGGAAATGCAACGCACCCGTCTCCCTCTCAGGCAGGGCAATTGATCTTCCAAGTGGGCAAAGACTGACAGCAGAAAGTGAAGGAATTTCCTTAGCTTCTTCACCAGTGAAAGAGCTGAACTTGGCGTTAAAGGTTGCCGTTTCCCGCCCCATTCAACTGCGTGTCCTGCTCTCAGTAAAACCCCCTCGAGTAATGATTTTGTGTTTGTGTGTGGAGGCGACTGACTGAAGACGCTCCTCCGGCGGGATTTGTCAGGCCCCTTGAGAGGATTGCGCGGCGAGCTCGGCGGCGAAGGGGGTGGGTGGCTGTGAGTGCGGGGGGGGGGACGTCGGGGAGGAGCGAAGCCCGCCGCGGACTCCGGTCTCGCGAAGAAATGGGCAGGAGCGGCGGGGGCGCACAGGGAGCCGGAGAGGAAGGGGGCTGACTGGAAGCGCTGCCGAAGGGGGACAGCAGGGAGGCTTCTTCCTCCGGGAAGTTTTTTCCGTGTGGAGGCGGCCGCTTCCGATGCAGTGGAGAGACGAGCCACCAAACCCCCTCCTCCCCGCGGTAGGTATGCCTGCCTGCGCGCCGAGTGCGTTGACTGCGGTGCTTCGTGAGGGGGTGCCATGGCCACCCGTTTTAGAGCGATGGTAGTAGCTTCGAGGGGGGCGGGAATCGGGGTCTGAGGAAGAGGCTGCGGAATTTTGTGTTGAGGGGGGAGGTTTGAGAGCGGGGAGCCCGAAATAAACGCTCTCCCCTTCTTCTTTTTTATTATTATTACTGTTTATGCTTTTTCGGCTCCCCTGAGGCGTTGTGTGCGGGAGCGGGAGAAGCCCTCCGCCCCGCCGGGGCCGCAGCAGAGCAGCGCGCCCTGCCTGTGGCGTTTGCGGCGGTGCTTCTTCGGGCTCGCGGAGACTGCGCGCGCTTTTCATTGGCCGCGAGGAGTCCCGCGCTGCAGTCCTTGGCGAGCCCAGGGGAGCGAAGGAGGAGCGCGCGCGGGGAGAGCGAGCGAGCGAGAAGTGAAGGGGAGGCAAAGCAGTTGACGTAGGAAGGGCAGCCTCCTGCCTCACCGAAAAAGGGGGCGAGCTTCCCTATCCTGAGGGAAGCTACTTCGGGTTTTGGAGTGCATTTCCCTTCTTCCGCGCCCCGCACAAGTTCGCCATTCATAAGCTCCAGCTTTATAAGTAAAGCTATCCATCCATGTCATTGGGGGGAGGTATTGTCTGGGTCCTAAACAGAGATCAGTGCTTTTTTTTGGGGGGGGGAGGTTTGCTCTTTTGTAATGAAGATGCATTTTTCCGGGGGGGGGGGCTTCTGCTTCCGCGCCCCCTCCTTTTTTTTAACAAGAGGCTTACCGTTTTCCTTAATCAACATTTAAAAGTTCAGCGCTTTCCATTGTGGCAGAAAGTTGGGACAGAAATGTCACACAGAAGTAATTTACTTCTTAGGCACCTTTTCTCTTTGCCTGCACCTCTGAGGAAGAAAGGCACCCTGGCATTTCTGCCCCAGAGCCCTGAGCAATTTTGTTGTGCCAATCACTCTCCTCTTGCTCCTGTAGACATGCCACAGATGAGGACCTTTAATTCATCAGACCTGACTGCTGGAAATGACTACCTTTTTTTTTTAAGGCAGGCAGCTTTGACCAAAATGTAGCAAAGATCTTCCAAGTTTAAAGCCGAAATCTTCAAGCCATTAATTTTTTTTAAAAAAAGAAGAAGTCATTCATAAGTAAGGTTTGGTAGAGGGAGTCTTGAACACTTCAGAGAGACTAATCCTGACTGAAGTAGTTTGTACAGACTGCATCCTGTGGACTTTTGGGAGTAAGGCCCCCACTGGGTCTTCTTAGTAGACACAAATAAGATTCCCCTTTAAAGTGAAGTTAAAGCATTCTCTCCCCACTCCAAATAAAGCCCCACATGTTGACTTTTATTTTTATTTTTTTTAAGATAATCAGGGCTAATTTATATGCAAATCTACTGCTTACTTTACTACTTCCTTGAACAGTTTTCTTTGTAAATGATTTCCCTCCCAAAACTTAAGAGTGGTAAGTTTTAACAAAGAAGTATGGTGTTCAAGAGCCAACAGGTGATGGGAGTGAAACCTGAGTATATATTTACACTGGAGTAAAATCTGGCCGCTGTTTCCTATGGTGGCTGTTTAAAGAGAAATGTAAAGCATGTATCAATAGGGATATTTTAAAAGGTTAGGAAAAACTACTTATTTGGGATATTGCTTTCCTACCCTAAATTGTTTTGTTGAGCTTAATTTCCATTGAGAAATTTTGTGTGTTTCCATCCTGATTAATATGTCAGTGCTTTTCCTCTGCAAGATAGAGCCAAGTTAAGCATTTCTAAAATCTCATTTCTTTCCAGTGGGAGCCTACTCTCATTTTCCTGGGAGTAAATCCCATTGACCTTAATGGGACTTACTTCTGAGTAGACACATGTATAGAATTATGCCATTGAATCTATTCCAGTGGCACTTTGGATAATGCCTATAGAGATTTAGAGGGACAAATCTGTGTTTTGTGATATCTGAAGATAAAGAGAAACTAAAGCATTCTGAAATCTTTTAATCAACATTAAACATTGTTTTGTTTCTCAAGTGTTACTAAAGTGTAAATGATTTCAATATAGAATTTTATAAGTCTGGTTCCCTATCACCCCGTCCTCTTGCACATGAACTATATGTTATGTTAATATCCAGCTTTGGTAATATTGCCACTCCTTACTCTCTTAATATCATGCACATTAGAACAGCAACAAAGACACCTGCTTTTTAACCTCAAGTTCTGACCCTTTGGGTTATAGTTGCAGTGTACTGTGAGCTAGGGGTGTGATATGCATCTTGAATTCCCCATAGCCTTGTTAACAAGCAGTTTAACAAAAAGTTGTTAAACAATTTGCCCTGCAGGACAGAGTTAAACAGCAGGGGGCAGGGAAGGATGTTTGTGTAACTGGCCTTATGAATTGTGACCTCTTACGATCTGGTCAGAGGTGACCACAGAGCATACATACTCTGGGAGCTGGAAATCTTAACATAAGGGCTAGTTTCACACATGGCTTCAACTGTTGCCCAGAGAACAAGGATACATCTATCTTTTAGAAACTGGGTGTCTCTGGTAGCTTTTATGCAAAGAGTCCTGTCTTTAGAACAGTTTTTTAAATTAAATGACAATAGGTGAAATTTACACTGGTGTATATCTAACCGTCATAATCAAATTACCCTTTAATCCAATTACATGGTTAATAATTGCTCATTCACCAGTACAAGGATTCTCTTTGTAAGCTTTAGTAGTTAGTCAGCATTTATACAGAGGTGGCACTTAAGGTCATTCATGTTCTGCAGAACAGAGCAGGAAGATGTCACATAGTGTTTTCTTCTGTTCTTCATCACAACAGTAGATGTGGGTGTTTAACACAATCTACAGTGGTATCATGAGCTGAGAACTTACTTCAATCATAAAAACTTTCAGCCTGTTCTTCACTCATATATTAAATACAGGTGGGTTTTTTTTTTAATGGATATAGTTAGTTCTAAAACTAGATTTAAAATTAACTTATAAGTACCAAGCATTGTTGCTGCTTAAGCAGAAACAGTACCTGGAATGTGTGCAAAGTCCCCCCCCCTTTTAAAAAAAACACATTTTAATAAAGCAACTTTATACGCTAGCCTTCTGTTCCTCCAGTGCAGAGGAAGATACTCTTACGACTATATTTATTTTGTTAATTTATTTTTCTCCCACCCTTTTATATGTATATACTCAGGGCACCATAACAATCATATAAATAGATAAATACAATAATGTCTATCAAAACAAAAGGCAACAACAGTTAAAGCAAACATAATAGTAAAATCTGAGGGTTGCAATGCAGCCTAAAATTAACTTAACCATCATTTATAACAGGGTAGGAGCCTGGGGTCCTCCGAAATACTGCTGGACTGCAGCTCCTATTATTCCATGGTGGCTGGAACTGATGGAAATTGAAGTCAGAAAACACCTGGATGGCCTTTATGTTCTCCACCCTGTTTATAAAAGTTAAGAGAAATGGAGAGATCCTGATGCTGGGAACCCTATATATGATGGTGGCTTCCAGGCAAGCTAAGCTGCCTTGGAAGAGCATTCTAAAGGTTAGGGTGACACAGCTGAGAAGGCCCTTTGCTCAGTTCCCGGTTTCCTCACTGCAGAACGTGGGGGTACCCAAAGGAGGGCTTCCAAATATGGAAATTGTGAATGGGCTGCTTCATGTGGCACTTTGTTTTAGTGGCTTAAAAGCATGCTTTTACTTTTTTAAAATATTCTTCTATTTAATGTTGCTTATTGAACAAGATGGGTGAAGGAGGCTGAGCAAGTTCTCTGTCTTTTACATTGGGACTGTCTAACCTAGCGGAATGGCAATGCTGGCCAAAATATGTGTTGTGTCCAGAGAGGCAGCAAGGTAATGAAGGGAAGATTAACTTAATTAGTCTTATTTAGTGTTCCGCCAAAACCTGTCCTCTAATTTTCTTTCCCTGCAAAGAGAGGCTTCTTCTCTCTCTTTTTTCTCTCTGCCTCATTTGCAAACTGCTCGATAAATAATTTTTAAATGTATAATTTTGGTTGGTATTGAGCAGGCTTCCTCAACCTTGGCCCTCCAGATGTTTTGAGACTACAATTCCCACCACCCCTGACCACTGGTCCTGCTAGCTAGGGATCATGGGAGTTGTAGGCCAAAAACATCTGGAGGGCTGAGTTTGCCCATGCCTGCAGCTTACTTAATCTTTGTGAGGTTTCATTTCGTATGGCTTTTCTTTCTACTGACCATTTCGTCAATGCTCTGCAGTTCCCTGCATCTGCCCATTAGTTTCCTGATCTAAAAAAATGTCACGTTGGAGGAGAGATACCTTATGATATCTTCCTCTGGGATTAAGAGTGGGAACCTGTGGAGATTGGCTACCAAGTTCCTAAATTTCTGTGCATTTGCCAAGTTTCTCTTTAGTATTGTTTTACCCCCCTTTAAAAAACTTTAGGCAGTGATTCCTTGAAAAGTTTTAAAAATTATTTACAGGAAAAACAACAACAAATCAGCAGCTGTCAAGAGCATGTTAGGCAGCCTCCCAAGATTCCTGTGCTAACAGGGAAGCCCAGCTGTGGGTTTGGGGGGAAAGCAGGGGCGTACCCAGGATCAAAACTAGGGGGGGCAAGCCATGGTCATTCAGGTTTGCTTTGAACGGACGTTGATCATTTTTGCTTCTAGGGGGGGCAGCTGCCTTCTAGGGGGGGCAGCTGCCCCCTCTGTCCCCCCCAGGTACGCCCATGGGGGGAAAGTGCAGACCCCTGGGAAGGCTATATAATGGAAATACTAGAGAGATAATATGTAGAGTGAAGCAGTGCTTTCCCCCCTTTTAAAAATGTTTAGGGGTACTCTCATTTTGACTCAAGAAAATCACCATTTTATAGTTCAAATTGGGGGAAATAAACACAGTAAATGGACAAAAATACAAAAATTCACAATGTTTAGGGGTATGCTTACTCCTGTGACCCCCCCAGGAAAAAAAGCACTGGAGTGAAGGAATGGGCAGTCACCAAAAACAGTGGCAACCTTGATAGTAAGGTAATGCCTTGCACTTTGTGCATAATAATTTTTCTCTCCTTAGAAAATTATAAAATCCAGGCTCCCCCACCCCCACCCCTCATTAATTGATAGAGAATGGTTGAAAACTGTGCAGGAGAAATTTTCAGCACAGTACAGTTAAGCTTCCTAGGGAAGAAAAAACAACAACATAGAATTATTAAAGTGCTGTTTTTGAAATTGTGGATTGGGTCAAAAAAACTGAGCAGCAGGGAAGTAAGGTTTGGATCGTTAAGTGCTGTAATTGGTAAGCTCTGTATAGTACTGAAGCTAATGCAGTCTTTGGATGCTTAAATAGAAACACAGTGTCTAGATTGCAAGTGTCTAGACTGCAAAAAAAAAAAAAGTCATAGTTCTGTTCTATTATGCGCTTACTGGTCAGGCTTCATGTGGGGTGGCCAGTT
This sequence comes from Darevskia mixta, assembly GCA_034641385.1. Taxonomy (NCBI): domain Eukaryota; kingdom Metazoa; phylum Chordata; class Lepidosauria; order Squamata; family Lacertidae; genus Darevskia; species Darevskia mixta. The sequence goes on from JAWWNH010000105.1 coordinate 6,679,315, forward strand.
CTGGCTACTGTATTTTAAGGAGGAAACTGGCAAAACCTGGGTCTCTGGAAACGCAAGTCCCAGGAGGAATGGCTGAAAGAGATAAGCATGCTTGGAAAAGACTAATGGGAGACATAACTGTTTCCTGATAACTGAAGGGCTGTCTTGCAGAAGATGTAGCAGTCTTTTTCTCTACTTTCAGAGGACAGTGTTGGCGCTAATGGGTAGAAACCAAATTTTGGTTAAACATAGGAAGCTTTCCCCAATCACTAAGAGCCTCAATAGTTGAACAAGGCCGCCTCTTGAGCTGGTGGTCTAGTTCTTCATTGGTGGCTTTTAACCAAAGGCTGTATTGTAGAGTTACTGTGGAGCATGGAGTTGACCTCCAAAGTTATTTCCAGTGCTTGTAACTGTCTTTGAGTTCTTTTGCTTCAGTTTACTCTTAGAAAACTCCTGGGCAAAATATAAAAGGTGCTCATCTATGGATAATCTATATGATTGCAAGTGCATCCTTGGGATCCAAATGAATGCCTGTATATTTCATGATAGTTTGAACCATCAGTGTGCTTCATATTCTAGGAATGGCAAAGCTGATCTTCAGTATATAAATTAAAGTATTAATTAGCACTTTCTTTTTTTGAGACTGCATTCCTAACACACTTTCCTTGGAGTAAGTCCAATTGAACTCAGCCTGGTTTACTTCTGTAAATTTTTGTTTTAGAACTGATTAATATTTTCCATGTGCTTAAACTCTGTAATGAAACTTGACACTGTGCCACACTGAGTTTAAAAATGGGGTTTTGATCAGCTCAGTAAAATGGATATTAGTCTTACCAGCTTCAAAAACAGTTTCATGAAGGTAGTGTGGCCTAAATGTCACCAGCAAATTATGGTATTTTTGCTATCAGCAATGTACTGAATAAAATTAAACTTACTGTGAAGATTTGTTGCATATAATATTGATCTCTTTTCATTTAGCATTTTGCATTCAAGGGAAAGAGACAGATCTGAATGCTCAAGAGACCGTAGTATTACTTGTTGTTACATCTTACATTTTTGTAAATGACACCATGAGATAAGAGTTAGCAAAATCTGTTCTACTAACATGAAACTGAAGGAGATAAACTGTTCAAATGTAAGATAGTCCCTCTACCACACACAGCTATCGGATTGCATAGGAAGGACAGGAAGTTCATTCAAGACAACAAAAGGAAAAGGAGGGGCAGAGGTGAGAGAACAATAGGGGGTATATTTGTAGCACACACATGGACCAAATTTAATCTTGGCAAACCTATTGAGTTTGACTTATTTTCACTGTCCAAAATGTGCAGTTCACCGCCTAGAAAAGCATGCACTGATTGGTTTACCAGGGTTAAAACAAATTTTTGTACTTTAAACCACATTGAGTTGCTCCTTGTAATAATTCCAACAGTTGTCTCCCTGTGCTATAGATTTAACTTGCAGAAGTTATCTGATGGGAGGGGATGCTCTCTGCTGCCTGCCTGTGCCCTGTTTTAGGAGTTCTCCCAACCCCAACCAAGCCAATTTTGGAAGGGGCAAGGGGAAGTCTTTTTGTGCTAGTGGAAGTCATTGTGTGGGCTTCTGCTAGTGGGACTAACTAGTTTAATACAGCCCTGTGTTTCTCAAATTAGCTTGGGGTCCAGTATATTGACACATATTTCAGGGTCTAACTCAGCATAATTATTAAAGAATTGCGGTCTGTAACTTTTTTGTAAGTAGCTATCACTACCACCATAGAACCCCAAAGCAAATATTTCCTTGAGGAAGTTCATTCTAGTGGTTTAAATAGTGACACTTCCTTCCAATAGTGTGTTTGCGTTTCTAATTAAAAGCTAAAAGTTGTGTCTCATCTAGTTTGAGATCTTTTGTTAAAGCCCAGTACATTTTACAAGTTGAAATCATGCAGCCAGAAGTAAGCAGTTCAGCAAAGCATATTTATCATTATGCCACTGAGCATGAGATGCTGCTAACAAGCATCTAAAATGTCCCAGAGTATATGTAAGAATTGCCTTGGGATCATTTATGATGACCCGACCACATCATACATTTCTCCTTGACATTCCCCCCCCCCATTTGCTAATTCTGTAACTTTATTTATATTCCAGGTATATATATTATAGAAGTATTTTCTCCATTATACTGCTGCTCAGTCTGTAGAGTTGTTGTGGGTTTCGGCTTTAAGTTTTTAGAAACTTAGAATCGCTTTAGAAGCGATTAAAAACCCTCAACTGTTTATTTGAAAAACAGGGTTGTTTGTTTTAACCGCCTTGGGCTGTTATCACGTAATATATATGCACACCAGCGAGTTTGACATTTCTTTGTTTTGAAAACAGCAACCAAGATTTTTTGTTGTAACATTTGACTTCCCAACTTGTTTTCAGAGCTCTTAATTGATGAACTGCAACTGAGTATCCTGACACTTCCCCACTGACCAGTGTGTGTTTTAGAGATGGAGCCAAAGGGGGGCAACCTGACATTTGGCTTCCAGCGAAGCTCAACATCTGATGACGACTCTGGTTGTGCCCTAGAAGAATATGCATGGGTTCCTCCAGGTCTCAGACCTGAACAGGTAAGAGCAGAAACTACTCATTTTCAAGCTTACAAAAAGAGGCCAGTTCTTTTATTTGTCAATTTGATTTAAAACATTTTCTACAGCAAGTTATTTGTCGGACCTTAATTTCTTTGACCCTTAAGTGTCCTTTTATGCTGACATGCATAGTCAGTGGTCCAAAAGCAAAAGGTTAACCCAATTTCCCCTCACTTAGGCAGCGCTATTCTCATGATTTTTCTGCAGGAAATGATAATCAAACTTTGAACTCCTTAACCTTAACTGTGTAGATGAAGCAAAAGACCTTATTTTATGCTGGGGATTTGTCAGTAGTTTTGTTAATCGTAACTTAAAAACAATACTACCCATAGAGCAAAATAAACTTTATGCAAAATATTTTATGCTGGGGATAAATATTTTATGCTGGGGATAAATATTTTATGCTGGGGATTTGTCAGTAGTTTTGTTAATCGTAACTTAAAAACAATACTACACATAGAGCAAAATAAACTTTATGCAAAATATTTTTTGCTGGGGATAAATATTTTATGCTGGGGATTTGTCAGTAGTTTTGTTAATCTTAACTTAAAAACAATGCTACCCATAGAGCAAAATAAACTTTATGCAAAATATTTTATGCTGGGGATAAATATTTTATGCTGGGGATTTGTCAGTAGTTTTGTTAATCTTAACTTAAAAACAATACTACCCATAGAGCAAAATAAACTTTTGGTGGAATAATTTTATTTTTTGAGACTTACACTGAAAAAAAGGACAAATTCTTAGTGGATTTCTGCTTTTATCAGATGGGAAATGGAGTTTCTTCCAACCTTCTCCAAAGATAAAAAATCAACAGTTTCTAGAAAAGTTCACATGGAAAGAATTAATTTACAAAACAATGTTTGTTTCTTTATTTAACCTGTAAGATTAAAGCCTGTCGATTATAACTGTTATTTTTTTTTCTGGATATCTTCACACGTTGGGTGATAAAATGCAGAAAGAAAATGTGGAATTTTAACAGACTTGCTGACAATCCTTGAAGGATGTGGAAATTAGATGTGCATAATTTATGGCACCCCTAATTGTCACTGCAAATAGCATTCCAAAACAGCAATTCAACAGCTGGGTGCTGGCTATCTGAGGCAATCCAGTTTCACAGTTGGCTCACCTGCTCTTCTTAGCAAGAGGAATGCAAACTTTGCCAGACATCTAAAGTAGAAAATCCTAGTGTCCTTTGTTAAAAAACAACAACAAAACCCTAAGATAACAGCAGTAGATAAGAGGGATTGCATGGGTCATTATGGATATTTCTGGTCTCTGTTCAGGTACAGCTCTACTTTGCTTGTTTGTCTGAGGAGAAGATCCCTTACGTTAACAGTCCTGGAGAGAAACACCGAATCAAGCAGCTTCTGTATCAGCTGCCACCCCACGATAATGAGGTAGATATGGTCAAGCATTTCTTGCCCTGCAGAGGGACCAATTTGCTGAATGTGCAACAAGCCTGTGATTTTCCAAATTACGGCACTGTGTTATAGGGAACTATTATATCTGGCCACCGTTCTCCATTCCCTGGCAAGCTCCTGAATGGATTACTGTGGTACGTCGTGCGTGGGTCTGCCTTTGAAGACAGTATATAGATGTTTCAGTTGGTACAGAATATAGCTGTCATCATTTTGACTGCAGAGTTTATTTCGGTAGTATCTTATTTTGTGTTAAGGGTTCCACTTCTTGTTCACTTCCGAGGCCAACTCAGGGCACTGATACTTTGAATGACTTGAGACATAGCTACCTGAAGTGCCTTCCTCCAGCTCCCACATCCTACATTTCTGCTTCTTCCTCTGTTAGGGGTGTAGGTGACACTTGAATTTATGGGAGGACTGCCTTGCACCGGTATTGCTATCTTTTCGGCACCAGGCTATTAAATAAAACACCCTAGGCTTTTGAAATGCATTTGGCATTTTGCAACCTTGCTGGCTGTTAGTATGTGCTGGTTGCTTTACTGTGTGGCTTCTGATATTTTAACTTTGTCAAAAGCCCTTCACCAGATAATGTTTTATAGATTTAGTAAATAAAAGTGTGTTGCAAGAGATCACGAGATTCCCCTCTACAGAGGAATCTACCTTCTGTGTATTTGCATGATTACCTGCTCTGGTGTGCCAGCGAACTACTCTGAGAGCAGGTAAATAGTGCTGCATCTCTGCATCTGTTGTGATTGTCATTCCTGGTGCAAAGATGCAGAGACACAGCAGAATGACCAACTCACAGTTGGGAAGGCCAACTCACACAGAAACACAGGAGGTGAGGTTATCTGAGGCAAGTAGCTCTCTTATACACTGAATGCAAATGTCTTTGGATGTAAGTAACCAAACTACTCAGCTTTTTCCTTTGAAAAGTACTTGCTTAATGATATCTAATCGTTATGTTGGTACAGTGGGTATAGGTGCCGGATGCAGTAGAGGTTTGGGCTGGGCAGGTTGGGTTTGTAGTATCTCATTAAAGGTTCTAGACAAGAAGCTACTGTCAAGGCTTGGGGCAAGTACTGTTTGCTAAGTCTCAGTGGTGTATCCATTGAGTGTATTGTGTTAACTGTGCTGATATAAGTAATGTTTCCCCAAACAGTCCTAAATTACAAAAGCCCGAGGCTCATACAATGTATATACCTAATCAGGTTTTAATCTATTCCATCCTTTTACTTCACTGTTATTAGTCTAAAAGGGGGGGGACCTGGAAGGAACTCTGCTTAAAGCATATTGTATTAACTTGTAAAACTAAATGCCCTTATACCATCTCCAAAAAGCAATGTCTGCACATAGGGTAGAACTGCACTCACATCTTGTGATGGTTGCCTCATGTCACTGTACCAGTTCCCATTACCAAAGACCTGAATCATTGAACAGGAGTGAAAACGTCAGAAGGAATCTGTTTTCAGTTCTCTTCCATTTTGATGGACATAGTCACTTCTGAGATAGATTTCTGAGTAAAGACAGACTGGTTTTTTATATATATATGAAAGTGCATTTCTTTTTATAACTAGCATAGATCTTAAAGTTGTTATCCTTTCCTTTTGCTGAAGGTGAGATACTGTCAGTCTCTAAGTGAAGAAGAGAAGAAGGAACTTCAAATATTTAGTTCACAACGAAAGAAGGAAGCTCTGGGACGAGGCACCGTTAAGTTGCTCTCAAGGGGAGTGATGCATGCACTTTGTGAGCAGGTAACGTTCTTATTACCCAAATTAAAAATAGTGTTGGACCTGTGTGAAGCTCAACTATGGATATTTAAACCTACATAAGAACCAGAAGTTAATGGACTAAAGCTTGAAAACTGCACAAATTTAATAAGGCTGCATAAAAGTTATGCGGTTCAGCTCTGTTAAAATGGAAAGAGCAAGTAAATACTGAACTAGAATAAACTGTTAATTATGTTAATTGGAAAAAAAGCAGGATGGAATTAGGCTATAGAGTATGGTGAAGATTCAACATTCATACAATGGAAAACTAATTTGAACTTGCCTGTTCATTTGTATTTTATTTTCAGTGTGGTACAAAGATCAGTGGAGGTGAAGTTGCAGTATTTGCCTCAAGAGCTGGCCCTGGAGTCTGCTGGCATCCATCCTGCTTTGTGTGTTTCACATGCAATGAACTACTTGTTGACTTAATCTATTTCTACCAAGATGGAAAAATTCATTGTGGAAGGCACCATGCTGAACTACTCAAGCCGCGTTGCTCGGCATGTGATGAGGTAATACCACATTCCCATAACACTTAAAAGTTGTAGGTCCAAATGAGAATTGTGCTCTTTGCTCAATTAAGCATCTATCTTCCTGAAGACAACTGAGAACTTGAGGGTAGTATTCTACTAACTTTTGCTCAGACTAAGACCCATTGAAATAAACACATTGAATACCACCCTGATATTCTCTTGACTTTTCACACATTAACTTCTCCAGTAAATTGAAGAAACGTTCCTTGCAAAAAAAAAATAATGTTAAATATAGTGGCTGCAACTGTGCTATCCACATCTTTGCCTAAACTATTTTTCCCCTCCTAGATTATTTTTGCTGATGAATGCACAGAAGCGGAAGGTCGCCACTGGCACATGAAACACTTTTGCTGCCTTGAGTGTGAAACCATCCTTGGAGGACAGAGATACATTATGAAGGACGGGCGCCCATTCTGTTGCGGCTGCTTTGAGTCCCTCTATGCAGAGTATTGTGAGACTTGTGGGGAACACATAGGTAAGTGTATGTTAACACAGGGGAAAAAATGGGTACACTACAAACTAAGCTAGAAGCTCAAGTTTCTAATCTGTAAGTGAAGAGGTCTCTGAAAATGAATGATAAAAGTGTTGCCTGTTTGGAGGGGGGACAGCTGGCATCTAGGGTTTTGTTTTTTGGGGGTGGGCAGGGCTTAATCTCCCAAGTTTGTGTCTGTTAATTTAAAAAATAAACATTTAGTAGCAAGCAGGAGACTTTAATCTCAGAATGATGACCTCAAAGTCACCATACTCTATGAAAGGCTTCAAGGGGAAGCCCCAGCATGTTTGCTGAACTAGTCTGCCGGCAATTTCAATTTGATTTAATTTGAAGTATGAGTTTCTTTTATTACTTCAGCTGTGTTAAATTAGCAAAGAACAGCTAGTTCTGAAACCTGGTATACCGCCAAGTGAAAACTTTTCATCCATCCACTGTTATGAAGTGGGTTCTGGTGCCACAAAAAGCTTTGTTGCAACAGATCTGTTAGTCTTCAGTGTGGCTCCGATTTTTTTCTTTTTTAATTGACACCAGCATGCTTCTAGCAGACATGCACACACACACAAAAAACTCCAACCCTTCAATTACTCCTTTTCTTAACAGGGGTTGACCACGCTCAGATGACTTACGATGGACAACATTGGCATGCCACAGAAACATGCTTTTCTTGCGCTCACTGCAAGGTTTCCTTACTTGGCTGCCCTTTCCTTCCCAAGCAAGGACAGATTTATTGCTCCAAGTCATGCAGTCTGGGAGAGGATGTTCATGCTTCGGACTCTTCCGACTCCGCTTTCCAGTCTGCCCGCTCGAGAGACTCCAGGAGAAGTGTTCGCATGGGGAAAAGCAGCCGGTCAGCAGATCAGTGCAGGCAGTCTCTCCTCTTGTCCCCAGCTCTGAACTACAAATTCCCTGGCCTTTCTAGCACTGCCGATGATACACTCTCACGGAAACTGGATGACTTAAGTCTTTCAAGGCAAGGAGTAGGCTTTGTTGATGAAGAGCTCTGGAAAGGAAGGCGGGAGGAAATGCCTGATGATCCAGAAGAATGGGCCGAGCATGAAGACTACATGACTCAGCTGCTCCTAAAGTTTGGCGACAAAGGCCTTTTTCAGCAGCCAGTGGAACCAGACGTTAGATCAAACGAGCAGTGGATTTGCGAGAGCATGGTGAAAGGCAGATCAGAGATGAAGAAAAACAGTCAGAGCCTAGCGAGCAAGAAATACCACTCAAATATGTACTGGGCACAGTCCCAAGATGGCCTAGGCGACTCTGCATATGGTAGCCACCCAGGCCCTGCCAGCAGCAGGAAAATCCAGGAGTTGGACATGGAACATGCAGCAACTAGATACAAACATGACCAAAAGCAATGGTATGACGATTCTCTGGAGCGATTGTCAAACCTGAAACAAGAGCAGTGTGTTCGGGATTCAATGGATTCCCTGGCTTTATCTAATATCACAGGTAAGAGGATCAAGAGAACGTAATATTGTGATTTGCACTTCCATTTAGACAGCACTAATGATGCCTAATCTATAGCTAGCATTCATCCCCACAGATTTGCTTCTTACTATTAGGCTGCAAGAGGTATGCTCTGTGCAAGGCTTTCTTTCTTTCTCTTGTGCTCGTGGTGCAGATACCAGCCCAGTCGAGGTGTGGGAACTTAAAATTATGGAAGAGGGACTTGATGAGATACGAGTCTTTGATACAGGTTTCTTCACTCTTCATTACTAGCCAGCTGAACACTGCATATAAGTTTCCGCTGCTGCTTTCCTCCTCCCTTTTGCCTTAGCTGAGCCTGACGAAGGGGAAACGGGGTAGGGGAGATGAAGTTCTACTAACTATAGGGCAGTGCTGTCCAAACTTTTTTCAAAGAGGGCCAGATTTGATGAAGTGAAGGGCCGTGAGGGCCAACCAAAGTTGTTAACATTTTTTTAGGATTGAAGGTATGTTTAGCCTGGAGAAGAGACGGTTAAGGGGTGATATGATAGCCATGTTCAAATATATAAAAGGATGTCATATAGAGGAGGGAGAAAGGTTGTTTTCTGCTGCTCCAGAGAAGCGGACACGGAGCAATGGATTCAAACTACAAGAAAGAAGATTCCACCTAAACATTAGGAAGAATTTCTTGACAGTAAGAGCTGTTCGACAATGGAATTTGCTGCCAAGGAGTGTGGTGGAGTCTCCTTCTTTGGAGGTCTTTAAGCAGAGGCTTGACAGCCACCTGTCAGGAATGCTTTGATGGTGTTTCCTGCTTGGCAGGGGGTTGGACTGGATGGCCCTTGTGGTCTCTTCCAACTCTATGATTCTGTGATTCTGATTCTGTGATTCTGTGAAGTTGTTGAGCTTTTATAAGGATTTTACCCCAGGAAATATACTGCCACAGAGGCCGGATTAAACCAACCGGTCTTATTTCGCTATCCTTCATAACCCACACTTGAGTAACTTAGCAAGAACCGAATGTATAAACATTTGCATCTGCACTGTGTGAAATAATGCTGGTGGATTAATTAAACCTACTTCATTATAATGTATTCCTCTTAGGTGCTTCAGCTGATGGAGAAGTCAAACCAAGACCTTCCTTGTATTCCTTACAAACCTACCCAGAGCTGGAAGTAGAGGATTGTGAGAAAATGAGCAACATGGGCACTCTGAACTCCTCAATGCTTCATAGGAGTACAGAGTCTTTAAAAAGTTTAAGTTCTGAATTATGCCAAGGCAAGACACTGCCAGAGGAAAAGCCAATGCATGTACCAGTACTGAGAAGATCCAAATCGCAGACTAGACCTCAGCAAGTCAAGTTTTCAGATGATGTCATTGACAATGGAAGTTACGAGAATCTCGAAATCCGCCAGCCTCCTATGAGTGAAAGGACTCGTAGGCGTGTTTATAAGATTGAAGACCCTGGGAAGAGACACCAGCATCGCCGCAGGAGGAGTAGGAAGTCTAGGTCCGATAATGCGCTTCACTTGGTTGCAGAAAGAAAATCTCCGCCAAAGGAAAGACTTAATTTTTATTCTCCTCAGGATTATGACAAGTTTGTTCAGAATAAAGGTCATGCCGTTCGAGCATACACTCCAAACCCATACAGCCAATATACTCATATTGCCTCTGACTACACAATGAGGAACCAGAGGGACCAGTTTCTTGGATTTTTTGGAGAGGAGGAAGACTCTTGGTGCTCATCTTCATCCTCCTCCTCCGATTCTGAAGAAGAAGGGTACTTCTTAGGACAGCCCATTCCACAGCCCCGACCAGTCAGATACCCCTACTATACAGATATGCTTTCCAGCCCGACTGCTGAACTCCCCAGTTCTCAGTTTGGACAGAGGGTAACCAAATCTAAAAAAAGAAAACCTCCCAAAGGCAAAAACTGTATAATTTCTTAATTTTGAACTGTTTCTTCACTGTTCTTCAAATGTTATGTACATAAATGGTTGTGTTCAAATGTTATGTACATAAACTTGTGTAACCTGTAACGGGGCAGTCTCTTGTCCATGTTCTCTATAAAGGCCTTGCAATCAATAATCAGTTGAATCAGGAGGGAGTGGTAGAAGAATAATTTGAAAGAGTTTATAATACAGTGGTACCTCTGGTTACGTACGTACTTCATTCTGGAGGTCAGTTCTTAACCTGAAGCACCACTTTAGCTAATGGGGGCCTCCCCCTGCCGCTGCCTGATTTCTGTTCTCATCCTGAAGCAAAGTTCTTAACCCGAGGTAATATTTCTGGGTTAGCAGAGTCTGTAACCTGAAGCATATGTAACCTGAGGTACCACTGTACTGTTCAGATGTGGTTTTAGAGGGCCTTACCAGCAAGAATGCCAGTCAGTATCTTAGGTTTAGACCTTGCCTGCTACTTCTGTTGCCTAGCTAAGACACAGTATCTCAATTATAGTGTGCAACCCTATTCATCCTATAGATATTACTGTAGCCCAACCATTTTGATGCCAAGCAAGAATGTTGTTTCTGTACAGGGCAAAAGGCATATCAGATTGACTATTCTATTTGCTTTGCATTGTATCTGAGTGACCCTCAGGTAAATTAATTTAAATATATGGTGTTCCTTGCCCTTAAAAATATGGTGTAAGCTACAGCCCCTACTTATGAAGTTAATTGCATTAAGTCAGTGAGTCTGCTTATATTAAACTTTTGTGAAAATAAATCTGAGAATCCTGTATATTTGAAACACTACCCCAAGTTCCAAATGTAGCACATAAGCAAAAATTAGAGCCATCTGATATTTATAATGTAGTATTTCATAGCTAAATCTGTATTTGTAACTTAACGGTGCAAATAATGTACATATTGTAAAGTTGAGATTTAACAGACTATTTTTATATCCCTGAATTGCAAGACATTTGTTTAAAATACCATGAGTTTTGTTTGAGGGTTTAACAGCAGTTTGAGTCAGGCAGGGGTTTGTTAAATGTTCATAAGTTTATAGTAGTGAAATGTTTTAATTTTTGACGGAAAAGCTCTGTTTTGCATGGTAGGAGCTATGTAAATACTGTTTAAGCTATGGTACGTAATATTAAAGGAATTATTTATGGGTTAAGACAACTAAGTGTAAAGCAACATTACAACAAAACACTTCATTTTCACTGTTTCCATATGGCAGGCTTGAATCTAATAACACGCTTTAAAACGAGCATCTGATTTGTGACCAGGTGAAATGCCCCATGTTGTATACAAGTAGTTACAGCTATACGGTAGTGTTAAAAGCTGCTTGATAGCTGGGCTATAGAGTCCCACTTTCTAGCAACCAAGCCACCCCACAGGCAGTAAACATGGCCCCTATGCTGTCAAAGGAAGACTGTGAGTGTGTGTGAGAGAGAATGGAGATGTTCTTCCTACGAAAGGCATTGACATCTTTCAGCTCATTGTCTAATACCCAAGGAGAGTCCGTGTCTTAGCAGCATATGCAATGTGTTATTTGCTGTTGATCCACCACAACCATGTCATAGTTCATAAGCATATGCTCAACCTGCCTATACTGATTTTGTGGACAACTACTATGTTGTCCGCTTTGGAGATAACTCAGGCAGATTTAATTGACTTGATTGATCCTAACGTGATGCCATCCACACTAAGTGTCACACTGGTGAATCCTTTGAGGTAGTTTACTTAATCCCATATTGCAGGTGAAAGCTATGAGCAAGGTAACACATGTTCACTCTCCCTTATCGGTGGAGGGGAGAAATGCACACACTAAGCATCATTGATACTTTTGGAAATCGTTAAGCCTTTTGTTAGTATACCACTTCTAGAGTGATTATGCTACCTCCAATTACCCCATTTTTATATATATATATAAAATCTGAACTATGTTTTTATGTACACAAATGAAAACACTGGAAGGGGAACAGCAAACCTTTTCTACCATTCCTTTTAGGATTAAATAATTTTTTAAAAAAAAATGCAAATTGTCAAAACTTATTCAGAAGTATTTTGTTTAATTTCAGTTTACAAAAGGCTACTTTTTAGTTTAGTTTTACAACATAACAAAAAACTACCCTAAACACATATGTAAATTTACTCCACCATTACTACTGTATATACGTAGCCAGCTTTAGTAATGGGGCATGCCACTTTGTTAAGCATGTTCTAATGTATACTGCATACATGGAATGTACATCTGCACTGAAATTCATAAATGAGCATAACAATACCTCAAACATGTTTTCGCCGCCTTCAGGAATTTACTTAAATGTTAATAATAATAAAATAGATTACTACGAAGGAAGAATTCTGCTGTCAAGTGTGCAGATGCTGATGGGAAATCAATTTTTAAATAGTTTCCAATTTACATAAGGACAAATCCAAGTTGATCTTATGGCTCTTCAAATTCATGCCTGACGGTGTCATATTCTGCAATGAAGTGCTTAAGTTCTTCAATACATCTCTCACCAATCTCGTGCAAATTCTGCCTCAAGGAAAACTGGATGGGTTTTTCTAACGCAGGGTCTTTTTCAATCAGCATTTTCACTACAGCACCAAAGGTTTCGCAATCCTGTCTGTACACCTAGAAATGATTTTTAAAAAAAATTAATACAGCAATATTAATGTATCCTCCACACTAACGAACAGTAGGCTAACTGGTACAACAGACTTTCTCCAGAAAAGTACAGAACTTTATATCTCAATTTCAAAAAACTGGCAGCTGTCATTCTGTGCCCTTTCCCCTAAGGTAGGAGTAATAGCTGGAGTTTCCCCAAAGATCTTCTCTCACAGTACAACTTGATGATAAAATTAAAGTATTTTCCCATTACATACAGAAAATCACAGCATCAGACTGATTTGTAATTTTCAAAGACCCGAGAAAATAAAAGCCTAACATCTAGCCTTGAAAAAACAAAACTAGGCGTCAGCATCAGACAGGCCACTTTGAGCCGCCACCTCTGGCTACTACCAGCAGCTTAACTTCTGAAGACAGAAAAGGGCTCCCAAAGAGTGTCATAGTTTGGTGCGATAATAATCTCCATCTAGCTACCTAGGGCCCAGCAAAAAAGGCAAATACTGATAATAAGTTGCACGGAGAAAGAGACCAGCAACCACTGAAGAGATCTGAACTGGTGAGATATGTCCTATAGCTGTTTCCAGTCTGCAACCCTGCAACTGTATTTTGAACTAACAAGTTTCCAAACTTGGAGAAGTCATGATGTACAACACATTGCAATAGCTCAATATGAAGGTTTCCAGATCATGCACAAACCTGTACCCAGGAGCAGCCAATTAAGTCCATGGCACAGAAGCTGCTTAGGCCTCTTGTGACAAGTTGTATCTCAGCACCCAGGCTGCAAACTTGACCCTTCAGAAGGAATGCAAATACATCTCCCTGGCCAGATAAACCCACAATCAAACTGGGTGGTCAGGATTTAGTTTGTTTATTGGCCTTCACCCTGTCTGATTCACTACTTGTCCATTTCCAGAAACACCACATCTCAACTATCCCACCTGCTTACTATTGAGGCATACAACAGAATTTGAATATGTAAAATGGGAATGCATGCAATCTGCATGTATTTAGTACAGCAGTTGAATTTATTTGACCTGGTTAAAAAAAATAAAGAACACAGTTCTGCAGAAACTCTGGGCTGAATGGAAGGTAATTTCAGATTAAGAACATGTTGCATTGACTTTCAAAACATCTATAAAGATTGATAGTACAAGTTACATAAATAGCTCTATGAAGTTTGCAGCTAATTAACTGTATTCCACACAAATAAAAGGTGCCTAGCCACAAAATGTTGCAATCCGCCCTGACACTCTGCCTAAAAACTCAAATGTTAGTCCCGGCTCTTTGCGCACAGTTTCCTCCCAGTACATGTAAAAAAGTGTTGAGACAATGGAGTACAAAGGTTTCTGTATGTAACTTGAGTGTTGGATTTGTCTGGGGAGAACTGATCATTTGCTGCAAGCTGAGAGATGTGGAAGACAGGGATTAGGAATCCAAACCAGCCTCAGCTTCATTTTCTCCTGACTTGCAATATTTTAACTCTGGCCTATATTTGCTCTGCCTGCTTCGAGCTACTCTCAGCTCAAGCTGAAATGTGGAGGTCTGAAACATGGAGGGCAAAAGCAATGAATAACTGCAGGGTGGTTGGTAAGCCAGAGGTGGCTTCTGGGATCCACAAAGATCCAATTAGATCTGGCTCTACAAGGCGAGTCATGGCTGTTTTTAAGTTTTGATTTCTCCATTGATTCTACTAAGACCCACCAACAGGAGCCTGGCGGAAAATACAAAACACTTTGAATTAAAGAATTCAGAGCCTGAACAGTGCAGTGTTCAGTGACAAGACAGCTTCACAGTTGTTACAGATATCATGCACTTGGGGTTGTCCAACACCACACCCAAGACCACCTCAGCCAGGGAAACAGGAAGGGTGGCACACCAATAGCAGCCCTAATCTCTCCCTCTGGCCCAATACTAGGCATAGGCCTTCTATCCCAGCCCAGAAGAGAGGGGTTTCCTGGCAAGACACAATCATACCTTTATGTACCATCTCTCCAGTCTAGCTTTGTGCTGCACCAAGTACCTGAGTAGGTCAAATCTACTCTGCCCAGGTCATCCACCTATGTTTTGGTAACACACCTTGCATGCTCAAAAGTGTTTTATGCTACCATGAACCAATCCTTGAGCCAACCATTTAAAATGTCAATTGAACCGCTTCCAGTGATTTCCAAAGATTTTAAAAAGGACAAACAGCTTTACTCAAAACATTTCAAAATACAACTAGGGAGTAATAAACTTTTGACTGCAGGAAGGACCCCACCCTTCAATGGTTTATTTTAAAAGTAGCAAACTGACCAACACTGTTTCCTAGTAAAAAATTGCTTCTCTGTGAAAACAGGAAGGGTGTCGTTTATCTACAAAAATTGTTTGCTTTGTATTGATTTGATAGTTAGAAATGCATTAATGATTCTGGTTTCAAGTTTATAGCTCCCTCGTAGGAAGAAAATTTAATTTGGACTTCATCTAAAGGAGAACAAAGGTTAAGTGAGGGTGGGGTTTATTGTGCTTGTGTGGAAACAAAAGCAGCCCATTTTTAGCAGACATGGAGAAATGCAATTTGCTGCTGAGAACATATATTCATTCTAGCACATATTTATGAGGCCTACCGCTACACGTATGCCATAGAGACTTACAATGATTAGCTTTTAATATACTCCGTATTTTTCCTTCCTCATTTCACGCACTCTTGACTCCACTTTAGGTGGCAAGCCACCTCAAATATCAGGTTAGAACCAAAAAGAGCAAAATACAAATGTAATGTTTGTGAAAGCTAGTCATTACTAATTTTCTGTAATGGACTGCATCATTTCCTTAATTCTGACGCATTTAAGGATTCAGAATAGGCACCTGCATATGCTGAACAGTCTGGACTGGACTGGGCAAGAACTGGGGTGGAAGAGTATCATCTTATTGTTCTAGAAGCGTAAATATCTGAGGTTTGCAGCTTCACTCCTATGATAAAGAACATCACACTGTACAGACACTGTGACAAGTTTCTGGTCTTTGTAGCTTTGGAATGGAAACAGTTTCCCACAAAATTAACAGAAGCAATAACATCCAGTCATTTACATTCTTAGCTAGCAAAACTATGGAGCAAAACTATGAAATATAATTTTGTCCAGCAAAAGCAAATGTGGTGCCAAAGAAAACCAGGAATATTGGAAAAGCTTAATTTATAAAGTGGAGTAGACTAGACCCAAAGTACATTGATTGAAAAATAACTTTGAATCAACCACGGATTTCTTTTTATTCTTTAATGTATTCTTTATATTCTTTAATGTGAATGGAAATATTTTAAATTCATTTTATCAATGAAACTACTGAAAGTGTTAAGTAATAGGAGTAGCCTTCAGACCCTATTGTGCAAGTATTCCCTATGAATGAAGCAGCACATTCTCAAGAATGATCATTTTCATTGCAGTCTAAAAAAAGATGAGTCTTCCAAGCAGCTGCCGCAGCAGCTTCATGGAAACAACGAACACTCTAGATCTAGATTGCTTTATTCTGTAGCTTACTTTAAGAGTATCTGCACCAAACCTACACTTAACTTTTAAACTCTCATTAGCTTGCTATGCTGCAAAAAGCCTGATCTGACGGCTGGCAATCGGCTTTATTTTAAAAGATAAAATACCAGCTGGCAGAAACCACAGAAGCACATCGCAGCACCTATGTTTGCCCCACTACAGCGACTCATTTAGTCATTTAAAATATATATATATTAACCCTGAGAAGAGATGCAGCCTTCATGCAAGTACTTTTGTTTTAAAGTACTTGCAGCCACCATGCAAGTCTCTTTAAAAAGGATTTTTTCTTCTTACGGATTTTCAGGATTCCATCCTAAATAAACTTAATAATGAAATAAACAATAATTACAAAGAATCAGAGAACAACTCCCAGAGGTGAGGTTTACCTGTTCAATCTCCTTGGTCTTTGCTGCAATTGCCTTGGAACGACTAACATGCGGGCTGTCTTCAAACAATTCATTATTGTCTGGTATGCTGGGGCCAGTTTCTTCATGGTGTTCTGCATATAACGGTTCTGAGGACGCAGCCTTTAAGAAAGGTACAGTAATTTTATGCAGTTAATGTACAATCTGTGTAAGGGCAGGAATGAGAGAATAAGGAAAACATGCAATTGACACAATGCAGCAAAAAGCCAACTGAATCTAGGGTGCAAACAGACAAAGAGTTATAGTCTTGTGCCTGCTATGGAGGACCACTCTCAGCATTTTGGAGATTTTCTCTCCTAGATAAATCTCAGAGAAACCAGTTTTTCAGATGAGGATGGATTTGTATTCTGGATCTGATGCAGTGGGAACTGAGAAACAGTGTTAGTTGAGAGGCTGCACGTGGAATATGACAGGAAAGTCTCTCTTTGAAATTCCTTTACTGCAGAAAAGGAACAAGAATTTCAAAGTGCGAAACTGCTGAATCAGAATTATCAAGCAGTCTGACTCACTATTCAGGCAATGGTTTCCAGACCCAAATTTGTACAACAGTGTAATTCCCAAAGGTAGTTATAGTATAAAGTTGGCAAATTAAGCCACTTAACTTAGATCCATTAATTTCAATGGGTCTATTCTGAGTAGAACTTACTTGAATACTGGTTACATGGCTCTGCTATCAGACAAGTTTGGAGTTTTGCTCAGTCACTAATTTGGACATACATGAAAATTTAAAGACAGCCAAATACTGCACAGTGGCAAATTATCATTTTTAACTTACTTCATAATCTGAAATTTCAGGTACGCTGCTTGTGTCTGTCTTCTCTGCTTTTTCAGCTGCCCACCTACTTGCAGCCTCTGCAAGCTCCTTTTCTGACAAGCGGTTACTTTTGTCCAGGGCCTGGTGAGAAAAAAGAAACCCCAGAGTGTGGCTGTTAATGTAACAAACCTGCTGTACCTGGAATTGGGTGTGGAGAGGGGCAGCAACATAGGACACCAGCTGCCCATAGTGCCACCAGCCTGCCCATAAAAAGCAAGTCTCGAGTGAGAGACTAGGGTGATGTCCGCTGTTTCTAGGGACCTTCCTCCTTGTGAGACTTTTACGGGTGAGCAGAGCATTTGTTTGGATCCTGGGTGAGAGCCCAGAAGGTGAGAGGGTGTGTCAGAAGGAAGATCAATATATGTAATAATAATACACCAACATCAAATGCACTGAAATACACAAGAGAAGCTTAAAGGAGCAGTTTTAAAGAGCCAATACTTGCAGAACGTTACTGTTACAAAAACTAGCTTCTATATTAACACTCTAAAAAATAAAAATAAAAGGAAATTTACAGCTGAAGGGACTCTGTGAAAGATACAAAAGGTCCATTTTTTCAGAGTTAAAACTATGCTTTTCAAGGACAACCCACGAGCAATAAATTAAATGTTACGTATTAAATAATGGTTCAGAGTTGACATAGTATTCCCAATCTCCTGAACAGTTAAGAGCTCAGGAGCACCCAACTAGCTTGCATGCTCCTTCCCCTTATTACTCCTAATAATAATAATAATTTTATTCAGTATTCAGCACCTTTATTGGCATATATAAAACAACAACATGTTTATATTACACACAGTAAAAGGAAACTTCCTCGGCCTATTATGTAGACCAAGCTCCCCCAGATTTCACTTTGAAGATTCTAGACAAAAACTGTACCAAGGCTCTGGTGGTTGATGGAGAGACATCTCTCAAAAGAAACTGCACCTTGCGTTGATTATTAGGAAGAGACTCAAGCCATGAAAAGGACGTTATAAGGTCAGCACAAAGGGTGCTAAAAAGAGGGCAGTCCAAAATTATGTGGTCTAGAGAGTCAGGCATATTCCGGCCACACGTGCAGAGTCTGCTCTGGTAAGGAATGCCTCTAAGTCTTCCAGACATCACGAAGGACGGGAAGGCATTCAAACGAGCCAACATGAATACTCTGCGGTGTAAGGGAGTCACCAAGTTATAGAAATAATTGGGCATCGTTCCATGATGGGGTTGTAACCCCAGATAAGCAGGGGAACATACCGGTGGCCGGAAGGGATGAAGTTTTTGGTATTCATTATCTAACAGCCTCTGCTTGATTAGTGAAAAGATGCGAGATTCATCATATGATAAGAGGGAATCCATTGTAAAACCTATTTGACTAAGTTTAAGAGAGATGGCAGAAAACCAGCTAAAATTATGTTTATCTTTTAATAAAAAAGTTAATAAATCTTCTGGCTCTGTATTGAAGTGAATTTTCAGCCAGAATTTAAAAGCAATAATCCAACCTCTTGTTTCTAAGAGATGCATACCCAGCTCTGCACATATCGTCAGGTAAGAGACACAATTTGGAACTCCAAGAATTTGCCGTAGGAAAACTGCCTGGACACCTTCAACTCTATTATTATAGCTGGGGATCCATAGAGGAATCCCATAGAGGAGTTGGGAGGCGGTTTTTGCTCTAAAGGCTTTAACTGCTGCTGGTACAAACTGGTTGCCATCAGTGAAATAAAAGCGTTTAATTTGAGTTGCCGAGCATCTAGCCAGATTGACTGCTCTGTCTCGGTGAGTTACCCATCTTAGATTGCAATGGAAAGTGATTCCCAGGTATTTAAAACTCTTCACTTGTTCAATTTTCTGTTTTCCCATATACCAGTTGCACGGGTGCCAACTTTTAGAGAATACCATTATCTTTGATTTGGAATAGTTAATTACCAGATGGTTCACTTGGCAGTAGTTAAAGAATGCTTTTAGGTATCTTTGTAGTCCAACTTTGGTATGGGAGATAATGGCGGTGTCATCCGCATATAATAAGGTGGGAATTGGTTTGGAGCCTAGCCTGGGAGGGTGGCCATTTACTGTAAGTAATTGTTGGTTCATGTCATTTAGGAATAAGTTGAATAAATGCGGGGCAAGTATACAGCCTTGTTTTACCCCTTTGGTGGTTATAAAGTTGGGTGTTAGGTGGCCAGCGGCAGAAAATTTCACCTGGCACACAGTGTTAGTGTGCAACTTTTTGATCAAAAAAAGTAGGCGAGGTTCTATCCCGGTGGCTTTTAATTTATCCCATAGCAACCGTCTAGGAATTGAGTCAAAGGCACATTTTAGGTCGATGAAGGCCACATATAACTTCCCATTCCCAGGTTTCATATATTTATCTGCTAGGGATGCTAATAACAAACAATGGTTTAGCGTCGATTTCTGTTTTGTGAAGCCAATCTGTTCTGGGCCAATAATTTTACTCTTTTTAATCCATTCCAATAAATAGCGCTCTAGGTGTTTTGAATAGAGTTTACTTATAGTAGAAAGTAAACTAATAGGACGGAAATTACATGGTTGCTCAGCCATGAATTAGGTATTATTCCTTTTTGATCTATTAGCGTAAATAGATTGGCGAGTGGTGGAGCCCACCAGTTGGCATTTTTTTTCAGGATCTCAGCAGGGATCCCGTCGAGACCGGGGGCCTTACCATGTTTCAATTCTTGAATTAATTCCATAATTTCATCAATACCTACCGGAGGCCAGAATGGGATATTTTGTGGTAAATTCTCTCCATCATCAGATGAAGGGGAAAGTGGGTCGTTAAAGATTTCCCTGTAATAACCAACCCAAGATTGGGGAGGAATTGTAGGAGCAATAAAAGAGAGGTTATTATTTAGATGTCCAGAAGTTATTTGCCAGAATTTTTTTTTGATCAATAATTTTATTATTTATACCTCACCCTTCTGGCTGGGTTTCCCCAGCCACTCTTGGGCGGCTTTCTGCAAAATATGAAAACATATTGCTGACAATGGTTAATGCCAGCAAGTTGCCTTCATAACCAGAATTTGAAACCAGTTTTGGATGCTGGTTTCAAATTCACATTAAGAGGGCAATCTCGGATAGCAAGATAAAGATGTAAAGCAAACCAATGAAGGGAAGGACAAGAGTACAGGAGACATGGGAAGGACCAGGCCTCCTGCATGACCCATCTACTCATCATGAGAACAGTACATTTTATTTATTTCAAAATTTATAAACTACTCTACATTTACAGAATGGCTGAGTGAGGTAGAGAAATAAAATATAAAAGAAAACCAATAATAAAAACACTATTTAAAACATAGAAACCAGCAAAAATTTAAAAATGGCAGAGAGAGGGGGAGGAGGACTAATTGAGGAAGACTTGGAAGGAAAGAAATGTTTTCAACAACTATTGAAATATTAAGCCTGCTTCATTTCATTTATGACTCCCTTCCGATGAAACATCCTAAAGCAATTTAACAATAAAAAACATCAGCAATAAAAACAATTTCAAATCCAACAGACTTGGATAAAAATCTCCACTTAAGAGGGTTTGTTGACGCCCTCTCCTGCAGAGTGCAGCCATCAGCTCGGTATAAAATGGGTGAGATTATATTTTAGCTATCCTAGTCCCAGGTTGTAGAGGGCTTTTGCCAACGCTTTGAACTTAAAACCACTGCAAAAGGATAGGGCCAGGGAGAGAGCTTAATCAAACTTTTGCACATCTGCTAAGACCTGTGAAGGAATTCACCCTCCCTTAGCACACCAACAGACTTGCACCTTGAGAATCCACACTATAGAACTTTATATGAACTTTAAAAGGCAAAAACAAATGCAGGTCTCCCTAGTATTTGAAAAAATCTAAAACAAAGAGGCCGGGATGTAACGGAGACTTCTTGCATTCAATTTACTATCTTTTACTATTGAAGTCTACTAATGAATTCACCTTTGAAGGTGGCCCTGCTGCTGTTCCTGAGGGAGATACATCTCTTGATGTTTTCAAGGACTGAGAGGAGCTTTTCTCTTTACCTAAATGGACAACAACATAAATGTTTTATTAGTCATATGAAGAAAAGCATCTGAAAATGAAACTGTTACACAGCTGCTTAATGGCAGTGGGTTGAGTTATATGGTGGATTATTAGACTGTCGAACAACTGTTTGATGACATCTCTCCTTCCTCAGAAAAAACCTGAAATGGACTTCTCTCCATCCAAGCCCACTTATCAGATTTTGGGGTGGGACGAGGACAGAACTTTGGACCTCTACAGACTTAATCATCTAAAATACTGAAGACTTGTGTTGTTAATGTACACGATTGTTCCTTTATTTTTAAAACAAATGTATGATAAATTAATATTTCTGAATCGCCTTTTCACCAGCTGGGTCATACTAGACCCACTTATGTGTGAGTAAGCCTTAATGAATTTGGTGAAACTTGCCTCTGGGTAAACCAGCAGAGGAGTTTATTTTTAGGCATGCAAAGCAATTTCAGTGTAAATGAAGGACCTCAAAATTTCCCTTACTTGAGGCTTCCAGACTTTGAATGCTTTCCTGTGATCACCTCTTCCGCTATCAAGTGATTCTTTAATGCATTCCACTGCCTTTATAAATCACATGATCACACGTAATAAAATACTAGCAAAATTGGTTGGTTCAGTCTGCATAAACCCAAAGCTTCCATGATTTACAGACATGTCCTTTTATCCTGTGCTGTTTTTGCACATGAGTCAGACAGACTTCACTCTCATCTTCCTCGCCTTCCCACTGCAGTCCCCTATGCACCAGCCCAAAATCTGTTCTAGAGAAAGGAAAGAGGGGATCCCATTGCACACATAGAAGTCTGCTCAATGCAACCTTCGATTCCGCCCACTGTGTTTCTATTTATGTGATATGTGATCTCTGCATCAGAAGAGGCGAGGGGAGGGAATTTTTGCCAGTTTCTCCTTGTGCTGACCATGCACCAGCTCAAAATTTGCTGAAAGGAGTTTGAGGAGCCTTTGTAATGATATGATACATGGCAACTGCAGAAGAAAGGTGGAACTGGGCAAAAATCAACTCCTGCCTTCTTTTGGACTCCTAGAAACTTATGGATCAAAGAGCCTTCTCAAAAAGTGCAGGGATGCAACTAACTACAAACCTTAGAGCGAGGAGCTGAATTCCCTCAAAGCACTTAGCATTGCGACCTTGTATATAGGGGGATTCAGTGCCAGCTCACTAATGTTAGTTTCCATCCATCCTCTATTACCTGGTTGAGAAATATTTCTTTTAGGTAAAGATGACATACTTCTGCTATGCTGGGACTGGTGGTAGGCATAGGCTTTGCTTCTGTCGGGAGAGTAACTTCTGCTGCTGACGCTGGACCCAGATCTGCTGTGGGGGGAATCCCTTCTGTTGACCGGCGATTCCCTGAAGTAAGGAGAATCTCTCTTATGTGGGGATCGATCTCTCGCATAGTGAGGATAGACGGGTTTCCGGCGTATGCCGTCTCTCAGGTCCCTTTCAAAGTCCCATAAAAAGAAATTAAAATTACTTAATAAATGTCAAAATTCTAGGAGCACATAACTAAATATCTGAAGCAAGTACTCATCTTCTATTGAATCTTTCCTCCGAGACAAATCAGTTTATTAGTGTTATCCGAGAAGGAAAAGCATCAGTGCAGGGTGGATAAAAATCAATGTGGTTTTTTTTTAAAAAAAACGGATTTTTTTGATTTAAATTGGATTTTAAAATAAAATGCTTTTGGAGGGAAAATCTTTCTAAATATAGTCTTCTATTTAAGTTACATTGTAGTCCAAAGGCTATTCATCAGGAAATAAGGATTTGTTTTAAGTTTATCAAGTGTGCTAAAACTCAGTCTAAGTTTTTTTTTTAATGTTTAACTACATCAGTTAACAAACATGGATACATATGCTATCATGTTATTGTTTTAGTTAAATAAATTGTTTAAATGGTTATTAAGGAAATGATTATTTTTCTCCTTCCAATAAAGTACAGCAGAAAAGTTGTCCAAATATAAACAGTTAACTTATTAAACCTCACCATAATTTCATAATTATCTGTCTATGTATTTCTAGTAGTATAACTAAATCAGTAATTTTTGATATAACTGTAAAAACTACTCTGAAAATTTATTATTCCAAAAATAAAACCTTCACATGGTTGTAAATATTAAGATTATACCAGCAAGAATGAGCCTTTCTGTAAAAAAAAAATATTAAATCAAGTCTTACTGACTAGTGATTTAAATCGAGCCTTACTGACTAGTGATTTAAATCAATTTGATTTAAATCAAATCCACCCTGCATCGGTGTAAAATACATGGTGATTGTTGCCAACTTGGATGGCATTAGAATGTTGTTGCACTGAAGTTCTGCTTGTAGGCTTCCCCATGGCATCTGGTTGGCCACTGGGAGAACAGGATGCTGACCAGATGGGACTTTGATCAGATCCGGCAGAGCTCTTCCTCCAACTTCCTCTAATGTCTTATACATCTCTACTTGTGATTTTCTTCCACTGACAATTATTCCCAGTGAGCCAAGAGGCTGATTCAAGTGCAGTGCGCAGAGCGAAGAGATACAGTGCAGAAGACAGGATAAACACTCTGAATGGGCAGCCTGAGACGTAAGCACTGATCATTTGGTAGATCACATCTTCAGAGGTTTCTTCTCCATATTCTCTTTACCTTTCTAAGGATAAATAGCAACCTTCATTGGGTTGCAATGAATGCTGGTCCTATTCAGAGCAGACCAACTGAAATTAAAGATCCAATAGCCAAAATTTGGGGTGTACTTGGGCAATAACTCAGCCGTACAGGAAAAAACTGCATTAAAAACTAGAGTCAAGTTTCAAACCGTGAAGATTCAAATAAAGTTAAGAAGTGTGGAAACCAACACCAACTAGATCTAGATTAGGAATGTCCATGGACCAGCCAGGAAATACATTAAAGTGACCTGAAACTTTTTCACATCTTCACTGGGCTTTTACAACCGTTATATTGCCATGCCATAAAAGGGAGATATTTAAAGCAAACTGAAACATGGGTTATTTTATTGCTTTACTTCAGTCTCTTTGTAAGTTTGTGCTTTAAGTGTAAGATCCACAGAGAGCCACACATAGATGCAGCAGTTAATGGTAAATGGGGGGAAAGAGCCCTCTAGTGTACACTTTGCAGAGCGCCGTCAATGCGGAAAGCATGCATTAGGCTCTTGGGAGGAATGCAACGAACAGTCTGCACCACTAATACAAAAATAATTGTGCCAGTATCTATCAATTTCAGTTTCAGGTATGCATGCACTTCCCAATGGACCTGAAAGCCTGGTCACTATTTTGTGACATTTTGGTTGCTTCTAATGGTTGCATTCTCTTGCTGCCAAGATAGCGGTAGGGAGACAAAGTGAAGTCTCCTCCCATCCGTCCATTTTCTGCCAACATCCTGCTGTCCCTTGCTCATATGAGCATTTTCTTCACACTTCCATGCCTTATCGCTTCTGTCTTTTGTCTTCACCTCCTTAGAATCTTGGTTTTATTTCCTACTGAACTAATTTCTCACTTTCCTCAAGAGGAAATTGCCTACGAACCTTCCACACAGTCTGTTTCATTCTTTCACAAGAGTTATAAGGTGTCGATGGGAGCCATATGCGTTATCTCAGATACCACAAACACCTCTCAGCATATGACAAATCTGGTTGGCAAATAAACAACAACAAAAAATGGTTAAAGGGGCAAGCATCAATTAGCAAAGGAAGCTTGGCATTAAAAAAAGGCAACTAAGCTCTTGGAGCAAATAGTTGGGACCTAGGTTTCAGAACATCAATAAACACATTTTATGACAAAACTCAAGCCCTAATCACATGCTTGCTCTAGTAAGTAAAGCAGAATGGAATGCCAGCAAGCTGGCTGAAGAAGACTCAAGACAAGACAAAGGATGGTCCCACTTTCTAGGAAGTAACTTCCACTATATTCAAATAGGACCTACTTCTGAGTAAACACACTTTGGATTGCATTTTAAGTCACTGGCAGGGTGTGAATAGCTTTACCTAGATGTTCAACATCCCCTTAGCTGCTTAAACTTACAGGCTTGTGGTGGTGAATGTGTTGTTCTTTCTCTCATTCCACAAAGAGGGTTTGTGTTTCCCAGAGCCAATGCTCTGGAAGCAGTGACAGTCTCTTTAAAGAAGTCACTTGGATCTCCAAATGTTTGCTCGCTCTCTTTGTTTTTTCAGCTGCTGATGGCGGCAGTGAAGAAAAAAAAAACGATCCCTTTTGTTGGAAGAGGAGCGGTGCTACTTTTAAATGCACTGCATTAAAACATTCTACATTAACAAGTTTTTTGTTATGAAGAACCTAATATAGCAGCAGCAGCATGCCAAATTCTAAATAAAAGCACCTAATAGGATCTAATATTCTCTATCCCCCCAAAACATTTCCAGTGAGAATTTCAACTTTGCAGATATGTCCATCTTTAGGATTGCAAAACTGAGTCAACCATGGAATAGGAATACTAAACAATATGCCTATTTCTTCAGTTCTAGCCTTCAAACATAAAAATACTATTAGTGGCCTTGGATTAATAAAGAGTAGAATTCATATCTTGTACTGTTAATATCTGTATTAAATGGCTTCTCACCAGCTAAACACTACCAAAATAAAACCTATATAAGCTAGCTCTTTGCCTAAAAACAGAACTGCTTTAAGCGTCTTTAAACCACATCAAGTAATCCAGAAAACACAAGAAGAAGAGATGTAACTGCTTATAGCCTCTTACTCCACTGCTAACAAAGCAAGCCTTCATGCGATCACATCTTTTAAGAGCAAGGTCATGGAATAGACCCAAGGAATACATCCAGACATTGTGACAGTATGTGAAAGATGGAAAAGAAGCGCTGGTTTCCTAAGCACCGAAACCATTTTTGGCATACACGTGTGCAAACACACACAAAAACTCCTTTCTCTCAAAAGGTTTCAGACACAAAAACGCTTCTCCAAGACTTGTTAAAACTGCTCATCTGATGGGAGAGCAGGCCAATCCGCAGGCCAATAAATCACACAATGGCATTTATTAGCCACCCTTTCCCTGAAGATCCTAATCAGCTCCATCCCAATTTCTCCCTGCTAAGAGCATACAGTACTGTGCTATTACAGATGTAAATAAAATGCACCTGGAATAAGTGACCCTCATCTGAACTCATGATGTGTTTGGGGAGGGGAGAGATTGTCGTGTCATTGCTTACGACTGAGAAATATAGTAGTCAAAACTGAGGAAGCTGCACTGTTAACACGAAGCAGCATCAGGTTTACAGAATCTTAAGTGTAACTTCACAGTCACTGATTCAAAGTTGGTTTGTATTTACTGATTTGATCCGGTTATTAAGGGAAGCTCAAATTTAATATTTATTCTGTTTGGCCATTGGAGGTCACTACTGCACTTCAAACACTGTCTACCATTTGTTCCAGTTTTAAGTCAGAAAAGACAAAGATTTAAAGTGCATGCTTTTTTTTTTTTTTCTTTAAACACTCAAGTCTATGACATTTAATGAAGTGGCAGGTTTAGGAAATGGATAATGATGTTAAGTCCTTAAAGTTTTGGTGCATTGTTTTGATCACCTGTAAGTCCACAAGGCAGAAAAGCAAACAGGGGTATCACTAAAGGAATGGACATCGGATTAAGTCCAAGAGGATAATCCATCCAATACAGTCATGGATACAATTATATCTGGAATGAACTTAGAAGCAAACCAAATCCCCCACCAATGCAGTTTCTTACAACTAATTTATTCAGATAAGCAATAAAACCTATTAAATGTTTGTCCGATTGTTAAATTTCAATACCGCACTCATCAGAAGATCAAAAGGCAGTTTAGAAGACAAAATACCAAAATACATAACATTAACAAACAAAAACAATACTCCCTACAGTTTAACAGGCCATGTTTACAAACTAAATGCTGCTTAATGTCACTTCTGGGTAATTCTAATTAATTCATACCTCTCATAAAATTTTAAAATACAATTTCAACGTAAATGTCAAAAATCTGTAATATTCATGAAATAAAATCAGAAATCAAAGTTAGTTGGGGAAAATATTTATATACCGGTACCAAGAAAGACCACAACATTATACAGATGTGGCAGCAAAAGAAAACTTTTGCAATTTTTTTTTTAGATTGAAGTAATTAGGAAGACAGATGAAACCAGAAGTTCGAATTAAACCCTACTGTTATTCTACTGGGAAACCTATATGAGAGGGCTTTAAAAAGATAGAACTATGGTGGCAGAAAGAATATACGGGTGGCAGCAATAATTTTAATATGGGGGTGGGAACAGAAGGCACCATCCATAAAAGAAAGGCAACAAGCTAACCAACACAGGATTCTAATGCAGAAGAAGAAAGACAGCTTGGCATAAGTTTATTCATTATCTGCATAGTAAAACAATATACAAATACTGGTAAAGCTGTTGTGGAGATAATTACTTTAGAAATCAAAGAACAGTTTTTAATTAAACACCACTAACTGTTAATATTCTCTAGAATATGTATAATAAATGTTTTTGTTTCTTCTTTTGAATAAATAGTTCATTTCTTTTTCTGTTTTTAAAAATCATGATCATGAGCAATGGATGTTTGTTGTACAAAATGTTCTATTTCTTATTTTAAATATATGATATTGATGCATTTTAGTAAAATTATGATCGATATATTTCTTCCTTAATTTTTCAGCAATCCTAACAGCATGCATTTCAACATGGGGCTCACAGGCGGCTACTTCTACCTACCCTCAAGTTATAAAGCATTGTAGACACACACTGATGCAGACACTGTATATTAAAACTGACAGAACAGAACTGCCCCTTTGTCAGTCAACCACTGCCCTCCACAGGTTGAAGTCTGAACTACAAACCAAACACACTTGGAAGATCTGCAGATAAAAATAGCATGCCCCACTTGCTGAAATTTCTTGGCAAGCTATTAAAACAAAGTGAAGTTTTATCTACGCACAGATTTGATCTAAGCTGTGGCCCTCTCATGGTTGTTCAACTACACTTCCTGCCCAATGGCCATGAGCAACTCTGTCAAATGCTTTGCTGAAATCAAGATAAATTACATCCACAGCACTCCAATAATCACTGAGCTAGGAACCCAATACAATAAAAGACGTCCTGGCAGGATTTATTCTTAACAAATTCATGCTGCCATCAGCTAATCACCACACTGGGATTAAAATGCTTACAAACTGATTTATAATTTATTCTAGTATCTTTGGACTTGGAAGTCAATGGTCAAAGATGTCTCAAGGGCAATAGACAGCAGTCCTGAGAGTACACCAGCACATTCCACTAGAATAATAGAACTGTAGAGTTGGAAAGGACCCTGAGGAGCATCTCAATTAACCCTCTGCAATGCAGGGATATGCAGTTGTCCCATATGGGGACCGAACCTGCAACTGGTATTATTAGCACCATGCTCTAACCAACTGGGAATCCTAGAACTTGAACTCATTTAAGGCATAGGTAGGTATTACCTGACCAACCTTGAACTACAATCCTGATTTCTCACCAGTTCACACCGGCTTATGGGAGATCCCCCATTCATAATATTTCATCATCCTTATGAAGAACACAAGAGCAGCTTGCTGGATCAGGCCAATGGCCCATCTAGTCCAGCATTCATTTCTCAAGAATGGCCAACCATATGCCTGTGGGAAACCTGCAAGCCCTCCTGTGGCTTCCAGCAATGGATAATCATATAATGCCATTCCAATAATATCGTTACTGAGCGGAAGAACAACCATTTCCTTCCTCTCCCTTTGAACATACCTGTAAAACCCTTTTTAATGCTTTAACCAACTATTGCAGTCACAGCTGGCATGCATAGCTTTCAGCATCAAGGTTCCAGACAGCATAAGAGCTTATGCATTCATAGGTCCTAGACCCCGGTGAATTGGTTGACACAGTAGGTAGGTATTTTATCATGCAGTGGCATCCAGGTCATACTGCACCACACCGGGGGGGGGGGGTCAATCTTATCTGGTCCTCCCCATCATCCGCTATGCAGAGTCCAATCAAGTACAGTAGCAACAGGAGCAATACAGTCATTTCCCCCATCAGATTAAAAGTTCCCATCCTATCCAAACAAACATTGGATTCAGGTCCCAGAAAGCTCTGTGGCTTGGAAGCAAATTATCAAAAATAGCTCTCACTACTCATGCCTGGCACATCAACAATCAAAATAATAAAAAATTACTATCAGAGACACAGAAACATGGGTAGAATTCAAGGTATTTAGCAGTAAAGACGTTTCAGGAACTTATAGTGTCAATGCAGAACAGCATGAACACTACCACTCTTACTTTAAAGTTCCAATGAGAGATATATTTGTAAACCTGGCATTCAAATTGCTAGGCACAAATTGATCTTTAATATCAACAAAATAATTCTAAAAAATTCAGAAGTGTATGCAATTAAAACACCATTATTTTATGTTAAAAACACAGTTACCTATAATCAGGCTGACGACTAGCAGGATGGTCGTCCCTTTGCCATTTATATCCAGGATCATCCTATAAAAGTGAAATTGTACAATGCAAAATCAAGTATAATGCAAGATACAGTTTGAAGAATTAAAACTTCATCAGTTTTCTACCTTACCTTAAACACAATCCACATAGTAGTAGGGCTCTCAGTTTCACCATACCTCTCACAAATATTTGGAGCAGTTCCCTGCTGAGAATCTCTTTCTCAACAATATATAAAACACTATAGGTCTTTCACAGATACTGAAGTTGCTAAGTATTATGAAACCAAAATTATTTTCCCCAAAGGGGCAAGGAGCAGAATGCACTGTTCAAATTTTAAATCCAGAGATTATATCTTAATTTGCATGTTGCTGATAAACTTGTTTCATTAGGCACACAGAATGATAGACGGATGAGACCAAGACAATACTTCTACAACAGCAATAGCCATCCTCCAAACAAACTACCCTGGAACTATGAAAATCCATTATAGAAATGAGCAAAAAGGAGACTAGTCAGATTTGATGCACCATTTTAAAGGTAATCTAGTGTGTTACATTTTAGGAAATAGAATCAAAGCATTGTGGTTGCTTTCCTATTGTGATTAGAATAGAATAGAATAGAATAGAATAGAATAGAATAGAATAGAATAAATCTTTATTGTCATTGTCCCCTCGCGGGAACAACGAAATTCCTCGGTTGCTATATCAACTCAAATAAGGCACTCCACATAATTTAAAAATACTGATAAACACAATACAATACAGAACAATATAACAAATAAAATAAGATGACTTCAGAGTCCAGAGTTTCCATTTAAGGCCAAAATTGCTCTAGGAAACTAACTGTTCTTGAGACGGCTCGTTCTCGCCTTCATTATTCTGTATCTCCGTCCCGATGGCAGGAGCTCAAAGAAACGGTGACCAGGGTGCGATGGGTCTCTTGATATATCTAATGCCTTTCTGTGGCACCTGATGGTATAGATACGTTCTAAGGTAGAGAGTGAACAGCCAATAATACTCTCTTACATAACAGGTTTCATGGTGGTTGAGGTGCAAATTCAGGTATCATTTCTTTGAGCTGGTTACTTTAAGACAGAAGCCCCAAAAACCCATCAGGAGCATGCTGATTCCAGCTGTGTGCCACGAGGGGCAAAAATTTAACTTACCATTCTGTGTGGTGGTCCACTTCTTCTTTCGTGGACAAAACCGCGGCCTTCTCCATAATCTCTATAGCCAACATGAGCATGACTATATTCATATCTACTGTAGCTTCCTTCCCCAGGTCTCTCTGGAAGTGGTGGTTTCTTGTTTGCAAAGTTGACTTCTCGAGCGTAGTCATCCTAAAAAGGTGAAATGGTGTTTTATTTATTAGGGGAGTGATAGCCCACCCAAGGCAACTCACAGGGGTTTCCACTTCCTCTCCTCCTCCTCACGCACACACACACACACACACACACACACACACACACATACTTGATCAGGATAAAGAGTAGTTATGCCAAAATAGCCCAGTTTCTTCCACCATTCTATTAAGATGTTACCACTACTTAATTTACAGTTGCCTTCCCATGAATATTTAGGGCAATGTCCAATTATATCTATCTGCTTGCACAACGGAAATCCACTGGGACAATAAGACTTCCAGTGTCACTCCTTCCCCCTTCTGCCTTCTCAATACCATCCAAAGTCTACTCTAGAGGGGTGAAGGACTCTCCAGAGCAGATCGGATTTTGTAGGTACTGGGGACATTGTAGGCAGATTTAGAACCTCTCGCTGCTCACATGATACTGGAACTCACACCCTGAAATCTAAAATTACACACTTCTTCCATTATGTTTCCTTTTCAATAATTCAAAGTTACTATATACTTGTTCTGTTTGTTTGTTTGTTTGTTTGTTTAGTTTGTTTAGTTTACTGCCCTTCCTCTGAAGATAAATGAGAACACAAAACACATAATAAAACAAAAACAAAACAAATAAATCACCACCAGCCCAGAAACACATTTAAAAGACCATAGAACGTTAATCAGCCAAAGGCCTGGTTATACAGAATTGTTTTCGCCTGGTGCCTAAAGATATGTAATGAAGGCACCAGGCGAACCTCCCTGGGGAGAGCATTCCACAAACAGGGAGCCACTGCAGAAAAGGCCCACACCCTCCAGACCTTGCATGGGGGAAGCACACAAAGAAGGACTTCAGATGATGATTGCAAGGTTTGAGTTGGTTCATATAGGCAGAGGCAGTCCTTGAACTATTGTGGTCCTGATCCGCTGAAGGTTTTATAAGTCAAAACCAGCACTATGAATTGGGCCCAGAAACTTACTGGCAGCCAGTGCAGTGGAGCCAGGTTCCAACTGACTTGCCCCAGCTGAAGTTTCCGAACAGTCTTAAGAGGCAGCCCTATATATAACACATTGCAGTAATCTAATCTAGAGGTTACAAGAGCACAGACCACAGAAGTTAAAGTTATTCCTGTCCAGATAGGGGTGCAGCTGTCTCACCAGCTGAAGCTGATGGAAGGCACTTCATCCTTTGGAATTGTTTTTCTAAAAGAAGTGCAAAATTCTGCAAACTAATAAAGTATATTGTGTTGGATCCAGAATTGTGTTCAGCGAGATTATGCTTGCAGTAGAGGAAGTGGGCAGAGAGAAAACTATCACAAATTTATTTTTCCCTCTGCAAGTTCCTGAAAACCTGCTCTCTTGAACACTGTGTAAAGTAGGCTAATACATGAAAACGCTCTCCCCTCTTTCATTCAGAGGGGGGCATCTGCTTGATTCCAATTCCCTCTGCAAATTGAAGAGCTCTTATATTTTCAGAGGAGGAAATCTGGACCCAATCCTTTGGTAACACACATTTTAAATTTTTACTGTGAATGATTTTTCTAAGCTTTTTGAAACTAGTTTAACTTCTGCCTTAAAGGAAGTTGGGGAATAGAAATTAGAAAACTCATGACATCTAATTTTTATATTGATAGCAAAAATGGCTATTCATCCACTATTCTGTGTATGGAAAATATTCAGGAATACATACAGTTGAACTTAGTGATAATTATGTGCATTTCTTGTACAGTGGAACCTTGGTTCGAACAGCTTAGTTGCCAAACAAATCTGCTCCCGTATGCCACAAACCCAGAAGTGTTCCAGTTTGCAAATGTTTTTAGGAAGCCGTCCGTCAAACGCAGCTTCCACTTGAGTGCAGGAAGCTCCTGCAGCCAATTGGAAGCCGTGCCTTGGTTTTCAAACAGTTTCGGGAGTCAAACGGACTCCTGGAATGGATTAAGTTCGAGAATCAAGGTACCACTGTATTGGAAACATAAAACCATTTAAAGGACCTAAAGCAGATCTCTCAAAACCACTTGATAATTATTGAAATGCACTGATAATTTGCTTTAAAATGCATCTGTAAACTATTACTGTCATTATTGAATTAGTAATTGTTAGTCAAAGAGCAGTTCTGCCTATTTTTATATCCTACTGCTGCTTAGCTATTAAAACAAAAAAACTGACTGACTAGATATATGTCGTTCAATCTCATCCAATATCCAGCCTGTTGAAAATGAGAAGAGCATTCTGACTCCTGTAAAAGGAATTAAGAAGCATCACAAAGCAGAAGAAACTTAGTGAGTTTGTATTTTGACCTTTACCTCCTTTGATTTATTTTTCCCTAATGTGTTGCAATTATATAGTCTCCACAAAATTCCCACTCCAGCTACTGCTGATGGGGCACACGCCAAGGAGTGTGGTGGAGTCTCCTTCTTTGGAGGTCTTTAAGCAGAGGCTTGACAGCCACCTGTCAGGAATGCTTTGATGGTGTTTCCTGCTTGGTAGGGGGTTGGACTGGATGGCCCTTGTGGTCTCTTCCAACTCTATGATTCTATGATTCTCTGCCCTTGGGGGCTATCAGGAATTAGTCTCACCACAGGATCCTTAAGTTTATGCACCCTCCCCTATGTATAAGGAGGAAGGAGAGACTGAAGTCAGAAGCAGCTCTTCCAGGTATGGGCCTTTCTATGCTGCTCACCCCTGGCCAAGTATCACAACATGCAGATATACTGGACAGTTGCAGAGGAACCTTAGTGCCCAGTTCTCCCAGAGTAACGCACCTGACAAAGAAGAGTGCTCAAACGGTAGTTACCAGTTTGTCTTGGTAAAGACAAACAGTGCAATATGTGAAAGCCAGAGAAAGGTGCACAAAAGTAAAGCCATCAAGATTTACCAAAAGCTAGCTTAAAAACTTAGAAAGAATGACAACCTAGTACTAATACCTTGTATTCTACGCTGTCAAACTCATACGGCAAACGCTGCAAATGAAAAAAATTAGAAAGTTTTCTTTTAAAGAAAATCCCATTTGTTATCACTAAGGCAAAGGAATTCGTATATTTAGGATATTTCTATATCACATTTTCAACAACTGTTCTCAGAATGGGAATTCTGGGAATTGGAATTCTGGGAATTATAACATATAAACAATAATAAAGCAGGAAATTGAAGCAACGTGTAAATAACTAAATGATTTGAGAGGCATGGGAAACTGAAATGATAATGTAAGCACCAGGCAAACCTTGCTGTAGATGGAATTACAAAGGCAGGGTGCCACAACCAAGAGGTCTTACATCAGACGTCAAATGTTCTTGAACACAGACATCTATAGATGACCTCATGGCATGGGCAGATGTCAGAACAGACACTCCTTTGTTCAGCTAGATAAGCCATGTAGGGTGTTAAAAAGGAAGCACCACCACTTTGAACTGTCATTGGAAATGGGCTGCTATTTGCTTAACAATGCCCTTTTTAATTTAATTTTAATTTCTTCATAGAAGAAATTCATACTGAACAGTTTTGACATTTTATTAAAAGTCTAAGATATAGTATGTCAAAACTGTATCTTGACTAGGGGTAAAACATGCAAATATTCTAAGTTTCCATTGCTGCTCCGATTTCTTTCCCTATAAAGGCCAATTCTGATATTACTTTTTTTTCTACACAGATAAAGATGTAACTGGGGAGGCAAGTGAGGTCTAAAGGCAGGAGTCTTTGCACCATCCAAATGTTCAAGTCTGCCATATGAAACTGGCAAGGCTCCTAAACCATCACACAGGTTGTTTTTTTTAATCAGACTTGTATTCTTACCTAACCTTTGCATCTAAGATATTCTATGTTTTTCTCCCTTGGGTTACATAGCCATTTTACATTTAAGGCACCAGAGAAAACCAACTTAGAAATGGATTGGGTAGTACTGAACTATTTCAGAACTCTATTGATCCAATATGAGTTCTGCAGCTATGCTAGGCTGTATTTGTCCTCAAGACAGGACTGGTAAAAGACCTCTGCTTCTGCAAAGGATTTGAGCCTGAGGAGCAAAAATACTTCTGAGTCATTTCATAGAAATCAGTGGGATTTATTTCTGAATGGACTTGCCAAGGTTTGGGATGCAAATGTGATTTTAATTGGCTTTTTGAAGAGTCAATATCTACCCTCTGAATTCTTCAATCCAATATGGCAAACCATGTTTTCAAAGAGAAAGGTAATATTGATTTTGTAAACTGCTTACAGGGTTTCAAGTGGTATATAAATTTTGTTAAATAAAAATTGCTTTATGTTTAAGTTTTTACAACTCCCAATAATTCTCTCTCTCTCTCTCTCTCTCTCTCTCTCTCACACACACACACACACACACAAACAAACACACAAACTTTACAATGTTGCCTTTTACTGTCTCAACTGTAAACTTCTCAGTTCACATCCTTTCTTCCACGTTACAAACGTATCATTAAAAAAAGTGGGGTGTGAAGAAAGATTCACAGACCAGCAAATAGCGGGAGAACCTATGCGCAAAGAATGCGTGGCTATTATTAGGTGGCAGCTTCACTACCATTTGAAAATCTCACAATGCCCAACACGGGTATTTGGGAATGAACTTAACAAAAACTCTGATCTTTGCAATTTAACAAAATCTAGCCACATTTTTAGCATTTTGCCCCCAAATAATTCATTTCTGCCTACTGTTAACATCCACCGAAAGGTAGACTGAGGTAGAGAAGGTAAAGTATTCCCCAGTGATGCAATATAGCCCAATAAAGGGCATTTTACCTAAAACCTAGCGTCCCCATGTAGTACCCTCAGTCACCTCCTTTGGCGCCTTTCTTTCTTTCTATGGTGGGGGATTGGTTGCCTCCTGTTTTTGATGGCATGTTGTGAGAATTAAAAGTCTAAATAAGTAATTTGTGGTGCTCACGACAGTTTCTAAGATTTCCAAATGTGTCCCTGAGCCCTAAAAGGGGGCTCCTGCATTAAATTAACACCTGACTACTGAATTTCCAAATATATGGGAAAAATTTACACTGAACTGCCATCAAGATTTCTATTCCAATTTTCGTAACATCATTCTATATAACCCTGCTTGAGTTTGACTCACATCCCCTGGTTACCTGTTTGGTGTCTTTAATAGAAATTCTCAGTGTATAGTCCAAGATAAAAGATTTGGGAAAAGAAAACGATAAAGACAAAGAACTATGAACAGGAAATACGTAATGCAGATTAATGGCACTATACTTACATCAGGACGTGGAGGAAGCCGCTCTCGCGGAAGTCTATCATAGTCATATCGTTCATCAGACCACACATCATCTCTTCTGTATGCCACTAAAGATAAAGATTTAATTAGCTAAAGTCAAAACTTGGTGATGGTACAAGTACCTGAATATGTCTTCTACTTTTCATGAGATACATTGCCCTATACTGGGGAAAACCCAAAATTCTAATACACCAAGTTGACACTTATGTATCTGGAAGTGTCAACTGATTTCAATAAAACTTTCCCAATGCCATTAGCATTTTTTTTGTTTTAATTATTTGCCTGTAAATATTCTACAGTATTAAGGGACCCAGGTGGCGCTGTGGGTTAAACCACAGAGCCTAGGGCTTGCTGATCAGAAGGTCAGCAGTTCGAATCCCTTCGACGGGGTGAGCTCCCGTTGCTCGGTCCCAGCTCCTGCCCACCTAGCAGTTCGAAAGCACATCAAAGTGCAAGTAGATAAATAGGTACCGCTCCGGCGGGAAGGTAAACGGCATTTCCATGCGCTGCTCTGGTTCGCCAGAAGTGGCTTAGTCATGCTGGCCACATGAGCTGGAAGCTGTACGCTGGCTCTCGGCCAATAAAGTGAGATGAGCGCCGCAACCCCAGAGTCGGACACGACTGGACCTAATAGTCAGGGGTCCCTTTACCTTTACTCTACAGTATACTTCAAGGATTCTTTTTTGACATGATTTTGTGGTGCAGAATTTTAAGACAATTTATATATTTTAAATATGCCAGTTTTTCATTTTTCACATAATGAACTCAAAGCTTCTTTGGCCTGGTTTGCATAACACATTAAATTATAGCTTAAAACAAACTATGATTTAATGTGAACGAGCAGAGTGCTAGTGTATGCTCCTCAAAAGTTCTCACACAGCTCCTCTCCTGCTGCTGCTATAGATGAAAACAAGCCAGATTCTGGCTCGGGGGTTACTTCCCCTAAACAAGTCATGAGCAGTAAGCAAAGAAAAAAACTTTGGTCCCTATGCGAGGTATGTTTGCAACGCAAATAAGCCAGAAGATCAATTCTGGAAAACACAACAAGCTAGACTGTGGTTTGTTTCCTCCTTGGTGCAGCAGTGGCAAGGACACGAGCTTAAGACTTGTTGAACTCCACTAAAAGTGTCATGAGGCAAGGAGGGAGCTTGTAAAACTAAAGCCTGCTCACATACTGTAATACTAAAGCATGGTCTGCTATTTGCACAAGCCATAATTTTCTCATTTATGACATAAATGCAAACTAGGATTTGTCAAAGGTGTGAAAGATGAGGGCATGCAATTATCTGTGCCTTGGAGAACTGATAATACTCCTTGGGGCATATCCGCATTTTCCTGCAATGTGACTAATCAGTATGCTCTCATGGAACAAGTGGACCGGTTTTAATTTATAGATGGCTAAATTAAATTGGGCTCACCAAATGTAACTAGAAAAGTTGACACGCCACAACCTCCATATTTAAATTATTACCTGCTATTCAGTCTAGGTGAGATAAACTCCAAGGGTCAAATAACTGAACCTGTTTTAAAAGTGTTATTACCGTATACACTACATAAGGCTTGTTCATTTTCTCTGCAATGACTCAATTACCTTTTACTAAATTTACCTTTACCTTTTGATAAGCTGTCGGTAGGCTTAAAAAAATAAAACCCTGTAGAACTGTCCTGTCCTGTTAAGCTGTCCTGTAGAACTACTGTTGTACCTGCTGTATCCATCCTTATAGTAGAACACTGAATCAAAGCCCACTGACTGAACTTGCAGCCTTGTGGCTAGTCCAAATCTAGCTGTATTGTCCAGGTTGGCACTACCATATGGGAAAAGAGAGAAGACAGCATAAAAAAGCCAAACAATTATTTAGGTTTGTTCATTATTATGGCTTATTTCATCTTAATTTCAATGCTTACAGTGAAATTCTAATATTACATTTTCAATTGTGTTCACTGCTCATATATTTCAGCACACATAGGTGATTTAAATAATTTCAAAACATTGTACAGGCAACTCCCCACTTGTGCATGTTTCCACTGACACACACATGTCAAAAGGGAACAGGGGAATCCTGGCTTGCAGTGTTCCAGTGAACAGAACCCCCACGCAAGTGGGACATTGCCCTGTAATTACATAGGTTTTATTCAAAGCACCTGTGAGAAGAGTTCTCAGTCCCTGCTAAAGAAAGGCGAGAGGAAGCCAGTTTTCACTCACTTATCTTTTAAACCAAAGGCTTTCTCCCAAGGGCTTGCGGGGGTCCTCTGAAACTTGTGCGTGGTTCACAAGAGAGGCAGAACTGGTTAAAATTACCTCCTTCCTGTGAGTAGATGCCCCAACTGGATCATAGGCCCTTGAATTCACAGAAGGACTTCTTCCTTCCATGGATTCACCTTCGTTTGAATCCTGCCACATAAACTTTTTGACCTGGTGTGCATAATAATTTATGTAATAATTAAAGCACATCTGTTTGCAATGACCAAATACTACATACATCTGACATGTAAGATGGTTGATCGGGTAAATAGATATTACATTCGCTTGAAAATTCTAAGTGACCTATTGTGTCATTGTATTTACTAAGGTTGTTACATATTTTACACAGAAGAGCAGCATTTAACTTATTTTTTGATGGCTAATACATCAATTCAGTTAACAGATGAGAGCATACATGTTTATGTTTGGGTATGATTTAATTTTACTTCACACATATTTAAGAGGCTGTAGGTTGAATCCAATGCTATCTGTGTGCGAGTAGAATGGATTTCCATTGACATAACAGAACTTCCCCTTCCTCTTCTCCCCTGCACCCCTAGAATCTGTCCTGGATGGTCCCCAACTCTTCACTTAACATTAGCAGAACTTTTAAAAATCTGAAATACATCACAATTATAACTTTTATTAAAAAACAAACAAACATTTTGCCCACTGTGTAATATAAAGAGCTTTGTTATCAGAACTAATTTTAGTTCAACAGACATAGCATTTGTAATCACTTACTTTTGTTCTTTCTTCAACAATGTTTTAAATCCCAATAAATTCGTTTCTGTGTATTTTAAAAACAAATGAAAAGGGGGAATGAATCTATCTCAATTAAAAGCAAAATAACATTAAGTTGGAGCCAAAGAACTATGAAAATGAAGACAGTTGTGCAAAGGGACTCTTCCACTTTTCCTCACCTTCTACAATACTTCTGAAAAGCTACTACTGACAGTCAGGAGACAGAACCCTCCAAGGTAATATGAAATGGGGCACTGGGGAATGCAGTGGGAGGGGGTGATCTACTGAATTTGTCCAAATAAAAGCTTTCCCAATCTAAGAAGTTGCTTTTTGTGTAGGGAAAATGCCCTGTTAGAACATCTATACAGACACACTTCTGAGGATCCAACTCATTATTTAGAAGCAAAATATTTTGTACAATAGTTTATTTACAAGACTGACAATGAGGTTTTTTAAAGGGGGATGCACTTTATCATTTAGTCAACTAGAATGATTAAGAATGTTTTGACTTATAAACAAGATGCTACCACTTATCATCACCACCATCATTTTGTTTGTATGCTACCTTCTCATAGTTAAAACCATGCTCAATGCAGCTTACAACATTAAAAGATTTGCATTAAAAGATTTGCATAATTACAAACATAACAAAAGTAGTAATAAACAATAAATAAAACATATCAGAAAGTACACAACAAAATTAAACAATTTCCACATAAACCGTAAGGTAGAAAAATAAAGGTAGAAAAAATTACTATCAATAACAGGAACAAAAATTCCCAACAAAGCACCCTAAACAATACCCCAGCCCAAAACTCTGTTCAGCACCCTCAGCGTTTGTAGCTGGAGTCAGTCAAGGCCCTGCCCTCCCAGGCCAGGTGGAAAATGGCAAGCAATTAAACAAGCACCAGAGCTTTTTAAAAAATACTTTTCATACATACACCTACAAAGCCATAGGTGGCAGGTACCTTCTTCCTTCTCTCAAGCACCAGTAGGGGTACCTTTTCTAATATGGTGCCTGCTTCAACCCATATACCAACCCATATATACCATTTAGAACCAAGATTTGGTTCTAAAATCTGTACAAGCCGAAAAACAATTTCATTTCCAGACTTCCTCAAAAGTAATTCTGTACAGTCATCTATCTCTTGGGAGTCAGTTTCCAGGAATTTGAGGAGCTGCTGGTGGGGGTAGGATGACGATAACACTGATTACCCCATGCAGGAAAAGAAGACATCTGAGGAGCAGAGCCCTTTGGTCAGTAGTATCACTCCCCTAATAGTAACCTGACACATATAAAAATTATATAGTTGTGTCAAAAAAAGCTTCAAGAGAATAGGCTCCTACAAGGGCGAGGAGACTGAGGTATGCAGGAAAAGCACCCCTTGTCTCTCACACACAAAGCAGAAGCCAAAGTCTGGAAGCCAATATGCTGGCTCCATGGAGCAGGGTATCATGAGAAGATAATGCATGCACGTTCATCTATTTTACCTCTGGTTCCTGATTTCTGTGTGGATTCCCTTAGTTAGATGGGGGTGAGGGCTTGTGGATGGTCCACATTTATTATCCAACACAAAATAAGAAATTGTGTTTAATTTACAAGAAGTGTGTTCAGTTTGCAGCAAGGCAGAAAAGGAGGAGGGTGGCAACTGGAAGCAACTTGGTCACTGTTAAGAGTAACGCAGCTCTCCCTTCTTCCACTTCTGTTGTCATATGCAAGGCACGTTTCATGTATTTTTGCTGGGAGCCCCCCAGAGTAGCTGGGGAAACCCAGCCAGATGGGCGGGCTTTATAAATAAAAAATCATTACTATTATTGCAACTGCAACAGAAGTTCATCGGGTGGAACATTTCTCACCCCTTCGCTGTCTCATCAGAACTTCTAGGCGTCGTGTTCCTGTCAAAGAGACCCAGGAACGGAATCAGCAGCAAAGGAACTCAACGGGCAGCCGGCGTGCTTTTTAAAGACGTGCTGCTAGTAGACGTGTAGTACTGCGCCCCTGACACCACGTCTGAGTGAAGGACGCGTGAATCCCCTCGCCCGCAGGCGGCTCCCTAAGCGCCACGCTGCCGCAAGAGGAAATGCCATTCCCCTCAACGGGGCTTCCTTCCGAGGACACGTGCACAGGGCTGCGGCCGACTGGCTCAAGCCTATAACCTCAGCCGAACTGGCACTTGTCTCCTGAGGCGCCCTTAGCCCCGCCGGGCCAACGGACCGGGTTTATCCATTTCAACGAGTCTACTCTGAGTAGGACTAGTGTTGGAATTGAGGGGAGTTCTTTTCCTTTGAAATTATAAAGGTTGATTCCCCTAAGATAGTGCCTGGAGGAAATGTGAAAATCTAGTAGTAGTAGTACTAGCAGTAGTAGTAGTAGTAATAGTTTACTGGCATAAACACATACAGAATATAATAAAAATGATGGATATGGCTCCAGGAGGAGAAGTGAGCTAAAAAGCGCCGGGCAACGCCGTTCTGCGCGTGCGCCTCCCAAAAAAGAACAAGGCCGGCCATGGGAAATTGGGGGGGGGGCTCCTTTTTTCTCTCTCCCGCCCGCCCTCGTTCCATAACCCCTTGTACAGTACTGTACCAACCAACTCACCCGCCGCCAGTCAAAATCGCCACAACATGGAGCTTGTCCTAACCCACTTCCGGCGCGTTAGGTGACGTTACCGGAAACACGCGCGTCCCTCCAACGCCCGTCCCAAACCGAGAAGTTTGCCATAGAGACGCGAGCCCTGCCAATAGACCTCCCGCAATAGAGCTTTGCAAAGAGGAGCGCCATAGAGTTGTGGGGAAGGAGCGGCTGCCCCGCATATGGCGGCGTTCAAAGGGGACCCGGAAACGTGGGTCCTTTAAAACGAATAGACTTAGGGGGGGCGAGTTTGTCCGCTTCTCCACCCAACCCCCAGGAAACCCTAACAGGGAGTCTCGTGCTTACCGCGTCATCAAAAAGGCGCCCAGGCGTGAGGCGTCCTAGAGGGAGGGCGACTCTCGGGACCACAGGAGTGGGAGGCGGCTCCAGGGGAAGCGAGCGCGATGCTTTGGCCCGACTGAGCCGCATCTCTTGGCTGCAGTGAGTCCCTCAGTTCCTACCTTCGGAGGTTCCTCCCGTCCTTAACCCTTCGCATCCCCAGTGGGTGCTTCGGACCCTCCTGCTTCTGGGTTTACTTGGAGTAGAGACCAGTCGCCGCATCTCTTAAAAGCCCTTCAAGCGCAGTAGCCCTGCAGAGCGCGTCACCCTGGAGTGGTTGGGCCCTCCTCCCTCAAGTCTTCATTCCCATCGAAATCCCTGCGAGGGACTTGACATCTGAGGAGGCAAGACCTAATCGAGCTGTCAGTTCCACTTGGTGACAGCGTTGTGAAGTCTGTCGTCAAATGAAGCAGAGATTAATGAAGCCCGTCTATCTTTTCTAGGGGTAGGGTTCAGACTTTTAA
The DNA here is from genome assembly GCA_034641385.1 of Darevskia mixta. NCBI lineage: Eukaryota > Metazoa > Chordata > Lepidosauria > Squamata > Lacertidae > Darevskia > Darevskia mixta. The sequence goes on from JAWWNH010000105.1 coordinate 6,722,372, forward strand.
CTACTCACTTAAAATTGCTGAAATATGTAACAAAATCAAGCCATTCGATTTACCCATGATATTGCCAAACGGTACTGCTCGTAACTTTGAATGGACTTTGTTAACAGATCAGTTGCATACTATTTGTGGCACAAATGGGGGTGAATATTTACTTGCCAAGGACCCAGGTGGCGCTGTGGGTTAAACCACAGAGCCTAGGGCTTGCTGATCAGAAGGTGGGCTGTTCGAATCCCTGTGACGGGGTGAGCTCCCGTTGCTCGGTCCCAGCTCCTGCAAACCTAGCAGTTCGAAAGTACGTCAAAGTGCAAGTAGATAAATAGGTACCGCTCTGGCGGGAAGGTAAACGGCGTTTCCGTGTGCTGCTCTGGTTTGCCAGAAGCGGCTTAGTCATGCTGGCCACATGACCTGGAAGCTGTACGCCGGCTCTCGGCCAATAAAGCGAGATGAGCGCCGCAACCCCAGAGTCGGACACGACTGGACCTAATGGTCAGGGGTCCCTTTACCTTTATTTACTTGCCGCATGCTCTTGTGTTGTCTTCATGAAGCTGTGAAAAAGGTTCTCCTTGGTGGATGACATCCGATTTCCCACAGTGGTCACCCAGATGCCTATGGGAATCCAACCATAAGTGTAGTTTCCCAGCAACTAGTATTTAGAGGCATGCTTATAGCAGTTTTGACTACTTCCATGAGTTTGTCTAATCCACTTTTCAAGCCAACTAAGTTGGTGACCATCAGCAATTTTAACAGCATAGCAATATGTTGTGTGCGAAAATATTTCCTTTCTACCACTTGGCTTCATTGAACAACTCAAGGTTCTAGAACAGGGTTTTTTGAAACTTGGCCAAGCTTCTGTGGACTGCATGCTAACAGTGGGCATGGTCACCCAAAGTCTGCAGGCACATTGTGCATACGAATAGGTCAAAACACAATCCCTCTTCAGGGTGGAGATATTACGGTGATCATCTCCCTGCGATCTCTCCCCCACTCAGCTGAAGCAGAGGCCATCACCTTTCCCAACAGAATGTTAGGGACACCAAGCTGACCAACCAGGCCCCATCAAAAAGGGAGCAAAGGCAGGGTTGGACAGAACACAATCTCCAATGTTCGCTGATGATCTCCAAGCAGTGACACTGGTGTCTGTTCCTTCCATGTCTTAAATTAGACTGCTGAGAACATTGGAAGTTGCCAACCATTGAACATTCCCTGTTGACTGGACAGGATTTTTATTTTATTTTAAAGTTTTTATATTGCCACTGCTGCTCATAAAGGCAGGAAAAATAGGAGTTGCAGAAAATGCTGGATGCTTGTTTGGGTGGGTGGGTGTTTATGTTGCCGCCACCAAGAAAAACAGTAGGAGATTGATGGGCTGTTCGGAATGGATTGGTGCATCATTGGTTCCCCACCCCTGTTCTAGTATTATGGGAGGGAGAAAAACTTCCTTCTATCCACTTTCTTTATGCTCTTCATAATTTCATAAGCTTTCATCACATCCCCACCACTTGCCTTCTTTCTAAACTAAGAAGCCCAAATCTTTCCTCATAGCACCATGGTGAAAAGAATGAAAAACTGGTTTGTTATTACCTTTCTGCTCCTAGATGTTGCTGCAGCCAGAATTGTAGTTGGCTTGTTGGGGAGCGGGATTCTCACCTGGAGGTGTCTGGACAGGATAGATGCCTATCTCCTGCCTCCTTTCCTGACCACTTTCTGGAATGATAGTTGGTCTGGGTGGTTAAGCATGTAAATTTAAATGGAAAAACCCGAAGTCTTTGCTGTTTAGAATTTTGTACATGACTATAGTTTATAAAATGGTGTTTTAATTCGCTATGTTAAAGTTAACTAATTTTTTTCTTTCTTTTTGGTCTCTAGAAAAAAATGAGTGGAGGGTTAGCACCAAGCAAAAGCACAGTTTACGTGTCCAATTTGCCCTTCTCATTGACAAACAGTGACTTATACAGAGTAAGCAAGAATACTTTGAAATTACGTATGAATATTAAGTATGACATATAAAGCCTTAGGCAGCTCAGTACCGCAGTACCTCAAGGACCGCAGTACAGCAGTGCGCTCTACGTGGGGCTACCTTTGAAGGTGACCCGGAAACTGCAATTAATCCAGAATGCGGCAGTTAGACTGGTGACTGGGAGTGGCCGCCGGGACCACATAACACCAGTCCTGAGAGATCTATATTGGCTCCCAGTACGTTTCCGAGCACAATTCAAAGTGTTGGTGCTGACCTTTAAAGCCCTAAACAGCCTCGGTCCTGTATACCTGAAGGAGCGTCTCCACCCCCACCGTTCAGCCCGGACACTGAGGTCCAGCTCCGAGGGCCTTCTGGCGGTTCCCTCACTGCAAGAAGCAAAGTTACAGGGAACCAGGCAGAGGGCCTTCTCGGTAGTGGCGCCCGCCCTGTGGAACGCCCTCCCATCAGAGGTCAAAGGGATCAACAACTACATAACATTTAGGAAATACCTGAAGGCAGCCCTGTTTAGGGAAGTTTTTAATCTGTAACATGTTAATGTATTTTAATATTTGCTGGAAGCCGCCCAGAGTGGCTGGGGAGACCCAGCCAGATGGGCGGGGTACAAATAATAAATTATTATTATTATAAGGACTGCCTCTGCCCATATGAACTGACCTGGACCCTGTGATCATCATCTGAAGCCCTTCTTTGTTTGCCTCCTCTGCAAGAGGTCCAGAGCGTGGCAACACGAGAACAGGGCTTTTCTGCAGTGGTTCCCCATTTGTGGAATGCTCTCCCCAAGGATGCTTGCCTGGCTCCTTCATTACATATCTTTAGGCATTTCTTTATAATGAGGCTTTTGGCCAATTAAACAATCTGTGGCATTTTAAATGTGTTTGTGGGAGGGGGGTTATTGATTCGGTTTTGTTTTTCATGTATTTTGTCTTCGCATTTTGTATTTTTATGTTGTGATCCACCCTGTGGCTCTTCGGATGAAGGGTGGTATAGAGATTTAATAAATAAATACCAAGTTTTAGCTACTTTGTGCATAGCCGTGGGTTGCATGTTACATTGTTTCTCTTGTCTTACGGAAAAACACTTATTTGCATTCTTGTTACACATTGCCTTACCTAAACAGATAAAATCCCTTTTTATGTCTTTTTCAGATTTTTTCCAAATATGGCAAAGTGGTTAAGTGAGTAAAAATATGACATATATTGCATATTTTTAATTATGGTTTGTGACAATTAACATAGGGAGCTGGTTCACATGTAACATTTAGAGTAGATTGTTTAAAATTTACAAGCCAGCAGCATTATTTCTGAATGGGAGCAATCTGATAATGATTTTTTTTGTCCTGCTAGAGAAACATGAGCAGTTCTATTTCTCACCCAGACATATTTTAGATTGCTAGAATTCTTTTTTTTTTTTTACATATGTAAACTGTGATCCTTCAAGTGGTGATGGACCCTGACTCCCATTATCTCTGACCATTGGCTATGCTTGCTGGGGCTGATGGGAGTTCAACATCTGGGGAGCCACAGATTTCCTCTCCCAGCTTTAAAGCTTCAGCCGGCTGATACTATTGAAGGTGATCCTTCATATAACCTGGTCTCAAACCACTTAGGACTTCAATGATATATGAACTGTTAACAAGCTTTGTATTGTAATAACCGTTACATATAAAATGAGTCAAAGAGCAAATAATTTAAAAAGTGCAGTTTTATGCTGAGTGATATGTAAACACACTGTTCTTTTGTTCATATTAGTAACTTGCTTGTGTTTCAGAGTGACAATTATGAAAGACAAAGACACACGGAAGAGCAAAGGGGTTGCTTTTATTTTGTTCTTGGATAAAGAATCAGCACAGAACTGTTCTCGGATGCTTAACAATAAACAAGTGAGTAACAACAGCATACATTGCTATGAGGAAGCTTTTGATTCGTTCAGAAAACTTAAGGTTGTATTTGCTTTTCTTGCCACTTGCATTTAGCTGTTTGGAAGAGTAATAAAAGCAAGTATTGCTATTGACAATGGAAGAGCTGCAGAATTCATTCGCAGGCGAAACTACTACGACAAATCTAAGTGCTATGAATGTGGAGTGAGTATATTTATAAGGTCTCTGGTAGAAGTATCTATTTTTGGTCCCGCTCTTATTCTTAAGCCAGTTCAGCTTGAAGCACACTTCTGGATTACCAACTATTAAATTGATAGATAAATTGTTAGAATCATTTTCCAGCAGTGACTATAACTTTCAAAAGTCAGCTTGCAGATGGCAATTCCTTCTTGCTTTATCACAGTTCGTATGCACTCTAGTCCATGCTTCTGTTTTTAAGTGTTTGCAAATACTACACTGTCTCTTCCAAAGAGTAACACATACCTGAGGTATAGGCCCACTTTCTCAAAATATGCATTTGTGAGGTGGGGAATATTAAAGGTCACAGTCCTTCACACGTTTGCTGCATGAGTATAGTCGTGTGTAGGCACCTCGTTAGAAGCTTTCCATTTAGCAGAGTTTCTGGAAGCGATGGTCAGCAATTGAAGCTACACTTTGAGAAGAAACACTGACAGGCGCCATAAAATTAAGTCAAGTGATTTATTGCTTGACTGGTCATAAACGCATCATGGTAGCACTATTTATAATCATCATAGCAATAGCTGTAACAGCATACTTAAGTTTCAGTTCCTGTTTCTTTTTAGCAATGACGTAGGCAAACACAGCCTATAGGCAGTCACGATGCATCGGTTTGCAGACAGCCTTTGGTGGTCAGTCGTCTGCAAAAAGTGAAAACGAAAGTTCTCCTTTGACCGGCCCTTCCAGCTGAAGCTGCGCATGCTCACAGTGCCTCTCCCACTTATATAGGACTGTTCTGGAATCTTCTCCCTGTTTCTGGATGAATGACTCCCTAACAGGGAAACCCTAGAACCTCTTTGCACTTCAAGAATGAATAAATAATTAGTTAGCATAATGGTTTGTTTGTATATTGATTCTCAAAGCGGTTGTGCTTTTCTGTGAATTCTGTTCGCAAAAATATATACCTTTTCTCTTAAGGAAACGGGGCATTTAAGCTATGCATGTCCTAAGAACATGCTAGGGGAGCGTGAGCCACCAAAAAAGAAAGAAAAGAAGAAAAGAAAGAAAGCAATTGAAGAAGAAGAAGAAGAGGAAGAAGAAGAAATGTAAGTGCAAGGAGATGTATGAAGCAGCTTTCATTTCCCCAATTTTTTTCTTGTGAGTTTATAAGATATATTTGGTGTCTCCCCTCTCCTTCCTTTCTTTCTTTGCTGCTCAGTGAGGGAGAACCAGAAAGTGAAGAGGAGGGAGAAGACCCTGCCCTTGATAGCCTCAGTCAAGCTATAGCTTTCCAGGTACTAAAAATACCTATTTTGATTCTAATTAAATGTTAGCATTCTAATTTTTAAAGGAAAGCTGGAGAGATCCAGAATGTACAGGAAGGGATTGTTCTGCTCGCTTCTGTTCAGTGTCATAATTGGTGCTAGTCTCTTTTCCAAAGCTATGCTCTCCAGGATGATCCGTATATGTAGCCAATGGACAACTGGGGATTTATCATGATTCATTCACATCATGATGCTCCTCTTGTCCCTGGTTGAATGGCTAGTTACAAGAAAAAAGGCAAAAAGAATGCAAAAAGGGAGAAACTAGTTTGACAAAGTGCCAGCTAGTAAGGTTTACTGTAGTTCTAAACATGTTTTGGAACTGAACTCCTTTCTTTGGGAGAAATCCTGGACTTCCTGAAGCAGATTTTTTTTTCTAAAGTGGCTTACCTAAATTCTTCCTCATGGTGCTTGTGCAAACTGCTTCAGATATTTGTGCAGGCCACTACAGAAAGTCTAAGATAGCTTCTGAAAAAAGAACTTCAGTTCCATAATGCCACGAGGTGCAATAAAACATGATAGCTGGCACTCCTTGGAAACTAGTTTCTCCTCCTTCTTTTCTCTCTCTTTCCCATTGGAGGTCAACAATTCTTATGCATCACCCATTGCCTGGGACTAGATTTTGATCAAGTGCCCTGACTCTATCCTATGGTTTTAAAACTTGACATTTGGGTGTAATGGGGTTTTGTTTAGTTCAGTGTGGGTTGTTGTTTTAGAAAACACTGTATTCTGCTTTGTTGGGTTCCTGGAGAAACCATTATCATTATAGTGTTAGCAAGAAAGATTCAGAAGCCGATGCAAATCCCACACTTCCATTAACCTGTGTGACTTCAGAACAGTGATTTGAGTCCAAATATCCTGCTATGCAAGTGAGAGATGCTTCTACTCACATAGCAAGTGGAGTGGCATCTTCCTTCGTCATCTCCTGAAAAGCAACTCCAAATGGCCAAGGGACCATCTACAGCAGCTCTTCAGGGTGGGAAGTAAGCGACAGACATTCATCATGTACAAGCAGGAGGCCACCTGCCTTCATAGTGGGATCTATTTTGTGTTAGTTACCCTATATATACGAGTATAAGCCTAGTTTTTCAGCACATTTTTTTTGCTGAAAAAGCCGCCCTCGGCTTATACTCGAGTGAGGCAGGCAGTGGCTCCTATGAAGCTTTCCCAGGTTTTTTGTGGTAAAATTGGGTGCCTCGGCTTATATTCGGGTCGGCTTATACTCGAGTATATACGTACTTACAATACTTGTCAACAGTAATTCATCTTGCATTGAAAATCTTTCCATGGCCAGGGAAGTCATTTTTCTAATCCTTCCAAAAGGAAGATTGCATAAGAGGGAATGGCTCAGTGTTGCAGGTGAGGCAATGGCGCAGATTCAAGCAATGTAGTACCAAAAAATAGGACTGGCCCGTCAATAAGTATATTCCGCATTACATAATTTCATGTAACTCTGTGTCTTCAATTGTCATGCAGCAAGCCAAAATTGAGGAAGAGCAGCAGAAATTGGTGCAGGCAGAAGAAGAGGCCTCAACCTCTGATTCAAGACGACCGCGGATCAAAAAAAGTGCATATTTTAGTGACGAGGAAGAACTTAGTGATTGATTCATATACCATGTACATTTATAAAATGTAGGCTTCTTTTATTCTACACACGTTTGTGATGCTATGAAGACTTCTCTCCTATTGTAAATAAAAATAACAGTAATTTGAGGACATCAGATATTTCTTGTTTTGTAAATTCTCATGAAAAGCACGGCGTTTTATCAATTTTTGTAATCTTATTTTAAAATCATGAACTAAATTGTTTCCATGTCATCCTCAAACATACTACAGTAAACACGGTGTTTATTTATAGAAGAAGCGGCTCTAAGCTCTTAAGGCATACTTAGAGAATTTCACTCTTGGAGACATAATGTAAATAGCAGTTGTACTCCAGTTGTATCCAATCTTAGTCCTATTCAGAATAGACCTGTTGCCATAAATAGACACGACTAAGTTAATTTCAGCAGGTCTGCTCTGAGTAGGGCTTAGTTGGCTACAACCACATAACTCTGAAATTATGCTGAAGATCTGTGTTGCAATACACATCTAAATCAGTTCTTTGTTATAGTTTGGACATGGTACATAAAATCTGAGGGCCGAACTAAATATGACAGGTGGGATGGATGTCACAGTGTCTTCCTCTTTGAATAATAAAACCAGCCATGTGTCTCCCCCCCCCTTTGCCCCTCCCTCCCCACATCTAAAGCTAATAGCACCAGGTGGGAGATAACTAGGAGCAGAGCCACAGCCTGGGGCAAAGGGTTAACCATCCCTCCTTCCTCAGCGGTGCAGCCATAAACCAAGTGGGCAACTCACGGTTGCTTTTACAACCCCCCCCCCAAAAAAAAGACAATAGGAGTTTCAGTCATTGATCTCCCCAACCCATCCTTTGGCCTTGAGAGTGGTGTTCTGTAAACCTATAATTTAATTCTTGGGGGAACTCCCCCCACCGACTGTAGTACAATAAGTTAACACTCGGTTGACCACCCAGCTGTTGGAAGCATCAAATTAAAAAGGAAATCTAACGAAGGGTTGTGATGACACAAATTGAGCAGAAAGATCAGTTTCTTTTTCATAGCCCTGGATTTGTACAGGACAATAACCCATTGAATTGTTTTGCCTTGAACAATTATCTGTATTTTCTAATGCCTCTTTTATATAGGGCATGGATGTCAGAATTTTTGGACTTAAAAAATCCGTGGATTTTAAAGTGTATGGTGTGCTAAGCTGCCCATGTGTCTTGTGGCATTGCTAGCTCTAAAGCAGATTTAAGTGTTCGTGATCCTATTGAGACCTGCTTTCACTTTTAAAAAAGAATCCTCGTAGTTATTCACAAAAACCAGAAACATGTGAGTGTGCATGGTGAATGGTACAGAAATCTTCATACGAGCTGGGCATTGTTTTAAAGAAGCAGAGTCAGAATTTCACATTTTTTTCTAAATCCTGCATTTAAAGCAGAGTGCACAGTATAATTCTGCAAACAGTATGCAGGCTCCTTGTGGTGCGAGAGTGAAAGCCGCTCTGAAATCAGTTGCCCCTGAAATCAGTGAGGAAATATGGTTGGTGGAGACAGAGCAAAAATACACCAAAGGAAGAAAAGGTAGGCAATGGAGATGCATACGAAGGTAACATGGGGTGCAGAGGCAAAGGATATCTGGCAGTGAAATGAAAGTGGGGAAACAGGAACTTGCACTATAGAATAAAGAATCCAAGCTAAGAAGTACAAGAGCACTGTGGATGGGATGAGAGAAAAGGCAAGAGGAGTAAGGGAGGAATTTGGAAGATCTTTCGGGAAGAGTGAACTGCAGAGAGAAAAGAAGTCAATAGAACAGCTTTCGAAATAGTTACAAATACAGTAAATTTCCTCTCCACAGTTGACACTGTGAAAGTGGTCCTCAGATCGATTTGGGTTGTGTGCACCCTTGATTTAAAATAAATGTGCATAGATATGGGTCCTTACCCAAGCAAGCTGTTAGCCTGGAAGCTCTTTGCAGCGTGGAAACTTTTCTGCCAGTGAGATCTATACCCCTTTCGCATATAGCTTGAAATATGAAGATTCAGAAGGAGACAGCGCTTCTGAATCAAGGCATTTAAAATAAGATCCAAATTATTTTTTTATATTTTAGCCAATTAATTTTTATTGCTTTTCAAACAAATTAACATCAAATTAATTCAAGTTCAATACTCGACTTCTGCAATCAGCAAAGCTTGCACTTTTGCAGATGTTGCATAATGCTTGTCCCCCCATCTGTGAGAAGCCAACATTTAGATGTGGCAGTACCTATACTTTGCAACTTCCTGTCTATTAACAATACTGTCTTAAATGCCTGCTGAAAACTTTTTTGTTCTAGCAAGTCTATCCAGGCATTTAGTTGTGTATATTTGCTTTTGCTGAATTTTATCTTTGTTTACCCCTTACAGTTTTGTTGTTTTTGTTGTTGTTGGGTTTTTTATGTAGCAATGTGTAAGCTCCACATACAAAACCCTCTCTTGTGGAAGTTGACTGCTGTCACTTTGGCAAGCTTCTCCTAAATGGGGAAGGGGTTGGAAGTGGCCTTTGGTAGCATAAGGAGACAGTGATAGGAAGGGGACCGAAAAGGAGGTGGATATTAATTCACATACTGAGTAGTTTGCCATACTTGTGCATTGTTTGGATCCCAGCCAAAGTGAAGGAGGTGTTTCTAGTTGATCGTAGATCAACTGTAATGGGAAAGAAAAGAGATCAAAGGGCCCAAGTCAGACTTCTGAGAGCCAGTGTAGTGTAGTGGTTAAGAGCAGTGGACTTGTAATCTGGGGGATTGAGTTCGTGTCTCCGTTCCTCCACATGCAGCTGCTGGGTGACCTTGAGCTAGTCACACTTCTCTGAAGTCCCTCAGCCCCACTCACCTCACAGAGTGTTTGTTGAGGGGGAGGAAGGGAAAGGAGAATGTTAGCCGCTTTGAGACTCCTTAGGGTAAAGCGGGATATCAAATCCAAACTCTTCTTCTTCTTCTGTGTCTAAGTATGTGAGTTGTGAGCCAAAAAAGGCTTCAACCTGATGCCCTCGAATTTACTGCTCTATATTTACTGCTTCCAGGTTATGGAATCTGGGGCCATCCAGATGTAAATGGGGGCATTTACATCTGGATGGCCCCAGATTCCATACTCCTAATAGAAGGCAACAAAAAACAAGAAAAAGAAGGCTCAGGACTGATGTTAGATAACTTGCACAACTGTAAAATGACCACATTCTATTGGGTTTCCCATACTCTCCTCTGTAGGTATCGGCAGTGGTACTAAGAGGGGCTCCTGCTTCATAAAATTATAGTAGCTTGAAAACTAATATTCTACTATATTCTACTATACCAAATTGTTACATACAGTACTCTGGCTCTCTGATGTGTTCTTAGCAGCTGTGTTTTTGCACAGGTGCATTTCTCCTATACTTCCCCTCCCCCAAAAAAGAGAGAGATGAAGTCAGTAAACCAGCAAGCAGCGAGTTATAGCAATTAGGTCAACAGGATGAGATAAAAGCATATATGAAAGGCTTAGTCCCTGGTGAGACATAGAGGTCATAGTAGCTTGAAGCAATTCCTGAGACATCAATGTAGGAATCTTCCTGTCTGATTAATATGATGATTCCTCGGGAGAGTTTCAGATCAAATGCATCACCAAGGTTATAAGACCATCAAAGGCAACTGTTTGGAAGTGGGGAGTGGGGAAAGAATCCTGCACCATAGTGAACCAATCCCCTGTAGCCCTTTCTTATCAGTATGCAGCTAAGGGAAGTTAGAGGACATCCAAGTTTAGACATCATAGCAACAGTGATACGTTGCAAGCGATCACATGACTTCCTGGAACTAACTGCGTTTATTATAATTCACAAGGCAGCAGATAAAAGATTCAGTTCTGCAAGCTGCTGCACTTTGGAATAATCCATCGGAGGCTAAATAAATGCATAAGCCCTGTACTGCTTATGTAAGCAAATGATTAGGGCCAAATTTTTAAGGCAGGGATGGGGAACTTCCAGGTGGTGTTGAAATCCACCTCACATCATCCCTGACCATTGGCCATACTGGCTGGGACTGATGGGAGTTGGAGTCCTAATGAATGCTGAAGGACTACAAGTCACCCGTGTGTGTGTGTGTGGTTTTTTATGTGTGTATGCAAACTATGTATGGCTTTGCCTAAGCAAGCATGAATATAGAATAACTCTGCTCCTATGTTGCCACTAGGGATGCCAAGAGCACTGGGCATATTATGCACCTTTCAAAAATCTACCAATATTAGTTTGCCAGTGGTGCTGAAGCTATTTCAGAAAACCCCTTTAGGCCAGCTTTCTAGGCTACTAATTGCCATTCCTTATTCTAAGCAGAAGCCCTGTTTCTCCTAAATAAGCAACTATTACTGTATGGTTATAGGGTTGAATGCCACACCTAATGCAGGATGTTTGAAAGAAAGGCAGGTCTATAGGCCTGGATTACAAAGAACTAACAGCAACCACCTGTTTTGCATGACAGGGTGGCATAACAGGAGACTTTTCTTCAACCGGGTGAGTGGGAATTATGCACAAGCTTTTAGACATGCCAAAATAGCTCTTCAGACAACAGTCCTAATCTTCAATGTCCACATGGAACTGATTATCTGCTGTCTTCTGATCCCTGATATGGTAAATGAGCATGGTATAATTTATGGAGCATTATTAATACATACAATATATATGATTTCTATTTTAACGTTAAGAGCACAGTCATGTTTCTTACCCTTTGAGCTTCCTTAAATTTTTTGTTTTGTTTCCCTGTTATCCATTTACTTAAGCTCGACTTTTGCTTACATTTCTCCATCTTTTCTCACTTATCATCTGGTTTAGTCAAAACTTACTCTCAAATATTCAGTTCATTTGGCATGCATATGATTAGAAGGGATGAGTGTGTGCATACTCTTGTAGGAAAACAGAACACAAGCAGTTTCAGGAGTTCGACAGAGCCCAAACAATTTTTTCTGTGTCTCAGCAGACACAACTAACGGGCCCGCACACCAGTCAGTCCTTTCACAACTGATGTCATCTCCAATGTCCCCATACATAGAGGCTGAGGTGAACTGTGAAAGTTGTTAGCGGGGAGGATGCTACGGTAGGCACTTGGGTTGGGTCTTTAGAGTTCATTTGAATTATTTCTTTGAATACCAATCTTACAGGTCTGACTTTCTTTACACTCTGATTTTTCTGCCACTCAAAAGTGTAGCTATAATTTATTTCCCATTTTTACCCCCAGGCAGCTCAAAGCAGCATACAGAGTTCTCCCCACCCACCTGAGAGTTTGGCTGAAAAAAGCCCTGAATAACATTTATTTTCACAACAGGCATGTGTGTGTGTGTGTGTGTGTGTGTGTGTGTGTGTGTGTGTGAGAGAGAGAGAGAGAGAGAGAGAGAGAGAGAGAGAGAGAGAGAGACTGCACCAGGGCCATTGAGGAATCTTGGTTGACCTTATGACCTTATGTCTCCCAAGTCCTAAATGATACTTGCACCATACATTTAAAGCACTCATCTATCATCTTAACAGTCATGGCTTCCCCACCAATAATCCTGGGAACTAGTTTATTCAGGGTACAGGGAATGGTAGCTCTATGAGGGTTAAAATATAGTTCCCAGGATTATTTGGGGGAAAGTCATGAGTGTTTTTATTGTTATTATTATTTTGACAAAGTAATAATCATAAATCAATAAGAATAAAAATGTGCACCCCACCCCTGAGACCATTCCATTGTAACTATCCGACCTTCCAAAATTTCAACCCCTCTTGCGATGGTTTGACCCCCTTCCGTTTTAACAGTGCAAATTTTACAAACACCCTCCATATCTCCTCAAAATTATTTCTCCTGCATATTCCCCATCTGACTTTAATGGCACATGTAAATTTATCATAAATAGCTATATCCCACACCTCTTACCATTCTTCCATTTTATATTCTGCTTGCCCCTTCCACTTTCAAGCTATAATAATGCGTGCAGCTGTCAATGAATTTGTGAGCGAGTCCTTCATAGCCTGTGAACCTTCCACCCCGTCATAAATTGATAATAATGCTACCTCTGGACTTTTGGTCAGCTTTAACCCAGTGGTTTCTGTTATCTCCTTAAACACCCTTTGCCAAAAAAATTGTACATATTTACACCCCCACCACACGTGAACCTAATTCCCTGTTTCCTGGGATCCCCTCCAATGTAACACCGAATATTCCTTGTTTATTTGCTTTAATCTGACTGGTGTTAAATACAATCTCCAATTCAATTTATAATAATTTTCTTTTATTCTTATAGACAGCATTTTCAATGTATGATTCTCCCATATTTCCCCCCAGCTTTGACTATCTGCCCTGTCACAAGTGCTGAAGTGATATAACTCGGTTTTAGATATATGTTGTTGATGTGAGCCTAGTTTAATGCTCTAGCCGCCATATTGTTTCTAGCTGTGTGTTTTGGCCAGCCCTGGCCAGCCACCCAGTCCTGGCTAACCAAACTCAGTGGGTTGGACACCTTTATCCCAGGTTATTCATTCAAGAGGAGGCACGATGGAAATGCTTGTATTGGCCTTGGAGCCGCTCGTGACATATAGAGAGCTCTCCTAACATCTGGCTTCCTCACAGGGTTTTGCACAGAGCAATCTTATTCTCATCAGTATTTCCAAGATGTAATTCCCAGCCGACTTCCTGAAAATGAACCTGTGGCAGTATTTGTTCCATTAAGAGTCGATAAGATTTTTCACCCTAAAGTAGAGATGGCTAACCTGTGTCTCTCCAGATGTTAGTGCGGACTCCAACTCCCTGACCATGGGCCATGCTGGCTGGGGCTGATGGGAGATGGAGTTCAACAACATCTGGGAGGCTGCATGCTAGCCACCCCTTACTCTAAAGGTTAATTTAATGTCTGTCACATATTAATAGCTTTTAAAGAGGCTGGCTGACCTGTAACAGCTCAAGCAGAGTTTATTACTAAAGTGAATAAATTTAGGAAGATAATAGCCACTTATCCACACTGGCATTTCAGGCAAAAGACAAGAACACCCATGGCAACATAATACATGAAAGGGGTGGGGGAGAGTGTGTCAGAGATCTGTATTAAACTTATGAAAAAATACTGATGCCTCAAAGGTAGAGAAGAACAATTTGGCTCTGCAAGAGAAAAAGAGATCTATCATTGTGAAGGATCCTGAGCCTTTTATGCCTTTAGTGTGTTTTTCTTGCAAAATAATAATAATAATTGTGGCTATTAACAGGTATATAGAATTCACATTATATTGAAAGGCTGTGAAATGCAGCTTGAACAAATGTTTATACATATTTTTTTTCAACTGTATTTTTTGCTGCTGACTGATTAAACATTGTGGCTGGGTTTGTATGGGTGATGATTTACAATTATTATTAGGAAGATGGATTTTAACTGTTTTATGAAACTCTACAAAAAGAATTAATTGATGTTCAGATTGTAAATTCATTGGTGGGAGGGGCCTGGGTTTGTTTGATTGTTTGTTTATGACACTCTATAATAATAATAAAAATAATAATAATAATTTATTATTTGTACCCCGCCCATCTGGCTGGGTCTCCCCAGCCACTCTGGGCGGTTTCCAGCAAACATTAAAATACACTAACACATCACAGATTAGAAAGTGCCGTAGACGTTGATGCCACTTTATAAATAACAACAACTATGTGAACTCAAATTAGCAGCGCAATCCTATAAATACCCACTCGGAAGAAAGTTCCATTGAGTTCAATAGAGGATAGGCCCAGTTAAGTGGATTCATACCCATTTAGCTCAAAATAAGCCCCAATGAGTAGAAATGTATAGTATAGGATTGTGCAGTAAGCCACTGGCTTTCAGCCAGTGTACCGTGGCACCCTGGTGTGGCTTGAATGATGGTGAGGCGTGCCACGGGGAAACACTGGCCTCTGTTCCTCTTTCTTTCTTTCTTTCTTTCCTTCCTTCCTTCCTTCCTTCCTTCCTTCCTTCCTTCCTTCCCTCTCTCCTCTGATGCCCTCTTGCGCCTCTGCCTCCCAAAGGCTTGCCACAGCTTTTTGTTGCAGCAGCCCTGGCTACAAGCTCCCCAGGCAAATGGTGCCTCTGGTGCTGGCCAGGGGGTGCTGGTCGCCAGGAGCTGAGGTGACCTTGGAGTAAGCAAGTGAGGGAGCCCAGCCAGCTAGCCCGCCAGCCCTTGTTGTTGGGAACGGAGAGGCAAGTGGGAGGCCGGGCAGGCAGGCAGGCAGGCGCTGTGCTGGCCTTTCTTGTGCTTGTTGTGTGCCATGCCTGCCTGGGAGCTGCGCGTCCAACACCAAAGGGGAGCCTTTCAACCATGCAAGCTTGGCAGTGCCTGTTGTTGCCACTGCTGCTTCCTAAAGTAAGGTGCTGGCCTCATGTTCACCTTTGGCCAGTCACCGTAGGGCCACTAAGGCTGGGGGCATCCTCTTTCTAGACACCTGTGGAGCAGTTTGAGGAGGCACCCCTCTTTGGGGCGGGGGGGGGCAGCTCAGAGACCGGGACGGCAGCAGTGGCTGCCCAGAGGACTCCCAAGGAGAGGAGGCTGAGGGAACACTCCACAAGGGAGGGTGTTCAAAAAGGGGTGAGAGCCTGCCAGCTTGGCAGGCAAGGGGTGACATAACAAGAGGTGTCACAGAAAGAATGTAGCTGGTCAAGGGAGCTGTGGACTCAAAAAAAGGTTGAAAACCTCTGCAGTAAGCAATTGTAAAAATATTTCAGGAGACTCATTAGCTGCTTCTGGAGTACTTGGGAACTCTCACAAATTACAAATAAAAGCAAGGGCAACAGAAACTGGCAAGGAGAGGGTATAGAAAACAATTGCACAAGATAACATCCCAGATTACATTACTGTATATTCCTGCGTATAAGACTACTTTTTAACCCAGGAAAATCTTCTCAAAAGTCGGGGGTCGTCTTATACGTATTTCTTATATGGCGAGTATATCCCAAACTCTATATTTTAACTAGAAAAGTTGGGGGTCGTCTTATACGCCCAGTCGTCTTATACACCGGAATATACAGTACTTCTCAACAGCAGGTGATTTGCTTTGAATCAAAAGAATCCCATACTTGATTTTGTTATCATTTCATTGTACTGAAAGTCAAAGTAGAGCATCATATACAAGCAGAAAGAAGCAGAGCCACTGGGCAAACGGTCAGAGTTCTTAAAGAGGCATTTGTTGTGGCAGCTCCCTAGCTCCCTATAGTTCTATCCTGAGCATCTTCCAGAGGAATAGGGAAAATTTACTATTTTTTAGGCAGGGTGTTAGTGGCAGAGACAAATAATCTGTAACAACCCAGATGCTGTTGGCCTTCCATCAACATAGGCAGCACAGCCAATGCTCAAGGATGATGGTTTTCTGGCCCCACCTTGGGTTAGAGGTAAGGATGAGGTGTCACTGTGGTCTAAACCACTGAGCCCCTTGGGCTTGCCGATCAGGAGGTCGGCGATTCAAATCTCTGCAACGGGGTGAGCCCCCGTTGCTCTGTCCCAGCTTCTGCCAACATAGCAGTTCGAAAGCACGCTAGTGCAAGTAGATAAATACCGGTAGGTACCGCTGCGGTAAGGTAAGGCAAACAGAGTTTCTGTGCACTTTGGTTTCCATCATGGTGTCGTGTTGTGCCAGAAGCGGTTTAGTCATGCTGGCCACATGACCCGGAAAGATGTCTGTGGACAAACGTTGGTTCCCTCGGCCTGAAAGTGAGATGAGTGCCGCAACCCCATAGTCACCTTTGACTGAAATTAACCGTCCAGGGGTCCTTTACCTTTACCTTTTACCTATCTGTAGCTGTCAATTTCCATTTATATGCTGACTAATTTTAATCTTGCATACAATTTTTTAATTTATTAATGCAAACAAACTAAATGAAGTCTAGCGCAATATGTAATTGTTGAAGGAGGTGCAGATTTTTAAAAAATCATCAATGCAGCTTACTTGACTTTAAGATGTTGCCTTTTGTACAATCAGAGCACAGTTTCCCCTACAAGGTCAAGGTCTGTAACATTAGAAGGTGGACGGATTATTACTGTTCCTTGTTCAAATAAGACCAGCAATCATTCTCAAATCTATTCCTTCTAGTCCTATTGGTATGCTGTCAGTTCTGTCTGGAGGCAAAGATATGAGATAATGCAGTGTGACTGATGGGTGTTTTGTTTCTTTTAATTAATAAGGCTGCATGTTTGGACAACTGGAAACAGCGTTTCATTCTGAGAATAGCACGTAAAAACTGGGAATGCATTCTCTTCTAGCAACGCTGATGACTCCGTTGAAACCCTCCTCTAGCAACTGAAGTTTCAGAGAGGCTTAGGAAATATCATATTTGTTTTCTTTCTTTTGCTGTGGCTTGCAATTTAGCTGATGACATGCTATGAAAGGATGGATGCAGCTTAAAATGCCTTGCTGAATAATTGATCATCATCGCTTCAGGCTACATCAGAGGATGAATGGATGTGTGAGATGCAAAGACGATGTCTCCCTGCTGATGTACTTAATTGGTAAACAGATCATTTCAACTAAATAATAGATAAAAAAAATAAATTTCATTTATGCTAAATACAATTTTATGTTTTCCACATCAGTTTTGTGGATCAAAAAAAAATGCAGTATCTTCCACTTTAGTGTAATTTAAGCAATCCCATATTCCCACCAAAATGCAACTCTTTCCATATATCCTTTTGAAGATGCAAAATCGGCGCACGCAATCCCACAGTCACCAACTCATTCGTAGACCGTGCCTATCATTCTGTAGAATATCAACCTGCCACAATAGATAAGACAGGAAGGAACTTAAAAGAGGCCTCCTTGACTCCCTTTGCTCTCTTGGGTTTATATAAGTGCAGGATAGTCTGGGCTAATTATTGTCATCAAAGGAAGTGGCAACAACCTAAGTTTTAGCAGGGGGGAAAGTGCTTGAAACTATCTTTTGTCTATATGACAATGGCGGAAATAATGGACTTGTAGAGTGTATTATTTCCTGACAATGAGATCCAAATACTATATTTCAGACTGAATGAGATTTTCAAAGCTGGCCATGGAACTGTAAGGCCCCATATGTGCAGTAAGAAACGTTTGTCTCCCAGATCTGTCCAGAAGGAAACCTCAGTTGTGTGGGGAAGCTAATGTGATAGCTTTGATGAGGATGGCTTTTCTTGGTGGCATGGTATGCAGGCTTTGGTATCTTCACAAGGCAGAAATGAAATGCTGAAATAATAGCGAACCCGGACTGCTTACCGAAAGCATACAAAGATACTGTGAGAATGAGCCGACATTTGTCTCAAACATTAAGATCCCATAATACATCTTGTTGCTTTCACAAATGATTTTACCAGAGAACTTAAAAGCTATGACACTTTTATTATTAAAAAAAAATGATAAGTGCATTCTTTTTTTGAATCTAATAATACAGATTCTACTTGCCTGCTTTTATAGTAGAGCCAATTCATTATTTTGCCTGTGCAGGGGGTGCTACTTCTGTAAAATGTTTAAGGAGAATTCATTTGATAATATTTGCAAAACAGAACGGCACAATATTAAGTTATATTATCGGGAGACAGCATTTCATTCTGTCTGTACCCTCATTCACTGTTTCATTCATTGGTTGCGTTCCTCCTTCACACTAAGCCAAATTTTGGCTTTTTTCAAACATGCTAGCTTCCCAGGAGATTGCATGGCAACAAAGCCAAAATTTGGCTTAGCATGTTGTCCGAACTTTGGATTGTGGTTAAAGTCTCTACTCTTTAATCACACACTATAGCCAAGCTTTGCCCTATGGTTACAGGTCATGGTTAAATAGGGAAGCCCTTAACCATGATTTTGGGTTCACACAAGACTAAGGTTACCAGTGTTCTCCAGGCTACCAGCATGAGTCTGACCAAACTGCGGGAGGCAGTGGAAGACAGGAGTGCCTGGCGTGCTCTGGTCCATGTGGTCACGAAGAGTCAGACACGACTAAACAACAACAACAAGGTTACCAGAGTCCCCGTTTCCTGGGAACAGAAGAGGAAGAAGAAGAGTTTGGATTTGATATCCCGCTTTATCACTACCCGAAGGAGTCTCAAAGCGGCTAACAATCTCCTTTCCCTTCCTCCCCCACAACAAACACTCTGTGAGGTGAGTGGGGCTGAGAGACTTCAGAGAAGTGTGACTAGCCCAAGGTCACCCAGCAGCTGCATGTGGAGGAGCAGAGACGCGAACCCGGTTCCCCAGATTACAAGTCTACCGCTCTTAACCACTACACCACACTGGCTCTCAGATTCACACACAGTCCCCGGATTTACAAATCAGTCCCCATATAAAATCCATTGAAGTTGAAAAGTGTCCCCAGATTCATTGAAAAAAAATCTGGTAACCTTACACAAGACGCCAAGTCAAACTTTGGCATAGCTACCATCCTGCATTGACCTTGAAAGCCCGGGAAGAAACAAAATGGGTGCAAGCACAGTCATGTTAAGCTATATTGTGGCTTTTCATGATGTGTGGACCAGCCAGGCCATTGTTATCATTGTTATCATGGCTAAAACCCAAGTAGTAACAAGCAAAATCAACTAAGAGTCTCGTGGCGCCTTAAAGACCAAACCTATTTATTATGGCATAAGGTTTTGTGGACTTCATTAGCTGCATGAAGTGTTATCATGAGATGCTGCTATGCCCATTTTCAAAAGTGCCATGAATAATGTGGCATCTTCTTTGAAGGAGGCATGCACACACACAATAATGGGACCATCCTGTTATTTAAGCTCAAACCCCAGCTTGTGTTCATTTTCAATGGATTCAGGAAACATATAAATTAAAACATACCGCATTGCAATATGCCCTTTGATTATTCTCATTGTTGAGTTATAGTGTGCATGCTTAGAATACCGTTCTATGTTTTATGATTGAACCAATTTGCAAGAAAGCCAGGAATGAAAGAGGGGGAAAAAACCCCCTCCACGAGCATTGAAATATCACATTAAAAACCTGACAGGTGGGTGTGGGGTTTCAGGGCAAAAACCTACGAAGTACATTGCAATGCAATAAAACAGGAGTCACAAAAATGCAGCCATAGGGCTGTGGAATGACACAAAATGGCTGCCATGGAAGGGAAGAGCAATTGTTTGATGAAAAGTCACATCCTTGCTCTTTTGCAGCTGACCAGCAGAAAGGGAAATGGTGATGCTGCAAGGAAATGCCAGCAGCTGGGATGTCAGGCAGAGAAACAGATTAGGCAGGAAGAATGCAGAGTGGAAGGGGTGCAGAGTAGGATGAAAGAAACCATAGTTACTTTGATCATCGTTGGCTTAAGCATGGTTCGTTCAATAAATCCATGGTTTAGGACTGGAGTGACATGACGTGAGAACTGGGTCAATATATACTTGTACTGAATTCTGAGTATCTCCCACGTTTAAGTATATTTTACAGGTTGAAACAGTGCTGTAGGAGCCACTTTTTGTGGTCTAACCCCACACCACTGCTATAATACTTAAGTCCCAATGCCATGCAGGTGGGTCCAATCACACTGGCCCTCTCTAAGCAGTCATCACCTAGTGGAGACCTGGTGCTGGTCCTTTAAATGTTATAGAGCACTATGGGGTGGGGCTGCAGAAAATGGCTTCCACAGCATTGCTGTAACATCAAAATGGTGGTGGGAATTCACTGTCACACTAAGGCTTCCCAAACATTTCTGCTCTTGTCAGATGGAATGATCTCCCGTCTCCTTCCCCCAGCACTGTTCTGGGAGTGCTCCCAAACCCCATCTCAGCCGATTGTGGGGGTACCGGGGGCGGGGAGAGAATGGAGGGGAAAGCTCTGTTTGGCTGAATTTTGCCCATGGTCTCTTACTTATAAGAGTGGCTTATTGTAGTCCTGGGTTGTTTCCAAAGGCTCAGTTCTGTGAATGGAAGAACATTTTGGTCATGGAAGAAGTCTTCTATTTCAATCATTATACATGCAGCAGTAGAGTTATGTCTGTGATTCTCAGAGAAGGATGTAATCATGGCTGCTAGTCATGATGGCTATAATTATTGCCTCTAAACATCAGTTCCTGGGGGACAAGAGCTGGAGAATGATGCTGTACTAATGCCTGCTTGAGGGCTTCCCACAGTCACTAGGGTGACCACTGTGTTAACAGAATGCCAAACTAGATGAGCTTGTTCTGACCCACCAGGGCTCTCGTTATGTATTTACAGACAATCTCTTGAGTCTTTGCATCACAACTGTGACTGCTTTTCTAGCTAAAAAGAGAACAATAGAACAGCACTGCCTTCCCATTCAGAAAGTACCAGTTTCATCCTTAAAACAACTTGACATTTCCGATGTGCTGACAGAGATAAAGCTTGTTCCCATAATTGCTGCACTTGTGATGTCCATCAGCTATTCACTGAAAGCACATTTTGTTTCGCAATTCTCCCTTTCTCTGAAATCATCAAAAACAAAACTTTTCAAGGTTGCTTCCCCAGAGCAGTACCATTAATGATAACGTTATTGAATGAGCTGAAATAGTCATTTCAAACTCTTGACCGGAGTCTACACTTTAAATGTTTCCTGAGTTAAAAAGCGGTCCTGCTTTGGCAGCTGTTGCTGGAACAAAAAAACACATATGTATTCTAAAAGCACCTGCCTGTGCATGCAGGTGTCAAGCATGTGGTTCGAGTTTTGTAAAGAAGATTGGGTTGTTGTTGGGTTGTGAGAACAAACCGTCACAGGTCAAAATGAACCAACATAACATAGGCACTTCATCCGCAAGCCGGTTGCTGTTGCAACACTCCTTTGGCAGTCGTTCCAGAGAGATTTTGGAAAAACATATCAATTAAAAGCATCTTCAGCTATTAGAATCTGGACCCACATTCTGGCAGATGTGAGCACAAAAATTTGGGTTGCCATATTTTAAAGAGCAAAAAGAAAGACACATTTGCTGACTTCTATTTTTAACTATGGTGCTGGAGGAGGCTCTTGAGAGTCCCATGGACTGCAAGAAGATCAAACCTATCCATTCTTAAAGAAATCAACCCTGAGTGCTCATTAGAAGGACAGATCCTGAAGTTGAGGCTCCAGTACTTTGGCCACCTCATGAGAAGAGAAGACTCCCTAGAAAAGACCCTGATGTTGGGAAGGATTGAGGGCACAAGGAGAAGGGGACGACAGAAGATGAGATGGTTGGACAGTGTTCTCGAAGCTACCAACATGAGTTTGGCCAAACTGCGAGAGGCAGTGAAGGATAGGCGTGCCTGGCGTGCTCTGGTCCATGGGGTCACGAAGAGTCGGACACGACTGAACGACTGAACAACAACAACAATTTTTAACTATAGATCGCTATGACTACTCCACCCATGAAAAGGAGAGCATGTCCAGGAAAAAGGGGACATATGGCAACCCATCATGTCAACATTTCTGGCTGTACTTCACCTTGTTACTGTTTCTTGAGGATATACTGTTAATTCATCTTCCATATAATTTTTGGCAGAATCAAATATTTAGACCCTGACCTACAAAGGAATGGAAATATTTCAAGTATCTTAGCACCAGGATTAAACTTTTTGGCCCTTGGGCAACATGACACTTGAAATGTTTCCAATCCTGCCTACCAGTAAGGGACGGGAATTTGCAGTACTGTAATTCATCAGACCAAAACTCATGTAAGAATATTTAGGGTTGTTGGACAACAGCTTAGGGGTGCCATTTATAATATCTGAAAAAAGCCCCGTTTCTTAAGCATAAGGCCACAGGGTCCTTACTGTTTATTATAATAAACCTGTGGAGGAACACATTGAGTACATAGCTAGTTCTGAAAGCTAATATTCATAAACAGCATACAAAAGCAATATTCTGTTGGGTAAATTTCCGTTTAAATGTTATCCTGTCTTTTTCAGAGATAGAAGGTGTACTGGAGCAGAGTAAAATAAAATTTTAGGGTTCCTCCCCCTTTGTTTCAGATTTACCTTCCGTTATTTGCTTCAGTTTCCCTATGCCATTAAGTAGTGTGGCTTTTGCCCTGCTATATGGTTCTTAATCATGTTTTCTGCAGTTGTCCTATCTTTTGTGTCCACTCTGCTTTGCATTCCACGACCCCCCTCGAAACAGTATTTCCTTTGCAGCTGGAATACATTCATTCAGCCACTTTCGCGAGCAGCCTGGAAGATGCATGACACATGCTTGAAGTTTTATGTCAATAACACTCAACTGGAGATCTGTTCAACCTCAGATGGTTTGTCTTTGGGCCAATACACGCAAACCAGTTTCTCCCACACAATTGCCCCCTCCCTGGGAGCACAACAGATCATGCTTGCAGGATGTCAGTTCTTCGTTTAAACTGGGGATTCCATGTGGGCCGTTCATTATGTGGCTATCACAATTTCCATGGGGAAGTGCTGATGCCACCGTGTAAATATTTGTGGTTACACAAATACACAACCCACATGGAAATACAGGTTCACACAAACATGTCACTTTTGCCACAGGGATGCGGCCAAAAACAGCATTATTGTGGTGGCAGATCTTATTCCCCACTGCAACGTTTCAAATTACTCACCACTGCATACCATTACAGCACTTTCCAGAGGAGCAGCTGTGGTAGCCTTGTGCAGAAATAAGGTCAAAGAGTCGTGTGGCTCTTTAAGCCTAACATATTTAATTATGGCATGAATTTTCGTGGACTATAGTCCTCTTCAGAATCTTGAAGTGTTATCCTGAAGTACAGGAATACATATATAGTTTTGGGATGGATTTGTAAACACTGAGGTCTGAGTGAAATAAAATTACTATTGCTAATTACGTTTTTTTAAAAATGATTATTAATAACAGTAATTCACAAAATTGCTGTTGATGACTCAGGAACTCTGGCATTGGTAATCAATCAACTCATATAATGTGCTAAAAATCTTTGACTTCACTTCAGTCCATAAGTGATAGCATCAAACCCCTTGCTCAAAGGCTGCCTCTCTTAAGACCGCTTACAGAGTGCCTAGAACTGGCTTATGAATATTGCCATTTCTGATGTCAGATTTGTGTCCATGTTTTCTTTGGAACAGAGACTGGTCTGCTTGCCCTGGGTAGAATGTGGAAGGGTACTGCTGGCAAATGATGGCATATATCACATTGCAAGATGAGCAGGTGAATGAATGTTGTGGATGACATTGTTAGATCAGAGTAGACATGGGGACAGAATTGGCATCTGGATGCGTGAAAGAAGTTCAGATTATTTTGATTTCTTCTGAAATCAGCTGGAGGAGGAGGAGAGGACAGAGGGTGTGAAGAAAGCTATGAATGGATTGGAACCCCTTTCCCACCCTTTAGACCCCCTGGGAAACTCAACAAACCTGCTGTACTTGGAACTGGGTGTGGAGAGGGAAGTTAAATGGGACACAGCTGTGGGCAGCCTGAGGAAGTACCACCTACCTTTGGCCTGTCCATGAAAAGCAAGTCTCAGGTGAGAGACTAGGGCGATGTCTGTGTTTTCCAGGGACGTCTTCTTGTTGTGAGACTTTTGTGGGTGAGCTGAGAGTTTATTTGGACCCTGGATGAGAACCCAGAGGTTGAGAGGGAGGGCATGTCAGAAGGAAAACGAACTGATATATATATATATATATATATATATATATATATATATATATATATATATATATATTAGTAACTTCAGTTTTTTGTACACCGCTTAGAGATATTTTTTAATATATTAAGCGGTATATAAATTTAATCAACATCAACATCTGTCTCTACCAGAAGTATGTTAACTGGATTAAATCCGATTCAAATGCAAGTTCCTCTACTGACAGCAGTCCAATTTAGACTTCCTACAGTGGAATGGGGAGATTTTTGGTGATCCTTACTGCAAACTCCCAAAATCTGTCCCAGACTCATTGTCTGCAACTATTATTTTCTATATTCTTGTTTTATCTGTTTAATTAAATAAAATATGTGTTAGCAACGGGCTCAGTAAAGCTCCAATCAGGTAGAAAAAAGTATATATTTTTTTTTAATAAAAAAAAATACTGGTCATATGAGATTGCAGAAATAAAGAACTGTATATTATCTTCAATGCATGCAATCCTATGCATATTTACTCTGAAGTAAATCCCACTGTTCAGTGGTCCTCACTCCCAAATACATATGGATAGGATTGTAGCCAGGAACCTAAGTATTCATTTCTCTGTAAAATGAATTTGCATACAGATTTTTTCTACTTCTGCTTTGTTTTATCATTGATGAGAAGAGAAAGTATGGGGGAGTTTCTTTAAGAACTGATCATGATATGATGTGTGACAAGACTAATGTAGCAATATATGCTCATTTTTAATTGTCCACAGACCCCTCCACACAGCTTTCCTTTGAAAAACTGAGCTAATTAATCAAATTAATTAAAAAACAGTGATGTTGGCATATTTTACACTCTATATCCCTTTCATCTCTACATAGAAAGATTTTCAAGACAATCCACATAGGCCACATTCTGATCACTTCTATATGGTTATAAATGTTCACTTTATCAAGGACAAAATTTGCCCTAGGAAAAGCACCAAGACACTGTTAATGAACCCATGAATGTTGTGTGTCCGTATGTATGGATACACTCCTACATGTTTAAACTGTAAAAAAAATAAAAAATCTTTCTATTTTCATTTAATTAGGCACGAATAGAAATACTTAACCTGAAGCACCACTTTAGCTAATGGGACCTCCTGCTGCCACTGCGCGGCCAGAGCACGATTTCTGTTCTTAGCGGAGTTCTTAACCTGAAGCGTACTTAACCTGAAGCGTACTTAACCCGAGGTACCACTGTATTACATCATCATAATCAAAACTTTATTATGGTCATAGAGCAGCATAATAAATATTACTTACAATGCTGCTTTATGTAGATAATTTCCAAAACCTCAGCAGCTCTCCCACTTTAACCATATTGTCATCCAGTTTAAGGTGCCCCTGTACATCCTCTGCAAACAGCTGGCACAGCCCACCAATTGGGCGTTGTGTTGGCTGCATGGACAGTGAGTGCCAATGAACAACAGAGCCAGCACAAATCCTCTCTGATTGCAGGAAGTCACCAAATAAGGGAATTTGGGATGCGTGGAGAAAATGTCACCACGCTCCTTTTATTTCAACACTCAAGAAGGAAATAAACTCCTAGTCCTTGAAGCCCTCCCCTCCTGAGGCCAAATGAGATGAGGGAGGCCAAGACAGAGCACTCAGAAGACCCCACCTGCTCACCTCTCTTGTTCCTTCACAAACACCTACTGTGCATCTGGGGCTCTAGCTGCTAGTTACTCCTCATAATTCTCTATGCCTCTCTCTGGTCTCCGGGGCCACTCTCCCACAAGGGTCCATCCCACCCCTTGGTGTATGCTGGCCCAAAGGGGTGACATATTGGGGGCAGAGGCCTCTCCACCATCAAGTCCCTTGGATTTTGAGGGAACAGACCTCTCAGAGTGCATAGGTGGCATAAGGACTGCTGCCAGGGTGAGGCATTCCTAGGGTTCAGCCAAAGGAAAGACTTTTCATTCCATTGATATTAATGGAATAATGATAGGATTTAAATGTGCTTCGCTGTGGCAGGACTGTGGCACTGTGCTGCTGGAGTTTTAAAATGTCAGGGTGTACGTATGTTAGATGGATGGACTAGAGACGTGACTTAATAGATTTGTTTTTTTATCTTTGTTGGCATGCAGTGTCAGGCACTGTGCTTGGGCTATTAGCATATTTTAACCCAACTGAAGTTACTTCCAAGAAAATGCAAAAACAGTGCAAATCGTTTGCAAATTGAAGTGCTCAAAATACAAGGTTATTTGCAATAATGGGTATCAGCCAGTATTAGCTGTAACATTCCAGGCGTTCTTCCAGGGTAATAAAGTTGGGCGAGCAAGCAGTACATGGTGTTCTTACATATTAATAACAGTGCAGTTACTTCAACACTATTTCGCAATCACATTCAGGGTGATTTTCATCCCTTAATGCTGGGTGTATACTGAAGACATCACTAAGGCCTACAGTCCTTCGGCTGGGTGCGTAAGTCCCACTGAACTTACAGTACAGTGGTACCTGGGGTTACAGACGTTTCAGGTTACAAACGCTTCAGGTTACAGACTCCGCTAACCCAGAAATAATACCACGGGTTAAGAAATTTGTTTCAGGATGAGAACAGAAATCGCACGGCGGCAGCGGGAGGCCCCATTAGCTAAAGTGGTACCTTAGGTTAAGAACAGTTTCAGGTTAAGAACAGACCTCCAGAACGAATTAAGTTCTTAACCCGAGGTACCACTGTATTGGGATTCACTTCTGAGTAAACATGTATAAGACTGAGCTGTTAATACAGATTGGTCATCCCTTAATCATGACATAGCCACAGCTACCGTATATACCAAATGGAGCGGGGTATTTTCAACTGTTTCAGTGCCTAAGGAAATAAGCATGGCTGAAGTAAGGATTCTCTAATCCTCACTGTTGGCATGGAAGGTGGCATTGGGGCAAACTACACATTTACTTTGTAGCTTGTCTTTTGAATTCAAGGCCTCACTCCCCATTGCCAGTGCAGGGTGCCTGATCTGGATTGAAACGCTAACATGGGTGTTAAGAGGGGCTTTGACTTTATTTGGGCCACCTACACATATATGAGCGGGACACGGGTGGCGCTGTGGGTTAAACCACAGAGCCTAGGGCGGGGTGAGTTCCAGTTGCTCAGTCCCAGCTCCTGTCAACCTAGCAGTTCGAAAGCACATCAAAGGGCAAGTAGATAAATAGGTACCGCTCCAGCGGGAAGGTAGACAGAGTTTCCGTGCGCTGCTCTGGTTCGCCAGAAGTGGCTTAGTCATGCTGGCCACATGACCTGGAAGCTGTACGCTGGCTCCCTCGGCCAATAAAGCGAGATGAGCGCCGCAACCCCAGAGACGGTCACGACCGGACCTAATGGTCAGGGGTCCCTTTACCTTTACCCATATATGAAGCAGCCCTGTTTAAAATACAGCTGCTACTTGCTGTGACCACCTTTAAGATCAGTACTGTAAGGTTGGTGGGCATTAGAGACTGTATAGTTATTATTTGTGAGCTTCTACCCTGTATAGTTATTATCTGTGAGAGATATGGATGGATATGCTAGCTTTTTAAGAGCTTTCCTTGGATTTCAACCGAAATGTTTTAGCGTCGGGAGTCTTCGGTAGTTATTAAACGAATGCTATTACTTAGCTTAAACTGCGGCTTTAAATGGTACGTTTTAATGCTTCCTTGGTTTAAATTGTACGTTTTAATGCTTCCTTTTAATGGAATTCTATGTTTATCCAACGTAAGCCACCTGGGGGGAGGCGATGGCCTTGGAAACAAACATTTGAAATAAAGAAACTTCCATTGGCTCCGCCACTAAACCCTCGCTGGAAGACTGCAGTTTTCACGGGCGAGGTGTGTGTGAGTGTAAAAACACGGAATCCAAAGGTATGAGGCACCTTGGGTTTACATGGTGAGCGAAGTGTGGGGATTCCAATCCGAATTCCAACCTCAGCGACTGTGGCTGAGGTTGGAAGTGGGACGCTTCCTTCGGTGCTAATGAATGCGGCACACAGGGAAGGTTATGATTTCTCTGGTTTTGTGCTTGTGCCACGGAATACTCCTAAGGCGTTATCTGTGCGCGCGCGCGAGGAAGGCCACCCGCCTGCGAATAAAAAAAAACAGCGGAGTCTTCTTGTCAAAGCACCGGAGCCTCCTCCCGCTCGCCTCCCCCCTCATCCCGCCGCAGTCCGAGCGACTTCAGGGTTGTCGCCGCCGCCGTCTGGGGCGCCTCGGCCTTGGCCTGGCTTGCGGGCTGCCGCTGGTTGGCGACGGGGGGACACGTGAGGGAGAAGAAAGAGGCGTGAGGTTAGGGGGGGTGGAAGGGAAGAGAGGAGAGGAGAAGCGGCGGCGGCGGCGGCGGCAGGAGTTCCCCCGACAGCTGGAGGCTGCGGTAGTCGGCGGTGTCGGCCGCAGTAAAGCAGCGAACGGCCGTTGTTGTTGGCGGCGGCGCGCGCTGTGCGCGGCGGCGGCTCCTCCTCCTCCTCGCTTGGTTGCCTCGGCTCGAGAGCCAACCCCCCGCTTCCTCGGCTCGCTCCTCCTTATTGACAAATACACAAAGGGCCGCGCCGGGCTGGAGACGCGTCTGTGGAGCCGGCATGGGAGACAAGAAGAGCCCCACAAGGTGAGGAGCCGGGGAGGAGGGGAAGCGGGCGCCGACTCGCAACAGGCCGCTGCTGCAGCAGCTGAAGGGGGAGAAGCGGCGGCGGCGGCGCTGTGAGGGGGGCTGCCGTTGGCCGCCGCTTCTCCCCCCTCCCCTCTGCTGCCAAAGCCTTCGGCGGC
This sequence comes from Darevskia mixta, assembly GCA_034641385.1. Lineage (NCBI taxonomy): Eukaryota > Metazoa > Chordata > Lepidosauria > Squamata > Lacertidae > Darevskia > Darevskia mixta. The sequence continues at coordinate 6,751,568 of JAWWNH010000105.1, forward strand.
GTCCCCTCAGCGCAGCGAATGGCGGCTAAGAGGTAGCTGGCAAGCGGCGGGGCGAAGCGAGGCCCCGAGCGAGTGGGAGGGAGGGAGGGAAGGGAGCGATGTCTTGTTTTGTGCCTCAAACCTCCTTCTCTCTCCTCCTCCTCTTCTTCCTCCTCCTCCTTATCGCCGCCCCCCTCTTTTTCGGGGGGGTGTTTAGGCCGAAGCGGCAGCCGAAGCCGTCCTCCGACGAGGGCTATTGGGACTGCAGCGTGTGCACTTTCCGGAACAGCGCCGAGGCCTTCAAGTGCATGATGTGCGATGTAAGGAAGGGCACCTCCACCCGGTGAGTGAGCGGCCCAGAGAGGCCTGCGCTGGTGACACCCGCATCCCCAAGGCGGGAGGGAGGGAGGGAGCGGGGCTGGCCGAGGAGAGGCGTCCGGGGGCCGCCGGCTGGGAAGAAGAGCAGAGCCCGGAGGCTGCCGCCGCCGCCACCATCATAGCCACCAGGGCAGGCTTTTTATTATTTATTGCTCTCCCTCCCTCCTTCTTCCTCAGGAGAGGGTGACAGGAGAGGGAGTGGATGCGCTGCAGGCACCAGCTCTCTCCTCCGTTCCGTTCTCCTCCTTCGTCTGCTTTCCTTTCCTTCCCTCCTCTCCTCTCCCCGCCCTTGCCCAGTAAACATGGTCTCTTTCTCAACACCCCCCCCCCCAAAGCTTAGAGATGATTTCTTTTCTGTGAACTTAAAGGCACACGTTCTCTCGCACCACCCTCAATGGTTCGATTTGCCAGTCATGCAGTCTGGAATGGGATAGAAAATAAGCTCCTTTCCCTCCTCTGCTTTTTTTTCTTTTTTCTTTGCTATGATCACACAAACAGTGCAGATGTCTGGAGTGTTTGCTGTTTGTTTTTAATCCTGCTCATGGTGATATAGCATTCCTTATGTACATAAAAAAACCAAACCCCAAACCCTTAAACTGACTAAATGTGAATGCTGTCCGTTGTACACGTTGTGCAAAAATAAGTCGTCTTCTGTTGAAGGGAGGACAGAAATGGATAAGGGCTTTGATTTTCTTTTTGAGGCCTGCTTATAACCCACTGTGTAGCCCTGTTAGCTGATTTAAAAGATGACTTTTGTAATTATTTACCATGGTGGATTAGAATACTTTAAGAGTGGGGTGTCAACAAACAGTCTCTTGGTTGTTCGTGTCTATATTATACTTGCTGATATTTTGCTGAAGTGAGGGCCATTGCCATGTCTTGCCTTAATATCAAAATGCCCTTCCTAATGTTGGGTGGGATATGTGTGAGGAGCGAGGAAGAATCCCTGGGAGGTACCTGCCAATGAGGAGTGGAGAATGGCAGCTGCTGAGGTGATTAGTTTCCAACTACTGTTTTGGGGTTACCATGGTGGGGGAACACGCCTTTACTGGTAATTTTTGGGAGGCAGTGGCTGAGGCAGGAGTTGTTTCAGTCAGGACCTTGAAAGCATAAAGTTGCTATCTGCACAGCAGCTCCTGGCATATAGGCTGTTGATGACTACAAGAGCGACTAGCAAGTCAACAACTGGGCATTTCTACAGTGCTAAGAAGATAACTCTTGCTTCCACACCGGCCTTCCATTGGTTACATGTGAGGTCTAGGAACTTAAAGCATACATATTTTCCACTTCCCATCCTCACCTCCCACATTCTGCCTTTACCTTCCAACAGATATTGGTAAAGTTACGCATTTTCCTATGCTCTTCATCTTCCTCCAATGGTGGCAGATGCTTCCTGTCAGAGGACCACCCCAGCAGCTGTTTCTGGGACTGGGCCACACATAGGCAGATGTCAGGTTTTTCTCTCCATACAACACTTATTTTCCTGGAGGAAAATAAAATCCATTTACATAGATTAAGTGAATGTAAAAGGTTATAGTCAGAGATACTCCCGGGGGAAAAGGTAAATCCATTCCCCACCCATGGTGATTCCCGGCCATTAATAATGAAGATTGGTCCTATCTGCACAACTGTGTCTTGAGTTCTCTTTCTCGGTCACATTAAATTGTGACAAACAGTTAGGAGATGGCTTATTTATGTAGAAATGTTTATTTTACTCTCAGCAATATTGTTTGCCCATTTACAATTAATTATATACCCTTTTTCGGTTATTACACACCCCTTATAGGTTAGATGCATTCCATTGCTTGGAAAATTCTGTACAATCCAAAAACAAGTTTTTTGTGCATTACAGGAACAATGTGGGAGTATTGTACTTATGAGTCCAGTCAGTCACAGGTTTATTAAACCTCAGTGACTGAGATTTAATGCACTGAAGCATATGCATGGATGATTACATATTTACTAATTGAATATTTATATGCTGCTTTACTGCTTTTGCCCACTGAGGCTCACGGAGCAGATAAAACATAATTTTAAAGCAACAATATTTATAACCAATGTATAACAATACACCTAGACATAATAAGACAATATATATTCTAAACCTTATGCAGGGCAGAGATAGAATAACACCTTCTGCTATCAACAGGGGGGACCTTAGGGCAATTGTGCTAAAGGCCCCCTCTTGGTAGCTGCTGTTATTGGTGAAGTGAAAGTATACAAGGTCTGATCCTTTAAGTGTACGTGCAACATTGGCTGATATAGGGGGAAACAGTCTCTCTGGATCTTAGGCCACAAAGATATTTAGAGCTTAGCATCGTCACATTGAACTGAGCCAGGAATGTGCTAGCAGTGGTACAGTTGCTGCAGCACTGGCTGAATAGGCTCACACCTTCCAGTGTTCAGTAAGAGGCAGGTCACCACATTCTACATCAGCTGCAAAATAGTCTACATTGTAGTCCCAATGTAGCATACATCACAGGTAGTCAATCCTGGACATAACAAGAGAATACATCAGCATAACCAGGTCTCAGTTCTCCAAGAAGAGACTAGGCCTAGGAAGACGATAAAAAAAGGCTTCCTGGCTACTGCTATTGCTAGTTTATCCAAAAGTGAGGAGATAGGGATGTTTCAACTCCATCTATCACAGGTATACTAACCCCTTCTAAAGCCTGCTTACCCTCTTTAATACCATCCATTTGACCTTAGCCTCCATACACTTATCTAAGAGCACCTTCTGGATGTGTACATTGATTACACTCAACCCCAAAGCTCTAGATCAGGGATGTCTATTTCCTGGCACAGAAATTTTTTATCTCCCCCGAGACCTGCCAATTTTGGCAATGACCAAAAAAGAAAAGAAAAGAAAAGAAAAAGATACAGCACTAGGCCGGACAGTGTGTTTTAAACCTGTCCACTCAGCCTCTCATCAGTCATCAGATTGATCAGTTGATAAGCAGGCAGGGAGTTATAACCCCTTCTGAACAGCTGGTCAGCATGGATCAACAGGAGGGTCCGCATCCTGTGTCTGTATTTGTGAGAGAGTGGGATGGCCACACCCATCACTGGCATGCAGATGCCAGAGGGCTTCCCAAGAGTTAAAGTCCTTGGGAGAAAAGAGGTTAGCCACCCCTGCCCTAGATTCAGCACACACCAATTCCTGTAATGCTTAACTGATAACCCCAGATTGAAAAAGTCATAGGAGAACGCTGTGTGTGTGTGTATGTGTGTGTGTGTGTGTGTGTAGAATATACATGTCTGCAGGCTTGTAGTTCTGCATCTTGATCCTGTACAAATCGCATGGAGTTTAATGGGTTTTAATTTCAAGTAAGAAGGCATAGGATTGCACCCACTAATCAAGGCTTACAGGATGCAGTTTTATAATAAAAGCTATGTCTTAATTCATACATTGTTATATTGAATATTTGTGCCAAAGTGTATTAAATTCATGAGTGGAGATTTAGCAAAATTACTCAGGTTGATGTTTTCATAATAACCTTACTAATATTGCTTATATTATATGCCTTCCCTTACTATTTTTTGTACCTTGTTTAGGCATAATTAGTATTCACTAATTTCAGTGGTTCTAGCCCAGTGTTGGCCAAATTTGGGTTTCCAGCTGTTTTGGGACTACAATTCCCATCATCCCTGACCACTGGTCCTGTTAGCTAGGGATGATGGGAGTTGTAGTCCAAAAACAGCTGGCCATACTTGGAGTAGAACAATGAAATCAGTGGACTTAGCTCAGCTATGACTAACTTAAGTCCACTCATTTCAGTGGGTCTAATCTGATTATGACTTAGTTGGATACCACATTATGAATTTTCAGTAAAACATCAGCTAGCCTGATCTTTCTAACCTGTATCCTCTCTTGGCTTCCCTATGCTGAATGTTTTCCACCATTATCATAGCTGGCAGCTCACTGTGTAAAATAAATACATAAATAAAGCAGTTTTGGCATCAAGGACTATTTTTTTCTGGTTACTGGAAACCTGCCTGGTGTTCTACAGTGCTTCCTCCTTGCCTTTGGTACTATTCAGCTGCATCACAAGTGGTTTTTCTTTTCCTCCCATTATGTCCTTGGAGATATTAAAATATTTGAATAAGTGACAGATTTTGAAGAACTGCCTTGCTGGATTAGATCAAGATTCATCTAGTTCAGCATGTTGCTTCCAACAGCAGCTAGCCAGATGCCTCTAAAAGCTTACAAGCAAGGTATTAAGTTACAATCATTTCTTTTAGTTTTGTCTCAAGTGTCTGATAAGCAGAGATATACTGCCACTGAATATTAATGTTCCATTTATTTATCATGGCTAATTAACAGACCAATTTTTCTATTCCCTATTAAGCTCTGAGTTCATGGCCATCACCTTAACTTGTAATAGTGAATTACACATTAAATTACGCAAGGCATGAAAAATATTTTTGTAAACTGCAGATACAGTATAGTAAGGTCATGCATATTTGCTCTCAGATTGGTGGGCACAGGAGTATAGTTCTTGCTGCAATGGCCTCGGTGGAAGAGGTAGGGGAAATGGTTTTGTGGGTGAAAAGAGTATGAGAGGTCAGGGATCTAGAAAGAGATAAAATGAGCATTGGCTGCCTCTAGCATTTACTTATACTGTATGGAAATGATTTGATACTTCCTTACACACCAAACTTTATCCAAGAAAGGCTGTTGGCACCAATTTGGCATGGAAACCTGAATGTTCTGGTTACACATTTGTTAAATAGTCCAAGTACAGAGATCATGAAGTCCCATTCACTTTCTTTTTCAGAAAGGAGGATTCAGTGGAAACAGTCCTTGTACTACTAGTCATCTAGTTGGTAGGGGATGGTGGGACTCTGAAAAGTGGTGGGTGTAATCTATTTTATGCCTCATCTAGGTTTAGAGTATTTTACAAATATTATTTATTTATTTAATTTGTGTATACTGCTCTTTATCCGTAGATCTCAGGAATTTTGTCTACATCAAGAATATGTGTCTGACTTTATCCTTCCCTGGATAGAGATGCAAAAAGCAACATCTTTAAATTATTGACAGATACCAATAATAATTTCCTTTTAAAACACTAATTTAGCAGCATTAGAGTTGTGAGACTGATTCCAGTTGTGATAAACTATTATGTAGTCACCAGAGTCCTTAGAATATCAGAGATTTCAATTTGATACATACATTTTGATATAGATAGAATTTGAGATCAACTCGTGATACCTAGAGTTTCAGTAAATCATTAATTTGGAGGGAATTCGCTTAGTAATCATAGAAATGGTCAGATATATTGATGATTTTTGCATAAAATGTTAAGGGGTAGATTCAGAAGCAAGCAAAACATTTAGAACTTGTGCTGCTACTGTATACAAAAAGACCAGTTTTTGTCCATGTCAGTCATGCAACTATATATAACAGTCTTCTCACATTCATACATAGGCAGTTATTCTGCAGCCATGCATTGCTCTAGGGTGAATCTGTATACAGATGTAATATCAGGTTTCTAGCAGCTATGTTGACACCGTTTTCTAAATTAGCACTTGAAAGACATTACATGCTATCCATTAAAATAAAATGAAATGCAAATAGATTTTGCAGGTCTGAAACCATATTTGGTGTTCAGATTTGAGAAGATCGGTATTCTGTAAAATGTATGGTGTCATAACTGCCAGGTGATACAGTGAACAAATTCCCTTGCTATTGTGCTTTTGAGGATAAGTGCCTTCTGTGTAGAAGTGATAGCCTCAGATGGTTCCCAAAGGGCATTGCTTTGCATTGTAAAACCACTGCCAAATATTGCACCAGGCTACACAGCAATCTGTTAAATGTTCAGTGGTGAGAAATGTTAGTAATTAAGTCCTCAGAAATTTGCAGTTTCAGTTTATTATGCATTTATTAATATATATGTGCTTACTGATTATGAGTGTTCATTTATTCTGTTCTAGATTATATGACAGATATGAATACTATGAAATTTACTGCATAATATTGTAAAATAAAGATTAATTGTGAAAGTCCCTGTACACTTTCAAAAGTAAAAACATTTGTGCATGAAAATTCAATAATGTTTTCACAAAATAAATCTAAGGTGCAGCAAGAACAGTGATAATCATGTTGGGGCCTTTTTAGATTTCACTGCTTGTTGTCTTCATAAAGCCATCTGTTGAGAGTAGAACACTGGACTTGATAAGACTATTGATACAAGCCAGCAGAGTTCTCATGTTCTATGAAAACATGGGAGTTACAAAAAATCTAATCAGGTGATTTTTAATTTTAATAAAACATTTATGCCTTCATCAGCTGTACTTGCTCCAGAATGTTGACAGGATGTATATCTGGATGTGCATTCTATTGAAAGCAATGCAGTGCATCCAGTATTCGATGCTCATCTAATTTATGCCCATAGTTCAGAATCACTGAAGAAGATCTGCAGCCAGAAGCCATTTGGGCTTGCACATATCCTGTAGATTGGAACACTGGAATATATTTCATTAACACTATACTTCAGGCAATTCTACAGTCATACCTCGTGTTGCGTACGCTCCGTGTTGCGTACGTTTGGGATAAGCACGGTGGCGACCCGGAAGTCCGCGGAGCGTGCGCGACACGCGGGTGCGCAGAAGCATTCTGCGCATTTCACACATGCGCAGAAGCGCTCAAATTGCGCTTCCGGGGTTTTTTTCTTTTCCGTGCGTTCGTGATACGCATGCCTGGGTTACATAGCGCGACCCCGGAACGGATCACGTGCGTAACCCGGGATTCCACTGTATTTTGTTTGGTAGACTGTGAGATGTGATACATCTACAATAAAATACAGTACTCATTTTTGCAAGAAATTATTTCAGCTGGTGGTACTTTTCCTTTGTGTTAACATCAAATCAATGCTTGCAACAAAACCAGGAATATTATGGTTTAGCATTATTTGTACCCAATTTTAAAAAATAACATTGAAAATATTGGTGTATATTTTGACAGTTGCTTTGAGTTTTCTGTGCTTCCAAAGATATACATTATTGGCAGAAGAGTTAAGGCAGTTTAATTTATTCTGCTACTAAGCTTACAGTTTTAAATTGGGTGAAATTGAATGGTGCCCATCCACCAGTGGGACAGACACCATTGGCAGAATGAATTCTCCCCCCACCCGCAAAGTTCCACATGCACACCCAAAGTGTAGAAGAGAGGAAGGGGAAGTCCCATTGTATGTGAGTGAAAGTCACACTTTAGATATTTGTGGTGGGCAGGAGGAAAGAAAAAGGATGGATTTTGGAAGAATGACTAATCTGTGGCCCTCCAGATGCTGGACTCCCAACTGCCTGCAGCCCCAGCCAGTGTGACCAACCAGGGTGGATTTGATTTAAATCAAATTGATTTAAATCACTAGTCAGTAAGGCTTGATTTAAATCACTAGTCAGTAAGACTTGATTTAAATATTTTTTTTCAGAAAGACTCATTCTCGCTGGTATAATCTTAATATTTACAACCATATGAAGGTTTCATTTTTGGAATAATAAATTTTCAGAGTAGTTTTTATATCAAAAATTATTATAGCTTCTTAACAAGCCAGCTGAAACCACCTGGTCAACATGAGAATGTTGATATATCAGTATATAACATGATATATCAGTAGTTATATTAAAAATTACTGATTTGGTTATACCGGTACTACTAGAAATACATAGACAGATAATTATGAAATTATGGTGAGGTTTAATAAGTTAACTGTTTATATTTGGACAACTTTTCTGCTGTACTTTATTGGAAGGAGAAAAATAATAATTTCCTTAATAACCATTTAAACAATTTATTTAACTAAAACAATAACATGATAGCATATGTATCCATGTTTGTTAACTGATGTAGTTAAACATTAAAAAAAAAACTTAGACTGAGTTTTAGCACACTTGATAAACATAAAACAAATCCTTATTTCCTGATGAATAGCCTTTGGACTACAATGTAACTTAAACAGAAGACTATATTTAGAAAGATTTTTCCTCCAAAAGCATTTTATTTTAAAAATCCAATTTAAATAAAAAAAAATCCGATTTAAATTTAAAAAATCCGATTTAAATAAAAAAAAATTCCATTAAAAAAAAAATCGTTGATTTTTATCCACCCTGTGACCAACTGACATAGTTGATGGGAGCGGCAGTCAAATAACATTTAGGACCACAGGTTAACTACTGCTAGTTTATAGTTTCTCCACCAACAATTGAAAAGGAAAAACTATGTTTTAACTTTTTTCTCTACTTTGACATTCTTGGTATTAAGAAAATGTGATATTAACTGAATGTGTTTTATGTACAACTTTTTTTGTGATGTAACACCACACTGGTGCAACCTACCTAGTATAAATGTGTTGACATGGGTGTCATGTAAACCTCTTTTTAGGACTGTCATCTTTTATTATCTGAAATGGTAGCAATTATTAGGAGAGCATTCCTATGCAGAACAAACTGGCCCAAAGCAAGCTGGTGTAAGCTGAAGTACAGTTACACCAGATCCCAGACTTTGTTCAGCAGCGGGGCTGCTGCTGTTGCTCTCCCTAGGTCTGTCACAGGGAAAACAAGCCTTTAAAATAGTGGTTGAGTTGAGCTGAGTCAGGATGAGCAAGTTAAGCAAGTGTATGTTTGGCTGAACTAATGTTGGCAGCTTAATGCCACTTCCTTTGTTACCTTAATGGCCCATTATTTCACCAAGAAGTTAGCCTGGCTATCCCAGGAATTTGAATCCTAGCTTAGATTTTAATACTTGCTGTGCCCAGGAATTAAAAGGGTCTCAGCATGCAGCCCACTCCCCCACCCCCCTCGCAACTCACAAGACTATTTAATAATCAGGGAATAATGTCCCTATGGGAAATGTGATTATACTGAAATAAAGCGCAGAAGCAGCCACTGATGTGCTGGAGTCATCTGACAATGTTGTTATTGTTGAGTTTGAGCCTGGTTATCAATGAATTTTCACATCTTACATTGGTCATCTTAAAATTGAACATTTTCCAGAAAACATTTTTTTTTTACAGTTTCCAATAAGCACTACCATACGTTTGACACTTGCCCATAAAATATTTGCTCTTTATGTATAGTGATGCAAATGGAAAAATCCTGATTCCCACTTTTAGAGAAAATACCTAAGTTATAAATTCTTTAGGTTGCAAAACAGTTACATTGGTCACAGCTTTTAATACACAATAAAAATAAAGCATTTAAACTATCTGTGGCATACTTCTTGATTATTTTTGTATGTATGATCAAGGCAGCTAACAAAAAGTTTAATGTTAATTGGAGTTAAATAATATTAGCTAAAATACAAAATAGGTAAAGAAGCTTACCAATGTAGGATTCTAATGCACTGTTAAATGTCAATCTTTTTTTCTTTTAGTTAATCACTGGTGAAATTATTTTCTGGAATATTCAAATAACAAATATATATGGTATATTACATATGCTACAGATGTTTTCATCTTACAGTTATGATGTTAGATCTTTAATGTGGCTAAATTTTGGAAATATAAATGAAAGTCTTTTTTGTCTCACACTTCAGAAAGTCAGTTTCTTTTATTTGAAATAAAAGTAAAATGGAGCTAGGGAGCTGTGAATAAGGAGCTAAAAACTAGTTTCTGGGTACCATTTAGAAGACAATAAAAGGATGTTTGATGCTGTACTTTCACACTGCTTGCTTTTAACACTAACAGGAGTTACTGCTCATGTAACTTGCTTTTGGCTGCAGTCCAAAGAAAGGAAAGAGCTGTGTCTTACCAGAGCCTTGTTTGCTATTTTTACTGCAGCAAGACACAGCCAAAGTAACAAGTAGGTTTTAAACCTAAACTGGCAATTCAAATTTAGGGTATAGGTTTTAGCTGTTTCTGCTATCTACTGTTTCTACTGTTTACAGTTAAGATACCATTTGGTCAATTGTTTTATGTTTTATGTCCTCAATATAATCATTCTAGTTCAGACTTTGTATACACAAAACTACACTGAAAGGAACCATAACACCAGCCAGTAGATGCAAGATCCTGAGTTGGTTCTGTGGTTCTCCCTAGTGTTCTGCCATTGCTCTATCGATTCTCATGTTGACCAGGTGGTTTCAGCTGGCTTCTTAAGAAGCTATAATCATGTATCAGTTTTCTTTCAGGATCATATGGTGAGTCACCATGTGATGAAACTAGTTATATCACAATCTGGATGACTGATAACCTGAGTCTACCCGCTGCCTTCCTTCTGGATAGGTGTTAAAACAGCACTAGCTAAACTGATGAACCACATTCTCAATCACACCAGTTTCATAGGCAGACCATGCAAGCCCTAAACCCAGGGGTGGCCAACCTTTTTGGATCAGTGGGCACATTTTGAAGTTTGAGAGAGTGTTGTGGGGTGGCAGCTACAAAAAAGCTGCTGGGTGTTTGTGATAACACAAAATGGTTGCCAAGGGGAATGTGGCATAACACGAACTTAGAGAGACCGATAGCCCTAACCATCTTATGTGTACCATGGGAAGTGAGCTATGTGTTGCTGATTGTGGAGATAACACAATATTGTTATAAAATAACACAAACGCGCGTGCAAACACACACACTCTGATGGTGATGCTGCCTAATAGCAGCAGGGAGTGTTCCTCAGAATCAGAGAAAATACAAAGGTGGCCACACCATGTTCACACTCACTTCACAGAAATTGCTTGAAAGGTCCTGACCATCTTGCCCCATAACTTTCTTCCTAAGCGGGCTAGAGATCTACGGTACCTTTAAAAAAATCAGAGATTCTGGGGCACCTGCTTAGGGACAACAATGAAAGCCTTTGGGGGCAGGGTTGGTGAACTGTGCCCTAGATTTTCCCAGGAATGAAAATTGAACTCTGATTTTAGGGTGCAATCACACCACATGCAGGAAGTATCGGCTATCTTGCAAATAAATGAATAATAATAGTAATGCAAAGAAAGGGAGCAGGGGGAGAGAAATTAACTACAAATACAAGGAAAGACTGGCCTAAAAGCAGAAACATCCATACACACAATATACTTTGTAAGATATTGTAAGCCACCACATCTGAAATTTCCACTTTAGGAAACTAAAGGCTACGGTAACAAGGTAAAAAAATGGCATGGATGTCTTCATCCCTGGAAATAGGGATAGGCATTATATAATAATATGAAGGGATCTTAGGCATGGTTCTAGTTGAAGGGTGTGCTTCTTGAGTTTCTAACCCACTTATATCATGTAAATTGGGAGGCTCCTGTGCTTTCTCCTCAGAAGGCAAGAAAATAGGACAGTGGCCCTGTGCTGAATTAGTCTTCTCTACAGGATCTCTGCTGATAGTCTCTTAGATTGTGTAATAGCATGGCATTAACTAGGTGTTGCTGTGTTTTTATGCCCCATAGGGGTTACAGGCTACTAAACAACTCAGCTGCTGAATGCATATAGCCAGCTAGTATTCATTGTTTTGAAAAATAAAGAGTTAGTTACATATTTCCAGAATATTGCAGTTAAAGTCTACATTATTTGTGTTATTCTGCAATGATGCTTCCAGGAAGATACTCAAAATTTAAGACTTGAGGAATATGTAGAAAAGAAATTGCTCTGCATTTTCAAAGTGTTCAGCAGTAAAAAGTGGATTATGTTTTAGGACTTAGAAGGTATAGGAACAAAGTTCTAAATAGAACTTGAGTCTTCTGTACAAGTTGCCAAGAAATAATCCTGTACACTAGCCTCCAAATTTGTTATTTTATTTTAACACCCTACAGCTGTATTCAGTTGTTACCTAACACTTACCCCAAGTAATTCAGATCACAAATACAAACCTCTTGCTAGCTCTTACTATGTTTTATTTTCTTTAACTGTCTTTTGGTATTCTGTGTTTTCCTAACAGCTTAGTCGTTTTTCTCATTCTTTTAATTTATGCTAAGAACAGCCAAAATGACTGTTAGCAATTAAACTGACCAGGCATATTCTGTGTGTATGTGTGTGTCTGTCAGTCTGTCCTAGGGCAGTGTTCCCTGAGTGAGGCAGAGGAAGTAACTGAATCTCATTTCCACTGGTGTGCTTCCTATACATATCACCATTCTTGTTTTTGACCAAGGTCATGCTGCTGTACTTTTACAAGGTAATGGAGTACAAGATAGTGCCTCATTTTATAATGTGGGTTCATTTAGACAAACTTACTGAACATTAGAGTGAGAAGTAAAAGACATTATTAGAACTTCACAAGTTGCAGCTCTTGCTAGTGATAACCACAATAAACATGTAATAATGAGAATGTATCCTGCTTTTCTGGGAAATCTGATTAATGAAATGATTTTAAAAAGAAACTAAAATCCAGTGGTTGTGCCTGCAAAGCCTGTCCACTGCCAATAAGCAGTATTGTAGAATCTGTACTGGCAAGCACCACTGAGCAGTAGTACAGAAAGCCGTATACATCCTGCTATAGTTGTTCAGTGCAGTAGGCATTGGCAATGAATGTGAACTGTAATCAGTTTGCACTGGTTGTCAAAAGCTTTTCAGCAGATGCAGTGTGGAAACACCAGCTCTGTCCAGCCTTCTCTTTTTCCCACCATAGGTGCCTGCAAATATCTGCTAGTAACCCAGACCATTTCTCCTCTGGTTGGTTTTCAGTGATGGAAATTGCATAATACAGTCCATACAGATTTCCACACATCTTCACAGCAACTTGTGCAAGGTAGCTAATTTCAATAGTAATGATTCTTATAATCTTTAAATATAATTAAGTTTCCTTAAGACTAATGAAATGAAGTTAGTCCCACATGTTTGGCTAAGAACTGACATAGCAATTTTAGCATGCCAATAAAAAATATCAGAAAGTAATCTACATAGTGCCAAAAATAAATAAATAGATAAATGGCAAAGCGGCTTTTAGAAATTAGAACTGGCCTTTCCATAGAAATTGAAATAAAATGTTTTATCTTACGCTATCACTCAGCTGATGGTAAGGTTTCAATCAGTTTAATAGAGAAGCAATTTTCAGCTATTTCACTTGCAGCTTTTAGACCTCAGCTATTTCACTTGCAGCTTGTAGACCTCAAAGTCTTCTGCAGAGGGGGACCTTCCAGGACAGAGCAGAGAGTGGTAAGGGGGGTTGCTGAGAATTGCACCCTTCTTCATTCTGCTGATGGAATCCTTACCATCACCATGGGATACAATCCATACAGTACTTGCAAGTAATTTTGGCTGTGATCCAATAGATAGTTACATATATTTAGCCCTGTTCAGATATGTGAGTTTAAGCCTTCAAACTACCAGTTTATAGCCTTATGTAAAAGCATCTCTAAACCTTTCAAAATCTCGTAAGTGGATTACAAAAATAGAACATAAAGCAATAAAGCAGTATAATAAAAACAGATACAACATAAAAATCAGTATCATTAAAACCAAATTTAGGGGGAAAAAATCAGTAATAGTCCAGTCTCATGGGTGAGGAAGTCTGATTTTTATTAATTACAATAATATACATAATTAACTTTAATTAAATGTCAGTAGATACAAGGTGTAGTCTAGCAAGGAATACTTCATACAAGCCCTATCCTATTCACTTCAGTGGATCTTGCACAGGGATGACATGTGACCTGTTACCTCCATAATATTACCATTATTCGTTTATGTCTAGTGCATTTAATGAATTGACAATCTCTTTTGATCGCATATGGATTTTCTAGCCTCAGATAATTTTCCAAATATAAGATTTGGCTTTAGTTATTAATTATTGGAGCTTGCAGAAGATTAGTGGGTGATTGTGTTTCTTCATGTGAATCAATTTGAGGGTGGAAGGGCTTTTTGTTGTTGTTGCAAGGGTCACTTAGCAGTAATATCTCATGCTCTATTAATTGATTCAGTTTGTATTCCATTGTTTAGAAAATTTAACTTGTATTCAATTTTCACTTTAAATTGATCTTAACCCTGTAAATCATTTCCCAAAAACTTTTTATATTGATGATTTACAATGAATTGAAAAAAATGTTAAAAATAACCTTTGTTAAAAAACCAGAAGCATTTTAATAGGTATTACAGGAATGGATATACTGAAAGAATACAATAATTTGTTTATGTATGCAACAATGGCCCCACGGATATTGTTAGCCCAACACTGGAAAGAAGAACAAGTCCCTACTAAAGAAGATTGGCAGCTTAAATTAATGGAATATACTGAAATGGCTAAATTAACTGGAAGACTTAGAAATCAAGACGACAACAAATATAAAAAAGAATGGAAAATGTTTATTGCATATTTACAAAAGCATTGTAAGGAAGTTAATACAGTAGCAGGTTTTTAAAAAACACTTGTAATATTAAGGAGAATGTTTAAATTCAAAAACAATAAAAGATGAGGAAATTAGTGACATGTATAAATTAAGATAGGGACCCAGGTGGTGCTGTGGGTTAAACCACAGAGCCTAGGGCTTGCTGATCAGAAGGTTGGCAGTTCGAATCCCTGTGACGGGGTGAGCTCCTGTTGCTCGGTCCCAGCTCCTGCCCACCTAGCAGTTCGAAAGCATGTCAAAGTGCAAGTAGATAAATAGGAACCGCTCCGGCGGGAAGGTAAACGGCGTTTCCGTGCACTGCTCTGGTTCGCCAGAAGCGGCTTAGTCATGCTGGCCACATGACCTGGAAGCTGTACGCCGGCTCTCGGCCAATAAAGCGAGATGAGCGCCACAACCCCAGAGTCGGACACGACTGGACCAAATGGTCAGGGGTCTCTTTACCTTTACCTATAAATTAAGATAATACAAAAGAACCAGGGGAGGGAGTGGGGGAAGTCGATGCCATGCCCTGCATTAACACTACTGGAATAAAACAGAGCAATTTTTGCCAAAATTTTGCTGCTTTGTTTTTGAGTAAGATTGGTAAAGAGAGGTATAATACAAATATTGTTCACAAGGACTATTTTGCTAGCATTCAGATATTAGTAATTAATCCCATCACCCTTTTAGATATTGAAGAAAACATTTGAGCACATAGTTTTTTATGTTGCTATTTACAATACATTACAATTGTACATTTGTGATAAGTATTTCTTTTACATATGCATATTGTTTGAAGTCTTAATTTGCTAGATAATGTTTCATTCTTTTCTTTCTCCTTTACAGGAAATCCATAGCTCAATCTTACAACATGCTGTGGCAATACATACATTATTTAGATAGGATGAACCAATAGTTTATACTATTGTTGAGAAAAATGATATTTTGCTGGGATTGCAACAATGTTCCTCTAGTTTTCCATGCAAACATGCTAGTTTGCTTGTTTAGGATTGGGGCAGTCTTCACTGCCTCAATGATTATTATTATTTTTTTAATTTGTCAATTGCTTCATCTTGTCCAGGGCATGAATGAATCTATCACTGTATGCCTAAAAGTGTGAACCTACAAGTTAGAATACTCTTTATTTCAGTTTTGTTGGTTAGAGAATCTATGTTAAGTAAAAGGTAAAGGACCCCTGAACAGTTAAGTCCAGTCAATGGCGACTATGGGGTTGCGGCGCTCATCTCGCTTTCAGGCTGAGGGAGCCAGTGTTTGTCTGCAGACAGCTTTCCGGGTCATATGGCCAGCATGACTAAACCACTTCTGGCGCAACGGAACACCGTGACAGAAACCAGAGCACACAGAAACACCGTTTACTTTCCTGCCACAGCAGTACCTATTTATCTACTTGCACTGGCATGCTTTCAAACTGCTAGGTTGGCAGGAGCTGGGACAGAGCAACAGGAGCTCACTCTGTTGCAGGGATTCGAACCGCCGACCTTCTGATCGGCAAGCCCAAGAGGCTCAGTGGTTTAGACCACAGTGCCACCCACGTTAAGTAAGCTTAAATGACTAGTTTCTAAGAAATACTTTGGCAACTTTTTGTAGTTTGCTTTTTTAATTCAGTGAAATTTTATGTAAAAAAAAGAATTTCCCAAAAATATGTAAAATGTGTCATTTGAGTTAGTTTTTTTTTATTAACCTGTGATAGGTTGTATTGAAATCAGTGGATATGACAAACTAAAATCCTTTGAGTTGTATAAAAGGTGTTGTCAGCTGGCAGTAAATCTCTTAGCAATGCAACAGATAAGCAAGCAATTTTCAGAAATTCTCTCTGCAGCCTTCTGTCTTTTCTTACTCTGCTCTGAAGGGTCTCCTAACTCTGGAACAGATTTAGAGAAGGCTGGGGCAGGAGGGGAGGGGAGTGGGAAGCAGAGTTGCTGAAAATGCTTTCCATCCTCATCCCTCCATGAAAACTTTACTGTCAGTTGAGCAACACCATTGGATGCAGACCACTGGTTTCAGTTCAGCTATTCTGAGTAGCACTCAGTTGATACAACCCTATAGTTTTATATTATTTGTTTGTGAGCTGCCCAAAGAACACCTGATATGTGGTAGCTCTATAATTGCAGTTAAAAAATAAGTACAACTAATATAATGAATGGATAAAATATCAGTCAATTTGAGCAGTTTAAAGGTTGTCATTAACAATTTTCAGATGATTGTTCCTAGGATGTATGTATGTCATACATGGTTCCTTAGGAATTTTAAAATTAGTATGTTAACTGTACCTGTATGTTACTGAGTTGTCATTTCTGCAAATATTTTTACATACTGCAATAAAAATAATTTCCAGGTAGATCGAGTACTGTAGTAGTAGACACAGTAGTAGACACCGCGACAGAAGTGGGTGGATAAGTCTTAAGATCTTTCTGCCCAGCAGGGATGCAGACTATCCCCTACCCAGTCATCAATCAGCCATTTGATGGAAAACCCATCCTTAGCTTATCTGCATGGATCAGCTGTAGAAGGGGGCTGTGTGTGCATGAGATTGTGAAGTGGCCGTACCCACTGTAGCGCACAGAGGTTTTATCAAAAAAGGCTAGCCTTAGAGTTTCGCAAACTGGATACCCTTCAATAGAAATCTAAGGTCATTGATGGGATAATATTTTCTTTTTAGGAATTTTCCTGTGACTTGGGGAAGGGCCATAGCTCAGTGGGTAGAGTACATGCTTCAAATGCAAAGGGTCCCCAGTTCAATCCCTGGGTTTTTGTTTTTTTGGATAGGCCTGGGAATGGTTCATGCCTGAAACTGTATCCAGTCTTGAAAATGCAGAGCTAAATCATGGTCTGACTTGATATCAACACACCTTCCTTTCTTCCTATGTGCATTATGTTTTAGTCTAGTTAGACTAAAAATACTTTTGTGCTACACACTTTTGTTCCAGTGGAAGTTGTTGGGTGGAGGAGAGGCTTCAAGAACTTCAAAGTGTATTTAGTTGTTTTTAGAAAATGAAGCCTACATTCACAAATCTAAATAGGGTTCTGTGTGGAATGGGTGTATTTTTAACTGATCAATTTACAAAAAAATAATTTTCGTGCAGAAATTTACTGCATTTACTGATGCTAGGGAGTTTAATTTCTCTCATCCATTTACACACAGGAAACCTCGACCTGTTTCTCAACTGGTTGCACAACAGGTTACGCAGCAATTTGTGCCCCCTACACAATCAAAGAAAGAGAAAAAAGACAAAGTAGAAAAAGAAAAAAGTGAAAAGGAAACGACTAGCAAAAAGAACAGTCACAAGAAAACAAGGTAAACTTTGGTACTTTTTCTGTTACTTAGAGAACAAAATGAGATAATCTCTGCAAAATTCTTAGAAAAGGGTAAAGAGTCACACAGTGATCCCTACCCACATAGTTGCAATGTTTATGTACTCTGCTGTTAGATTGGATCACACCACAGGAAAGTGTGTATCTTTAGAAAGGGCCTAATATATACCTGTATCTATGTTCATATGTTGCTGAGCACATCGTTCACTTACCTATATTTTTTTAAATGGCACCTGAGATCTTCAGATGAAGACCAGGATATAAATTTAATAAATAATAATTATATACCCTGATTTCTAGAAAAATCTGGTACCAGCATTTTTACCTCCTCTCAAAATTCTGGTGATGAAAGTCTGTCTTTTAATAGTGAGAAGCATTTCAGCAAAGTGAAAAGTAAGACACAAAGGGAACAAAATTTGGAGATTTCACATTTTACACATTTTAATTGGCCTCAGATTGAGAAAAGGAAATTTGCAGTCAGTCAATAAAGTGTCTGAAAATTGGACAAACTATATGCACACGGCACTTGTGCACTTTGCAAAGGTTCAGATGGCAGAATGAATTTCCACTGGCAGCAGAAACCTGTATATTTTTACAGAATCTAAACTATATTTATTAGTATATGCTAATACAGTCAGATGGTTGTTATATATGTAATATAACCAGGATCAATTGTCTTATAATATAAGGCAGCTTTGCCAGTTGATTAAACATGGTTGAACAATTGCTCACAACTATGAAACCATCCCACCCCCATGCGTTGGGGTGTAAATTTCTGCTGCCCACATTATCTTTAATAAAAGTAACCATTACGGTAGATACCATTACTATTTAATTAGAATTTGAAATTAGCCCATCTTATCACCCCTTCTCTGTCTACCTGAGGCCACCGAGAGAGGTCATATGAAGGGAATGAAACTCCATCCAGATGAGACATTGATCTGAGAATAGGTGTGCAGCTTGTTGGGAACAGGCTTGTACTCCCCAATAAAGAGCAAGTTTTCAGCTTGCCATTGATCTTTGATCTGTTGTTGTAGCTTGAATTGCAGGTTGTGATAGTAGAGAGGAGCATTCTTTTCCAGCTAGACATAATGTACTGGCTTCAAAAGTTCCTAGGAAATGAGGATTTTGCCACTATGGTGATGCCATAACTCATTTGAAGTACAGTAATGCACTCTATGTAAGCTGACTTTGATGAGTTCAATGGAACCTCAGCTGGTCCAGAATGCAGTGGCCTGACTCTTCTCTGGAGCTTGCCAAAGGGACCATACAGCATCTATTTGAAGTGCTGGTGTTGCCCTTTAAATCCACAGAGGACTTTGGGGGACCCTCTGGAATAGACTTTGGGGGAATACGAGGAGAGGAATGAGAAGTCCCACTGAGCAAGTGGAATGCCACTTGTTCAGTGTTGGATACAATCCAAGGTCTCTGGGAACTGGGCTGTGAAAAACCATCTGTTATCTTGGAGAACTGCTGTCAGATTAAGTTTTAAAAAATGTCATCCTAGACCAATGATACGATTCAGAATATGGCAGCTTCTTACATATGTTTGGGCTTCAAATATAACCTTAACATAAGAGATTCAGATGATTTCTGAATTACCTCCTTGTATTACTCTAGGCCCAGGTTGAAAAATGTGGATCGAAGTAGCGCCCAACACTTGGAAGTTACTGTTGGTGATCTGACAGTCATTATTACAGACTTTAAGGAAAAAACAAAGTCGCCACCTGCTTCCAGTGCAGCTTCTGCAGATCAGCACAGCCAGAGCGGTTCTAGTTCTGACAATACAGAGAGAGGAATGTCCAGGTCGTCTTCACCGAGAGGAGAAGCCTCATCACTGAATGGAGAATCTCATTAAAGTTTATTTACTCCAGTTTCTTTAGTCTTTCCTCTGCAAACTTGCAAATGTACACAACTTCTGCCAACAGTTACCACATTTTCATGACTTGTTATCCACAGTGCACGATTTGTATGTTTACTCAAATATGATTTATGCAGTTTTATACAAAACAAGTGCAGCAGTGAAATAAAATTTCATTGCAATCTACAAAACCTTTTCAGATGACTTTGTAATCTTCATATACAAAGGTGCCATGAAAATGTGGTTTGAATGTTCTTGATGCAGTGTTACTGGTAAGTCCATTTTCACCTTTAGTTTAGTGAATTCTAACACAACTCTTGGATTCTATACTATTGGCATGTACTGAATTGAATTTTTTTATAACATAGTTCAAGCTGCCTAAATATGTATTATTTGAGAATTGTGAAACATAGTTATATGTATGCAAGTCAAAGATCAACTTAATCAACTATTGCTGCAAAAGACTTTTCGTATTGATTATCTTTAAAACACCTGCTGGTACTTGGTGTGGTTGAATAGGAAAAATGTTATTAAATAAAAAAAAACATTTGTATGAATTTTTGCCAATGTCTGACACATTTTACTAGATTACTGTTACTGAATTATGTTGCTGGCTTCTCCCAATATTTCCCCCACACATTTAGAACATTTATTGTAATGTTTACAAGGGAAAAATAAGTAAATCTGTTACAAGCATTAATTGTTTAGCTTTATAACTCAAGTATAGTACTACCTTGTCCTTATACACTGGTATTCTATGTTACTGAACAGAAATTTGTTCTCAAATTATTAGGCATTTTCTGTTTTGTTTTCTTTTTAAATCTAGATTTTAATATCTAACTGCTGTTGATACATCCAAAACGTGATCATGTTCTCATTTGGCTTGTTCTTTCCTTCTCCCAGACTTGCTCAGTGTTATAGTGCTATATCAGTTCAGCTAGAGGCTGGGATCCAAAGAGGCTCTTACATTGCAATCCTGTACATGTCTACTCAGAAGTAAATCCCAGTGAGTTCAATGAGACTTACTTCCAGATAGTGCATATAAGATTGCAGCCTTAAGTTTATAGAAGAGTTTTAATGCAGGCTTGCAGTTTCCATTTTCTTCTCCAGCCATAGCTCATTGCACTGCAACGGATCCCTTTCCCAAAGTTCTTTGGAGCCTTGGGAGTAGGTGGTGCAGGGGATTGTAGATGAAAGGTGTTAAGCCTTGGAAGCCATTCTGTGTGTGTGTGTGGATACTCCCTGTGCAGCCTTTTGGATCCAAGCCAGTGATATTAAATGTTGCACCAGAGTGAATAAATAAGCAAGTAGTGTGTATATATAACATTTGTTCCTATATCAGCCTTTTGCTTTGGAAAACAAAAATCCTTTATTAAATATTATAGAGCAAATCATAGGAAAAATGCAGTTCTTTGTTTTTGACATAGTTGTGAACATTTATGCATTTAGCAATATATAGATACAGAACAAGATTTACAGTCCCAGTCGGTATTATGTAAACTTTCCAATAAAATATTTTTATGAGTATAGGTTTTGCCATTTTGTTTACAATCAGTTAAGTGTTTTGGTGCACAAATTAATTAATAATTCTTTCATTAGAACTGTAGAATGGGAGGGGACATGGTTTGTAATTCTAAGGGTGTTTTTATTCATGACTTTGCCCATCAAATGGACATCCACTGATGACAATGTACATTCTATCTAAAAATGATTCTTTCCCACTTGTATGGCATACTAACTATTTGGAAGTGATGCATTATAAATTGACAGTGGGATCCTGTGCATGTCAACTTAGACATGTCCCACTGAATTCAATGGGACTTACTCCCAGGTAAGTATTTATAGGATTAAAGCCCATGAGCACAATCTTGAGCATTTATACTCATCTGAGACTGTAGTCCTAAACACACTTATTAAGGAGTAAGGACCATTATATTGAGTGGCATTTACTTTGGAGTAAACATACTTAGAATTGCACTTTACAAAGGTGAAGGTGTTTTAGCATCAGTTGTGAAAACATCCTAGCTTGTACCTCTCCAAACATGTGTTGTGCTCAGGGCTCTGCCACACACTCTGCATCTGCAAAAGCTGAATAGACTGATTCAACAGCAAAAACTCCCACCCCATATATTGCTTTACTTTGGGGCTTACAGCAGTAAGTGTCCTGGAAGAACAAAGTTACAAGAGGATGTCTGGCATCATATTTTAAGATGTAATCCTGTGCACACTTAGCTGGGAGTAAGCCCATTTCAGCTCAGTGGAAGTTACTTCTGAGAAGATATACATAGGATTAGGTTGTTAGCGCTTTTATTGTTGTTGGATCAGATTTGGTACAAAATCCATTGGAGTATTGTTACAGGGGAAACCATCATTAATTGAAAATATTTATTTTGTGAACCAATGTGAAAAATTAGATGGGATCTTTGGTAGTAAATCTAACCCCAAAATATTAAATACGTATGCTTAATATCATTTCAGCTAGAACAATGGAATTTTGTAGCCCCTGACAATTGTGATGTTTGCTGGTTTCTTGTAGTATTGTAATTTTTTTTCTGTTCTTAACTGCAGTACTTCTACAGGCACAATGGTACTATCTATTTTGTACAATGTTAGTTGTGAAATATAGTTAGTTGCATAAAATGAAAGTCTGATGTGATATCTAAAACTTGCATAACTCATTTCTTGGTGTTGCTGTCTTAAAATCTAATTTTAATAACAGGGTGTTGTTGTTTTCAAATGGACTACTGCTGACATGGACTGTTGGTTAAAATACTATGCTATGAAACAGGCATTCTCTGCTTGGGTTTTAATGGCTTTAAAGTACAGCTAAAAATATTGGGGTTTTTTAAACTAATAATGGGAGCAATGTAAACAATTCATTTCCTCCTAAATATTGGCAAAGCGTTTTTTTAATACAGTTGTGCCTTGGTTTTCGAATGCCCTGGAACTCGGACGTTTTGGCTCCCAAACGCCGCAAACCCGGAAGTGATTGTTCCCGTTAGCGAACGTTCTTTTGGAACCTGAATGTCCAATGGGGCTTCCGCAGCTTCTGATTTGGTTTTTGAACATTTTGGAAGTCGAACGGAATCTGTCCCAAAGAACGACTGTATATATAAATTGTGTTAGATAATGTTAATGGTAAAAGGTAAAATAAGTAGTATGATAGCTACTTAAGTGTTTGAAAAAATTCTAGTTAAAACAAAATATACATGGTTTGCTGGTGAAACAGTAATTGGCATATCCAGTTATTAAGATTACATTTTCTATAGGCACACAGACGTAGGAAGCTGCCTTAGTCCTGCTAGCTCAACAATGTCAACAATTGTGAACAATGGCTAGCAGTGGCTCTCCAGGGTTTCAGGTATATCAGTCCTACCTGGAGTTGCTGGGGATTGAGGCTAGGGCCTTTTGATGTATCGGTAATCATATGCTCTATTGTAGGTATTCCATAATTTCAGAAATTTCCTTTTCCACCCCACTCCATCATCATCATCATCATCATAGACTTTTATTGCGCTAGGCATAGGCCATAGCATTCAGAAAAATAACAAAAGGAAAAAGCACTAACCATAAAAATCATCAGGCACCACACATACAATATAAACCACGGCCACAACTACTAAGATTGTTTGCATAAAATAGAATAGCAGAAGATTCTCTAGTAAAAATGTGCCAAATTAAATATCTGAATCCCCTTTACAGTTGACTGCCACTCCTTAATCATGAATCTTACCCGAGCAACTTCATGGGTGTTACGACATTTGAAAGTGACCGTAAACACATTATTTCCTCAGGGCCCCTTCTATTAGAGCCAATTAGTATTTGTATAACACATTTGCTTAAATCATGCTGTGGGAGATCATCCAGTTGTCAACCTTAAAAGACAAATTATGATGAAATAGAAGCAGTAATGAGATAGTAATTCATGTTTTAAGCAAGAGGAGGAAAATACTCTTAAAAAAAAAGACAACATTTCGGAAGAGTAATGTAAGTAGTGCCAAAATTCTTCAAAATAATTACATTTAAGAGACCTTTGCGGTATTGTTTTATCCTTTTTACAGACTGTGGAGCTAATGTTGGCATGGATGTTTTAAAGAAGCACAACAGTTAATAAAAAATCAGGTGGAACCCACTATTCTGAGAAATTTGGAGGAGTGTGGTTCAATAACATGCTGCTTAGATATACTGATGCATACCAAATACTGTTACCAACCATG
The DNA here is from genome assembly GCA_034641385.1 of Darevskia mixta. Classification (NCBI taxonomy): domain Eukaryota; kingdom Metazoa; phylum Chordata; class Lepidosauria; order Squamata; family Lacertidae; genus Darevskia; species Darevskia mixta. The sequence goes on from JAWWNH010000105.1 coordinate 6,775,578, forward strand.
TTGAAATGTTATAGAATACATTCTAAACAAACCTCCATTAATTGCATGGTTAAGGTGTCACTTTTAAGCAGTTTGCAAGCAAGTATTACAAAACTGGGGGAAATCCTGCATCCAGTGGCTAGTGCTTAAAAAGGCGAAGAGGTCCCTTAGGTGCTGCTAACACAGCAGAAACAATGCAGGAGGCAGCAGTTACAAGTTATGGGAATCTGCAGCCGCACCAGGTGCTGTGATTCTTCAGCAGTTTGACTTCACCCTTGGAGGCACACTGCATTGTCTCTGGAGACAGGATGCCAACAACACCAATATAAGCCAAATACTCCACCCATCAATTGGAAACCACATGTAAGGTTCATTAATTGCATAGTTGTTTAGTGAAGTATATATATGCTCATTTTAACTTCTTGTGTTTTTCACTGTTGAAAGTTTGGTAACCAAGAGAACAGTATGGCCTTCTTCAATATTTTACAAGTAAAATCAACTGTGACAATGTTAGTGGGCCACTGGACAATATGTCTGAAAAATTCTGCTTATACAAGACGAAGGGAATATGTGTATTCATTTTGGTGAGGGGGGCATTATTTCACTATAGAAAGATTGTCCTTCCCTTGGAAACTTGGAACGTTAATTCTGAATAGATCAGAGAAAAAGGCTTGCTTGTTTTACAAGGCTTGCCTAGTTATACAAGTTAACCAGGCAGGAAATCCTTCAGCAGCAGTCCATTACAGCCCACAAACATATCCTTGCTACCTCTGACAGCAGCAGATTGTGCATCCACGGTGAATCCCTTATTTTCGAGGAAACAATTGCAATGTTGGGAAAATGGAAGGAAAACCGTAGAATATATCTGCTCTGATGGATGATGCAAGAAACACTGTTCACCTAGCATACGGTATAGTATATAAAGAGAATAATTTTTAAAAAATAATTATTATTGAATGTGTTTGTGAGCAATTTAATTTTCTGTGGAGTAAGGACATGGGGAAAGAGCGGTTTTGCAATTCCCCAATAATTATACCTCTGACTAATTGCTGCACCATGAAAGTCTGATGTGATGATGCAATTCTGGATTTACTGGAAAGGGAACAATTTCACCCACTGAACTGTGTTTCCATTTAATAAGCAAAACTCTGGTCAGATTTAGAAATGTTTCCGGAACAAAACTATTTTGTGGCACATTCCAAGAGGTAATTACTAGGTGATCCTTATATTCCAGCAAATAGGTTTATTTAAATAACACTCAGTGTTCGGTAATACATAGTATGCCTGCTCCATTTGCACCATCATTTTGCCCCCTAGGAACTTGGGCTGGAGGTACCTTAGAGCAGTGTTCCCCAACCTTGGGCCTCCAGCTGTTTTTGGACTACAACTCCCATCATCCCTCGCTAGCAAGACCAGTGGTCAGGGATGATGGGAATTGTAGTCGAAAACAGCTGGAGGCCGAAGGTTGGGGAACACTGCCTTAGAGCACTGTTTTTCCAGCCTGTGGCTTGCAACTCACAAGTGAGCTGTGGGCTCTATAAGCAGCTTGACTCTTAATCATAGACACCAAAGGCAGTGCCTGCACTTCAGAAGCAATCTGTAATAGTCACTCAAAGCTACTCCCTGTATGACCATCTGCCATTAAGGGTAGTTGGGGTTTTCAGCCATGATTGCTATAAAGATGAAATACAGAAGCAGGTTAAGTATCAATAATTTTCTGAGAATATAATCTTCAAACCCCGCATTGACTAACTTGTTGGCAAACTACAAGTTCAGCCACCCTCCTGAGTCTTTCCAAAGTGGGCTTTGTCGTTAAAATGTGAATATTTCTAAGTTTCATTATATCTAACACTGGTTGTGTAAATTCTATGTTTTTAGAATATATATTTTATAGCTTATATCCTGCAACTTGATGGTTGGTGTTCTGACATTCCCATAAACAAAACTCTGAAAAGCTTTGTAAGTACTATAAATATTTCAACAAGTTATGCATTAAGTAAATTTTTGCTCGGATGCTTTTAAGTAATGGTTATAAAATAGGCAAATGTGCAGTTAAAAGGCACAAAACCGACAGCTGTTGAAGACCTAAAGTCCAAAAATCATGTGATTATAAATTGTGTCACCCTACCAAGTAAATTTGGACTTGTCAATCACTGTACAAAACTGGTTGGGAACCACGGCTTTACAGATTGCCCCCACCAGGTAAGACCCCCCCTAAAAAAGATACAGTATTTGCATTCCTCCCCATGAAAGTTTCTTGAATACCATACATAAAGCTAAAAAAGGTTTATCTTATTATTTGCAATCAATGCTACCAATCCCAGGGAAGGTAGCTTGCGATGACACAATGTAGCCATCTCTGGAACAACAAAGACTAGCCAAGGTAAGTGACCTGGGTGCCATAACAAAAGATACTGTGGGTACAGTACTGTATATGTAATTTCATGAAATGTTAAAACAAGCTCCATCTTTCAGATACTTTTCATGTCAACAGAAGAACCCCTTCACACACACACAAAAACTTGCCACATTGTGTTTAGAGCAAAGAACTTCCATGTTACTGGATATCATGGCTATAATCTTATTACTCAGGCTGCATACACAGCTTACATATAAAAAGCCCATCTTTTTCCTCAACCAAGAATTCTGGGAACTGTAGTCTGTTAAGGGTCCCAAGAATTGTGGCTGTTACATACCACCAGTACATATTCACCCCAGGGCAGAAGTTTGTTACTAGTTCCCTGTGCCTTATTTGCTTTTAAGTTCAAAAAACAAAAAAGGGAGGAGGAACGTTTTAATGTCCCCGGAAACCAAAATAAAGTTTATATATCCTGAACTCCCAAATAAGCTTTGGCATACCCCATATCATCTACTGCTATGCTCAGGAGAGTCCCATTCTTGAGCTCTAGAATAGTTATAACCAAAATTATCATACTGGCTGGCACTGTAAAGACCATAGCAGGCAAGTAACTGGGGGTTGGCCACTCCACAACATGATTTGCGTCAGCACAAAACAAAATAAAAAATAAAAAAAATTCCTTCCAGTAGCACCTTAGAGACCAACTAAGTTTGTTCTTGGTATGAGCTTTCGTGTGCATGCACACTTCTTCAGATACACTGAAACAGAAGTCACCAGACCCTTCTATATAGTGAGAGGGTGGGGAGGGGTATTACTCAGAGGGGTGGTGGGAATGGGTGATAGGTTGATAGCTGTGGTAAACCTGTTGACGACTGTTAACGACTGCAATTAGTCTTACAGGAAAAAGCAAGGGGTGAGAAGGTTAAATTGTGGGTCAGCACAATTCTTCATTCAGCCAGGTGGTTGGGGTACAAATAACATTTTTTATTATTAGTTACAGGTAGATAGCCGTGTTGGTCTGTCATAGTCAAAACAAAATAAAAAAATTCCTTCCAGTAGCACCTTAGAGACCAACTCTTGGTATGAGCTTTCGTGTGCATGCATGAAGTGAGAAGTCATACCAAGAACAAACTTAGTTGGTCTCTAAGGTGCTACTGGAAGGATTTTTTTATTTTATTTTATTTTATATTATTATTATTATTATTATTATTATTATTATTTCCAACCCGTGGGAAAGCGTTCACACGAAACACCTACACACTGCAGCCGACACGCTAACGTGTGGAGACACACCGTTTGGAGAGCTCTGTCTTAGCAAAGGGGGAACTGGGCGGGGAGACGACTTCAGCCAGGACAGGCCTCCCGCCGCTCTCGTGCCTCCACCATCGCCAGGCGCCCACAACACGCCACTCACCCCACCCCTCGCCGCCTCCCCGCCGCCAGGCTCCGCCCTGAGAGCCCGGGCCTTCCTCCTCCTCCTCCTCCTCTCGGGGCAGCTCTCCTGCTACTACCTCAGCGGCGTCGCCGCCACCTTTGCTGCACTCGCCGCCGCCGCCTTGGCGTACTTGCTCGCTGCGGTCGCCGGCGCCGAGCGCGCGTTGCTTTTGTTGCTGCTGCTGCCGCAGCCTCCGCCGCTGGCGCTCCCGCTCCGGTTAGGCCCCGGCTGCTGCGCGGTGCAGCCGGGGCCGCCGGAGGATGAGCCGCCGGCTGGTGCAGGTGGTCTTGCTGTGCCTGGGCTGCGGCTTGTGCTCCTTGCTCTACGCCTTCAGCCAACTGGCTCTGTCGCTGGAGCAGGAGGCGGCCCGGCGCCAGGGGGACTCTGCCTTGCCCGTGCGCAGGCAGCTCAGGGGCGGCGGCGGCGCCTGGAGGGCCGCGGCGGGAAGCGCAGGCTGCAGCCAGCGAGAGCCGCCGGAAAGGTACCGTCTGGGGACGCCGGGGCCTGCGTTTCCTGCGAGGAAGGAGCGCCTGGGTATTCGTAGCGCGAGCGGTGGGTGGGGTGCCCGTGCCTTTGCTCCAGGCGGGAGGGTGAGGGATGCCAGGAGCGCCCTCGCCTTAGGTAGTTCCAGGCAGGCTCACAATCTCAATAGATGTATTGTGACAAAGTTGGATTTGCAAGGAGTTACTTCCAGTGCAGAGGGCCGGGTATGTTCAGACGGAGTTTACTCCAGTCTGGTTGCTTTCCCCCAGATTCCCTCCCTCCCCATCTTGTCGGTCAAGCATTCCGCGGCTACGAAGCGTGCGTAATCCTCGCTGCGTTTTTTGTGCCCTCCCCGGTCACCCCGCTTCCCCTGTCGCTTAAAGCTTGTGAGGAGGGCTGCCACCGTGCAGCCTCTAGTAAGTCGCTTTTCTCTCAGCTGCTGCCCGGTGGGAAACAGGAGACCAATCTTTAACTATGTGCTCATCCTGGTATGCGCGTGTATGGGAAATAGCGCTTTCTGAACGCTTGGCCCAACACAGGGGAGTTATGAATGGACAGGTGGGGAGACAGAATTTTTTAGGCACGTGCTTCTTTGTTTATTGATCACATTAATAAGCCCCTGCAGTTATTGCAACCCCCTATAATCCATGTATCTATGGAAACCCCCTATAACCCATGTATCTCTATGGAAAGGACTACTGGTAATTAATCAGAGAACCTATTATGTATGTACCTTACTGTTACTTTTTGTAACTGGCTGCTCAATAATATGTACTTCCTGTGTTCTTTTTCTTTTTATGTTACGCTTTTGGTGTTACTGTTGAAAACCAGTATTTGTATACATATATACCTATATATGTATATATATTACAGGAGCCTAAGTGGAGAAATGGGATTTTGACAACACAAATGGGGCAGTTGCTCCTTTTCCTACCTGCTTCATAAGCCATGACAGGCAGTTGTCTTCTTAGCTTAAAGGAACCAAGTTGGGGAGACTGGGCTTGAGACATTCCCTCTAAAAACCTCTTCCCATCCTTTCCCCATCCCCTGCTTTCAGACTATAAAAGAATTTCAGGCTAGTCAGTAGCGACACTTGAATGCTTGTGCCTGCATATTGCTTTATATACTGTCAAGGTTTCCTGGCAGTAGGTGATAGTCGACAGCACAGCCATCATATCTCCATGGCTTGGGTGAAGGTTTCTGGAAGGGGGAATTACTCTTATTAAGTAGAAACAAATCCTGCTTCTTCCTGGCTGCATCCTGTGCATCTGTACGCCCAATATCCAGTTTGTTTAATTTATTAAAAGGATTAACCGATAGTGGTTTTGACCGTGTTCCCTAGTGCAAGGCAGATTTCCACTTGTGCAGACAGAAGTTCCTCCTTCCCTTATCTGTGTAAGAAATTTATGACTTAATCCAAACTTGGGCTGCTGCCTGGCAGAGATTAACAGGGCAGGGCAACGGGCAATTTGCCGGGCTATCGTCACATGATGCTAGTGAGTTTGGGTCCTAGAATGCCACTACTTTTTCCTGTTCCCAGAATTGCCCCTATCACAATAATGGTGCAAAAGGAGCACACACCAAGTGTAGAACAGGATAGCAACTGATCAGATTGGAGCGTAGCCTACAAGCAGAAGTCCCATGCAAGCAGTAGTAGTGCAAACATAGGAGAAGCATAGGACTGGTCTGCGAGCAAATTCATACTTGGTAAAAGCGTGACTATAATTGGGCTTTTTATTTTATTGCTTATGTTGTTTATTATTGTTGTTGTTACAGGTAGATAGTCGTGTTGGTCTGCCGTAGTCGAAACAAAATAAAAAAATTAAAAAATTCCTTCCAGTAGCACCTTAGAGACCAACTAAGTTTGTTCTTGGTATGAGCTTTCGTGTGCATGCACACTTCTTCAGACAATTATTGTTGTTATTATTTGTTTGTTGACTTTCAGCCAAACTGTTCCACAGTGGCTTTATAAGAAAAGAAAATACCGTAATACAGGCATCCCCAAACTCGGCCCTCCAGCTGTTTTGGGACTACAACTCCCATCATCCCTAGCTAACAGGACCAGTGGTCAGGGATGATGGAAATTGTAGTCCCAAAAAAGCTGGAGGGCCGAGTTTGGTGGTGCCTGCCATAATAAAATCAATATGAAACATACACAAAAAGCAGTAAGACCAGTGATTAAAACAGCAGATTATAGTAAAATTGTAAGAAGCCTGGGAAAACAAAACATGTTTTGCTCCACATCAGAAGGATATCAAGGCCAAGCAAAGGAATGACACAAATGGGGTTCGATTACTCAGCCCTTGCTTTCCATGAGGGTAGAGGGCAGGGGGAATTCAGGAAAGAGCCTTTGGCCATTGCACATATCGGTTGTGAATGCTGTCAGAGGATAGATTGCAGTGGCTAGGCTATATCTGTCGAGATGCTGCAGTTGGAGCACCAGCCACAACTGAAATCACCTTATGCCACAGAGGCTACTTTGGCCTCTTGTGAGATGTAGGAACCCCCAGATTGAGAACCTCGTTTCAATAACATAGTTGGACTGAGGCACTGCTATAAACAAGTTCTTGCATATGCTGTTACAATAATGCAGAACCTGACTACATGCAAGAGGATTTCTATTGGTTTCTAGATCACCTTGGTTATGCATGAATTTGCCTGAATGTAATTTTGGCAGTGCAAATGAGAGGTGACACAAAAACTGTCTATTATCACAGGTTCACACTGGTAACAGTATTAAATAGCATCACAGAATCATGGAAGGGATCCCGACGATCATCTAGTCCAACACACTACAATGCAGGAATATGCAGCTGTCCCATATGGGCACCAAACTTGCAACCTTGGCATTATCAGCACCAGGCTCTAACCAACTGAGCTATCCTGGCTGACAAGTAGATTTAAATGCTAGACTAAATACTTCTCTTGTAACACATGGTCCTCTATTCACTTCTTCTTCTTTGATCACTCGTAACTGAGTAAGATTGTCTTCCATAAACATGATCTTAACAGTGAGTCGGTAAGTGACTTTGGAAGCCAATTCTGGATCCAGACGTCCTTCCACAGCGAGGACATAGGTTTCCAGGCGGGAGTTGATCATGGTAAAGCTTTGCCAAAAGTGCCTTCCTCTTAGCACATTTCTCCCTTTCGTCCTGAGTTTAATCATCTCCAAAGCCCATGACACCTTTGGTAAAAGCTGTTCTCCAATTGGAGCACTCACAGCCCAGTGTTTCCCAGTTGTCGGTGTTTATACTATATTCTTTTAGATTTGCCTTGAGAGTGTCTTTAAACCTCTTTTGTTGACCACCTGCATTACGCTTTCCATTTTCTGTTCTCATCCTGAAGCAAAGTTCTCAACCCGAGGTAATATTTCTGGGTTAGCAGAGTCTGTAACCTGAAGCGTATGTAACCTGAAGCGTATGTAACCCGAGGTACCACTGTACTGAAAGGTGCCTTTGCAGCTATGGGCAATCCCAGAATTATATAATAGGCTTTATCTAAAAAATTATTTATTTGGGAAAGGGGGGGGGAGATAATTTAATCATATGCAATTTTCACATCCCTTTGTACCCTAACAATGAAACTAATGACCTGGCATAAATCCTGCAGGTTTTATGAGTCATTGGTGGCTTTGACAACGAACAGAAAAGCCTCTGCAGGCATTCCAGACTCTCTCAGATGATTGGTTAGGGGTATATTTTTGGGAACCATTACAGACAAATGTATGCACATGCAAAATTGTGTTATTAGTTGTTTTGTAAACTGTCCCTTGGTATTTTTTTCCTGACAGCTCATACACTGTCTCTGCCCAGAAATAATTCTGTTTTTGCCTGGATGAATTCTGTCATAAAAATGGAATTCGGGACCTTTTTTTTAAAAATGCAGTTCATATTATTCCTGACTTAAAATATTTATCAATCTAACATTGTATGCATTCTCCTTACCTCTGATAAATGTCACTTTGCTGCTCTTGAGAAACAAGGCTTATCAGGGCAGTGATCATTTCCCCCCATTTCTCTGCATTATTCAGTTTTCCTTTCCCTACCTCTGTGTCTAGGGCTTGCATAGAGGACACTGGTTAGTACGGAAGGCATTGACTCCCGGAAAAGAGTCCAGGTCTCCCTGGTATTGTTACATTCTCTTCCCATTTCCTGTAGCAGGAGTACAGGAAAGCAGAATGGAGATGTTATTTGTTCCTGAAATGATTTGGGCGGCTTCATGGTTTGTATTCTTCAGGCACCTTTTCTTATAGACAGACAGCTCTCTCAGCTTCAGGATATGGGAGGTTTACCTTGTCGGGTTTTCACACGTAGGTTGCAGTTGATACTGACCAGGAATAAAGGTGATGAGCTGCTGTTTGGATCTCTCTCCATCATAGCTGGTAAAGACCAGCAGCAGAAGTAAGCACCATTGCCTGCTAGTACTGTCAATACCCAGTGGTATGCCAGACAGCTTTCCGGTGCTTGTTAAACAAATAACTCTGGGATACCAGTTCCCCCTCCATCTTCTCTTCCATTCTGGGAGTGAGAACGTGGAATGGTTGGTAGCCTTGGTCTTTTAGAGGTTCTTAGAAGACACTGCTTATAGTCTGTGCCAGTCTGGCTTCTCACCCTTGTATTTTATTGAGACTTTGAGAATTCCTGTTGAGATTAGTTCGGTGGCAAGCTGTTAAATTTCACAAATGTCTAAAAGGTTGTGCTAGTGGGTAAAAGCCAATGCATTTGTATATACCAATTTGAATGTAGTGCTTTTCCAGTTCCATGCTAGACTTAGCACTGTGTTGTACTAACTAAGCACTATGATTTCAGATGCTTAGGACTCCTCCAATTGTGCATTCATGATGATTTTACTTCTTCATCACATTTATATCCTGCCCTTCTTCCCAAAGTAGCCGAGGGTGGCAAGCACAAATGTAACAAAACAATACAATTAAAAACAAAAGAACATATGTAAAAACAATTAAAGCTTCTAAAAATATGTGAAACAATCACATATGTACTCCCACAACTAATATTATCAGTGCTACCAGGAACAATATCTTTCCATCATCAAAATGCCTGGGTAAAGAGCAATGTTTTCTCTTAAAAGATATTAATGTGCTCGTGATGGTATTGGGGTGGTTATACGTGATGCTGGTTTCAACATTCTTTATGCCTGCAGACATTTTAGGGTGGCTGTACTGCTTCATTTCCAATTGACGTGTGTGTCTCCTGCAGCTTCCTGCTGAAATTCTGTAACTTTTCATATCACAGAAGTGGAATGGTGTGATAACAGTCCAGTATAAACCTGCACTAATGGAATATCATTGTGTCAATGATACACACCAGTCCGGAGGGCTCCTAATTGATTCCTTGTTATAAAAAAAGGTCAAAATCAAAGACATATATACAGAGGCGTACCTAGGTTCCTTTGCGCCCATGGCAAGGAGCTGTATCAGTGCCTCCGAAGTCGGGAAGACTATAGACAAAAAACTCAAAAAGTTTGCTTTTCGTTGACTTTTACACTGTGCCAGTGACTTCCTCTGGGGCCACCGAGGTTGGGTCTGCTCCACTCCACTCCACTTCCTCTCCTCTTCCTCCTCAGTTGGTCCATCTACCTGCTTTCCTGCCTTTCTCTCTCCCCTCTGCTCACCACTTTACCTTCTGCCTCCTTTCTCCATCCCTCCCTTTTTCCTCCTCCTGCAACTCTCCCCAGGTCTTTCTTCCCTCTGAACCTTATAGGGCATTCCAGTCACATGTCTAATAGCACCAACTGGGGAGGGGGACCCTGAAGGGCTGCTGCGATGGCCCACGCTAGCAACTGGACTCCTCTGTCAATGCACCCAGAGGAACCACTCCAAGCCAGAATAGAAAGGTGTGTGGTTTTTGCACTTCTCTCTCCTACCTGCACCTTTGGCGGGGGCCAACCAAGCCTACCCCTGCATATATACATATTTTGTTGTTGTTTAGTCGTTTAGTCGTGTCCGACTCTTCGTGGCCCCATGGACCAGAGCACACCAGGCACTCCTGTCTTCCACTGCCTCCCACAGTTTGGTCAGACTCATGTTGGTAGCTTCGAGAACACTGCCCAACCATCTTGTCCTCTGTCGTCCCCTTCTCTTTCCCAACATCAGGGTCTTTTCCAGGGAGTCTTCTCTTCTCATGAGGTGGCCAAAGTATTGGAGCCTCAGCTTCAGGATCTGTCCTTCCAGTGAGCACTCCGGGCTGATTTCCTTCAGAATGGATAGGTTTGATCTTCTTGCAGTCCATGGGACTCTCAAGAGTCTCCTCCAGCACCATAATTCAAAAGCATCCATTCTTCGGCGATCAGCCTTCTTTATGGTCCAGCTCTCACTTCCGTACATTACTATTGGGAAAACCATAGCTTTAACTATACGGACCTTTGTCGGCAAAGTGATGCCTTTGCTTTTTAAGATGTTGTCTAGGTTTGTCATTGCTTTTCTCCCAAGAAGCAGGCATCTTCTAATTTCGTGACTGCTGTCACCATCTGCAGTGATCATGGAACCCAAGAAAGTGAAATCTCTCACTGATATACATATTACCTCTGTACTTAACTGCTACATCAAAGCTGAACATGTGTGAGCAGGTGGATGGTTAATTATGTAGAGGAGGAACCACTTCTTTCCAGTACTGCTGGTCATGAATCAGGTTGTGCTTTCCTGTTGATACACTTCAAAAAGTGAATCACACAGTACATCAAAGTGAATCTGTATCTTAAGAATAATTGATCGTTTAAATATCCATATGTAAAGCAAGGATTGATCATTCGACTTACTTGCTAAGATCACTGGTCATGCCCGCACATATCTTTCTGGTTGCTTCTTACTAGATGAAAGCTATGATGCAATGAACTACCTAATTGCTGTTCCAGTTCCTTTAGCGGAAAGGAGTAAACCAGAAACATTCAAATGAGAGTAGGATTCTTGCCCGAGGTGGTTGTGACGCTGTGCAAAAGATATAAAGCACACTTCTGCCATTGCACCGCCTCCACAGTTGTCTATTTTAAACCAGCCTCGTATTGACTTGTTGGAGCTGTGTAATTAAAAAGGGATGGAGAGTTTGCTGTAAATAGGAAAGCTGTTGTTGCTTTTAAACCAACAGCTTGATTTCAGGTGTGGCAGCTCCTAAGACTGGATATGAAGTCTCAACTGATGCAGTGGCACAGGTGGTTCCTTGGCTCTAGTGCAAGTGTTGCAGCAGCTATTTTTATTATTAAAGGGAGTTTCAGTTTAATATACATTAATTGTCTTATGAGGCGCACATCTTAATTGGATGATATGTGCAAATGTTGTCTGGTCTCTTTATATTAGTGTAGTTAAATTGCAGAAGGGAGGAGAAGGGATTAGATCCATTTTTGACCTCTCAGCAGTATTTTGTGTGGAGATCACAGCTTTGAAATTAGCTAGCTTGTGAAAGCACCCAGGTCAGCATTAGTGACACCGCTGTATCAAATCAACTATACTGCTGCAGCTTTCAATTTGTAGGGCTGAATCTTAAAAGCTGGTTAACAATACCATCACAATATGGATCTTAGTTTTATCTTTTTCTTTTGTTGCCTGGGTTCGCAATGGCATTCTGTGTCAGTTCTGAGACTTAAAAAAAAAAAAAAATTCCTTCCAGTAGCACCTTAGAGACCAACTACTGTATGTTGCATGCACACGAAAGCTCATACCAAGAACAAACTTAGTTGGTCTCTAAGGTGCTACTGGAAGGAATATTTTTTTTAAAAAAAATTGTTTTGACTATGGCAGACCAACACGGCTACCTACCTGTAACTAGTTCTGAGACTTGATATTCTGAGCCATTATGACAGCATTTTCACTTGAAAACACTAAACAACTAAAGTGGACTTCAGCAAGCCAATATGGTAACCAGCTGCCAGGGAACATAGGAACTTATCATGCCTGATGGATTGCGTTCCCCATCATTGGGGCTAAAGCAGATTATTAGTTAGCTTTTGCTGAGCATCTTCGCATTCCTCATTGCATATTTTCCTGTTTCAAATTAAGTATTAGAATATATATCACTGTATTTTTTAGTAAGTTGTTCATACAATTTTCTGCTTCATTTAAAATATATTGTATGCAGGCCTATAACGCTGTGCAGTGCTGTTATTTAGTGTTTCAGACAGTTAGCTATACCGGTACCTTTCATGGGCGCAGCCAGGATTTATTTTTGGGTGGGCAGGCTTTATGTTGGGGGGCAGAACCCAGTTATCTGTGACACAATTGGTCAGTTAAGTACAGTCGTACCTTGGAACTCAAACGCCTTGGCTCCCGTTCTGGTTTTCGAACGTTCTTTTGGAAGCCGAACATCCAACGGGGCTTGCGTGGCTTCTGATTGGCTGCAAGAGCTTCCTGCAGCCAATCAGAAGCCATGCTTTGGTTGGTTTTTGCAAGTCAAATGGACTTCTGGAATGGATCCCATTCAACTTCCAAGGTATGACTATAATTTTATTTACTTAGTTGATGGGGGGAGGCCCTGCCCCCTGGCTACACTCATGATATTCCATTCCATAGCTCTTTTCAATGTTTCCCCCCCTTTTCCCCAATGGTCAGTCAGCAATTATGCAACCACTTAAGGTTCACCCTGCAAATATTTGTTCTACTTATGCAAACTTGGGCTTCACATAAGCCTGTGGAAACCTCCGCCATGTGTGTAGATTGCCCCACCTTTGCTAAACAAGGAACCATACTCAGCTTTGTGACTAGATATAGTGATTTATAACATGGAAACATGCAGTAGAGCAAGCAGGAAATAATCAGCATAAATTACTAGCTAGAAATTTGAAGTCCTGACTGAAATTTTTGCATCCACCCTCTTTTTACTATTTTTGTTTCAGCAAAAAATGGGGGGGGGGGAGGAAGGAAACAGGCCCACTCTTGTCCCCCCCATGCTTTCACTCATGTTTACTTGTATCCCAGAAGTGCCTGCCCTGTGCAAATAAAAATAAAATTATTTTAAAATATGCCTTTGGTACCATGAAATCACCAGATGTGTTTCAGATATGTCATAATGCCAGTACTGTACAGCCCATTGAACGGGGTGGTATTTACTTCCTACAAAGGATTCCTCTGCATTTCACTTATCAGTAGAATTGCTCTTGGGCTTTATGCTCAGGATCCTGGTTACATATATCCTTATATGACATAAACTAATATCACTCACAACACATGAAGCTCTACATTCAGCCATTAATCTGTAATTAGTAGCTGGTAGTGTTTTTTTGTTTGTTTAAATGCGCAAGCAGGAATGCTCCATTGCAACCGCTAAATAAAACAAGTAACATTCATACAGGATTGTTTCTGTCTTATCCTGTTAGGTGTAAGAATGTGTCTGTATCCTATTGGAATTCCTATTGGATGCTGCCCTCTGATGTTTGTGGAAGGAACTGCTTTTGGGAAGCTGCTCGTAGGTAGGCTTTGACAGAGATTTGATTGCTCAATCCGCTAATTTTAGGTATAATCATACATATTTGAGTATATAAAGAAATGTTGAAGCAGTTATTAAAGGTTTGGGTCCCGTCCCCCCCACTTCCTAGCACTCACTGTACATCAGTCTTACTAGATTTCAATCATGATTTAACTCGTTAAATAAAACACGTTTCCCGTTTTGAAATTCATATACACTTCTTCAACAAGCATGCATATTAACGGGTAGCTATAGTAATTAAAACGTGCTGGTTTGCAACTAAATCGAACCTTTGTGTAACCTTGGATTATGACCCCAAACTTTTGGTCTTGCAACAGAGTCATAGAGGTGGATTTCTACTGGTTTTCTCTCTATGTATACAGAGATACTAAGCAGGGTGTAGCCGAGGGAGGCAGCTACCCCCCGCCACCCTAAACCAAGTAAATAAATAAAAATACTTAACCAAAGTAGAAATAATCAGAATATTTGAAATTGAAATGCTCTCTGAGGTCACTTGGATGATGTTGTGGTGCATTCTAGTGATGCAACTGGCAACCCAACTCAGCAATAGACAGAGCCAGACAGAGGATGATGACATGTGAGTTTTGTGCCCGCCTAACATAACAGGGACGCGGGTGGCACTGTGGTCCAAGCCACAGAGCCTAGGGCTTGCCGATCGGAAGGTCGGCGGTTCGAATCCCCGCAACGGGGTGAGCTCCCGTTGCTCGGTCCCTGCTCCTGCCAACCTAGCAGTTCGAAAGCACGTCAAAGTGCAAGTAGATAAATAGGTAACGCTCCGGTGGGAAGGTAAACGGTGTTTCCGTGCGCTGCTCTGGTTTGCCAGAAGTGGCTTAGTCTGCGGACAAACGCCGGCTCCCTCGGCCTATAGAGCGAGATGAGCGCCGCAACTCCAGAGTCGTCCGTGACTGGACCTAACGGTCAGGGGTACCTTTACCTTTTACCTTAACATAAATTCTCTAACCAACAAAACGGAAGTAAAGAGTATTCTAACTTGTAGGTTCACACTTTTAGGCATACAGTGATAGATTCATTCATGCCCTGGACAAGATAACCTAACATAACACAAATCCTAGCTACGCCCATGGATACTAAGCAACATGACTTGAGAGTGAAGAGTCAAACTGAAGCTTGCATTTACTTTGGTGGTTGCTTTCCCTAACTTTTTTTTTTTTAATGGAAAGGTGCTGTACGTAGGTGACTTGCTGTGGGAAATCTTGTGTGGAGAAGGGTCTGTTTGTGAGAAAAGGGTACAAGAACTCTCCCCCTTTCCCAGTGGGAGAGGAGTGACTTTGAGCAAGCAAACATCTGTTCTCCTGGTATTTCAACCCGAGGCAATATCCTATGTATCTGAAGCCCTCTGTGCTTGCTAGTGGGCCTGAAGAATTGGTAGGGAGGACATTAAAAGTCTTGGCAAGTAAGCTAAGCTGCTATTTGTGAATCCTACATTCATGCAATCTTGTAACCTTGCCAAAACAGAATTGTGGGGCAGGTGAGGGGAGAATCACAAAACTATGTGTACTGTGTAGTTTGGTTCAAAGGTTGTAATCCTTTGCATGCTTTGTTGAACAAAGTGGGATTTACTTGCAAGGGAACACACACAAGATTGGAATATAAATGTCCAGAACTTTACATAAGCAAGACTGATAGTTACAGTACAAAATGGTGTTCCTCCATGAAATGTCCTTGCTGCTTGATTAGTAGAATAATAAAGACTAATAATTTTGAGAGCACGGCAGACCACAAGTAATTGTGACATTAAAAAAAATGTACAAGATAACCCACATGGGCTTTGTGGATGATTGTGGAGAGATGCAGGAAAGCATCACCTGAATCTTAGGGTCTTTGATGACTCAATATAGTCCATTTTCCCACAAACAACAACAACAACAACAATAATTTATTGAATTTATATACCGCCCTATACCTGGGGGTCTCAGGGTGGTTCACAGAATAAAATCAAGATATAAAACCACAAAATACATAATAAAAATAAAAACAGCAGCCCAATACCCCCCTCCCCCAATTTTTTTTTAAAGGATATAAATCAGATCAACCAAATGCCTGGTTAAAGAGGAATGCTTTTGCCTGGCGCCTGAAGGTGTATAATGAAGGTGAACTTCCCTGGGGAGAGCATTCCACAAACAGGAAGCCCCTGTTCTCATATTGCCACCCTCCGGACCTCTCGAGGAGGGGGCACATGAAGGAGGGCCTCAGAAGATGATCTCAGGGTCCGGGTAGGTTCATATGGAAAGAGGCGGTCCTTGAGGTATTGTGGTCCTGAGCCATTTAAGGATTTATAGGTCAAAGCCAGCACTTTGAATTGGGCCTGGAAACTAATTGGTAGCCAGTGCAGTCGGACCAGGATCAGTGTAATATGCTCAAACCGTCTTGCTGCAGTGAGCAGCTTGGCTGCTGAATTCTGCACCAGCTGAAGTTTCCCAACTGTCTTCAGAGGCAGCCCTACATATAATACATTGCAGTAATAAATACAATTCTTGACTAATGGGCCTGGTTTGGACACACAACACTGAACTGTTATTCGGTGTACCTGAGCTTTGTGCTTGCTTATTCATTCCCACCTGTCTTCTGCTGTTTCAGTAAATCATAGTTAAGATCTATAATTTACAGCTCAGGTAGCCTTTCTTTTTTAATTGTGTTTTTTTATATAAAAATTGATTTTTAACTGTATAAAACAATAATTCTGTCTTCAATATGCTGAAGAATGTGCTAGTCACTTTTGAGATAGAATTCTGTCTCTTTTATAAGAAAGGAATACAGTCATACCTCGGGTTACGGCCGCTTCAGGTTGCACGATTTCGGGTTGCGCACCGCGCCGAACCCGGAAATAACGGAATGCATTACTTCCGGGTTTCAGTGCTCGCGCATGCGCAGAAGTGCTAAAACGCGCTTTGCGCATGCGCAGAAGTGCCGAATTGCATCATGCGTGTGCGCAGACGCAGTGGCACAGGTTGCGAACGCTGTGGGTTGCGAATGCGTCTCCCCCACGGATCGCATTCGCAACCCAAGCGTCCACTGTACATGGCCCATTCAATGAAGAGTTGTATGTTTTATGAGTGTTTTCTCTTACGGCAGAAGGGAAACCTGATGTGCACAGGGACTCTCAATTGAGGTGTACATAAATAATACATACGTTTGTGTATTTACACAGACACACACACAAATAAATGAATAGATGAGAGGAGTCTCATGACTTCCCCAAATGGTTGGAAATTTTAAAGGCAGCCAACTACAGTGTCCGCTTCCTTGTGAGAAGTGCACACTTCAGACTTAGGGATACTATCCAACATCAGTCATACTTAGAGCAAAATCACTAATATCATAGGCTTAAGTAACTTAATGGGCTTAACTTTCAGTGGGTCTATTCTTAGTATGACTGGGTTGGATATCACTATAGGGGGGTTGTGATACCTGCTTACTTGCATGGGGGGAACAACCCGTGCATAAAATTCTAATCTATAAAACACTGTTGTTTGGTCCTGCATGACGTGCTGTCTCATTGTGTTATATTATGAACTGTTTCATTGGTTTCGGTTGTTAACATTCGGTTTAAATGTTAAAATATGCTTCTCCCTGGGAGTAGTAGCAGCATGCAAGGGTGGGGAATAAGTAGAATAGCTTTTTGAAAGGCAGCTTTGAGAGTTATGGCTTCCTATGGATACTATTTCCTTCAAAGTGCAGGTGATACTGAAAGATGAAATATTATCCTTTGACCAAGCCTTTGTTGTACGTCATATATTTGACCTAACTGGAGTGTAGCAGATACAGCAAAAGGGAGTGGATCAGAAGACAAAACCCTATAATATTTATTCTATGCTGCATCTTGGGACTCAGCTAGATTGGTAAAGAAAAAGCGCTTTTTGTATGCGTTGTACATGCGATATAACACTGTGACACCAGATGGCGCTGTGAAGTCTAGTCTTTCCCTGCCGGATTTCCCTGTATGAGTTTGCAACGCATTTAGCTGAAATGCTTCTTTGACGTGTCTAGATCCAGCCTAAGATAGCCTGTTAGTCCTGTCCTTGCCACTCCAGTGAACTTTCCGGGTTTCCCTTTATCTTGGGCAGTAGCATCTTAAACAGGAAGGAGTCTGGCATGCAACTCAAGCAGGGTTGGGATGTGAGTAGCAAGGAAATGAACCGGATCCAGGCACTACTTATCTTAACTGCTCTTTTATGTGTAAAATGAGAGCAAACTGTTCACGTGTGGTCTTTTTGTTGCCAATACATTCTTTGCCTGCAGGATTTCCACTGTTGAGCCATTCCTAAGACTTCCGTTATCTAAACAGGGAAGATAACAAGAGTTTGAACAATAGAGCAAAAACTAGCACAACTTTTTTTTTTTTGCTATGCGAGACCATCATTTGTGTTTGGATGGGCTCCAACACAACTGTCATGGGTCCAAATGATCTTCCATCTGCCATTGGTAGAGGATGCAATGTTTGGAAGGGGGACTGATTAACGGAAGGAAAACTCAAAAAGCCACAAAATAAAATATGCGGCAAAACAATAATGAAAGTCTGAAGGATGACTTTCTTCATTTAGTGATTGAGCGATATCTGCTACCGATCCGCTTGCACTGAGTTCTAGTGCTCAAATATTAGTGAGTTGATAGGTCTGGAGTCTGACTAACCTTGGGACAGATAAATGCATTTTACCCTCTGTTAATATAATATAATATAACTTCATTTCACTTACATCGTATGGGCCTAGCAATTGACTCTGTCTCTGAAATTTCAAAGAAGCTGCCACACCTGGATTCTGTTTGCACCCAGTAACCTGACCTAGTGTTAATGCCCCTTTTATATAGGCCATCTGTCCACATTACTGTTGCAGCACCATTTTATTGAACCAGAGTCAGTGGCCAGTGATATTCCCCTTACAACAAAAGAGTGCCTAGCTGCTGATAAGGTCTGCTGAAGTATAATTTGGGGGCAGAGGATAGGAGTTGTTGTAACACGGCAGTGTGAAAATGGGCTATATTCTAAACAAAACATGATTATCCAAGAGTTCAGGTCCTTTAAGGAAAATGAAAAATACCCTTCTATAAATAGTACAAAAGCCAGGAATTAAAATATATTATGATTTAAAATATATATATTATCTTACAAGAACTGATTTGAAAGTTGGAAACATCTCATTTCTCTGTACCATTTGCCTCCATGGTCATAATGCCAATTCCCCAAATTTTTTATTTTATTATTTATTTATTGAATTTATATACAACCCTATACCTGGAGGTATACTCCACTCAGATAATAAACAATATATTATATTTTTAAGCATGTGCAACATAAAACGTGTGCCACCTGCACGCATAAATCTTCCCATTAAAATGCTACATGTTTGCATTGGTTTCTCTGGCAACTATTTCTTCTTCTTGTTTTTTCCCCTTAGATATGATTTTGTGAAAAAGCAACCTTTGGAGAAGATGCACCTGGCTGTAGTAGCCTGTGGCGAAAGGTTGGAAGAGACAGTTACCATGTTGAAATCAGCCATTATTTTCAGCATCAAACCCCTGCACTTTCATATTTTTGCGGAGGACCCATTACACACCGAGTTCAGAGAAATAGTAAGTATTCCTTACGACCTATTTCCAGGGTTTTGATTGGGCATTGTTAAAGTTGCTATACCTTGCAACAGTTCAAGCGAGGGCAGGAGTGGGAGAATCTGGGACAGCTGGAGAAGACAGAAGCGTATGCCATTTCAAGGGCAGGCATTGTCATGAAATTCTACTCCATATTGATCCAGAGCAGAACTCCCAACGTATAGGTAGCAGAGCAAAAACTTAAACACGTTGTAGGATTCCCAAAAAATAGACCAGAGGCAATTGTATTTCATCCAGCAGAGCTTTACTGCTGCTGAAGGCAAAGGAGCATAATGGTCACACAGCCGAAACATTCAGGACTGGCACTGTCCATAAGAAATCCAGTTGCAGCAGACTTAACTTAAACTTATAATGACTTATAAGTCTAAACCTTAACACTCAGCATACTACCGTACTTTTCCGTGTATAAGGTTAGGTTTCTTTTAATTAAAAAAAATTCATGCTAAAAAGTGGGGGTTGTCTTATACATGGGTAGTGCATAGGGTGGACGTTTGATTGGTTGTTGCCGTGGCTATCAGCGGCTATTGCGCATGTTATTGGTTGCTGCGTCAATGGGTGGTGTTGATTGGCCGACGCTGCGGCAATTGGGCGGGCGATTGGCAGCTTCTGCCGGTGATGTGACAGACGAGAGGCGGATATATCGGCGTGTGCGGGTGAGTGACTGTCGGCATTCCCCCCCAAAAGAAGCTCAACAACTCTGGGCAATCCTCCAAAAAAAAAAAAAAAAAAAGCTCAGCAAGTTTGTGCCGTCTCCCCCCATTTTCTTAAATTTGAGTTCCCCAAAATAGGGGGCGTCTTATACATGGGGGCAAGTTATACATGGAAAAGTACGGTATGTACAGAACACAACACTAGAAGGAAAAGAGATAGAAAGAGAAAAGTGAAACCCAGGCTCCTTCTGGCCTCTTATTATAATCAGCATGACCTTGACAGAAAGAAAGAACAGGACCAGTTTAAGCCTCTCTGAAGGAATAACCCAAGCATCACGAACCTTCTGCTTGTTTCTTTCACACAGAGAAACTTCCAGAACCCTCTTGAATTAATTAGAATAGGAAAGATCTCTACACATCAGAATGATCAATACTTTCTGTACTAAGAAATGCAAACTGACAGGCATCTCCCTGCCCCCCATGTTGGGAGAAGAGAAAGGTTTTGGCTCTGTTGGATGTAGAGACTGCCTTTTTGCCCTCTGCCATCTGAGCACAGCTAGAGGTTGGGCAATGGTGGTGGTCCTATGTGGGGTGGATTGCAAGGGAGGACCTCTCTGTCCACCTGCATAGAGGGAGAGGCTGCTATGTCTCCTGGGAATCTAGTAATATAAGGAAGGCCCTGCTTTATCAAACAATTTGATTTACTGTATTTTTCGCTCCATAACGCGCACTTTTTTCCTCCTAAAAAGGAAGGAGAAAAGTCTGTGCACGTTATGGAGCAAAGGCACTGGCCGGCAGCGGGATACCTCGGCTGCCACTGCAGTCGTAAGCAGAGGGATGCCTCTGCCACTGGAGCCATGGCTCCCGGCGGGGCGGGAGAGGAACGGACAGCCCAAAAGCAGCACTTCCCCCCTCTCTCCTTCCATCCGTCCTTCCTTCCTTCTCTCTCTCTTTCCTCCCTCTCTCCCTCCTTCTTTCCCTCTCTCTTCCTCTCTCTCTCTTCCCTCCCTCCCTCCCTCCCTCCCAGCCTTTTAGAGGAGGAAAACCAAAAAAAAAATATTTTTCTTGTTTTCCTCCTCTAAAAACGAGGTGCGCGTTATGGTCCGGTGCGCGTTATGGAGCGAAAAACACGGTGTACTTTACTCTGTTAAATTTTTTTTTTTTTTTTTGCTGTTTTATAGCCAGTTTGGGAAGTACAGTAGTATGTGCTGAGACCACTCTGAAACTTAGGGTGCCTCTCAAGCTGGAGAGTTGCTTGTGATTTTTTTTTTTAAAAAAGTATTATTATTGTATGCCTTTAATAAAATTTTGTAATTTCTTTTCCCCAGCTTGATGGTTTGGCGTATCAAGGAAAATTTAATTATACTTTATACCCCATCTCGTTTCCAGCTGAGAATGCAGCTGAATGGAAGAAACTGTTCAAGCCCTGTGCATCTCAGAGGCTTTTCTTGCCAGTAAGTGATGGTTGCAATGGCAAAATATGTGACTTTTAAAAATTAGCTTACTTTATCAAATGCAGATGTTCTTCCAAACACAGTAATCTGGCTTATTTGGGTGTCTCAAATTTGGAGTGCAGGGATATATTTTGCTGCTTGTCTAAATCTGTCACGAAGGATCGTCTAGTGCAGGCTTCCTCAAACTCGGTCCTCCAGATGTTTTGAGACTACAATTCCCATCATCCCTGACCACTGGTCCTGCTAGCTAGGGATCGTGGGAGTTGTAGGCCAAAAACATCTGGAGGGCCGAGGTTGAGGAAGCCTGGTCTGGTGGTCAATCTGGGTTTTAAGCAGAATGCTGCCCCTTCTCTTTATGCCATTTGGAAGGGATAGGTTGAGCTTGTATGAGAGCCTTTGGAGGAAGAGAAAGCAATTTGAATGCTAGAAGCAGGGAATATATGTGTGCACTCACACACACATAAATCACACACACATAAAATGCAGGTGGCGCTGTGGTCTAAACCACTGAGCCTCTTGGGCTTGCCGACTGGAAGGTCAGTGGTTCAAATCCCCACGACGGGATGAGCTCCCATTGCTCTGTCCCAGCTCTTGCCAACCTAGCAGTTCAAAGGCACGCCAGTGCAAGTAGATAAATAGGTACTATTGCGGCGGGAAGGCAAATGGTGTTTCCGTGTGCTCTGGTTTACATCACGTCGTTCTGTTGTGCCAGAAGCAGTTTAGTCACCCTGGCCACATGACCCGGAAAGCTATCTGTGGACAAACTCCAGCTCCCTCGGCCTGAAAGTGAGATGAGTGCCACAATGCCATAGTCGCCTTTGACTGGACTTAACCATCCAGCGGTCCTTTACCTTTACTGCACAAGCAAATGCTACTTATTTTATAGGCTGAAGAAGCAGATACAGGGAGCTGAACAAACAGGAACACAGAATTATGTGTTTCCCACTTGGCATTTATCCCTCCTCATTACGTTCTGCAAGAAACCGAACATTTATAAAATCGAAAACAAATGTTTATTACAGCTTTTTTAAAAACCATAGTCAGGTGTTCTGAAATTATATCCACATGTGCCAGCTCCACCCCAACATCTTCATGTTGAGTGGGAAGGCCTGAAGGGAAAACTGTGAGCTCATTCGGCTGCGTGTGATGTCACTGAGGAGCTCAGTTCGACTGGAATTCTGAATGCGTCCCAAGATGGTGTATGAGTGACTTGGCACTCCTTGTTCAGAGCATAGCAATTGGAGTAAACGGAGAGGAGGAGAGTCCTGGTGTGGAAGCCAGTGCTGATACTAGTACATGGTACCACAATCAGGTGCATGTGTCTAAATAAATTCATTGAACCCGGTACTACATCTAAAGCAATAGATGCATTGACTAATACATCTATTAGTCAACCATTTATAGTCCCTTATGAGCCAATGAAACCCTTTCAGCAGACTATCCTACCGTGGTAAAAAAAAACCCCACATCCACTCTTTTGCATTGCTTGAGAAATCTAAGCATGCTCTAATCAGGAAGTTGTCCTATTAAAAACTGGATCTGATTGACTCAATTACTGCACTTGAAAATTCATTACCTGTGATATTATGTTATGCAATGACACTCGTGTACAATTACATAACAATTTAGGTGACTCTGGATAAGCTTTCCTTATAACTGGGTGCATGTTGAGCCCTCGAGTTGTTCAGATTTCGAAGACGCCTCCAGAACGCTGCTATTTTCCAAAATGCACCAATCTCACAGATTGCTGTGGGACCCTGGCTTCTCCTTTGCTTACCACCCGTCCGGTTCCCTAGCCTGCATGCCATGTTTAATATTTTCAGGCATCCTCACAAGAGGGAAAGTTTCCCTGCATGCCTTTTTTTTAAAAAATAAATCTTTATTGAGTTTTCCCCCACACATACAAACCCCCCCAACATTTACAATACATTAAAAATATTTGATTAAAAACCTTATTGGAGGGCTCCTAGCAGCTCTGGATATAGCTAAACCTGAACTTTATCAGAGCAGAGGGAATGCGGAGCCTGATTGGAATTTGCTGCAGATTCCCTGTCTGCAGCAGGAAGCAGATTGATCTAGTTCTGTTTGTCTTAAATTTTATCTGCACCCAAATCCATGATGCCGGCGCTGCTAGAGACCCAGAACCCACTGTCGACCATGTGGAAATTCAGCTGTTCATTTCTCTAACCCCAGTGTTTTCGACTGTATCTTTTGTATTCCCCCAATCTCGCCTACTTCTTGCTCTCTCGCTAGGTTAGAACACATGGTGTTTTTCTCCACAGGCAAGCCGGGTGTGCTTTGTATCTCCATATAAGCTGGTACCCTGCCTCAAGTCTCTTCCCTGTATCTCTGAAATAGTAACCGAACATATGGTCCAGGGGTGGGTAGCATGTGTGGTACATACCCACTAATCATTTTACTCTTTTGTACATCTACATTGACACCCCAAGCTAGGAAAACATTTTATTCTTTTCAAGCCACTTTGGGGGACAGAGACTTTAATTACATATTGCTAATCCATCTCGGCGATCCCATTCCTATTGCCATTGCTCAGTTTTGCTTGGGCTGCTATAAATGCATTCAGCTGTACATGCTTGCAATTCCCTTGGGACTCGTACACAGCCCCTCCACGGATACCACTTTAGGAAGCCTGAATAGGACTTCAGAAAAGTGCATTTCTCTATTTATGCTAGGAGCTCCTAGCAGCTTCCAAAATTAAAAGCAATAAAACACAAAAAGTCCTAAAATCTCTAGCAGTATAAAATACCCTAAAATGAGAGAATATCATTAAAACGTCGCCATTTAATTTAACAACATAAAAAAAAATCAATCTTTTTAGCCCATGGGTAGCACTAAATTTTAGCCTGTGGTGAATCACCAACTGAACCTGCTTACATTATTATACTCTTATTTTCTATGCTGTGCAGTCAACTCACAGATGTGAAAAAATAATTATAGGCTGTTTGTTTGTTTGTATTTATTTACACTACACATCCTTTTGATCCCTGGCTATCATAGCTAGTAAAATCTTAATAAAAAAGAGGTAAAAGTAAAGGACCCCTGGACTGTTAAGTCCAGTCAAAGGCAACTATGGGGTTGCGGCGCTCATCTCGCTTTCAGGCAGAGGGAGCCGATGTTTGTCCACAGACAGCTTTCTGGGTCATGTGGCCAGCATGACTAAACTGCTTCTGGCGCAACGGGATAGCGTGACGAGTGCCAGAGCGCATGGAAACGCTGTTTACCTTCCCGCCACAGCGGTACTCATTTATCTACTTGCACTGGCGTGCTTTTGAACTGCTAGGTTGGCAGGAGCTGGGACAAAGCAATGGGAGCTCACTCCGTCACAGGGGTTTGAACCGCCGACCTTCCGATCGGCAAACCCAAGAGGCTCGGTGGTTTAGACCACAGCGCCACCCGCGTACCCCTGCCCACATGACCCGGAAAGCTGTCTGCGGACCAAAGCCGGCTCCCTTGGTCTGAAAGCGAGAGGAGGGCCGCAACCCCATAGTCGCCTTTGACTGGACTTAACCATCCAGTGGTCCTTTACCTTTACCTAAAATCTTAACAGAAGGGGATGGACTGGATGGGTTGAGGGAGTGGTTAGTACCTCTCATGGGGAGGGAGTTATCCCCAGTGACTTGAAATAGCTGCTGGTGCAACCCATATTGAAGAAGCACTCCCTGGGTCCAGAGGTTTTGGAAGTTACCATCCGGTCTCTAATACTCCTTTCCTGGGCAAGGTGATGGAGAAGGTTGTGGCCAAGCCAGCTACAGCCACAACTAGAGGAAGTAGATTATCTAGATTAGAACAGGGCGGTCCCTCGGCAACATTTGATGTCTTCACCCTTGTGCTGCCTTCCCAAATCCAGGTAAGTGAGTTGCTGGGCTTTGGGAAGGAGGCGTGAGGGCTCTAACAGGGTCCTAGAGCCTTACGCTTCCTTCCCAAAGCCCAGCACCTTGCTTATCCAGCTTTGAGAAGATGGTGTGAGGGCCGGGTGTCAAATTTCGGCCTGATCCCCCTCCCCACATGATTAGGCATTGTATGGCCGGCAGGTTCCATGTTGAAGTACTCTTGCGTCCCAATTGGTAGGGAAAGTTGGACCGCCCTGATCTAGATTAATTTCAGTCTGTTTTTTGGCACACAAGTAGCCTTGGCTGCCCAAGTTGCATTTGATGACTGGAAGATACTGTTCTTGGCAGTCCTGGGATCTCAGATTTTTAGAATGTTTATTAGAATATTTTAAACTCTCTCTCTCTCTCTCTCTCTCTCTCTCTCTATCTCTCTATATATATGAATGTTTCAATACTGTTCTTAGTTGTTGATGATTTTTCATGTTTTATTATTGCTCTGAGTGGGATCAGTGCTATTACTCTAGAAAAAGAATTGCCAGAACTCACCATTCTCTTAGAATAGCAATGGCGCTCACCTGAGTTCCAGGGAGTCCCAGCTGAAAAAAAGCCCTGGGTGGGATATAAATGAAAATCAATCATGTCACTTAATTACTATTGTCTCTCCAAGTGGTGTACAAGGGATTCAACACAATGAAAATAAAAATCAGTTGAAACTATTAAATCGGAATTCAATTAAAATACCCGCTGGAATAGAATAGACTTCAGTGGTTCAGCAGGGAAGGGGTCCTGTCTGACCTCAGGTGGAAGGGAATTCCTTAAAACTGGGTCTACAATCCGGACTTCACAGCTCCTTGTGTCCAGGAGACATGCCTCTGTGTCATGGGGAGCCACAAACAGTGACTCCCCCAAAGACCTCAGCGATGAGGCAGGGAACAAGCGATATAAGGGATCAAGTGGTTCTTCAGGTATCCTGGATGCAAATTGTCAAGGGCCTTATAAATTAATACCTGGCCTTGTAGTGTGTGAGCAGCCAGTGCAAACTTTTGAGCACTGGAATTATGTGCTGGTGATGATCTATCCCCACCAACAGTCTAGCTGCAGCCTAGAGAGAAGCTATCTATTGGTGAGGAATCGATACTGATATTGATACTGATCTTCCTCAGCGGCCTATTGGTCAAGATGAATAGTAGCATGGTTAGGGCTTGACTTAAACCCTGTTTCTAAAAAAACCTTTTCCTTCACAGTTAATCCTCAGAGATGTGGACTCTCTGCTCTATGTTGACACGGACATCTTGTTCCTAAGACCTGTTGATGATATTTGGTCCTTCTTGAAAAAATTCAATTCCACTCAAATTGCTGCAATGGCACCTGAACACGAGGAACCTCGCATCGGGTGGTATAACCGTTTTGCTAGGCACCCGTATTATGGAAAGACTGGAATCAATTCTGGAGTAATGTTAATGAATATGACCCGCATAAGAAGAAAACATTTCAAGGTATGCCTTTTGGTTCTCTCATTTCCAGGGTAAGCTTACTCTCTCCACCGAATGTATGCAGTTTCACTGACATCCCAATTTTCCTGTACATTGTTGTTCCTCATCCTGCAAGGAAGATCATCCTGCTTAATTTTTCCTAATGGAAGCCTTTGGGTTTATTCCTGGTTTTCAAGATAGGATCTTTCCTGCAGCTTCTTCCTTATGGCGCTTCTTCACATGCCACTCAAATAGAACATGGTATCTGTCTTCTTACTGTGAATTACTATCCTGCTAAAGAAATAATAGGAACAGCCGATTATGGTGTAGATTCTGACCTAACCAGAAGGTGGTGCTGCTACACTGCATACTACAACCTTCCCACTTCTGTAAAAGCACTGCTTGCTTTAGTGAATGTTGTTCTCAAAGCCTCTTTCTTAATCAGTTCATATATCCTGCACATAAGCCAATGTTTAAATTAGAAAAATTGTATTAACTGCTGCTCTACTGCAGCTCTTGACATTATTAAAAGAATACTCAGAGACCCTGGGATAAGTATTAAAATTGGGGGTGTACCTAACGGTTTTCCAGGGATTTTTGCTTACGGGATGCAATGCAGTGATGGTAAATGGCTGTTATGGGGCACTCTGTTCTTATTTGACAGACTTTTTCCTGAAATGGGTTGCTACATTTGCAGAAAATTTAGTA
Organism: Darevskia mixta; assembly: GCA_034641385.1. Classification (NCBI taxonomy): domain Eukaryota; kingdom Metazoa; phylum Chordata; class Lepidosauria; order Squamata; family Lacertidae; genus Darevskia; species Darevskia mixta. Next base: position 6,803,025 of record JAWWNH010000105.1, read on the forward strand.
TAGCCCTCCAGTCTCATCGTTATCACTTCACCCAGGGTTTCCCAAACTTGTGTCTCCAGCTGCTTTTTGGACTGCAACTTCCACCATCCCTAGCTAGTCAAGGGTGGTGGGAATTGTAGTCCAAAAACAGCTGGGGACCCCCAAGTTCGGGAAACTCTGTCTGAAATGGTCACTCTTGAAAATGTCATGGGTTTTGCCTTTCCATTGTTTTCGACCATGGAGAATTGATAGCCGTTGTATTTGCTCATTTGGTGTGCTTGAAAAGTGCTCTTAAAATGCTTTTGTGGTTTGCTCAGAGTTGCTTTGGTGTCCACAGTGCAAACTTTAATAAGGTTGGTATTCAACTATGTTTTACTCAGAGTAGATCCATTGAAATTAACGCACCTAACTTAGTCATGTTTGTTAATTTCAGTGGGCCTACGCTGAGTAAAGCTTCGTTGAATACCACCCTAAGATTTGGCTTCATTTTATTAGTGCGCGGGAGAACTGTCTGCTATTTATGTAGCCCTAAAAGACAACCAAATATCAGGGCTGAACTAGATGTGGAACCATTTAAAAAAGGAAATAGCAGGCACAGGTGACCCATTGTTGATCGTGGCCCTGGTGGATAGGGTAAGAAGACGCCTAATTTGCTCCCATCGCACCCCAATCCAGATCAGGGGCAGAACTCCCATTCACACCATTTGAAACCTTTTTTCCAATACAAACAGCAAGTGTGAGGCCCCAATCTGTATTGCGGGTACAAAGAGCTAAGAACTTATTACCCCACAAGCCAAGGTCTGATCCGGATCAGGCTTTCTACACTGGGCATTTACTTCTAAAAACCCACCCAGTGTAATTGTATGGAAGGTGCTGTACTGCATTTAGTTTCACTCTTCCTTCCAGGGAGAGGCTGTGTTTTCCTGCTGGGCTTAGAGTTGGCTAGTTTGAAAAAGGAAACCCCAAACATGAATTCCTTGATTTTTAAACAAGAAAAACACAGCTCAGCATGTTCAGACACATTTCATATGTTGCCAGAGAAGGGTTCCTGGAGGGGAGAAAAATATGCTTTCCAACCATGTGCTGTCATCTGCTCCTTTACACCTGCCTGATTAAGGAGCACAGCGAACACCTGTGAGAACTGAAAGGAGACATTAATTCTGAATATTTTACCTAAAAAACACTTTATTTTATTTTATCAGAATACAAACTAAGCACACTATTTTGTTTACACATCATACCCAAAACAAAGGGGTCTGTTAGTATCAGTGACTAACAACCACAAATGGTATTCACTTTTATTTGAAGAATAGTCTTTACTAAAAAAACATTTGAATGCCACAAAAGAGACTACTACGTTCTTATTTCTTGCTATTTCACTATTTATATTCCTTACCTTTCTTGTCTTTCTGTTCATTAGCCCTAGTATCTTAGGGCTTCTTGCAGCAGCTGAATGAATTTGTTCCTGTTTTGTATGATTAGCCACAGATCTGTACTCTAGTAGCTGAGGCTTATTGACTTTTTTATTTAAAAAAAAATAAATCAGTTTTAAAATTGAATTTAGCTAGTCATGGTATGTATGTCACATTTATTCATTTACTCATGTATTTAGTGTGCTTATTACCTGCCCTTGAACCAAAGGTCCTAGGGCGATTTATGTGATTTTTATTATTATTAAAAAAAACAGAACCTCAAAATCACAGTAAAATCAGCAGCAGCGCATAATAGTAGGCACGGAGAAAACTAAAAGGCCACCTCGCCCCACACTTCCAAAAACCTGGACTAAAAGGCGCATCTTGACCTACTGATTAAAGCTATAAGCCAGGGTAGGATGCACATTGGAGGGAAGGGCATTTTGTAATATAGGGGCTACTGCTGAAAAGGCCCTTCCATGGGCCAATACCCCTTCAACCACAATTGGTGTTGGTGCTGAAAGCAGGGTTTTCCAAGCCTACCAAAACTATCAAGTCAATACTGGTGGAGGCATTTCTTCAGATATTTGGGGCCAAAGCCATCTTACGACTTTTATACATTAATAAGAGCACCTTGAATTGGACCCAGAAGCAAATTGGCAAGCAGTGTATCTACCCTTTTTTAGACTGATGTAATGTGCATCTGGTCCGTGGCACCTGTCAGTACTGTGGCTGCCACATTCTGCCCCAGTTGCAGCTTCTTCTGGGGCAGAACATATAAAGTGCATCACAATAATCCATTAAGTAAATTTTCAGGAGCACATTGTAAAGCTGAATCTTCTATTATTATTATTATTATTATTATTATTATTATTATTATTATGTATAGTGAAATGAAACACACAAAGGCAGGTGAGTGGTCAACCAAGCCTCAAAGTCTGCCTAAATGTGAACGCCTTTAGCTTATTTATTTCCTTATTTATTTCATCCCAGAACCCAAGGCACTATATACATGGTTCCTAGTACAGTATATAGTGACAACTCATCCAGGCACTGACCAGACCCAGATCTGTTTAGCTTTAGCAAGATGGCAGCCTACTTTGCCTTCAAACCATAAGTTGAATCCTAAAAGGGACTGGAGAGATTGGGTAAAGTGGCTCTTAATTAAAACAGAGTTCCAAAAGATAGATATCGAAACCTATTATATTCCAGTCTTGGCTCTAATATTGGTCATTTGTGTTTGATGTTGAAGAATGATATGACCACAGCACGGTTACGGTGGGAAGAAATTCTGATGCCGTTGCTGAAAAAATATAAGTTGAACATAACATGGGGCGATCAGGATCTTCTGAACATTATGTTTTTTCATAATCCAGGTAAGCTGCTTTTTTTTTTTAGAATGCCATTCGAATCTTGCCTATCCATATGCTACTGCTATCACGCAATAGAGATGGGTATGGTTCCCCCCCAAAAATGTGTCTGGTTATTTTCCCTATGCCTTCTCATCTCTATCACAGAACATCTTTATTTGAAATTAATCTCCTGTGAGCTTTTTCTGTAAGGGCACTTCCACACTAATCAAGTTTCAGTTTGACTTTGTACTACAGCTGTTGTAGAATGGCTGCTATCAAATTCTACCCAAGAAACTGTTTTGGTGTGGTTTTGCTTGTGTGGTTGAGATCTCATTTGAATTGGAGTGGGGCTAATTGGAATCTCGATCCCTTCTGGTGCACGATATAAGCCAGGATTTCCCCATAGAATTTCACTTATTTCTAATTTGCTTTCTTTCACTTGACTGAGTGAAAACAAGGGCTGGGAAACTCTTTGATAAATAGAGAGCGCTTTCAACATGGGTTAGGAGCTTTCAACATGGGTTAGGCTTCGGTTAATATGGTAGTTCTTGAAACATTGTACAGACAAGTTCATTTTGGGGGCTCCAGTGACATGGATGTAATAGCAACTGTGCCATTTTTTGATGACTTGCCCACTACCCAAAGTTGTGTTAAAATCACATCTTTCCCGGGGCTACTTCAGACCTATGTGCCCCAAGGGAAGTCAGAAGCCAAGAAATCCAGGCCAAAGGAACACATAACCAACACCTTCTGAAAAGGAACATCAACAGCCTGAGGTGACTGTTGGGGCAGCCCCACTTTCCCTGGGGTTGTGTAAGAACTGTGGACCCTGGCATCAGCTTCTGAAGTAGGTCTGAGAGTATTTTATACCAGTGTATCGAAATTTGGTGTCTTGGCAGAATGGTGACATACAGACGCAGTATATGAATAGTTGGGATAGCTTGATCTCTTAAGTAAGATCTCCCATCTTTTGAACAAGACTGAATACGTTTAGTGTAATTACAATTGGCTAGTAGAAATCAGATTAATAAGGGCAAAGTGACTGTATGCATGCTGGTTTGTTAGGGTTTTATACCATATATTTAATTAAAATATTGAGAGAGATCCATCATAGTATGAGTGGGCCTCTCCTCTCTTCCACCCTCACAGCCCCCCCATATACCCCAACCTCTGGAGAGTTGAAGGTTGGAAGGGGGAGGAGAGGGATAAAAGAAACCAGAAGTTTCATTGCACAAACAGATTTCCATTGTGCAAGCAGGTAGACATCATTGTATGATTATTATTGTCCTCTGTTGTATAAGCCACCAAAAGTTAAAAAGGAACTTGAAACTAATTAATGGTTTACCTGTAATCACTGCAATGTTGTTGTTTTTGCACAGAAAGCCTTTTTGTTTTTCCTTGCCAATGGAACTACCGGCCCGACCACTGTATTTATGGAAGCAACTGCCAGCAGGTTGATCAGGAAGGAATATTCATCCTCCATGGAAACAGAGGGGTTTACCATGATGATAAACAGCCAGCTTTTCGAGCTGTGTACGATGCAATAAGAAATGTAAGCTTTTTGATCTTCAATCTGGTATATGATTTGACCTCTCCCACTGTTAACTTCTAGAATTAAGAACAGTTGTTTGAAATCTGACTCTGTCCTTTTTTATGCATCTCCCTTTTAAACTTTCCAGTTAATATGAACGCAACCAGGTCCTCAAACTTCATTTGACCAATAATTATTAATTAATCTGCGAAGTGCACATTTTGAGAACTTTATACTGAAGTTTCAGGAATGCTTTCTATAAAATATCTTAATATCTAAGAGTAGCATAAGTACATAAAGTTAGATCTAAATCTTGAAAGAAAGAGATATTGTGGACTTCTTGGAAGTTCGGAGTCTATAGATTTAGGTTTTGAGCATATTAGCTTCCGCTATCTGCAAAAGAGGAGAAAGACCCCCTGTGGTCTTAAGGGTTGCAACCTTTGGCTGCAATCCTGAATGGTGCTAAGCTTAAATTTAAACGTCAGCATGATGAAGCACAACGTTGGGCTCTAGTCTAGAATTTGGCAGCATCTCCTTTCCCCATATATGCCAGCTTGACCACTTTGTTCTAAGGAACTTGCACTGTTTCAGGTGGCTCATACAGTAATTCTCATTCTGCAGTTATAAGAAATCAGTCTTTTAGGTGTCACCTATGATTTGGAAGTCTCTGTCCAGTGACATCACACAGGCCTCTTTGCTGTACAGTCGTACCTTGGTTTTCAAACAGTTTAGTTCTTGAACGTTTTGGCTCCTGAACGCTGCAAACCTGGAAGTGACTGTTCCGGTTTGCGAACTACTTTTGGAATGTCCGACGGGGCTTCCCCGGCTTCCGATTGGCTGCAGGAGCTTCCAAACGATTTGGAAGTCTAATGGACTTCCGGAACAGATTCCGTTCGACTTCCAAGGTACAACTGTACTCTGTTTGGTGCCTGGTTAAACCATTTTTGGTTGACATATAGATGTCAATGTGTTTTTATCTCATTTACTGTTAATTTTTTTTTAATGTTTCTAATTGTTCTCAACTGTTCTTTATTGATAATTTTAATATTTCTTGTAAACCACTTAGAGGTTTTACCTCAGTCAAGCGATATATAAATGTTGTTAACTGCATTAAAAAATAAACAGAAGTTCACTGTGGTATGTTGCTTTAGTAAATGCTGGTTTTTACCAGAAGTTCACTGACAAACCACAATGGAGGCGTTACCAGAAGTGCCATAGACAATTCTTCTGTTCCCATTTTATTGTTGAAATTAGTAAGCAGTGCTTCGATACTGGAAAGCTCCATTTTATTCTCTCTCCAAACTCTTATTCCTGTCTCATATCTGTATAATTTAGTTACTTTAATTTGTGCAGTTTGTAATATATAAATGCACGTGCAAGTCTTTCATGCTTGGCATAACTGTTCAGCTTTCTTGTTCTGCAAATAAGGTTTCTAATAAACTATTTATCAGTATATCAGCATACTCACTGAAGAGCTGTAAAATGTAGCAATGTTGCTTATTTTAATGTTCATCCTATCTTGTATATAACCTTCAAAGATCAATAGTATATTTTAATGGTGCTTTGTTGCGTGTTGTCATATAGGTATAAAAATGAAGAAAAGTACTATTGGGGGCCTTAGAATGCACTACACCGAAAGAAAATGTGGTCTCATAAAAATACAATTTCTTTGTTCCTTTGAGTATTGCCAGAAAAATATTAAGAAAAGAAAATCTCTCAGCTTTATTTATGATCAGTTTTTGTTTATGCATAACACATAGAAAAGATGTAGATCAATACTGACCTGATGCCAGCAAGATTAGCAAAATTATTTTAGTTTGAAATGTTAAGTTAGCATATTACTTGGTTTCTAATGTAGTAAAATAACCTGTAACTCTGGATTAATGACTGTTTTTACTTCAGGTTTCCATTAAATACTGTGTATGCTTGTACATAATTCAGTTTAATGAAGCTGCCCCATCTTTAATGGTACTATAGATTACTCTTTTTCTACTGTTTCAACTCAATAAGAGCCATATATTATTTTAAAGAATGTCATACTGAGATAATTATACACATTTCAGGCCAAAGCTACAACGTGGCAGGCATGTGATCATGTAAATTAACCCATTAATTTAGGTGCCTGACATTCATTTTCAGATTTGTTTGCCTGAATAGTTACGTTGATTTTTTTTTAAAGGCTTGTTTCCTGTGCAAAAACCATTTTGCATTCATTTAAGCTGACAGTAATTGGATGTTTTGAGTAATCAAAATATATTGCAAACTTGCCAGAGGTCTTTACGTATTACACTGTGTTAAGAATATTGCCACCTTTTCACTAGTTCTTGTCTTAAGTATGACTCGTATTTAGGAAGACTGAATATTTAGTGCAACAATGGGAAGCAGTTTCAGAATTGCTTTGGCCAAAGCAGTACTGTTTGGGTTGGGTTGCTAACTGTGACTTGTTAATACAGCATTTCTAATTTCCTCTTCCCCAGTATTCATTTGGTGATGACTTGATACATGCCTTGTTGCTACCCCTTGAACTGGAGCTACAAAAGACACAGCACACTTACTGTGGAAGAATATACAAAGTATTCACAAAGCAGCTAACCAAAAGCATAAGGGACATTTGCGATAGAAGATCTAAAGGAAGGTGATCATCATAGGCTCCCCAAACTTTTGAATTAAACAACACAGATGTGAGAGAATATATGATGCCTGAAGGATATTCATGAAAGAAACGGCACATTGCTCTAATCAGTTGTTATGTCGAGAAGTATGCCGAGAACTATCTCCCAGTGTGGACAAAATGAAGATGCTGTTCTTCTTGAAGAATTCTCTGCAGGAAGAAAAGCATACTGCAGAGAACTGTTTGAAGTTCAGTTAGTACACATTTTCACAACGGTGAATTGTAACTGAGTCAAGTGTTGCAGAGTTTTGTATTCAGGTTTCCCCCCTATATAATATAATTCAGTTTCTTTATAACCTCAAATGCGTCAGATACAAATGAAGGTCTTTATACTGTATAAATGACTGTACACTTTGTCATTCCTAATCTCAAATTCTGATAAAACTGTGAACATTGCCGTAACGGAGTCAGCACTAACCTCACTTTAAAAACGTGAGAACAAATTGTTTACAAATCTCAGAAGTTATTCCGTTTTCAGAGGAATGTGTTGTGACTGATGACAATCTATATGTGCCTTTGTCTTCATCTCTTGTATTTTACAATATTTTGACAATCATGTTTTTACTTTTTTTAGATGTAACCTAATAACAGGACTTCCACTCTAGAAATAAATACCCAGTGGAAGCAAAGCTAGTGTCAGATGTAGTTAATAATATATTGGCGTAAACCAGGATTGGGGAATCTGTGGCCGCTGTCCATGAGCATTGGCCATGCTGGCTGGGGCTGATGACAACTGGGATCCAGCAACATCTGGAAGGCAACAGGTTCCCAACTTCTGCTATAAACAACAGCTGGGACCCAAAGATCTACATAGGCATGCTAAAGAGCTTGGCCCAGTCAGACTTCTTTCTCCTCAACCCCTTGAACAGTGGACCCCGTTTCCATATCCCAAACCAGTTTCGGAAGCCTTAACAGCATCAGACGCAATTTGCAACATGGCATGAAGGCTGTGGTTTGAGAAGTCTATTCCCAGAGCCCCTTTACAAGTCCAGAACTAGTATGATTCTTTGGGTACCGACCAACATTTTAACATGGTTGAACTAAACCCCAAAATAATATGGCTAGATTTACTAAGGCAAAATATGATATAGATTTTATATAGTTTTTATTAAATTTGAATAAGATTTTTATATTTTCTTACTGGCCCTTCTGGAAGAAGGAAAAAAACCTGTTGTGAAATATACTATAGTTTATTATGAAAATATTTTATTCACTCAGCTCAACGTACAGTAGGCTTAGTCATAAAATAATGATGTGTGGGTGGGCTGTTACTCATCCTGATTTGACAGTTGTTTGCTTACCAAATAGTTATTTTATATTTTGCAACAAAGCTTTAAAATGATTGGCCAGAATCTGTGCTGTTACAAATGTCTGATTTCAGTGGAACCATAATATGGCGCTCTCGTTGTAATGTTGGTTTGGAATTAATATGTTAATATGCTATAACAATAGTAATTAATGACTGCAAAATATTTTACTGCATAAAATGCTATTTTCATTACAGTACTTAATTATTATAATATTATACGTATAGTGAGAATGAAGTTGGTCATATCGGTCACATGGAAGTTATCCCACCTTGTCTAACTGGATCTAGCTTTCTTGCAGGGGTGAGACACCTGGGACCTTCCAGATTTTACTGGAGTACAACACCCAACAACCCTGATGTCTGGAGCAGATCAGAGCTGGAGTTCAATAACATCTGGAGGGCCCCAGTTTCCTCATCCCTCTTCTTCTGCTTTGGCATAGGCCAGTGATGGCTAACCTTGACACTCCAGATGTTTTGGAACTACAACTCCCATCATCCCTAGCTAACAGGACCAGTGGTCAGGGATGATGGGAGTTGTAGTCCCAAAACATCTGGCGTGTCAAGGTTAGCCATCACTGGCATAGGCTGACATCTCAGAACTTAGCATACACAGCTGCTAAAAGAGTGAACTGAATGTAATGCATCCTTTAGTCTCCTCACTGCAGCTCCTACTATATAGCACAGAGAACATTTAGAAAATGGCATATGCAGTGCATGGTAAGATGTGAAACCTCTGCTGTTATTAAATGCAAAACCTTGCAGTGTATGTGCTCTAACAGTTCTGGGTGCCAGCCAGCCATGATTATTTTACTCTCCCGTTTTCCAGTTTCCCTTTCCAATTGACACAGAATATCCCATGGCTACTGGGCATGCTAAATCATCTATGGCCTGATGATTCTTCTTTTTGTGGCGGGGTAGGGATTTGACCCTTAGGTTTAAAAACATTTTTGTACCTCTGCAAACCATGGGCTTTCCCCCACCTTCCTGAGCATGCTGATGCCTCCTTTTGTTTCCCAGTGGCTCTGTTTCAGCTTCAAACCTGTTGGCACTCCCCAGCTGAGTTCACTGTCAGAGGGTTGATAATTGACTGGTGAAAATTAATGCCACATCTCACTTTTAGTTGTTAATTTCAGTTGACAAAAGCTGGTGTACCCCAAGTTTACTTCAGTTTGCAGATGTTAAAAAAGCAGGGGAGAATTATTTCAGAAAATAATTTGGCAATGGGTCACCTTTCTTATCCAATCTTTGGGAATGCTGTTAGCATATTTGTCCCAGTGAATGCCACACTAAGAGCAAAACCACTTTCATATTTTGGAAACTAGCATTTGGCCCATTGAAAGGAATCACCTTATCCTTTTTGTGACTCACTGGTCATAACTATAGCTCGAGTATTAAGGTGTTTTGATGTCTTGCTAAATTTATTTATGTACATTTATAGACTGCTCAGTTCAAATTTCTAAGTGGTGAAAAAACTCATTTTAATACTGAAACATGGGTATAGATAAGAATTAAGTTCTATGAAGTCATGCTGTAATTTTACTTTAATAGTGTACATGGACAGAACTGGAGGCCAGTTGGCTCCTATGCGAAGCATTGTTACAATTATTTTTACATAAACTGTGTTTTGTATTACTCTGCTTCTTGTGTGTTCTTTTAGGAAGTTGCCAGTGGGTGGTATATCTTGACACTCAAACTATAACATTAGGGTGTCAAATGGGGTGGGTATCTTGCATTCCTCTGGGTTTAAATGTCTAACCAGGCCTCACCCTCATGCCAAAATATCCCCACTAGTTCTGTATGTTAGACAACCATAGATGCAATACATGTTGCCATCGTTCAGTTTCTGCTACTTCCATTAGGTCATTCGCCCCATTCTCTCTGTTGAGTATTAAGCTGATGAGAGATGCCAGCCTTAACTTTCCCGGCAAGGAAAGCTGAACCCTGACAATTCTAATTGGGATAACTTTCTAGTTTTATTTTGATGCCGAAATACGGTGGCCAGGGACAGTATCCAGCAAAATAGTTCCATTAGCGCAAGGATTTCTGTTTGGGCAATGGAAAAAGGTAAAGGGGACCCCTGACCATTAGGTCCAGTCGTGTCCGACTCTGGGGTTGCGGCGCTCATCTCGCTTTATTGGCCTAGAGCCGGCGTACAGCTTCCGGGTCATGTGGCCAGCATGACAAAGCCGCTTCTGGCGAACCAGAGCAGCGCACGGAAATGCCGTTTACCTTCCCGCCAGAGCGGTTCCTATTTATCTACTTGCACTTTGATGTGCTTTCGAACTGCTAGGTTGGCAGGAGCTGGGACTGAGCAACGGGAGCTCACCCCATCGCAGGGATTCAAACCGCCGACCTTCTGATCAGCAAGCCCTAGGCTCTGTGGTTTAACCCACAGCGAACCTCCATAAGCAATTAAGGCAAGGAGAGATGCAAAATGTGGACAGTAACAAAACACTAGCGGGCTCGTTCCTTGCCCATCATGGCCAATTACTTACAGTTAGAGAAGGGTGGGCACTTGGGGCCCAATGTGGAAGAAAGTACAGTATTGTAATGCAGATTTCCCCAACCTAATGTCCCCTGGAAATTCTGGGTTGCAGCTCACATCATCCCTGCCCATTGGCCATGTTGCCTGGGACAATGGGAATGTCGTTCAAAACAACTGGAGGGGACCAGGTTTTGGAAGGATGTTGTAATATATGTCAGCCAGTGTGGGCGTTCATGTGTGTATATGCACAGATTGGCCAGGTGCTATGTATACTAGGTTAATTTCTGGCTGAGGAATAAGGAACATCTGGTCCACAATGATTAGAACTTAGTTATAGCTTTGATCAATAGTCTTCTCTTTTCCATAATTGTAGTTCAGCTTTCCTCTGCCAGCAAAGGATTACTACTAGGTCATTCTGCCATTACAGTAGAGTAGGGCTGCCATACGCCTGGAGAATCCCAGACATTAATGGGATTTAAAAGGCAGAATTGATGTCCAGGGAGAATTTCCGAAATGTGGCATTTTGTCCTGGATCTTAGACAAGTCAATTAGAAAAACAGTTTTTGGGCATTTTTGGGGTGTCCTGGTTTTTTACTTTTTGAAATATGGCAACCCTACACGAGAGAATAAAAAGATCAACTACTTCTACCCCTATATAGTATTCAGATATATATATAGAGAGAGAGAGAGAGAGAGATTGAGAGAGAGCCCTTTTATTCATATTAGTGAAATTATAAAACCAGCAGAAACGTGCAGTTTATGAGGGAGGGAAACGTGCATTTTCCCTCCCTTATGTTCTGGAAAGGTCAATTTGTGTCTCATTTTTTCCTTTGCTTCATTAACATCATCCCCATTCACATAATTACAGACTTGGCTACAAAGGATTCATTTTTTCTTTTACGTTCATCTCTTATGAATCTTAATGTTCAGTCAGCCATTCGTGTACACATCTTAACAGAGCAATTCATGTTAAATCCATTTATTTTACTCCTGTTAAATTTTTTTTTTTTTTAAAGAAAAAAGAACGTGGAGGTAGAAGTTCCCCTAAATTACAAAAACCGCGGTTGAATTCATAGGTCTTTAGAGCACTTTTTTAAAAAAAAGCTTTCAAGAAAATGGAAGATATTTAATCAGTTTTTACTCCTAATTTGGGAATGTAGGAAATTAAAAATTAATTAAGCTGGATGTTTTATCTTTATATTGCTATCCTACTATGCTTCACTGAGCTGCTGTGTCTAGAGACCCATGCTGCTTGAATGTTGTAATCTTGAAAAACTTTAGAACTACTGTGTAAAAGACAGCAGAGCTGGTCCCTTGTCTTCATATTTCTTTTGCATATTTAAAATATTTCCCATCTGAGTCCCCCCACCCCCCCTTGCCAAGGTTAGCAGTATGTTGAATGAGAGCAGATTGCGCAGAAAGCAGAACTCTGTGGTATTTTTGCATAAAGAGTTCAGTCGGCTTTTAGGTATGGTAAGGTATGTGTCAAAATTTTAATTAGGCATTTCCAAGGAAGGCAATAATTCTGAAAATAGAAAATACAGTTTGTGTGGCTTTAGAAAAATCACATTTATTATTTGCAGTGCTATTTTTCTAGGGGGGGGGGAGAGAGAGGTGCTGGAACTTTGTAACAGAGCAGAAGCAGTTTCATGCAGAAGTTACAAGTTGTACCCCTGACATCTCCAGATGGAAGGATCACGTAGCAGTTGGTGCGAAATATCTACCCAAGTCTCTGGAGAGATGCTGCCTTTCAGATTGGGCGTGATGGACAAACATTGACTGAGGAGCAGAGAACTAAATGAAAGCAGATAAAAGAAGAACATTCTGAAGAGGGAATGTTGTGCCCTGTCAGGATTATCCAGACTTTTCAGTTTGTTTATGTTGTAGTCTGAGTGAACATCTGTTGGTGTTACCTTGTGTTGCTTTCATAATGCTAAACTTGTTTTGTGATGGTCTAATGCAGCGTTCGCCAAACTTGGATCTCCAGCTGTTTTTGGACTACAACTCCCATCATCCCTAGCTAGCAGGACCAGTGGTCAGGAATTATGGGAACTGTAGTCTAAAAACAGCTGGAGATCCAAGTATGGGAAACAGTGGTCTAAGGACACAATATAAACAAATCAATAAACAAATCAGTAATAGTCCTGCTTATTCTGGTATAGTGCAGACATTGAAGACGTCGCTTGATGAGACAATCGGTGACTGATGAATATTCCAATGAAAGAATCAGAAACACATAACTGATAATATTAGCTGACCCAGCCCAATCATGAGGTAGGGTGACAATGTGTCACTATACAGTTAAAAGTTACTGAACTAGGTATCTCACAAGCATTACTAAAGGTGTTTTTAAAATGCATTTAATACATTAGTTTGCTTTAGTCACTCAGCTTTGCAAATGCCAGAGAAGCCTATTTTAAAATATGTATAGTTTGGAGAAAAGTCTTGGGAACACTTTCTATAATCCTAAGGAAACAAAATATGCACCCAGTCATAAGAAAGACCGTGTGGAAAGGTCTGCAGGCATCAGGAGGGAATAGGCAACAAATGTGATTCAGTTTACATTTAAAGGTGAACACACAAAATCTGCACTTTCTGAAACAATTCACAATCTAAGGAACAGCCAACCTTTGAAATTCACACTTCTCCGAATTTTGCAGTGCAGTTCTCCAGCAAGTAGTATGTACAAAAATGCATACTGAGGTAAAGTTTGCAAAATAACAAACAAACAAATGCACATATTACTGAAAATAACATACAATAATGCATTATACTAGGGGAAACTGCTTGCAATAATATGTGCATTAGTCAAAAGGGAAATCAAAAATTTGTTTATTGGGATAAATTTGCACTAATATCCTGATGAATCTTCATGAGGATCTTTTTTCAAAATTGCAAATTGTTTCATAAATGTGGAAAACTGCATTTAAGATTAGGGAAATCAGAAACTTGGAGAATGGAAATTGAGAGATTTTTTTCCCCATCACTAGGAGGGAATAGTGCATGATCTGTAGGGTACATGATCTGCTTGACAACTTCCAGGGCTTTAGGCTAGCATTTGCTCATGTATGTATTTGTGGCTTTGATGATAAGATTTATGCTACATAGTTACGCTGTTTGTGAAAGCAGACATAAATCTGTGACTGCTGGACAGGTAGCTTAGGATAGCCTCTAACTGGATAATTTATTCTTGTTGCTGTCTGATAAAAGAGCCTGTGAATACTTTCAACCTTAGCATGCATTAAGCAAAGTTTCTTCGTCAATGAATAATGCATTTAGCTGGGAAAAAAGTACTGTAGAATGCATATCGGCTCTCAACATACTAACATGGGGAATGACTTTAAAAATTACATCACAGCTTGGGGCATGAGAGCTTTTTCACAAGGATATATATCATTAGCTAGAGATATTGCAAGGTAGAATGTTTTGAAGAGGTGGAAATATTTCCTTATTAATGATGGAACTAGTTAAATCAAATATATGGGTTGTGCTTTTTCTTTTTCTTTTTAACTTTTTGTGCATCCAAACCAAACAGTGCTTAGTTTCCTAGCCTGTCCTTTCTACATGGTGTTATAGATTTGGAGGGGACCCCCTAAACACTGGAAATTAATAAATGATAGGATTTTGATTATTTGGGATGTACAAGCTGCGGAGGAATTCCTGAACAAACCTATACAAAATGACCTGGCCAAGCTAGGCCCATTAAGGAACAATACAGGGCCATTGAGAGCCATTGGCAATGTAAGAGAACTGTCCTTTGCTCCTGGCCTGAGGTGTGAACAGAGGTTGGGGGTTTGGAAGGTTGCCAGGGTAACTTGAGTGTGAGGCATTCTGGGAAGAAGGAGGAAGAAGATAGATCTATTTTAGGCGGACTGGCTGAAAGCTGGTTGCAGTGCTGTGGGGGACAAGCCTCTTGAAATGACTATGCTGTAAGTTCTAGACTCCCTCCCTGCAGACTGAAGGCGTAAATAGATGAATAAGCCATTTTCTTAAATCTACAACAGTCTCTGCTGTGTCTCAATTCTCCAAAGGAACACAGACCCTGGGTGAGTGCCTGGAACCACCTGATACCACACAGAAAAGTGTGTGGATGGCACCCAACGTTTGTAACAATATGTTGGTAGAGACCTTTTTTTAAAAAAAGTTTCAATGACTAGCCGGGTTATAGCCCCAATGTGAGGATGCTCCTCAGAAGATCACTCCTGAATATGTGTTGTTTCTGAAAACCGGTGGCTCTGTGTAGATCACCTCTGATTTAGGATGGGATACTGGGATATACATAGGGATACTGGGATACATAGGGACGTGGGTGGCGCTGTAGGTTAAACCACAAAGCCTAGGGCTTGCCGATCGGAAGGTCGGCGGTTCGAATCCCCGCGACGGGGTGAGCTCCCGTTCGGTCCCAGCTCCCGCCAACCTAGCAGTTCGAAAGCACGTCAAAGTGCAAGTAGATAAATAGGTACCGCTCCAGTGGGAAGGTAAACGGCGTTTCCGTGTGCTGCTCTGGTTCGCCAGAAGCGGCTTAGTCATGCTGGCCACATGACCTGGAAGCTGTCTGCAGACAAACACCGGCTCCTTCGGTCTATAGAGCGAAATTAGCATCGCAACCCCAGAGTCGTCCGTGACTGGACCTAACGGTCAGGGGTCCCTTTACCTTTACCTTTAAATTGGGGACATCTGGAAGGCATCTGCTGGCAACTCAAGCTGAAATTTGAATTGACCCTGTTGTTTTCCTGACAATTCCATTAGTAGTGTAAGGAAGGAAGGGTACTCTAGTAGTGTTGTACTGGCTCTTTTCCCATTCTCCCCCAGCAGCAGCCAACCATTTCCACCTATTCTTTCCTTTCCTCAAAACTACTAAAGTGAGGGCTGGTGGCATTACACCATCCAAGGGAGCTGCTTCAGTCAACCTCCTGGTTGGGCTGGCCCTGGGCTTTGGAAAGCATTGGGTAATAGGGCTTCAAACATGGTCCCAGATGGTGCTATGAGGAATTGGGAGTAAGCCTTGGTACTGAAAGCAGTGTCAACATGCATATTTTTGGACTGTAGATGTGATAAATTGTGGCTTATATATTCATATCAAACGATGCAGATTTGAATGCAGTTGTGTGGCTCTCGCAAGAAGATCAAACCTATCCATTCTTAAAGAAATCAGCCCTGAGTGCTCACTAGAAGGACAGATCCTGAAGTTGAGGCTCCAGTACTTTGGCCACCTCATGAGAAGAGAAGACTCCCTAGAAAAGACCCTGATGTTGGGAAAGATTGAGGGCACAAGGAGAAGGGGACGACAGAGGATGAGATGGTTGGACAGTGTTCTCGAAGCTACTAACATGAGTTTGGCCAAACTGCGAGAGGCAGTGAAGGATAGGCGTGCCTGGCGTGCTCTGGTCCATGGGGTCACAAAGAGTCGCACACGACTGAACGACTGAACAACAACAATGGCTCAATGGCAGTCATAGTGGAACAAGCCGCTTAGTCTATACCTGTCATAATGCAAGGTGGTTTTTCTTCTTCTTTCTAAGACTAGATCTGAAGAAATGTGATTAATGAGGAACTGTATCCTTTGAATTGCGGTGTTTTCCTTGGTGTCCTTAAGACGGCTGGATGGCGTCTTGTACGCCTCCTTCTGGCAACTCCTGCAGCCAAGCTGGTGCCAAATGTATTGCTCTGCTTCCCTTTGCACCACATCAGCAAGGCTGAGAGGGGGTGGGTCTTGTTGTCTGGGCAGCCCAGGACCTCCATACACCAGTGGTGGACTTTGGGCTCTCAAATTTCAACGGTACCCTGTGTGACGCTAAAATTCAGTGCCCCCACATCTTGCGCTCCATTCCACAGCATTGCTGTGGCACCCCCATCACCATGGCACCCAGTGCCGCCACACTGGTCATGCCACCCTAAAACAGCCTTTGCATACACACTGCCCAGGTCACTCCGGTGGTGCTAATGCAGCAAAAACAACGCAGGAGGCAGCAGTTATGAGTTACTGGTCTCTGCAGCCACAGTAGGCACTGTGATTCTCCAGCAGTTTGCCTTCACCGGAGGCACACTCCATTGTCTCTCGAGGCACCACCGTAGGCACACTCCATTGTATCTTGAGAGCCAGTGTGGTGTAGTGGTTAAGAGCGGTAAACTCATAATCTGGGGAACCGGGTTCGCGTCTCCGCTCCTCCACATGCAGCTGCTGGGTGACCTTGGGCTAGTCACACTTCTCTGAAGTCTCTCAGCCCCACACACCTCACAGAGTGTTTGTTGTGGGGGGAGGAAGGGAAAGGAGAATGTTAGCCACTTTGAGACTCCTTTGGGTAGCGATAAAGCGGGATATCAAATCCAAACTCTTCTTCGAGACAGATGAATGCCAACAAGTCTCATTCCAAGAAAACATTTGCCAAGGGCAGTTTATTAAAATCAACATACTAATTTGTATAGTATCTAAGCATTGGTGCGGTGTTCGATGCTCCTGGGTACAAGGCGCACAAACTTCATAATGTGATAGTTGTGAGATTAAATAAAGGGTGGACATTTTGCAGTCGCTTCTGAGCTTCAGGGATGAAGCTGGCTGAAAAATGAAGCAAGGATTAAATGGCAAAAACAAAAGTGTCACTAATTAGGATCACTTCTTGGTAACGTAGATTGCTTTTCTACTTCTGTTCCAGCTTGGGAAATGAATCTTGCTGTGATGGACGGACGGATAGAAGTTTCCTTCATGTCACAAGCTGCCGAGGCAGAATTTTCCGTTCAAGTATGCAACAAGACAGAGGCGTCTTTATGCAACTCTACTGGAATCCACCAGCCCATCTCAGTGGTTTGTGCCATTTTTTATTTCTCCTTTCTTACAAGTGAATCCTGAATGCTTGATCTGAGTCTGTCAGTTCCTTTTAAGGCAAACAGTTTGAAAAGTGTGGCATGCAGGAGAAAAGCCATTTCAGTCAGTCGGAAACATACTGACTAACCCTAAAGACCCAAGTTAAAAAAAAGAGCAACTAAGTACTACTGTGAGATGGGATATCATTTTAAAAACAAAAACAAGAAACACCTCAAGTACCATTATGGAATTGATACGTTCTGCACAACTACGTTATGTTGTGAAATCATGTAGATTTCGAGTCACAGAGTTCCCGTATTGTGTTTTTGAATGGTTTCCACCACATCCTCTCAGTGACTTCACAATGAACAATTATTTGCACAGAGCACTTAGCGGAAATATCCCTCCAAATAAAGTACCCCAAAAATTCTTCCTAAATGCTTGGCTGACTAGAGATCGCTACATTTTGGTGTTCGGCGTCATTTTAAAGGAAAGCACGTGGCAGTTATTGGCCGCAGAGACCTGACTTCAAACTGATTTTGATAGAACTTTGATTCACTGCTAATGTTTGCCCTTCAGATCAGACGGGTTCTGCTAGGTACACATTTTTAACAACAACAACAAAAAAGCCTGTTCTTAATTTGGAGAAGAGGATAATGATGATATAATAATAATAATAATAATAATAATAACCACTCTGGGCGGTTTCCAGCAGACATTAAAATACAATAACACATCATAGATTAAAAACTTCCCTAAATAATCTTTCTACATTTGTAATGGCTCAATAGTTAAAGCTATGGTTTTCCCAGTAGTAATGTATGAAGTGAGAGCTGGACCATAAAGAAGGCTGATCGCCGAAGAATTGATGCTTTTGAATTATGGTGCTGGAGGAGACTCTTGAGAGTCCCATGGACTGCAAGAAGATCAAACCTATCCATTCTTAAAGAAATCAGCCCTGAATGCTCATTAGAAGGACAGATCCTGAAGTTGAGGCTCCAGTACTTTGGCCACCTCATGAGAAGAGAAGACTCCCTAGAAAAGACCCTGATGTTGGGAAAGATTGAGGGCACAAGGAGAAGGGGACGACAGAAGATGAGATGGTTGGACAGTGTTCTCGAAGCTACTAACATGAGTTTGGCCAAACTGCGAGAGGCAGTGAAGGATAGGCGTGCCTGGCGTGCTCTGGTCCATGGGGTCACGAAGAGTTGGACACGACTGAACGACTGAACAACAACAACGTGTGGTTCTCACGTAGCATGGATTTATATCTACCAATTTCAGAGAAGGCAGTTGCACTAGACAACTGCCAAGCAAATCCCTTTTGTCTTTAAGCTTTTGTGTCATCCTGTTTTCTTTCTTCTTTTCAAAGCTAGAAATACTAGTTGCTATCAAACAAGCAAGCTTTCAGAGTGGGAATTAGTAAGCATTTCTTACCTGGGCTATTAAGTACTCCAAAGAAATTAAGCTCTTTTGAGTCCAAGGAAAGTCCCTCCCTCTATTCCTTCGCTTTCCCCCAAGAGTGGTAAGAAAAAAGCCACACGAAGCAAGATATTAGGGTTTTTTACTGAGCAATGCGGGTGGCGCTGTGGGTTAAACCACAGAGCCTAGGGCTTGCTGATCAGAATCCCCGCGACGGGGTGAGCTCCCGTTGCTCGGTCCCTGCTCCTGCCAACCTAGCAGTTCGAAAGCACGTCAAAGTGCAAGTAGATAAATAGGTACTGCTCCAGCAGGAAGGTAAACGGTGCTTCCGTGTGCTGCTCTGGTTCGCCAGAAGTGGCTTAGTCATGCTGGCCACATGAACTGGAAGCTGTACGCCGGCTCCCTCGGCCAATAAAGCGAGATGAGTGCCGCAACCCCAGAGTCAGTCACGACTGGACCTAATGGTCAGGGGTCCCTTTACCTTTACTGAGCAATGCATAGACATAACGTTAAATTAAACACAATAACTTCAACATGTCATTTTCCTAGGGGTAGAAACATGTTTGGGGAGGAAAGAAAATGACCCAGGATCACACATTTTTGTTTAACAAGGATCCTTTAAAAGATTTAGATGAGGATAGCCTCTGCAGGCTAACATATCAAAAGGACAGCCAAAATGAAATGGAGATGACAGCTGCTTCACATACTTGGGAGCTCATAAAGTTTCTAAAATGGCACTGGCTATTCTGCCTTCTTTCCCATTTTAACAATATCCTGCCTTTCCTCCAAGTTTCTTAATGAAACAGTCACCAAGGAGAGCAGGGAGAACCAGTCTAGGCCCAAAGCATGATCCAGAGGCCCAGGCTGGCAACAGTCCAAGGCCAATATCACAGGGAGTTCAGGCAAGGTACAGCAAGGAGCAGGACATAGACTCAGATGTGAAGCTACAAGGAGACCTGTGTTGTTTCCAGCAAGTGGGGGTCCTTATATCCTCTGCCCCCCTGGAACACACTTTAACCACAGCCACTGCTAGTAAAGGACTTCCAGGTATTGCTCACTCAAGAGCCACCTACAACTCTGGATCTGTAGACACATGCTATGTCATCTCTCTTCAGCCTTCACCTGGACCTTTTCAGTACCAGCCTTTTCAAGGACTGGTGGTTCCACTTTACCCCTTTAACAGCTCCATGGGTTCCTCAGCAGGTCTCCCACAAGAGGGGAGATCTTCAGTCCTAGTTCCATGAGATCCCGCCCAATCTCCTCGACCTGTGGCATATCTGGTTCATCCACTGATGATTTGGTGTCTGCCACCAGGTCAGGGTCGGGCAGGATGGACAGGGGTCTTAACTGCAAGTTTGGGCTCGGAATCGCAGCTGATTGAAGCACAGGTTAGATTTTCACCCCATCCCAAGAATATTATGATATCATAGATTGACAGGTGCAAACTCTTCTGTTTACTATTGCTGGTCTGCTTGGGGGGGGAAAAATCATTTTTAAAATATACGTTATAGGTTTCAGCAAATGCAAAGTTACACACACAGACTAGATATATGCACACACCTCATAAAATTCCTGTACAGAGTATATGATAGCTTGTCATAAAGAAAATCCCGATATATCTATGTAGTTCTTTAACTTATCCACTGAGCCTGTAGATCAAACAAAGCAGATTTATATAACGACGAGTTACTGTTTAACAACAAAAACATTTATTTCCTTTTTCTGACTAAAAGGATATAGCACAACCCTAGGCACATTTGCGTCGAAGCTTACCACCCTGTGTTCCAATTTCATCTGTGTGCTTAGGATTGTCTACACTGAATCATGCTTGCTATGTGCTAGATCTACTACTTTAGATTCTGACGAGCATTTCTTCTTTTTGAATGGATATCCTGTCCCATCAGCCCATCATTTCAGGAGTTTTGATCTGACTCAAACAAGTAATTGAATCCCTGACTTCACATCCAAAATGGCATTCCATAACATTCCTGTCTTCTTTACTAACAACCACTACTATCAAAACACATCCACACCACAGACTTTTACTGGTTAAACAGTCTCTCTTCTTAGGGAACCCTGGGAATTGTAGTTCAGCGAGGGAAATAGGCACCTCCCGGAACCCTTAACAAACTACAGCTCCCAGGATTCTTTGTGGGAAACGATGACTGTCAAAGTGATAAAAATGCATAGCTGATGACTCTTAATATGGCAGCTTTCTGCCATATTAGAAACAGCTTCTTTTCCAGAGCGATCGCGGCCTTAAATGGGAAGCCTGGACTTTGAAGTCATCTAATCTTACCTGTTATGTTTTATCATTGTATGGTTTTAATCAGTGTGTATGGTTTTAATCAGTGTTTTTGTAGTTGTTTTGTTTTTGCGTGGAGTGCCCTATCTGGGTGGATGGAGCAGCCAAGTAATTTCGTTGTCCCCGAAGGGGACAATGACAATAAAATCTATTCTATTCTATTCTATTCTGTTCTATTCTATTCTCTTAAGGGACAGACAGCAGAAGGATCTCTCCTTATCCAATTCATCGGTTCAACTGTGTGCGTGGAGTGGAGTTCTTTTAGAAATAAAAAAGAACTTCACAGTTGGTACTTTATACTCCTGGGTCCCTTAATAAAATAAAATAAAATAATAATTTTTTTATTTATATCCCACCCATCTGACTGGGTTTCCCCAGCCACTGTGGGAAGCTAAAGCATACATAATAACATAATAAAACATCAAACATTAAAAAACAATATCTTATACGGACAATAAATAAACCAGTGGAAACATCAGTTTATAGTTATACACAAATTAAAATAACTGCCAACCCCAACCCAAGAAAAACAATACAGAGGAACCGAAATTAGAACCGTTTAAAACATTGTAAAACATTTTAGCCAGTTGCCCCAACCCAAGAGTTGTTCCAGCAATGTCCCCCTGGCCTCCCAGGAGCCTCTTTCAGCTGTTCAGGGTGAGTCTGGGCCCCGCCCCCAAGGCCAGGTGCAAATGGGCCTTGCAGCAGGGAGCAGCCTTCCTTCCAGCACTCACAGCAGCAGCAGGTATGTAAATAAATATTTTCTTCCTCTCTGCACATAGTTCGTATTGATCATCATTCAGCTTGAAAGAAAGATTAAAAAAAGAGATTTATCTTGTCTGTGTTTGTTGGGGGGGGGGAAAGAAAAGAAAGTATTTTCCTTTAAAGTAACTAATGTTTTGATAGCCTGGGGATTTGAATCAATGGTTCTTAATCAATATTTTGTATATACACAGTTATTGTTCCCCTTCGCTCTGCATACTTTGGGCTGGAAAGCAAAACACTAAGGACTGAAAATCAATAGGCTATGTTCGTGTACTTTACAGAAACTCAGAGAGGCAGAGAATTAGATATTCTCTAACTGTTGTTTTGGGGGCAGCTATGATGCAATAAGGTTGCATTTTCAGTAGCTGTATTGTTGGAAATGATTGGACATCCTCTTGTCAGGAAAAAAACACTCTGAAAATACCTATGCCTGGAAAGGAGTCTCTCTCACCCCACCTCACCCTGCATAGTACTCAAGGCTAAGATACTTTGACACCTGAGGCAACAAGCAAGCAAGCAAGCAAGCAAGCAAACAAACAAACCCCAAGCACTTTTCTCCCTGCCTGGTAGTAAAAATACAATAATAAAAATTTAAAAAAATCTAACAATTTTCTGCCCTTTGATGTCTCTCATAAGCAGCTGCCTGAGATAAGCTGCCTAACGATAGGGCTGGCCACTCAACTCACTTTACTCCTAATTTATATCATATGTGTGGGTGGCCCTTGAACGTGATAGTTCACAGGAAGGGCATAATATATGTACTTTGTACCACCG
Organism: Darevskia mixta; assembly: GCA_034641385.1. NCBI lineage: Eukaryota > Metazoa > Chordata > Lepidosauria > Squamata > Lacertidae > Darevskia > Darevskia mixta. The sequence continues at coordinate 6,825,832 of JAWWNH010000105.1, forward strand.
TTGTTTTCCTTTCTTTCTCCCCCTTTGCAAATTGAAGCAATTGTCAATTTCTACTGTGTCATAAGTGTAAATGATCTCAACTGCTTTCATTTTGTGAAGTTTTAAGATCACCTGTGATAGATTTGCTGAAATCACCTGCACCATTGATTGCCCTTTAATTAGAAGCTATTGTTAGTGCCCAAACTACATGGAAGCATGGGATGTAACCAAGCTTTGTCAATACTTCAGCTATTGTTTTGGGAACCATATAACTACTGCAGAAACATACATCAAAATGCTTCTAAATTAGAGAAAGGTGATGAAGCACAATGCGATTATGATGCAGTCCTCTTGAAAATGGCTGACCAATGTAATATGCAATTTGATGTCCTGAAATGGTCTCTATTTCTTGAACTGTATAAAAATTGATGTCCTGATTCCAAACGGATTAGACACTTTGCTTTTGGTATTTGCTGCTGTGTGCTGGCACTGAAACCTCACTGTATGCATCAATTGGCTTGCTTCCATATCAAAATGAAATTTATGCAATTAGTTCTGTACAGCCAACAGCACAATAGAGATTCCTTCATCCCACCATAAATGTACCGTGCACTTTCCACATCACTTGCTGAACATGGCCAGCAGATGGCACCATTCCTCCCCGTCTTTCAGGGCTGAGAATAAATCCATATTGTATTAGCAGAGCTTTTCAAACCAACACTACAGACCTTTCAATAGTGCTTCCTAAGCTAGTGGAACAATTGAAGTCACACATTTGGAATAATACTTTGTTAACTGTTCTCGTTTGCTTTATGGGACATAAAATCTGCACAATCCTTCTGCAAATGAAGGTGACTTTTTCCATGCAGCCAGAATCTCCATCAATTGAATATTTGATTTTCTGGATTTGCAATTTTACTCCTGTAGTTTCAGTAATAATTCTGGGATGTAACAGCCACCTTTGGTTTAAGAGTAGAGTCAAGGATGTTACATATTCTCCTGTACTCCAAACGGTGCAGAAATTGTGCAGTAATGCTCCAGCCATAGCCTGCATACCATATTTATGAGCAAAGGTGTTTATACACTATCTAAGGCTATGCACACACCCGTTTATTTTGCATCCAGTGTACTCCTGCTCCTGCACACTGGTTTGGGACATTAGACACAATCTATATCTATCCTGTATCTATTCTGTTATTTCTTGTGAAATTCTGCATTTTGATGTGTTTCCCCCTAAGCTAGCTTCCATCTGAACTGAGAAAAAGAATGACCTAGCTGCATTTTAAGTCAGCAATGTGAAAACACCCTTATGAAGTGCTCACTTACAACCAGAAACTGCAATTAATCCAGAATGCGGCAGCTAGACTGGTGACTGGGAGTGGCCGCCGGGACCACGTAACACCGGTCCTGAGAGATCTACATTGGCTCCCAATACGTTTCCGAGCACAATTCAAAGTGTTGGTGCTGACCTTTAAAGCCCTAAACGGCCTCGGTCCTGTATACCTGAAGGAGCGTCTCCACTCCCATTATTCAGCCCGGACACTGAGGTCCAGCGCCGAGGGCCTTCTGGCGGTTTCCTCACTACGAGAAGCAAAGCTACAGGGAACCAGGCAGAGGGCCTTTTCGGTAGTGGCGCCCGCCCTGTGGAACGCCCTCCCAGCAGAGGTCAAAGAGATAAACAACTACATGACCTTTAGAAAATACTTGAAGGCAGCCCTGTTTAGGGAAGCTTTTAATCTGTGATATTTTAATGTATTTTGATATTTGTTGGAAGCCGCCCAGAGTGGCTGGGGAGACCTGGCCAGATGGGCGGGGTACAAATAATAAATTATTATTATTATTATTATTATTATTATTATTATTATTATTATTATTATTATTCAGCTTTGTATATCCAATTTTGCCTTGGACTTCCAGCCTCCATTTTATTCTGCAAGATGTGGGTGACAGTGAATTTCCCAGGGACGGCCCTACCATTAAGCAGAGAGAGGCAGCTGCCTCAGGCGGCAGATGATCCAGGACAGGGAGTGGCAGGAAAGTACTGAAGGAGAGAGCTGTGTGTGTCTTTTCTGGCATTTAATCGCAGGAATGAATGGGTTAGCAGCTTCATCTTATTCATATTACTGTGGTTTTCTTGCTTTACTATTTTAACATGTCCACTGATTTGTGATTAATTGTAACAGGAAGTCTGTAGATGCTATAAAATAATAATAATAATAATAATAATAATAATAATAATAATAATAATAATACCCTCCAACCTAGCTTGCTGTTCCCAGATGCAGTGGGGGATGCACACCCATTAAATGCTATTGTTATTGTTGTAAAATTCATCTGTCAGTCCTGTTGACTTCAGAAATTGGCGTGGACATCATCTTATCCTTTGTCTCAGATTCCAAAATGTTTTGGGTTGGCTCTTAATATTTTGCACATATTTCTTTAATAAAACCGGCCTGCAATGGCATGGCTTGCTCATTGGAGGAAAGAATGCAAGAGCAGTGCAGATGCGACTCCCTCATTGCAATTCAATGACTCCAATATTAAGCGGCTGTATCAATACGATGGAGTTGCTTCTTTGAGATTGGTGAAGGGGCAAGAAACTGTGAAGCATTGAGGCGGCAGAATGAATAATATTTTTTTTTTTTTTAAATAATTTTTATTAAATTTTCCAATTTTTGTCCAGCCCCGATTCAGGCCAGATCACATACATTGTATACAATCTCTGATGACTTCCTCACACCCCCCCTCATTGTTTTCATTTTTCATGATATAGATTCTTACCAGGTTTCTATTTCCACATCTTTAACATTTCCATAATTTCTTAATTTCAAATCGTTTACCACCCACTCACATCTTTAACATTTCTTATCCTTTTCCTTAATCAGATCCCTGTTCCCCCCCCAGTCCCAGGTGCAGACTATTTCAACATCAAAATTACTTATCATTTATATCAAATTATAATTCAATATCAAAATTACTTATCATTTATAATAACTATCCATCTTATGTCATTATTTTCCAAAAATCGTACTATAATCATTTCCTGCCATGTCCAAGTTCAAAAACCAGTAGGCCACAAAACAGTCACTTCTTATAGGTACTCATCCTATTCCTGCAGGATCCAACTTTGGAACCCATTGTCTTTGCTGCAAAGTAGCATCCAGAACAATATCCATTGTTGTCTTCAGCCTTTCCTTCCATGTTTGGTCCAGATTGTCTCGGCATTCCCTCTGCTGCTTGTCGTTGAGCTGTGGTTTGTTGACTGTTCTCTTAATATTTCTCTTTTTTCTGATGATGACAACAGCTCTTGACTTGTAGTGGAAAATTCTTTTGCAGCTGGATCTCTTCTGAGTAAACTTTGTCTGTTTGTGCTCAGCAAGTGCAGTGTTCCCAGGGTTGAATTGTAAATCCTGACCAATCATGTCATTGTTTGTGCTTTGCTTTATCTCTGTCTTTAAGCTGTTCCCAGCAGCAGCCAGTTCAGTTCTCAATTCTTTCATTCCAGCATTGTAATCCATTCTGAGTTCTTTCAGTTTCTCCAACAGTGTTGACAAATCTACATCCTGTTTCATCGCCATTTTTAACCAACAGTTCTTTTCTAACTTTTCCAAACTTTTCCAAACTTTTTAAAAGTTCCAAAATTCCAAAATAATCCTCTTGCTCGTGCAAATTAAGTTAACTTCATCTGCCCTCTGGGTCCGGGGGAGACGCAGGGGTTAAATTTCCAAAACAAAGTATCAAATTCCAAGCATTACTTCTCAAACTGTGCAACAATGCCCTGTCGTTGTTACACAATGGCAAGGGGCAGACCTCCGTGTTTTTACCCTCAAGCCAGGTTCAAATTAGTTCCAAATTAAAGTCTTTTCATATGTATTACTCACGGTTCCAAATTGTAGATTTAGGAGGAATCGGCGCGCTCGGCTGTGGCGGTCTGGCAGCTTCGCCAGACGGAGCTGTCTGCGGACCCTGGAGCTCCGCCGCCCGATCGTCCGGGAGCTCCGCTAAGAGCTCCCTGAGACCGGGACCGGCATCCAAGCTCGTGCGGGTCCTCCGGACCCCGGGACGCCCTTCCCGGGGGTTTTGGGGGTCGCGGCGCTGGCGCGAGCTCCCCTTTGCCCGGTCTGGCGGGGGAATGTCAAGAGCGACATGTCCCCCCGACCGCCATCTCCGGCACGCCAACCGGAAGTCCGGCAGAATGAATAATAAGTCAGGGAAGAGATTGGATACAGCAGTTAGGAACTGGACCGAATGAAAAGATAAAATCCACAACTAATTGGTATAATGACCAGTTTTGGGATGAAGGGAGTCGAGGATAGACTCTGAGGAGGGTGGCAGAAACATGGTGAGCACTGGGATTCCTGCATCTGCTGCCTGTCACTGCATTTCCTGTTTCACTGTGCATTGTATCCTTGCTCTGCTGGGTGGCCTCTTTTTATCAGTTTAATGCCATTCCACCAACAAACTCAGTTACATCTACCACACAGCTGCCATTGAATATGTGCGATGTGACCTAAGTTGTGGCAAGTGCTGATTCTTACACAGGGGCGTAGGAAGCCTCTTCGCTACCCGGGGCGGGGCGTCGTGACGTCGCGTAGTGACGTCACGACGCGACGTCACTGCGGCTCCGCCCCTGCAGCGGGGGGGGGGAGCGCTTTAAAAAAGAGAAAAAGCCAAGGCAAGCTTGCCCTGGCTTTGATCTTTTTTAAAGCATATTTCTCCCCGCTGCCAGAGCGGGCAGCGAGGAGGCGGCGGAGGGGTGCGTGTCACCCCATCGCTGCTTGCCTCTCCCGCCGCCTGCAGGGGCGAGGGGAGAGCCGAGGTGAGCACCGATGGGGTGACACCCCGGCGCCGGCGCCTCCTCGCTCCCCGATCCGGCAGCGGGGAGGAGGCGGCGGAGGGGTGCGTGTCACCCCATCGCTGCTTGCCTCTCCTGCCGCCTGCAGGGGCGAGGGGAGAGCCCTCCGCCGCCTCCTCCCCGCTGCCTGCACCCCTTTGGCGGAGCGCAAGTCGGGGCAGGGAGAGGGGCGGGCCAGCGAGGAGGGGTGTTACCCGTCCTCGCTGGCCCGCCCCGCCCCTCTCCATGCCCCGGCTCCGCAAGCCAGCCAGCGGCGGGAAAAGCCGCTGGAAGGGGGGGGGGCTATTTTCGGCATTGCCGGGGTGAAGCCGCAGGGGCGGCCAGCAGGGGGGAGGGGTGACACCGCTCCTCGCTGGCCGCCCCTGCGGCTCCACCCCGGCATTGCCGAAAATAGCCTTTAAAAAAAATAAAATTTTTTTTTTTAAAAATTTTTTTTTTAAAAAAGCACCCAATTTGTCACCCTCCCCAGGGTGGCACCCGGGGCGGACCGCCCCCCCGCCCCCTTGCTACGCCCCTGTTCTTACAGGTTTGTGGTGCCTGCCTTCACGTCCTTGCTCAGATCTTTGCTTGTTATTAGTGCCTAGGTTGGATATAGCTATTGCAGGATTGTCTTGATTATTAGCTGTATGTTTTATTCCTGCTGTCTGAAGTGCTCTTCATTCTTTTAAAATTGTGCCCTACGATCGGATCACCTAGCAATGAAGGGCAGGTGAATTAATAATAATAATAATAATATTCATACCCCACCCATCTGGCTGGGCTTCCCCAGCCACTCTAGGCAGCTCCCAACAGAATATTAAAAACATGAGAAAACATCAAACATTTAAAATTTCCCTAAACAGGGTTGCCTTCAAATGTCTTCTAAATGTCAGATACAGTGGAACCCCGGGTTACGTACGCGATCCATTCCGGGGCCGCGCTACGTAACCCGGGCGTGTGTATCACGAACGCACGTAAAAAAAAAACACCCAAAAAAACCCCGGAAGAAGCGTGATTTGAGCGCTTCTGCGCATGCGCAGAACACTTCTCCGCGTTCACGCGCGCTCCGTGGAGGACTTCCGGGTCGCCGCAGTGCGCATCCTGAACGTATGCAACATGGAGCATACGCAACATGAGGTATGACTGTAGTCAGATACCGGTAATTGTTTATTTCCTTGACATCCGATGGGAAGGCGTTCCACAGGGCGGGTGCCATTACCAAGAAGGCCCTCTGCTTGGTTCTCTGTAACCTCACTTCTCGCAGGGAGGGAACCGCCAGAAGGCCCTCGGCGCTGGACCTCAGTGTCCGGGCTGAACGATGGGGGGTGGAGACGCTCCTTCAGGTATACTGGGCTGAGGCCGTTTAGGGCTTTAAAGGTCAACATAAGACATTCTATCTCGAGTTGTCCCCACTATGACATTAAAGGAGTGCAGTTCTGTGGGAACATGAGGCTCAAAGGAGAAACATGCAGTGTCCAGTCCAGGTCAACATAGAGAGTAGAAAAGAATGGGACAAAGGACAGCTCCAAGGGGGCTCTGGTGGCTAAAGCCATCTCCTCTGAAGGCAGCTTCAAAAAAATGTCTTCTTTGCAGGAAGCTAGACGCATTTATGGTGCTGGAGGAGACTCTTGAGAGTCCCATGGACTGCAAGAAGATCAAACCTATCCATTCTTAAAGAAATCAGTCCTGAGTGCTCCTTAGAAGGACAGATCCTGAAGTTAAGGCTCCAGTACTTTGGCCACCTCATGAGAAGAGAAGACTCTCTGGAAAAGACCCAGATGTTGGGAAAGATTGAGGGCACAAGGAGAAGGGGACTACAGAGGATGAGATGGTTGGACTTTGTTCTCGAAGCTACTAACATGAGTTTGGGCAAACTGCGAGAGGCAGTGAAGGATAGGCGTGCCTGGCGTGCTCTGGTCCATGGGGTCACGAAGAGTCAGACACGACTGAACGACTGAACAACAACAACAGACGCATTTGCAACTTTATGTAGGCTGTCCAGACCTAGTGTGTAGTAGATGTCACCCTTCTGGAGAAGCTGAATGTGTAGTGAAAGGCCCTTATTTTATTTTGCAGTGCTCTGCTCCTGTGTGGCTGGCAGATCCTCTGAGTCAGAGGATGGTGATGGAGCTGAGTCCTCTGTCTGGAAGGGCCCTGTAAAAGACACTAGCAGTTCTCCCCACAAGAAAATACCTTGGCTCTCATTCTCCTTGGATTCCTCCATCATGCACCAGAAGCCACACACTAACTTGTGTTCATCCTCCAAGAATGTCTCCATACTGGGATAACAAATCAGTATACATTTTATAAACAATAGAATTTTCACAGATATAAGTGGTGCTTCATGATTTCTTTGTACTGAGTGCCAATAGTGTTGCGAAATGAAACATGTACAGTTAATTTTTTAAAACTTTTTTTATAGATGTCTGCCTAAAGATGTTGATGGCAGCATGCCTTATCATAATTTTCAAGGAGTGTCTGGAATCCTCTTTTTGGCATTTTTGACTTAGATAAGAAAGTGAGAGGTAGCACAACATTTCCGAAGATCTTCACCATTTTTTCAAATTAATACACAAAGCTACAAAATAGCATACATAAATATATAATACGTTACATGCATATGTAATACACATCTTGTGAATATTTCCCAGGAAAAAATAAATAAGTAAAGAAGCAAGAACTACATAATATCACCATCCATTATAATCCCTTTGATCTACAACATCAAGCTAAGTTGCCAATTATTTATTAATATTCATTAGATTCATTAATTGTAAACAGTGAATAAGGTCAAATATTGTGTTGGAACTTGTCACTTCACAACATGACGAAAGCTCGCCAATTCTTACTTTTGATTAACAAACCTAAGAATAATTTGCTAAGCCAATAAACCTAAGCACCCAACAACAGCCCCATGGTACAGCTTTTCTAGTGAATTGGGGCTGCAGGGGAAGAAGGATGCTGGTATTTGTAAACAGCCTGAGCTTTCCAGAAATTCATATTCCATTATCAGCAAGGCATAAAACATCTAATAATAATAAAAAAAGATGAAGTGCAACCCATGGAATCAAAAGCACAGTTCAGCTCTTTTTGAATTCACTTATAAGAGGAGGAGGCACAGCCTTTTATATTGCGAAGACATGATTCTGAAGGCAACGGAATATTCTGAAACAGACTTTCTCGCTGAATTCACTGTATTTCAAGCAACAGATGCCATTTAACAATATAAAGAACAACACCCCCAAAACGTATAAAGCAGGCAGGAGGGGAAAAAATAACAAAGAGCAGGCAATAGATACTGGAGCCAGTGACTGATTAAGATGAAGTTGCAAAGAGAACGCCAGCAGAATATAGGAGACTGGAAGGAAGACTAACGGGAATTATTCCTGTAGCAACCCTCCAGCCCTCTCTAACTGGACCGTGGAACTTTCCCAAGGCCGCACCTTCTCCTAAAGCCTCATAATGTTTTCCTTGGCCATGATCCTCACCGGCCCTTCTCCTCAAGCACCTTTACCTGATTAGAATGTGTCCCTGAGCCGCCATAATGCCACTTGCTTGCCTGAACGGAGAGAGTGTCTGTAAAAGCCTCTGGCTTTTGAATGGCTAGAATGCAACTACAAAGGCAAGAGTTACATCCATTACCCTGCCCACTTTTGCCTTTGGCCTTGTCCACTGCCGGCAGGCTGCCCATGGGGGTAGGGGGCTCTTGAGCTGCAAAGTGCCCCCAACCCCCTGCTACTTGTAAAGCACCACAGTTCAAGAAGGATACCGACAAGCTGGAACGTGTCCAGAGGAGGGCAACCAAAATGGTCAAAGGCCTGGAAACGATGCCTTATGAGGAACGGCTTAGGGAGCTGGGTATGTTTAGCCTGGAGAAGAGAAGGTTAAGGGGTGATATGATAGCCATGTTCAAATATATAAAAGGATGTCATATAGAGGAGGGAGAAAGGTTGTTTTCTGCTGCTCCTGAGAAGCGGACACGGAGCAATGGATTCAAACTACAAGAAAGAAGATTCCACCTAAACATTAGGAAGAATTTCTTGACAGTAAGAGCTGTTCGACAGTGGAATTTGCTGCCAAGGAGTGTGGTGGAGTCTCCTTCTTTGGAGGTCTTTAAGCAGAGGCTTGACAGCCACCTGTCAGGAATGCTTTGATGGTGTTTCCTGCTTGGCAGGGGGTTGGACTGGATGGCCCTTGTGGTCTCTTCCAACTCTATGATTCTACTTGGCCTTAGCACCATTGCTCTTCCTGTCTGCTCCGTCTCCAGTTTTCTCCCCTTTCTACTTGTTTGGGAGTTTCCCCCAAGCGAGCACCGCACAGTGTCGGAATGAATGTTCATTTTGGAAATTAAATCGCAAGCAAGCGTTTCCTTCCCTTTTCATAAGCATAAAAGGGATGGTTTTATAATCTAGAGAACACACATGCTTGACAGCAACTTTTAAATTATATCGGCAGCATTCACACCGTATTAGCAAAACCCCTGTCATTAGAAAATTGTATTTTGTAAGAGGGTTGGTAATAGGATACAAAAGATACTAATATGATTAGGGGATGACTTGATAATAGGATTTTTTTGTTCATACCAATGGTTTTATTCTGCACCAGGAAAGTTGATTTCCCTAATATGATATGATAATGTGGTAAACAGACACAGACCCCTCAGTACGCTGTGTCAAAACTGAGGTTAGGAAAGTTAGCAAGATTGTACTTTTCAAGTTCACTTTAAAACTCTCCATGATTATGGCACTTCTTTATGCCCATAGCACAGTTTGCCCCGTGTGGTGTAGTGGTTAAGAGTGGTAGACTCATAATCTGGTGAACTGGGTTCGCGTCTCCGCTCCTCCACATGCAGCTGCTGGGTGACCTTGGGCTACTCACACTTCTCTGAAGTCTCTCAGCCCCACTCACCTCACAGAGTGTTTGTTGTGGGGGAGGAAGGGAAAGGAGAATGTTAGCTGCTTTGAGACTCCTTCGGATTGAGGTTGAATCCTGACAAGACAGAAGTGCTGTTTTTGGGGGACAGGAGGCGGGCAGGTGTGGAGGACTCCCTGGTCCTGAATGGGGTAACTGTGCCCCTGAAGGACCAGGGCGCAGCCTGGGAGTCATTTTGGACTCATAGCTGTCCATGGAGGCGCAGGTTAATTCTGTATCCAGGGCAGCTGTCTACCAGCTCCATCTGGTACGCAGGCTGAGACCCTACCTGCCCGCGGACTGTCTCGCCAGAGTGGTGCATGCTCTGGTTATCTCCCGTTTGGACTACTGCAATGCGCTCTACGTGGAGCTACCTTTGAAGGTGACCCGGAAACTACAACTAATCCAGAATGCGGCAGCTAGACTGGTGGCTGGGAGCGGCCGCCGAGACCACATAACACCGGTCTTGAAAGACCTACACTGGCTCCCAGTACGTTTCCGAGCACAATTCAAAGTGTTGGTGCTGACCTTTAAAGCCCAAAATGGCTTCGGTCCAGTATACCTGAAGGAGCGTCTCCACCCCCATCGTTCCACCCAGACACTGAGGTCCAATGCCGAGGGCCTTCTGGCGGTTCCCTCACTACAAGAAGTCAAGTTACAGGGAACCAGGCAGAGCGCCTTCTCGGTAGTGGCACCCGCCCTGTGGAACGCCCTCCCTTCACATGCCAAAGAGAACAACAATTACCAGACCTTTAGAAGACATCTGAAGGCAGCCCTGTTTAGGGAGGCTTTTAATGTTTTATAGATTACTGTATTTTAATCCTCTGTTGAAAGCCACCCAGAGTGGCTGGGGCAACCCAGCCAGATGGGCGGGGTATAAATAATAAATTATTATTATTATTCGGGTAGTGATAAAGTGGGATATAATAATAATAATAATAATAATAATAATAATAATAATAATAATTTATTATTATTTATATCCTGCCCATCTGGCTGGGTTTCTCCAGCCACTCTGGGCGACTTTCAACAGAACATTAAAATACAATAATCTATTAAACATTAAAAGCCTCCCTAAACAGGGCTGCCTTCAGATGTCTTCTAAAGGTCTGGTAGTTGTTGTTCTCTTTGACATCCACAGGGCGGGTGTCACTACCGAGAAGGCCCTCTGCCTGGTTCCCTGTAACTTGGCTTCTCATAGTGAGGGAACCGCCAGAAGGCCCTCGGCACTGGACCTCAGTGTCCGGGCTGAACGATGGGGGTAGAGACGCTCCTTCAGGTATATCAAATCCAAACTCCTCCTCCTCCTCTTCTTCGACATTCAGCAGATATATGTCATGCCTAGCTCTGACCAGGTACCAGGGGATGAACCAGACACCCCACATGTGGAGAACCTTAAGCATCAGGCAGGGTCCCCTGAAACAAGTGCTGAGGACCCCTTCTCAGTGAGCATCACTGTCCCCATCTGTGCTGCCTTGCTGGCTACATACGACCACTCTTGTGTATTTTAACCATTATCATTTTATAAACCTGAGCTGACTGACTTCTGCGCTTCGTTGCCTGCATTCCAGATTAGCTGGCACTTCCTCATAGCTGGAGTTGATAAAAGCAAAAGCAGAAACTGCTGGGTGTACTGTGGACTCCTTTGGTTATTACATTTCCCTATCCTTGGGTTTGAAAACCTGGCTAGGGCCATAGGCCACAATATGCCCATAGATGCCTCAACTGGTATCGTAAGACAGGTTTTCTGCCTATATGAATTTTCAAAGTGTGAGCAGAAAAACGTAACACTGGGGGAAAACTCCCATTAAAAAAGTAAGCCTGACTATAGTGAATCTAATCTTAGGTGTGAATGAATATGCGTATTCACCGAATGTCAGAATTATGAGCAGTGAGAGAAAACATGCCAAGAATGTCATTCTAATAAGTTAAACTCAGTAGAATCCTTCTATCACTTTTTTTACTCTTCTGGTAGTGATAATATGATATGAAATATACTGTTGCCAATACTGTATCCTGTCAGCCTCTCTGTTTTCTTATAAATTATTATGCTACTCTGTAAAAATTGCTAATCAGACCCCTGTCTGATGTGACAAACATTACAATTTTACCTGTCAGCAACAATTTGCAGCAATGGCTTCAAATTTTACTTGAGTGGGAGAACGTGCAGTCTGATGGAAACTGAAATACAGTAGAAATATATTAGAAAATGTCAAAATCTCTACTCCAAGGGGAGCCCTCAGATAACCAGAATGACCCTTACACCAGAGCACATCTTCTTATCACAGTGACTCCTGTTTAGTGTATTTACACCTCTTTTAGTTCTGTCTTTGCTTAAAATTGCTCTCTCCCAAACCAACTTTTCCTAGTGGAAAAAAGAGGGCTGTTTACTTACCTGCATTTGTGTATAATGTGAACTGAGGCCCTAAAACAGTTTGGGAGCATTTTCCACAGTGTGTAAAATGTACTTTGCTTAGCCTGGGTAAAATTATTTGCGGTTGTTGTTGTTTTCACTTTATTTTCACATGTTAGCTGGACATTTTTGAGTGGGGCCTTTCGGATACTCCTAGACTACAGTTTCTGTAATCACTGTCCATTGATAAGGCTAGCTGGAGATGAAGGGAGTAGCTGAACAACTTCTGGAAGACTTGAGGTTCTCAACCCATGGTATACACCAAGTAGCCATGGCTCTCCAGAGGTTGTTGTCGTTCAGTCGTGTCCGACTCTTCGTGACCCCATGGACCAGAGCACGCCAGGCACGCCTATCCTTCACTGCCTCTCGCAGTTTGGCCAAACTCATGTTAGTAGCTTCGAGAACACTGTCCAACCATCTCATCCTCTGTCGTCCCCTTCTCCTTGTGCCCTCCATCTTTCCCAACATCAGGGTCTTTTCTAGGGAGTCTTCTCTTCTCATGAGGTGGCCAAAGTACTGGAGCCTCAACTTCAGGATCTGTCCTTCTAGTGAGCATTCAGGGCTGATTTCTTTAAGAACAACTTCAGGATCTGTCCTTCTAGTGCAGCGTTTCTCAACCGGTGTTCCGCGGTACAGTACTGTGCCGCGAGACGTCGGCTGGTGTGCCTTGGGAAAACCGTTAGGGACCCACGCCGCAAACGCGTAGCAGCGGCTCCAGTGGGGGAAAGGGAGCGCAGAAAGCCACCGCCGAGAAGAGGCACCGCGGAGAAGCTGCCGGGCTCTACCGCGCATGCGCAAGCTGGGAGCTCACCGCCGAATCTGATTGGTTGCCAGGGACCAATAGGAAGTCAGAGGAAGGAGACGCGAGGGCTGCCGGTAGCCACCCGGTCAAAATGGCCGCCACCCTAAGGAGGAGCGCTCTGCGAGCGCTCCAACCGCCAGCCAGCCAGCTGAGAAGCCTCCCCGGCTGCACTCGCCGTCCTCACTCACTGCCTGGGATCAGCTAAGTCTTTCCTTTCGGGTTTTCTTTCACAGTCCCAGGGGCGGGCTTTTCATACCAGTGGGGCTGCTTTGGGCGCATAACTCCGTGATTTCCGTTACCATAGCGACGTTGCCGCCGCCATTTTGTGGGTGGTGTGCCGCGAGATTTTTTTCATAAAACAAGTGTGCCGTTGCCCAGAAAAGGTTGAGAAACACTGTTCTAGTGAGCATTCAGGGCTGATTTCTCCAGAGGTAACTCCCATTATCTGCTGCCTGGTTCTTTTAACCAGGGACTTCTGCATGCAAACGTGGGATTTGCCACCAGGCATCCAACAGAGCGGGCAGTTCATCTCTTCTCACAGGAGTTGTGGTTATTCCCTAACATTTTGAAGTGAGTGCTGTCCAGCTACAGAGTGTTTACCTCCTCCGAATGTTTTTAACTTCTCCACAAAGCCCATGAACAATATAGTCTCTATTGGCAGCAACAATAATCATGATGGATTGGAGGCTGTAAATCTTGACTCAACTAGAAAATGGTATTGTTATTACATCTTCCTTGGCTATTATTCATACCCATGGTTTATGCAATTAGAATTTTAACCGTCTGTTCTTATGATGTAATAAACCAGGGGGAAAAAGCTTAACTGGCTTATGACTTCATTAACGCAAAGAGCTATAATAGCAACTTTGCAATCATAATACTCATATTTTTTTTTTCTGTTGGTGATTGTTAGACAGAAGAAAGCTACTTGCAGTGTATTCTGCTGATTTTTCATAGCTTATTGTCAATACATCCCAGCTAATGGTTTGCTTTGGAAAGTCTAAAAAAAACAGTAACAAAATTGGAGTTTTAAAATATCAGATGCCCCTTTAATTCATTTTTAAATGCTCCTTAACAACAGCTTAGGCCCTAAAGAGGGAAACTGGCAAACAAAAAATGTACCTGTCAAACCAGTGTCTGCGCTTAGATGACATGGTAGAAAACTGTCACTGATTTCTGGGAAATAACTGACCGCCTCCAGATGACAAACCCATCATTGACTGATTAATATGTCCTGGTGCAATCTGAAATGTCAAAATGGGAAATAGCACTGGTATATTCTATTACTTCATTGAGAAAAGTTCAGATGAACACTATTACAACAACGCTCACAGAGGATTATCTAGGGTTTCAGGGAGTATTGGTCATGCTATTTTTCATTTCCCCCCCTATGCAGTTGCTGATACACTGATTCCGTCTTTTGCTGTTAAAAGTGAATGCTAAAAGAATTTACTTTCTGTAGACTTAAAAAGAAAATGATGGGGTAATTTCTGAGTACCACTCAATGAAATCAATGGACTTAAGTTAGTCATGTACATTGATTTCAGCGGGTCTGCTCTTGAGCATGACAAATATTGGATGAAAACCATTATACTTTATTGTAACATAATAATATATGGAGTAAAGGTAAAGGTAAAGGGACCCCTGACCGTTAGGTCCAGTCGCGGATAACTCTGGGGCTGCGGTGCTCATCTTGTTTTACTGGCCGTGGGAGCCGACGATTGTCCACAGACAGTTTTTCCGGGTCACGTGGCCACCATGACTAAGCCGCTTCTGGCGAACCAGAGCAGTGCACGGAAACGCCGTTTACCTTCCTGCCAGAGTGGTACCTATTTATCTACTTGCAGTTTGACGTCCTTTTGCACTGCTAGGTTGGCAGGAGCAGGGACCGAGCAATGGGAGCTCACCCCGTCACGGGGATTCGAACTGTTGACCTTCCGATCGGCAAGCCCTAAGCTCTGTGGTTTAGACCACAGCGCCACCCGCGTCCCTAAATACAGATATTCAAATGTTATATAGAGAACCATTAATGCGACCGAGTACAAAAATATTTGGGAAATAGGTGCACTAAGAGCAATGTCAATGAACACAAAGGCAATCAATATGGGGGAAAGCACCAGAAAGATGCAGTTCTTTAAAGGCTACTGCCCAATGTATCTTTTTTCCTCCCAATCACTTTACACATACTGTATAATGTCTGAAGCACAGGTAAACAATGTGACGAGAGATTTGCAGTATTTCATCTGGTCATCTGACCAATCATTTGGAAAGAAACATCACCATTTCTCAGATTTCGCAATGTGGGAAATGAGAACGATGCGTTTACCAGGCTGACAATCCCTCTTCTTCAGATCACTGCAGAATCAAGCGATGACCTGAATGTGTGAATGCACTAGGATAGGTAGAACTTTAAAAACACTTTTGAATATTGCATCACTGCAAGCACTACCTGGTATAGCCAGGAGCCAAATGACTCTGCAGCAAGACCCATGTACCTAGGTGATCTGGGGCTTGAGTTTCTTGAACAGCAGCCTCTACACCATGTTGTGACTATCATTATTAAGAAGCCTCATGAAAATCCATCAGCATTTTACTTCAAATTTCTCCTTATAAAAACTTTTTTGGTATGCAGTTTTGGCTAAGACACACCTTTTTTTTCAAGCAATTCCCCCAAATTCAATGCATTTTTACCGGTATAGCTTCTTTTCGCAGCTATTTTTCTAGAAAAAGAGGTGCCAGAACACACCATTAAAGCCTTCCTTGTTCTCTTATAATTGCAATGGCACCCACCTGATAGGTACTGGAAACTGAGTTCTGTCTGAAAAAAAGCCCTGGTTATTTTCACTATTAATTTTTTATGCTCACTTCTCCTAATATATGCATTTTTGTAGATATCGGTTGGAGAACTGAATTTCAAAGGATGGCTATTTTTAGGTTCTTGTATTTTTCTGGAAAGTGCAAATTCGATAGATTCGACTTTAAATACCAACTGAATCAAATTTCTCTCCTACCCCTACTCTCGTCGAAGGTTGACCCCTGATTCTCTTTGTTAATGAGATCTGTAATCAGAAATCACAAACTAGAAATTTGCAACAGGAAGAAAAAATGTTCTTGTAAAGCAGAGGTGTATTTAAGTATTTTATAAATCAGCTGGAAAACACTACGCTTTATTTATTGTCATTTTAGAATATATCTGAATATTTCATTATAGACATTTCTTTAAAGATAAAGGCACTTCGAGCCATCCTGGGGGGAAAACGCTTCTCAAAGGGTATCCGTGAATGTCCTGATTAACAGGAGAAGAGAAATGAAATGTAAGTTTGAAATCATCTGCTTGAGTTGGGTCTCTAAGGATGGGATTGGGAGTCGAACTGGAACACGATTTTAAAGTTTCTCCCTGGGAATAGCCACACATATTTTGTAGGAGGTTTGCAAAAGTGAATAAATTAGCCATAATCTTTTCTGAAGAAGAGACTAGTCAAGAAAAGAGCATAGGTTTGGAATGGTGTCATGGTAACATAAATATATTCAGCTCAGAATGTTTTAAACATGGTTTAAAACTATAACTTTCAAATTTACCTATGGTTGCTGGGTAGCCATTTCAGCTAGGGAATCACCACCACACCCACAGAGAGTTTTTTTAGTGCTCAGATAATTTCACATACAATTTAGTACAATGCATCATTATAATAAATCAGTAATCCTTATAGTAACACACTGTAAAGTGTGTCCGTATTGCAGAGGGTGGTCTGAAAGACCATGGCTTGCCTAAAGCCCCTAGGCCGTGATTTTAATCAAACATACATGGGAGCAAGCCCAGTTGAACACAGTAGGGACTTGTTTTGAGTAAACATGCTAACTTGATTGATAACACTGTCTGTCTGAAATCCTGTCCACATTCAGATGGCAGCATGCTTTGGACTACCATTTCAATGAAGTACTCTTTCTTTCTTTTTTTAATATCATTTTTATTAATTTCACATTTTTTACAATTATAGCATTCATATACATTTTCACTTCCTGCACCTTTTCGGCTGACATAGCCTTGACTTCCTTCAGACCTTCCTAGTGACTTTCTTATATCTAAACCTTAATTTATATTTCTTATTTCTTCCATTGTTTTATTATATCTCTCTCTACCTCTGTCACTGTAAGTTCATATTAACAATAGCATTTCTACCAAGCCTCTTGCAATCCTACTAACGTATTCAATTGAGTACATTCTTTTAAATATTCTGTAAATTTAGACCAGTCTTTGACGAACTTCTGGTCCCGCTGTTCTCGGATTCTCCCCGTCATTTTGTCCATTTCTGCATAGTCGATGAAGTACTCTTTCAAGACTTTCTGGAATATGGCAGGTGAATAGAAAGTCATGGTTCTAAAAGTCCTATTATATCTGACTTACTGGTATGATCAGCAGAATTAACATACTGAAAATTCCAACCATCCTTTCCATTTCCAGTCAAAGCTATGCTCTGAGTCCCTAGTGTGAGCAATGGTTGGAGTAATTCTGAGGAATGGGTAACTATTGGAGAGAGGTTTGGAAGAGAGATTCTTACTCTCTCGTAGCAGAGTTAGCACAAAGGAGATTGCTCCAAGCACATTTAAACTTGGTTAGATTTACACCTACCCACACCCACCTTTAAACAAACGTTCCTCTTGAAAATACTTAGGCTAGAATAAATCACAGATACTTAGCTTTGCAAATAAGTGAATATTTTACTCACAGTTTTGACAGATGTTACAGCAATCAAGTCTCCATCCACTGACAGTAAAACAAAGATGGAAAAAAGGTTTCAAATGACTTAAAATGAAAATTACTTTATTTCTTTACAAAAAGGAACATGCAGTCTTTGGGTTAGCAAAGACGCAGGCTATAAAACCTCCCTTTTGGAGAGAATCAGTTCCCTTGGTTTTGAATATGAATTTAATGCTACACTGTACTATGGGGGTGGTTGCAGGATGGTCTAGAAATATGAAAGAAATAGCAGTTATATTCAATAATCATTTTCTTGTTATCCAGAAATAATCAAATTTGTGAAACCAACCTTAATGTTCCTCAGATTATACAAGAGCATAAACAACGTAAATTCTCTAAGGCCCCATCAATCAAATTTGTGTTATGGCTTTCTTTCCTTTTTACCCCTCGAAGTCCAAGCGCATTCTCTCCCACCTTGTTTTATCTGTCACAAGTGATCCAAGTTACAAGGTGACCTGTAAGAATTGAACAGGACGTGGAAGAGATAGCTTAGGACAAACTAAGGATCATAATGGAATTACTCTGCATGCTTTGTATGTGGCACACCTGAATCCAATTAGGATCGAGAGGTGGTGAGAAAAACAGAGCCACAATCCTTGCTGGCTAAATAACAGCAACAACAAACATTCATGCTGCAAAGCTTCTTGATCTTTCAAGGAGGTAGAAAACTGTATTCCACCGTTCCAAGCAGGAGGCAGCTAGTTGTCAGAAACAATTCTGCAATGGGCAATGTTTCCTGCAAATGTTTAATTACAAATGGGATGGGGCCTAAATTGTCCTTATTAACATGAACCTCTCTTAAGAGTTCAAGGCAGCCAAGACTTTTTCATACTGGCGAATCACTCTCTTTGAAATACTCTGTACTTAGAGAGCAGGGGAAACGGCTATTAGAAATCACTGTAATAGCTTTTATGAAAGCTATGGCTAATTTAGAGCCCAATTAAATCCAGAAATCCAATTATTTCTGAATAACATAATTACAAGAAAGTAAGTAGCATTGTAAGTACCAAGCAGCTATTATGGGAGAGCTTTAATCTGTTGTGAACCGGTATGGGGATGTGTGTGCAATTGCGTGAATGGTCCTGCGCATTCTGGGTTGCTTCCCCATGGTGTATCAAAGGAATGAAAAACCCTTGTTTTGTTCTTCTGCATATGTCGTTAATGCTTTCTTGAAAGCAAATGGAAAGTAAATAAAGCAAATGACTTTGGAATAAATAATCCTTAAAGCAAGCCCTGAAGGATAAGAACCAATGAAGATGGAGGTGTAATAACAATGAGGAATAATAAAAATGGGTAATATTCCCACATACAAAAGGTTAATTGCCATAGAAAAAATGTACTGGTCTCTTTCGACTCCCTCAGGCATTCAATATTATGCAGATAAAAGAAGCATAATGTTGTTGTACAATCGAAACCTTCTCTTCCAAACAGCCACCGCAAAGGAATAATGCAGGGACATATCATCCAGTAATACTAGAATGCGTCTGTACATTTGTAGCATTTGGAAATAAATATCCGGAGTGATCACAACTGGAACCATAGCTAATGACCAACAGAGGCAAATAACTTGACAAAAAGTTTGCATATATTTGTACATACAACTACAACAGGAACCAGAATGGGCAAGTAGGTCATGAATGGCTTACAGGGGATATGAAATCATGCCCCCTCTTTCTCCCAGACACATGAATTGGAAGATATTCTGTAAATAGAAAACACATGTAGCTTACCAGCTGTTCAAGAAACTAGCTTACCATAATATTGGCTGACTGATTAAGTTCTTGCTGAACCTAAACTCAGCCTGCAGGATTTCCCGCTGCTGAATGAAGCGGGGAAATCAGAATTTGATCCTTAATGACCAGGTTTTTTAAAAAATACTCTTATTGGGTTTTAGTCACCAAATCTTAGGTTCTCTTGAGGGTTGTAACATAATGTTCAAAACACAGGACAGGAAATTGCACTCAGAATTAATATAATTATTAAAAGAGTAAGATCTCATACATTATAACTTAAATAGAGCAGGTTTCACACACATTACCATTTATGTCCGAGTTTCCTCTCCAATTCAGAACTTTACGTTTTGCAGATGAGGGACAGTGACTTACCAGAGTGTTGCAGGTTGAGTTGGGATTTGAACTTGGGTCACTTAGATCCAAATCAAATCAGTTTATCATGCAGCGGTTGACTCTTGCCCAGCTAAGACTTGTCACAAGAACAGATCGGGTTGAAATAAGAACATGGGTGCTGCAAGGTTATCTCTGTAATGTGCCTCTCAACTAGACTTCTATCTTCACACCGCTTGATGAAGCCCAAGGTCATCGAAGCTAAAAGATTTTGTCTGTTTCTTAAAAGAGATCTGAATTATGAGCACTTTAAAAGCTATCTGTACAGAGTTGACAGGAGGAATTTACGATTTCAATTCTCAAAACATGATAAAAGAAATGAAATAAAGTTGAACTTTGAAGTATAAATTAAGCAAAGAAAGTGCTTATCTCCTGGAAGGATATAAAGGGCTATCTATTTGGCATGCTTGGGCTTACCGTCTTTTGTTTTATATGCGTTGAGAAATAATTGCCCTGGAGGGAATCTGACATGTGAAATGTAGGTATTGGTTAGACATATTGATTATCAGAACGGCAGTCAACAGTAAAAAATTAGAGGAATAACCTGCTAAGGTCCGTTTAGGAACACAAGTCATGACACTAATTGGAAACAATTTAATCACTAGAAAGATATTTCCGAGTCTTGACAGCCACCTCTGACCATATCAGAAAGGTCAATTAATGACTGAAGAAAAGAGTCAAAGAAAAGTTTGCACAAATGGAATGAATTGTCTCACAGTCATGGAGCAAGGATCACTAGCTTAGATGGTTTTGAAAGTCATTGACACCGTCCCTTCTGAGTGTCCTCACCAGTGTTGTAGACCTCAGGATGTCCCCTGGTATTCATGGAAAGTATGGACAATGAAACAGTCTGGGCAGCTGACCAGAGCACATATGGAAGTTTATCATGAACCTGACCAAATACAGTGGTACCTTGGTTCTCAAATGGCTTAGTTGTCAAACAAATCAGCTCCCAAATGCTGCAAACCCTGAATTAAGTGTTCTGGTTTGCGAACGTTTTTCAGAAGCCAAACGTCGGACGCGGCTTCCGCTTGAGTGCAGGAAACTCCTGCGGCCAATTGGAGGCCACGCCTTGGTTTTCAAACGGTTTCGGGAGTTGAACCATGGTACCACTGTATACATTTTTAATAAGGTAAAAGGTAAAGGACCCCTGGACGGTTAAGTCCAGTCAAAGGCAACTATGGGGTTGCGGTGCTCATCTCGCTTTCAGGCTGAGGGAGCCGGCATTTGTCCACAGACAGTTTTCCGGGTCATGTGGCCAGCATGACTAAACCGCTACTGGCACACGAAGGACCGTGACGAGTGCCAGAGCGCATGGAAACACTGTTTACCTTCCCACCACAGCGGTACCTATTTATCTATTTGCACTAGTGTGCTTTCGAACTGCTAGGTTGAAAGGAGCTGGGACAGAGCAACGGAAGCTCACCCGGTCGCGGGGATTCGAACCGCCGACCTTCCAATCAGCAAGCCCAAGAAGCTCAGTGGTTTAGACCACAGCACCACCCACGTCCCTAACATTTTTAATAATGCCAGGCCTCATGTGTAGTGGTGAGAGCAGAAAGAAGGCTCATTTTGCTGACTCGATTGTAACCTCAAGCAACTCTCTGGCATAGATGTTCGTATGGTTTGCTAATGTATGCCCCAGTGATGGGCACATCTATGTCCCCCCACCCTCCAAGGAACGAAACATTCTAAGCCACCACACCTGCTCAGGCAATCAGTATCTAAGGCTTCGCCACCACAAATGCAATACAGTAAATATTAATTTGGCAATGGCATGGCAATTAAAATATTTAAGGTATAATCAAACCTTGTCTGATTACAAAAAAAAGTGTCTATAAAAATACAAATTAACATAGATTAGCTAGCGCTGAAGTGAATACTAACTGGTATAAAACTGATTTAAATGCAAAATATATAAAACCACATCATAACACTTCCTGTTCCAGCAAGGAGTATTTTGGTTTCAGTTGTATCATTCGTAGCTCACTTTTTAGCCAAAGCTCAGCTACAGCACCATTTTAAACAGGTTCACTTGCCCTATATGTGCACATTTCACCAGTTCAGCCTGTGATACAGGCACTGTTACAATAGATCTCTTAGTGTGGCAGCACCTATTCTCTGGGGATCCCTGAGGATGAATACCCAGGCATGCAATTTTATTATGTATATTTATCTTTTAAAGTAATGAATACTTTCTGCTATTATGCAAACTGCTCAGATACTTTTATTAATACTATTAAGTGGTGAACATACAGACTAACCCTACCAAATAAAAGTTGTTTCTTTCAAGGCATATTCTGAGTGCCTGGGACAAATTTACTGCCTCCCTCTTCCCCAACAACTGTCTCAAAATCAAGTTGTAAGAACTAATTTTGGTGTGAAGAACAACTCGACAGTTAGTGCTTTAGTAAATCAAACCTGCTTGTAAAACAACCACAACAGCCTAAAAATGATGTCCTTTTCCACATGACTGCTACTGCCATGGGGTCTCCAGGGCAAGGATGAAAGAAGCTAGATTTGAATTTAAGCAAGCAAATCAAGCCAATTGGCTTAGAATTATGATGGCTGATCTTCTAATGCATATTCAGAATATGCTGAAAAGAAAGAATGAAATTTAATTGTACCATAAAGCTGTTGGGAGAAAATATAGTTGAATTTCAAGTAGGATAACACTACTTCAGCGCGGATAATCTGCAGAGGGCTTTTATTTTATTTTAGAAACTTGTGTTTCATCTTAATGGTATATAACTGTACAAAAATTGGGGGGTGGGGAGAGGAGAAACCCTGGAACTAAAAAGAAAGTTGAGCTGGAGTTAATAATAAATAATTGCAGGCCAAATTAATTTCAGGCAGAGGTGGCCAACCTCTTTTTTTTTTGGCCCATTTACCCTGCAGAAGCTGCTTGCCTGTGGTAGATATGACCACCTCACACTTGCATCCATCCTTTTACATGTGGAAACACATAGCCCCTTCCCCTTTAGCTGATCTATGCAGCTCAGCTGAGGATGAAGGTTATCGCTGCCTTGCAGTGTAGTGAATGCGGCTTGTCTTTTTATGAGATGTGCCTGGTCTGTAATAGAAATGCTCCCCTCCTCTTCTTGGGTGTGGCTCCCTCTACGGTTCAATGAGAACTAGCTGGAACCTTATTCTTACCGTACCTCTACAGAAAGCTCTAGCTACTGTGTTGAGTTGTTGATCTGTTGCCCACAAATTAATAAAGCTATTGAGGTTTTCCTGACTTCTGCTGCTTCTTGATATTAGGGCACAACGCGAGCACCCTTAAGCATACTACACTTTACGAAGAACATTTGAGGGAGTTGGGTGTGTTTGGCCTGGAGAAGTTTGGGTCCTAGCATCTGGAGCAGAAGAGAACATACTTGCTTCATCTTCCATGTCAAAGCCCTTCAGATATTTGAAGATGGCTATTGTCAGGGGGCTGCCTCCTTCTTCCAGCCCGGCTTTAAGTAGTTATAGGGAGCAGCCCCCCTTCTTGATGACCGATTCCTCCTCCCTGTCTCCCGGCAAAAGCAGTGGGGAGGGGGAAGCGGTGGTAGGGCTCTAGCCAAGCAGGCAGAGACCTCGCTACGAAAAGGGGGAAAGGAAAAAGAGAAGGACAAGGTGCTTCCGTTTTCCCAGATGGGCTTCCTGGCGGGAAAATAGAGGGAAATTACTTTTGGATTCTGAGAGTGATGGATGAGACATGTTTACGACCTGCTCCACATTGTAAAGTAATTAGCCTAGAACAAAGCCTTTAAAGCTTTATGGCTCGGACTCTTACTTGGAACGGCCAACCAAGGGGGGCAGCCCAGGCCCCCTGACAGCTATCATATTACCTCTCAGTCTTCTCCAGGCTAACATGCTCCTTCAAGCATTCATCACAAGACTTGGTTTCCAGACCCTTTGTCATATTGGCTGCCACCCATATGGAAGGACCACAACTCTTCTCTACCTCAGTAGAAAGAGGACACCTACAGTCTTTAGAAAGGAGCACAGAAACCTGTGCCATCCAAGCACAAACTAAACACCTGAGACAAATGCTCAGCATCTGTTGCTACCAAGCATGCTCAGAGCTTCAGTAGTTTGCAATTCAGAATTGTACCCCGAGGCTAAAAAATGTTTACAGTGGGAAAACAAGGCACAGTATTTGTAAAACAACTGCAAGCCTGATGCAGAGTGAAAAACGCCATGGCAGAGTTGAGGTAATTCATTAAAAACAAAACAAAAAAGCACCACCTCAGTCACAAAATGGGGGAGGAGGGTTACAAAAGAAAGTTAACCCCTTCCCCAAAAGAAAGGGTTGCAAAATGCAGTGGTACAAAGAGGATGGCTGCCAAATTATCCCATGTTTTCTAGCAAAGCAGCCATCTTGCTGGGACTTGCCACATACCTGCTGGACATCAGGGAATATAAAATCTCACAGGTGGTGGTGGGAGTCTGTCAAAATGTGTAACCTTTCACTAGTAGCAACCATGAGTTGCAGAATCCAAGAAGGTTAGGTAAAGGAACCCCTGACCATTAGGTCCAGTCGCGGACGACTCTGGGTTTGCGGCGCTCATCTCACTTCATTGCAGGGCCTGTTGTTTTAATCATTGTGGTTTTTCTTGATCACAACACCGAGCTGAAGGCAGAAGGCCAGAAATGTCCATTCAACTGTTTGTTTGCTTGCATGCAGGTCAATATGTTGGAGTTCAGATATGTTTCAAGAAAGGCAAAAACTCCTGCTACAACAACTGGTTGGATTTAGGAGGCGTAAAAGGCACAAATGCAACCTTTCATTGGCCATTGTGCTGTTGGCAGAAACATTCAGACATGACTGCTTCAAGTCTTTTCCAAAAGAGAATGGGTTAAGGTTTAGTTTAAGATCTTCCTTCACGAGAAATGGAGGTCTAATGGAAAGAGACCCAAAGTGAACAGTCTGATGTTAAGCCACCTCTTTTCATCTCCCTCAGCGAAGAAAACACCTGCAATCCACATTTCTCTTGATGTTCGCCAAATTCCCACCAGGCTAAGGGTCAGTAGAAAATGGTATGTGTCAGCCATGATCTATAGAAGATATATCAAAGGCATGCCTGCAGAAGAGGAATAACCTGCTGAGCAGGAGAATAACTTAACCAGCAGTGTTTTGAAGGCTGCCTATATACAGAGCTCATATTAAATATCCTTTTCAGTGCCGATCAGAGTTATATGCTTTTTCTTTGATCCGCTTTGAAACTCTTAAATGGACATTGCATATGTTGGGCTTGAGCTAGTAAGTGAGAGTGCAGAGTCCCATATACGGTGGTACCTCTGGTTATGTACTTAATTCGTTCCGGAGGTCCGTTCTTAACCTGAAAACGTTCTTAACCTGAGGTACCACTTTAGCTAATGGGGCCTCCCACTGCTGCCGCCGCCACGCAATTTCTGTTCTCATCCTGAAGCAAAGTTCTTAACCCGAGGTACTATTTCTGGGTTAGCAGAGTCTGTAACCTGAAGAGTATGTAACCTGAAAAGTATGTAACCTGAAGCGTAGGTAACCCGAGGTACCACTGACAGGAGCTCATAGCCATGTACACAGAAGCATAAGGAGACACTGGAAGGAATGGAAGATCTGTGCAGGTTCCCCACTTCGGATGCATGCAGCCTGTTTGCTTCTCCAGAGTTTCTTCCATTCATTACACAATGTGCATCCTAATTGACTAATGCTTATAGAACAAAGCTATCTAATTTTAAGCTGAAAAGTTCAAGGCACTGTATTGAGAATCCCCCCCTGACTTTTCCGGTGGTTAATTACTTGCATTGAAAAATGCTTTCCACATTTCTCAGTTGGTTTGAGGGGGTCCAGGCTGCATTCACGGGTTCACTGGCACCCCTGTCAGATTAGACAGAGCCATAGGAATCCATTAAGTTTCTTAATAAAAGACTTTTCTCTTGAGGAAGACACTAGGATATTTTAGAAATAAATGCTCACCACAATATGCTATGCAGTTTTTTTTTAAATGAAATGTTGTGACATTAAATAATTTTATCTTTGCTATTGAACTCACTGATGTATTGGAAACATCCAGACTGGTTAAACTGCTCAGTACAAAGAGTAGCTTAGAAAAATATCACGAATAGGAAGGTGGTAATAAATCTACATATTATTGTTTAATATGGTGTTTGCAAGTCTTCAAACTCATTGGCTGTGCCACAGCTGCTTATTCTTTGTAGAAAGGTTCAGATGGCTATTACTCTTTCCCCACACATTGTCCCAGTTTGCACATAGTGCTAAAAATGTATATATATTACAACAAACTTTATGTACATGCCTTTAACAGTTTATAAAACATACCTGTTTCTTCCTTTGTGAAACTGTGAGGTTCACAATGCAATCATTTTCTATTTTTGAAAGACGCTTCATTGCATAAGAGATCAATTCTATTTAGTTTTATTTGGTAACTGGCTGAAATTGTACTTAAGCAAATGGTACCGTTGAAATTTCCTATTATCCTTTAAAGACCAGGACAAGGTCTCACTCCCTGGCACAAAGCACTATTCATTATTCTACCCCCAAAAAAAGTGAAAGAGAGAGAATAAAAGTGTTTGTTATAAAAGAGAGGTTAGTCCATCCTGATCACCTTTTAAATGCAAAGCATATTAATGGGAAATTAGAGGTTAAATTTCTAGACTATCTTGCTAAGCTTCTTATTTTTTTAATCTACTGTCAAGAAGATTACTGACCTTCCATTTGATTCAGCCCAAAAGTTAGAACATTGAATAATAAAATTTCA
Organism: Darevskia mixta; assembly: GCA_034641385.1. NCBI lineage: Eukaryota > Metazoa > Chordata > Lepidosauria > Squamata > Lacertidae > Darevskia > Darevskia mixta. Next base: position 6,852,405 of record JAWWNH010000105.1, read on the forward strand.
GACCTCTTAGTCACACATGAAGCTTTTTATTCAGAGAGGAGAGCTGGTGCACGCATGTGCTTAGCCTAAGAAATGAAGAGCTTTATTAAGCAGCAAGCGGGTTGTAACTTGGCTTCTCTAAATGAAGAAATCTGGCTATGCAAATGATGACACTGGCTGAAAATGTAATTTATTTAACTCTGATGGAGGCAGGCAAGTTATGCCGGAGAAATAGGAGGGAATGACTAATATAGAGGGTAGAAGCCAAGCAGGAAGCCGTGATGCAACAAGAACTATCACAAGGACTCCAATCAATATTGCTCATATCCAGCCAACTCTTAGAGTTGCAGACCCTCCAAATGCCACTATTTTCCAGGGACAGTCCCAGAATTATATAAGTAGTCCCGGTTTCTGATTTGATCCTGGAATGTCCTGCTTTTCTTTAGGATTTCCCTATTTCCATCAGACAAATGTTGGAGGGTATGGAGTTATGCAACCCCTGAGCCAAGGAGATAAGTAACTATACAACCTTTAGAAGACATCTGAAGGCAGCCCTGTATAGGGATTAAAAACAAAAAAAAGGTTTAAGATTTTATTATGTTTCTATGTATGTTGGTGATGCGGGTGGCGCTGTGTGTTAAACCACAGAGCCTAGGGCTTGCCGATCAGAAGGTCGGCGGTTCGAATCCCCGCGACAGGGTGAGCTCCCGTTGCTCGGTCCCTGCTCCTGCCAACCTAGCAGTTCGAAAGCACGTCAAAGTGCAAGTAGATAAATAGGTACCGCTCCGGCGGGAAGGTAAACGGCGTTTCCATGCGCTGCTTTGGTTCGCCAGAAGCGGCTTTGTCATGCTGGCCACATGAACTGGAAGCTGTACGCCGGCTCCCTCGCCCAATAATGCGAGATGAGCGCCGCAACCCCAGAGTCGGTCACGACTGGACCTAATGGTCAGGGCTCCCTTTACCTTTTTTATGTATGTTGGAAGCCACCAAGAGTGGCTGGGGCAACCCAGTCAGATAGGAGGGCATAATAATAATAATAATAATAATAATAATAATGACTTCCCTATTTTCATCAGAGAAATGTTGGAAGGTATGAGTTGGCTTGCCCTGCAACAGTGCGACACCACACCCTTTGCTGTCTGCTGTTCCTCTGCCTTCATCATGGTATGGCAGCCTCGAAAGAAGGAATAAAAAAAATGCTTCATCCTCCATTCTAGCAGGCCAACATACCACAAGCAGATTGCTCCAGAGACAGTGGCTCTGTAAAGTCTTGGGGTTTACTCAGACTGGGGTGTTTAAATTCTAGCGGGTTAGTTTCATCATTATTGGGAAAGTGAAAAATAGAGTGAAGTATATCTCTGTTTGTAGTTATCAGTTGGAAGTGGCTGGCATGGTACCACAGAGTTCCCCACCACCCCCAACATTGGTGTCACTGTTGCTTACCTGGATTGAGTGGGGCAGGGAAGGAGTGTGGTCAGAGCGGCGCCCCAGTGGACCCAATAGAGCACTCCTGGTGGTGTGCTTGTACCATCCCAACCTTGCAACCACCCTGCCTTGTTTGCACCTTTTATGGTGGTGGTGGTGGAGGGAACGTTCTTACAAGGTAGGTTCCAATAATATATAGCTGAAACCAATTTATAAAGATATACAGTTAAAAACTAAAAAGACGCAGCCGTGATAAAAGTGAACCATGGCAGGCAGCAATACCATCAAAACATTAAATTTGCACTCAGCCCAATAAAACAGGAACACAATAACAGCCCAATTAAAACCCTTGAAATTATGAAAAAGAGGCGGTAAACAATGTTTTCAGTGCCCACATAAAGACCTGTTACTTTATGCTACTTGTTTAATAAATTTAAGACTGCTTAATCTGTTATGTACTAGATATGGCTATGGCGATTATGTGAGTAAATTGTTATACAGGTTGGTCATTGGCCTGGTCTTATTGGAATAACAGAGTTGGTCAGACTTATAACATTTTCTTTCAATGTATGTATGTATGTATGTATGACTTCCTTTCATCTTGGCAGGGCCACGTTTTCTCAGGAGTAATCTGTCAGGGCCTGGATATCAGTAGTGACAGGCTGAAAGAAAAAGTGGGAAGCATTGGAACCAAAAGTAGGCAGGATTGGAACCAAAGTTGGGGGCACCCCCTTTAATTTCTCTGAGGAAGCTGAGCAAACTCTTGGGCTGGGGTGTTGTTTAGGGGGTTGGGGGGGGAGGATGTTGCTGCTATTGGTATTATTATTTTTGAATATTTTAGATCTTATGATGTATGTGGAAAGGGTTCAGTTTGGTTGTATGCTGTTTGACGTTTTATGTATTGTTTATGACTGTTTTTGTTATGTAATTTTTTTTTCATGTTGCAAGCCGCCTTGAGCATGGTTTCAACTATGGAATGGTGGCACACAAATATAAACAATGCATGTATGTATTTATTCTTACAGGACCTCTGTTCATGCATCAGAGCACACATGGAATTTGCAGCGTAAATCCAAAGAAGTAAGAAAGACTTAATTGATCTGAGATATTATGAACAGTGCAATTTCCATCAGGGATGCATATCTGTGTTTCATAGAGGGGAGTTATGCTTAGTTGAAAATACATCATATATCACCTTTTGTTCTATGTCAAAAGTAAAAAATAAAATAAAAAAAATCTAACCTTGATGTGCGGTGCAATTACAGTTGCCCCATGTACTTTCAGAAATGGTCCTGAGTGTTGTGCCCATAAATATAGACTATATTATTGCAGCCAGAGGTTTTATTTTAGGGTACTTTGGGTGCTGTGTGTATTATAGCTTCCTGAGAAGCTTCCATTTATGAAAGGTGGTGTCAACCCCCCCGGAATTTTTCAAATTAAAGCAAATCCTTCCCTTGCCAGCAACTCTATTAACTGATCTTTATGAGTCTCTGAGGTTTTCCATGGCTTTCACAGCTTTGATGCAAAAGATGAATCTGAAAAGTGTATTAAGGACAAGGAGAACAAGTGAGAGAGACTTTGACTAGACCAATCAGATCACGGACTCTACAGAGCTAGTGCTTGTGCCTCTGAGACATTACCGCATAAATGCTTGGAGACAGAACTGAAGTTTTACAACATAACTCTCTGCATATCTTCCTGGAATGATGTCCCACATATATCAATGGGAAATGCTCCCTGATAAGTTTTACATAGGTTGACAGCCTTGCAGCATACTCATATAAGACTCTTCTCAGAAATAAGACCCACTGAGACCAACAGGTCTTATACCTAAGTAAGTGGGCCTAGGATTGCAGTCTCAATGGCCCAAGTTTGTTAACCATTCTTCCTTGCGTTCCATTGAGCTAATGACTGTCTTCATGTCTCGCCCCTTGTGGTACTTATGCGACAAAACCACCATCTTGCAAGAGCCTTGTGAGATTTCACTGGAACCAACTGCTTCTCGCTTTGCTGGTGGCAGTGGGGGCCAGGGGCAGGCAGTGCCCATCCCAGCGCTGGCTTTCAGTGAGATCTCACAAAGCTCTTACAAAAACTTGCTGGAAGCCACAACAGCTTCTCCTCACTTCTCCAGCAGCGGCAGGCAGGGGCGCTGCCCAATACTCAGTCATCATTTCATACCACCTAAACATTCACAATCCTAATTGGACTGTTTATCTTTCCTATTTTTGCATAAAGGTAAAGGTAAAGGGACCCCTGACCATTAGGTCCAGTCGTGTCCGACTCTGGGGTTGCGGTGCTCATCTCGCTTTATTGGCCGAGAGCCAGCGTACAGCTTCCGGGTCATGTGGCCAGCATGACAAAGCCGCTTCTGGCAAACCAGAGCAGCGCACGGAAACACCGTTTACCTTCCCGCCAGAGCGGTTCCTATTTATCTACTTGCACTTTGAAATGCTTTCGAACTGCTAGGTGGGCAGGAGCTGGGACCGAGCAATGGGAGCTCACCCCGTCGCAGGGATTCGAACCGCTGACCTTCTGATCAGCAAGCCCTAGGCTCTGTGATTTAACCCACAACGCCACCTGGGTCCCTTGCTGTTATCCCAAGCATGCTGACACCTCCTCCTTGTACATGGGTGTCCGAGGAAAAAGCAGGTATTTTTCTTCCCAGGATCCCCTTGTTACATGGCCTGCAGACTGAACATTTCTCTACTGGCTTGTTGATAGTTCTCTGTCAACCTGAAGGGCCAGGATAATCTGAGGCACACTCTGGTATCTCTGGTCTGCAAAATTGAAAACGAGCTCCTGGGACATCCTAAGAATTTGTCACTAAGTTTGAAAATCATTTCAAATTCAATTTATTTTTTGAAAAGGCCATTCTGTTTAGAATTTCATCTTTGTGAGGTTATCAGTGTTTACTTTGGATCTTTTAAAATAATTGAAGGGATAGATGAATCCCTCTTGTTGGGTTTTTATGCACATTAAGTGCATTTAACTAAATTGAAATATATCTTTTAAACTGCTGAGTGGTTTATATTTGGAAACAGCTGCCAAGCATGGCTCAAAATCTCCTTTTCCTCGCATTTTATGATCTTGACAATGTTGGTAATGGAGATTCTTTGTACTGCCACTGACATCTTAATGGGTGCAGTAACAGGACCGCTGCTGGGGGAAGTATATGGGCCTGACTTTCACATCTGTAATGATATGGTAATGTGAGCCATTACAACGTCAGCCATAGTTTATTGACATAATGGCTGATGATTATGAGAGCCTTACAATAGCCTTGCAAGCACGATAACTCTGTTTCTTGAAATAAGGTAAAACCTACCCCAGAGAAATAGCAAAAGTTTTGTCATCTTAAAGCTTCACCTAAGGCAATTAAGCCAATCACAGCTCCCAGAATTCACCGGCATTCTGCATCACTGAGGCTCTTTCTGGTATAACAGATTGAACAAGGGGTCGTGGTAACAAGCAATTGAACATTCCCAACAATGTATCATCACCCTAGCAAGAACATAGTAATAATAATAATAATAATAATAATAATAATAATAATAATAATAATAATAATACCCTGCCCATCTGGCTTGGTTTCCCCAGCCACTCTGGGCAGCTCCCAACAAAATATTAAAAACACAATAAAACATCAAACATTAAAAACGAATTCCTATGCCCCACAAATAACCCAGAGATGCATTTTAAATAAAAGCACACATTCTACTCATGTAAAAACACGCTGATTCCTGAACCGCCCGTGGGCCGGATTTAGAAGGCAATTGGGCCAGATCTGGCCCCTGGGCCTTAGTTTGCCTACCCATGATTTAAGAGATGGGACATTCCCATCTCGGACTCCTGCATGCAAAACAGATACTCTACCCCTGAGCTATGACCAGGAATTCCTCCCCCCCCTCCCAAAGCTGGAACCCACCAGAACTCCATTGCAGCACCTCTCAGGTGGGCACTATTGCCATTATAAGAGAACAACAGTTCATAGTGAGTTCTGGCACCTCTTTTTCTAGAAAAATAGCACTGGATATGACCCTTTCCAAAGAGCAGGATCGTAGAAATAATAAGGCAAGATTTGGTTTAAGAATATTCACATTCATCAAGGGGACTATGTCTGTTGACTGGGAAATGTGCACATTTCCTCTCTGTGGGAGGATTATGAGCACATTCTCAATGTGACCAGGTGAATTTGCAATGGTTGGTTACTAGGCACATGAACCACTCAACTTGCACTCCCCTTAACAGGCTCACTAACTCTAGGGGGCTGAGGTGTCTTTGGCCCCCTTGATATTTATTTGAAGGGGGCCCGGCCTCCTCAATGTGGAGGGGCCCCCAGTGTGCGTTGTGCTCATCATGCATTGCACGTCACAGCTTCAGAGTCCGGCTCTGCCAGAGTGCTCAGCCTCCTTCTCTGCGTGCCTGGCTCCCTCAATCTTGGGAGCAGCCTACCGCCTCTGCCCCTTAATGTATATGCGGTGGGGAATCTCTTTGTGTTACAGCAAAAGAAGAGATCTTAAGATTCTTTTGGCAGACATTTTTTAAAAGATAGGGGATGGAGGGAATGTGAGCTAAGGGGGAGTTTGATGGGGAGCAGATGGTGAAGAAAAGCACATATGTTTTGTGGGTAATGGCTGTAAGGGGAAGATATGGTACTAGTATCTTAGGGCCAGACACCGTTCAAGTGAAGAAGCATAGTAATCAAGACCAGCCATTTATTTGGGCACCTGTGGCAGAAAATCCACAAGTGCCTCTTGCCCTCCCTCATAGTAAAAGGGCAACAATAGTGAATAATTAAATAATGAATAACTAGCCTGTCTGAGGCAGTTCCCTCACTCTGCTTAGGGGTTAGGGTAGCCCTGCAGCCTCTCACACCCCCTCAATCAAGGACAATCCACCAGTGCAAGTTTATTATCCTAAATTTCCCTAGTGCTATGGAGCTATTAGACAGATAAGAACCAATAACCCTGATATTGTGACCAAATTTTGCATGATGGTTCCTGAGATCAAGGAGCAGATTTTCGTCTGTGGTTGGAACAGTTGGGTGCCATTTTGAATCAAAGTGGCAGACTAACTCCAAACTGCATTGATTTTTTTGGTTTCTGAGAATTCCCAAGAAACACTGGGTATGAGGCAACCACTATAATATAAAATGTGGCTTATAACTCTTAGGAGAGATATAGTCTTCTTCTTCACAATCCTTAGCTGTCGATCTGAATAATCAGAAACTATTCTACAGCTTTACATTTTCTAACAAGCATCAAAATGAAATAAGAACAGACACTATTACAAAGGACTATCCTGCATGGATTTTGTAAGAGTTAATTAATGGTCATGACATCAAAATATCTACCCTTAAATCCCTCTCTTGAGGATTTTACGTTCAGGAGCACTATTTAAAGACAGCTTATTTCTTCTTCTTCTTTAAGTATGGAGTTACCCACTAGAAAGATGCTCAACAAGTCCATGGGCTATAGCTGGATGGGTAGCACATCTCTTATTTTCTGTTCCCAGTTGTCTTTTCCCCATAGACCTTTCCTTTGGTACCTGATGTATGCATGCCCCTTTCTCTGTGCCTCATTTCCATCTCTTTTCCTAAGACTAGTAGCTAATAGCCATGACAATTAAAGGCCATTAGAAATCCATCAATCTGCATAAAGTCTGATAATTTATTTACTTGATAGAATACCCTCAAGAGCTTTGGGAGAAAGAGTGGGGTACAAATTTCTTTAATGAAGGGACAACACATTAGCAATTCCATTGCAGTATTCCATTGATACAATGCTCAACAACAACAATTTCAAAACAAAACAAATGACTATATTGAGAGCATCAATATCCAAGCATTCGTTGGACGCTATTGAACTCCAACTTCCATCAGCCTCAGCCAGAATAGCAAATGGCCCGAAATTATGGGAGCTTTAACCCCAAACATACGAAGGGTACCAGGCTGAGAATAGTAGTTCAGAACCTCACTTGAATAACAACGCACAAAATGCTGTGTTCTGTCTAATTTTTCAAAATCCATAGCTTATAAGATTAACCTGTGGAAACAGCTTAAAATATATGTTTCCATTTCAGTAATGATGTTAACCTTGAAACCAGTCATTAGCATGGTTAGTGGTAGGTTTGTAAAAAGCAGCCCTAGGCAAAGAGCTCAAAGAAATTCACTTGACTGATAGAAAGGACGAACTTGTCAAGGATTATTGATAGGACCTTCATGGAGTAAGCCAGCCTTTATTTCAACGAAAGAAATGTTGTTGCTAAGGACAAAAAAGAAGAGAGGAACTGGCATTTTATTATAAATGTAAGATTTCAGATTATCTGAAGAGATATTATAGATATTTGCTCTCAAACCCTGCAAGGCACTTGTGCTGGCGGAATACATTTGGCTGCTGCCATTTATTAGCTTGCAAATATTGAGGTGCATCCCATGGTCCCCTTACATTTTCTGCAAAGACCTTCAGCCCACTGAAGCCCCTACAAAGAATGGGGGAAAGCTTTTTCAACAGAACTGCTGCCACTGTAACACCCTACAACTCCTGAAAATCCACTGCAAAAGTTTGGGGAACCCTCTGGAACTATGTGGGAGAGGTCATAGAGGGGTGCCAAAGCAGTAAGGGGGAAATTGGTGAAACATGCGCCCCCCACTTCTATTTGTGGGCTTCTGCTGTGCTAAAGGTTCTCTCGTTAATGAAAGTTTATGAGTCGCCTTAATGAGAGCCAGTGTGGTGTAGAGGTTAAGAGCGGTAGACTTGTAATCTGGGGAACCGGGTTCGCGTCTCCTCTCCTCCACATGCAGCTGCTGGGTGACCTTGGGCTAGTCACACTTCTTTGAAGTCTCTCAGCCTCACTCACCTCATAGAGTGTTTGTTGTGGGGGAGGAAGGGAAAGGAGAATGTTAGCCGCTTTGAGACTCCTTCGGGTAGTGATAAAGCGGGATATCAAATCCAAACTCTTCTTCTTCTTATCACACTCTGGTTACCATAACAGTTCTGTGAGAGCGGTTATGCCAGTCATGTCTTGAACATACATACCATAAGCACCCTGCTTCAGTGGCGTAGCATGGGGGAGCCACAGGGGTGGTTGCCCCGGGGCAGAAAATAGTTAGGGGTGCAAAATGTCAACATCCGGTGCTGTCTACAGCTGTGCGCTTCTGTCGCTGGGCTCCGTTTTGCTTCTCCTCTCCAGACAACAGAATGACTCTTCTCTTCTTATCTCTGTGGCTGCAATCTCCTGGGTGACACAAATGCTATTAGGCAGTTGAATGCGCATGAGTACTGCCTGTTTCCCACCCCCACCCCCTTCCGCACAGCCCTGAGTGCTGGCAACCCACACTACGCCACTGCCCTGCTTGTCTCCTATGGGATTTACAGGGTGAAATCCAACCAGTGCCCCTGTACAAGCAGAATGGACTTATGCGTGTGCAATGTGATTTCAGCTTCCTCTTCTTGCCTCTGTGTGCCCCCAAAGTCTGCTCCAGAGGGTTGGGATACCCTCTGGAGCATATGCAGTGGTGGATGTGGGGGCAGGAGAGAAAGGGAAAATTACAAAATGCTCTTGCCAAGCATTGAATTTCACCCACAGGCATTTATAACTCCCTGGCACATCCCTGCCACATACATGGTATAAACATCAGTATATAGATGACAAACTGTGAATAATCACTTACAAAAAGAACATTTACTTGAATTGGAAGTCTTAAGGTTAAACACATATGGCTTTTTGCTCTGGCTATTATTGATAGGCCAGAGCTCTCTCCAGAGCCCTGGACTGATGGGCTGTATTGAAAAGTTTTGGTAGGCACCGCTTTCCATTAGATTTTCCTTCTTCCTTTCTGTGTGGTACGTTCCTAACTCACAGCTTTCAATTTTTTTTATTGGACAGACATTTCAAAGATGTGACTATCCATTTCTGGTAAATGCTACCCAGTGTCACATATTTTAAATGGTTGTTACTGGATTGCATTTACCAGAGAATATAACTTTAGGAAAATATATTGTCCTGACATAAAAAATGGCTGTTTTCCTCTCTCATGCGCAAAGAGTTTGAATAAACAGTTAAAGTGTCTGCTTGGAAGTGGGTTCAATCATTTAGCAAGCAGATAAATAATGGGACAGTCACCCTATTAGAATTAGAGTATTATAGCTACACTTTCTTTTGTGCAGGGATAGTGTCTATTTTTCATTAATGCAGAGCACCAAATTGAGCCCGAAAAAATTAGCATTGTTCTCCCAAGAAGAAGCTTTATTGACTTACTTGTTAATAGTTTGTTTGCATGAATAATTCACCATCTACATGCTATATCTCTATTTTAAATGTATTACAAAGAATATATTAGACAGAGATTGACCTCCACTGTGGTTAACATCAGAATTTATTGTTCCTGGAAGCTCCAGATATATTGACATAGAAGCAAAGCCTTGAGCTTCAATTAAGGTTGATACAGTATTAGCAGAAGGACCCAAGATTTGTTTATGATGAGGTATCCTTGCCTCCTCTTGTATTAGGGATGGGCGAATTTGTCAATTTTGGATTCTCTCAGTTTCTAATATTTCTAAGGCTTATGTTCAGTTTAACTTATGTCCTTGTCAGTTCACCATTTTATGTTTTTAAAAAGTTCTGAAATTTTATCAGCATTTTACTGGACGTTTCTTCTAACAGACACATTTTTGTATGTAATTTTGCCCAATACGCCCATTTTTGAATGCAGGTTAAGCTTGCATAATACAGTGTGTTTTGGTACATTATTTTACCAATACTGTAAGTGCATTCTAATGAACACGTCCCTCCAGTATATGCATTTTTAAACATATTTTTTCCTTGGATAACTTTGTTGCAAAATTGGGAGCAGTGCAAATTTTGAAGGATGGCTTCATTCTGCTTCAGAAAGTGCAGATGAAATGTGTTTACATTACAGCACAGACCAAACTGAATTTCTTCCTCACTCTTATCCTCTCTTGTTTAGCAGTGTGAATATGACTGAAATTGCAGGCCCCAATTTTACATGCATTTGGTCCCTTTGTGCAGTTTCGATGCCTTTGAGACATTTCACCCCTCTCTGCTGTAGTCTTATTATAAATTGACCTTTCTCTTCTTCAGCCTGCAAAATACGTGTTTCCTTTTCTTTAGAAGACTGTTATTTTCTTTACGGAATTATGCCTTTGCTGTTTGCTTCTTTCTACACCTTCGCACTGTAGGTAATTCCTCACAATAAAGCGTATGATTAAAAGAGAATATTTGGTACCTTATCACCACGCTTTTCCTGTAAGGTCAAGGGGAAGTTCAGATGGAAGATTTCTGACAGCCTGGGCACCTTGCTCTCTCCGCAAGCTGTTCCTGCTTTTGTTTCCTCTGAACATCTGTGCATTAAAGAGGATCTCACACATCTCCACCCACACCCTAGTTTGCAGAAATGTCCTTTCAGGGTCTCTCTGCCATTTCCATGCACCGTATTTTGCAACAGAGCAACAATCAGCGATACGACTCCGGTGTGAGCTTGTATTTTCAATTTGTGCTCCACAAACGTATGCTCGCTTTTATCCCCGAAACATAGCAATTCTCTTTGCTGCTGCTGCTGGAGCTGCTGCGGGAAGGAAATGCCCCCAAACAGAGAAGGAGCAAGGAACTGACAGTAGGCATCCAGGCATCTGTGTGAACAAGTGTTTTGGGGTCTTGAGAAGCTATTCATAGAAGGGTGGGGGGTGGGGGAGGCATGTGGAAATACCCACTCTAATTAAGACACACACAAAATGTGGAAGCCTTGTTAATGGTTAGCAAAGAGTTCACAAATCTAACAAGGGAAAGCACCGATTTGAAGATGGGAAGTGACAGGGGTTTGCATAGTTCTGCAAGCTACGAATAGTTGGCTACAGGCAAGAATTTCCACAAATATGCAGAGAACGCTTCTCTACATCAAGCCAGGTCTATGCAGACAAAGAAGAAGATTATGTGCAAGTAACTGAGGGGGGAGCAGGGACCCAGGTGGCGCTGTGGGTTAAAGCACAGAGCCTAGGGCTTGCTGATCAGAAGGTCGGCAGTTCGAATCCCTGCGACGGGGTGAGCTCCCGTTGCTCGGTCCCAGCTCCTGCCCACCTAGCAGTTCGAAAGCAAGTCAAAGTGCAAGTAGATAAATAGGAACCGCTCTGGAGGGAAGGTAAACGGCGTTTCCGTGCGCTGCTCTGGTTTGCCAGTAGCGGCTTAGTCATGCTGGCCACATGACCTGGAAGCTGTATGCCGACTCTCGGCCAATAAAGCGAGATGAGCGCCGCAACCCCAGAGTCAGACACGACTGGACCTAATGGTCAGGGGTCCTTTTACCTTTTTAACTTAGGGGGAGTCGAAAAATAATAACTGAAAGGGGGCAAGTAAACCTCTTGTGAAATTGTTGCTGGAACAGCACAGACATTTCTTGGCACACGGGCATAAATCATTTGGGGATGGAAGAAATCTGTTTCAGATTATACCAATTGTGCAGTTGTGTTAAGAACCGCGAAGGCCTACCTTCAAAGTTACAGAGCATCATTTTATCCATGATCCTACAATAATTAAAGATTTGCAGTAGGTTATTATTATTATTTTTTTAAAAAAAATAAGTTAAGCTGATGATTAAAAGACATGAGAGTAGGTTGCAGGTGAGCCAACCTGGGGAGAGAGTATCAACCACTTGTCAAACACCCAAAGGTGTGACACCTGCAGTAGGTCCTCCAGTGACTATCTCAATACATGAGCAGGTTCATATGGTACAAAGATGATCCTTCAGGCAATCAGGTTCCATGTAGAGCTCTAAAACAGGAGTAGCTAATGGGGTGGTTGCTGGACTGCATCTACCAGTTTCCCTTTACCATTGGTCATGCTGACTGGGTTTGATGGGAATGGTTGTTGTCCAACAACAGCTGCAGGGCACCACTCTGGCTACCGTTGCTCTAAACACCAGCACTTTGAATTGTGTTGAATTGTGTTAGGATGTTCTCCAACGCTAGTCATAGCAAGCTAACAGCCATATTCTGGACTAACTCAAGCTTCCAACAATAGGGCTGCCATACATCCAGATTTCCCCAGACCAGGATTTAAAAGGCGGAATTGATGCCTGGGGGAAATTTCTGAAAGTCCTGGAACTTAGGCAAGTCAATCGAAAAATCGCTTTTTGTTGGCGTTTTTGTAAAAAAAAGAAAAAGGAAAAAAAAAGCTGAACAACTTGGGTCTTTACTTTCTGAAATATGGCAACCCTATAACAAGCCATCAAAGGCAGTCAGTGAGAAGTTGTCAAAGGCATTGCAGTAATTAACATTGAAATTCCATGTATGTATGTGAAACCCACTTATTCTCAAGGAAGCATGTTTAGGACTGCTACCTAAGTCTGAAAGTGTGAATGACAAGGGCAGAATTCTGTTGTTGACAGAAAAAAAAGGCTGGCGGTTCCGTTTTAAAACCCACAACAAATGCTCTTGATATACAGTGTTTTCATTTGCATATTGAACATGAATGCATCCAAAAGTGGACCTTAAGATCATGCTGAATTTTGAGCCACACCAAAATCTTCATGCCCCTAAAATCTAATGTAGATCCTTCTATGGCGAAGGGTGTTTGCTAGTCGTAGCCACTTCATCGGCAGTGCTTCTTAAACTTTCTTATTCTTCCATGAACCACTTGAAAATGGGCTGAGGGTCTTAGAGGACCAACTTAAGGATTTTTCTGCCTGTTGTAATAATTGTAATGCACTATACTAGATGCTGTGTGATTTAATTGTATTTTTATTGCTTCTTTTCTTTCTTATGTATTATATTATTGTACTACAAGTTGAATTCCATACAATTCAAATTGCAAAACAATATATAAGAAAGCAAAGAAGCAATAAAATACAGTAAAGATCAAAAGGAATATTTAAAGTGATGAATGTGCTTTCTCCCACCTTCAGCTACAAATCCACATGCATGCTGCAGAACACCTGAATGAAGCCTGTGCATCACTGGTGGTCTGTGGACTCCAGTTTAGGAATCCCTGATACACAGCAAATCAGAAAAGGCAGAATTCCTGTTCTTGCTGTTTGTTGTTGGGAGATGGCAGTGCAGACAGGAGGCAGAACATGTGGCTGCTGAATGGATAGGTGGTCTTGGTCTCCTGATGATGTCACCAAAGGTACATAGCCAATCAGCCAATTTTATTTTTTTTATCTTATGTAAGCCCATCATGTGACATCCTATATAATAATCTTGCTGTGTCCCTGCGTCCACTTTCTGTGTGTCACGGAAGTGCGCTACTGCGCATGTCCGGGACCCACACGGACGCAGGGATTGGAGCGGGCGGAGAGGGGGGCGTGTCCGCGAGGCAGCGGCAGCGCACGCACATTCTCTGTTGCGCCAGCGCCGCTGCCTCGCACGGACGCAGGATGGCGGCCAACCAGGCTGGGGCGAGGAGGCCGCGCCGCCTGCAGCCCCGCCGCTCCATCGCCTGAGGGGGGAAGGTGAGGGGATGAGAGGAACGGAGCCCGGGGAGGGGGCGGGAAGCAGCAGCAGCAGCAGCAGCAGCGGAGAGAGGCTCCGCCGAGAAGCTTCACGCGGGCGGGCGGTGCCCGGCGAGGGCTGCTGTGGCTGCTGCGGAGCGGCCTCCTCCTCCCTGGAGCGACGGAAAGCTGCGCTCGCTCTCCTGCTCACACAACCGTTCTGAGGGGGAGGAGGAGCCCCCTCCCGCCAGTGTCCGCTCCCGATGACGTCGGCGCCGAGCGGAGCCCCTGACGAAGGGGGAGAGTGGAAATAAAGAGAGACCATAGATGGCGCGGTGCTAGAGCGCCGCGCGCTTCGCCCGTTAGTAACGGGCTTAATTCACTAGTATCATATAAAAATCCATGAAGTTCTGAGGAGATAGGTATTTTTAGTTTTGAAACATCTCATTCTAGGCTGAGTTTTTAAGGTTTTTGTGTAGTCTGGCAAGGCCCAAATTGTCTTTAAAAAACAAATTCCAACCCATATAACTAAAAAACAGGATGAGAGAAAGAAATTAAAATTTTAGATTTAAACTTAGTTTTGATCATTCAGCAAGTATACAAAAGATTAAGACAATTTGATGGCATGAGGTAAAAAAAATGAATCACTTGTTATGGGATGATCCAGCAAGGTATTGCTTGCGTGATGCTGACTAAAGCAGCCCCACATTCACTGGCACTTCCTAATCATGACAGATAATGAAAGAAATTCACCTCCGTGCTTGTTCAATCTGAAATGGTGTCCAGCTAGCAAACTTCCTCTATGATCCCCTGGCCCTGGGTATGCAGATATTCCTGCTGCCATTACGTTTTCCACATGAAATCTTCTTCCACATCATGCGACTCACACAAGTAGGCTACCTGTTCCTGCACTTGTTGTTCATGCTAATTGGCCCTAAGTTTTAAAAGCCAGCAGGCAAATAAAACAATGCAATGACATTTCAAGATTTCAGTGTTGTTTCCAACAGGGACATGAGAATGACTTATGGATGGAATTCATAACCATTGCATCCTTGAAAAACGCAATGAATAATCTTGGTGATTACTCTGTTGTGTACATCTTTTGTCTTTTAACGTTGCTCCTGACAGACCGGCATCTCTCCTAATGTTCCTACTAGTGGTGTTCATTAATTACTACACAGAGAGTACTTTGTACATTTCTGTTAAATGTCAACAACAAAGGTGTTTAGACAGAAATGTTGTAATGTTGTTGTAATGTTGTTGCCACCAATTCATTGCTTCAACTCTGCCTGATTAACAGTCTAATTTTTGAGCTTTCTATACCTGCAAATGAATTCTTTTTAAAGCAGTAGTAACTGATCTGGCAGTACGATGTAATAAACAATGACATTATACTGCTCTTTTGTGATTGTTATTTTCAGTCTAGAAAGAGATGGTGGTGAATATGCTGATGGCTGGATTATTAGAAAGATTTGACTTGAAAAAGAGAACACCAGTTTAGCAGTCATCCAGCATAGCTATTGATGGATACATTTCGGATTCATGTTTAAATTGCATAACGGACGCTTACCCCTTCCACTGGGTGAGAGGTTGTTGTGGATCCTCACACTTGGTCACCATCCTCGGGCAGTAAAAGATGGAATGCACATGGCCAGGTGGCCATTTGGGAATTTTCCTTGGCTGCCTGGGGAGATGGTTCAAGTTCCCGCCAGTTACTGCAGTTCAAATTGGCCAGTGAGTGGCCTTCTTGGAGGGAGGTACCTCACTGGCTGAAAGGGCATGACTGCATGCATGCCCTAGCACCTGATGGGGCATAAAAGCTGACAGTGCCTGTCGGCATCCAGAGGGAGTCGGGAGGCCAGCTGGCTAGCCCCCAGCTGGATCATGGCCTTCCAGCCGACCTGCTGGACAATCCCCGATCTCTGGTGCGACATAAATCAGTGACCCAGACTTCAAAAGCCTGGGCACACTATATTAGCAGAGCGCACTGCACAACAGAAGTGGCGAGAGGAGGCTTGTGTAAGCATATTTACAAGCAGATTTATTGAGCATAAATCAGGACAAAGAAAAACATGTTGTCTCTCCTTCGTCTCCCCAGAGAGAGAGTCTCAAAAGCAAAAGCAAAAGCTATACGCAACGGAAGTTCCCAGCAATCTGTGCTGGTGTGTAAACAGACATGTGACACACAACAGTTCCATGTCTGCAACTTAAGGTGGAATGGAATTTCCCAACAGTGCCTTCATTCCATGATGGCTATGTTCTATCTCCATTGCCTCTGAATTCTAGTTTCTGGTAATTCCAAATGGGAAGAGCACTGTTGCACTCAGATCCTGTCTTCAGGCTTTCCATAGGCATCCTGTTGCACTCAGATCCTGTCTTCAGGCTTTCCATAGGCATCCTGTTGCACACAGATCCTGTCTTCAGGTTTTCCATAGGCATCCTGTTGCACACAGATCCTGTCTTCAGGTTTTCCATAGGCATCCAGTAGGCCACTGTGAGAACAGGATACTTGACTAAATGGGCTTTGGGCCTGATTCAGCAGGACTTTTCTTGTGTTCTTATGTTCACCCGTCTCTACTCCAAAAGGACCAAGACTTAACATTTGCATTTCCAACAACAAATAAGCAGCACTAGATATTCTGTAGTGCTGGGAATGGGAAACTCAGAGGGGAGAAGATCCCCAATGAATGTGTTTATTATTAACTTGTTTAGATAACTCTTGCACCACTTTACAGTTTTGGGGAGAAAAAATATATTTAAGACCTCAAATACAACATTACAAAATGCCAGATCAGAACATTACAAATGAAAATCTGATTAAAAAATGCAATAGAGACCCACATTTAAAGGAGAACAACCTGGAGCTAGCCTTGATCTAGGGACTTGGACAGTGGTATTTTTCTAGAAATATATGTGCTGGAACTCACCATGAATGCCTCCCTTGTTGTCTTATAATGGCAATGGGGCCCAGCTGAGAGGTGCCGGAACTGAGTTCCAGTGAGTTCTGGCTGGAAAAAAAAGCCCTGGACTTGTGAGCTGTGTGTAACATGGTGGCCCTTGAATAAGGGAGCCCCGTTTTGGCCAACATAATGGACCTGTGAACCTTTAGAGAAGTAAAATATTGTGATGGGCCCCGAGCTAATGAGCCTGCAAAATCAAACCCGTAACATTCATCCACTTGACTGTGTCTGGATAACTCATTCTGTCCCTTCACAAAAGTTGAGGAACAGAGCTCCAGATGACCCAGGAGAGGCATGTATTACTTTTTTACTGACAGCTGGCTTCACGTCAGTTCCATCAAATTGTGACAGGCGCTGTGTTGGAAGTTGATTGTAGGACTGAGGCGCCTCTGAATGAGGCAGGTTGGGGCAGTGCGAGAGTGCCAGAAGGTTGCCTATGGAGATAACAAATGTGAATGCCTTTGACCACAACCGTGACTCAATGCTGCGGGGTGTCAGAAGACATGCCATTTATGTCCCTCAACTTGGAAGCCGGCCTGATGATAGCACCGGCTAATATGTAGCAGACGTTGTTAGCTATTGGTCGTTAGTTTCCTTGTCCCTGTGAGGCTATTGAGCACCTCTACACTTAACTGAAATGCCTAAGTCTATTAGAGAATATCATTCAAGGTATGCCACAGTCTCTCTGGATATTTGCTGTAGTCTCTCCTAGGGAAGCAGCTGAAGCAGGAATCTCGATATGAGACTACAGGGACGATTTTGGCTTCTGGCCTGACATAAAAGCTAGGGAAATTCTAGTACCTGCAGTTTTGGGCTTCTTACAGTGCAGGATGTCATGATAGATTGTCAGTGTCTTGGTTATAATGGATACGTCTGAGCTGAGCGTACTCAGCCTGCTTTTAAGCATCTGGTTTAATTGCTTCTATCATGCACTCAGCTTGTGGTGTATCATGTGTTTCTCTGAGCTGATGGCACTTGCAGAATCAGGCAAGCCATTATTTCCAGTTGTTTTCTTAGGCATAGATTTCATCAGGGTTACATCTCTTTTTTTTTTTGCTGGATATTTCACCAGCATTGCGATCACTTTCTCAGATGCACCCACGGTGAATGCCATATGGTAGGGTGGTGAGGAACTCAACTGCCATCAACCCCAGACAGTCTGGCCAACAGTCAGAGATGGTGGAAGTTGGGAATCCAGCATTATTTGGAGGGACATAAGCTCTTCATGCTTGTGCTATGGTGCTAAGAGAAATCCCGGGATAGGGTGCTGTGTGCATGTCATAATTTTGCAGTAGTGCAAGAAAAACTACAGGGAAGTCATCAGAATTTGGGTCAGCTTTGCACAGGATTTAATTTTAATTTTTCTTTGTTTGGAGTACACAAAGTTCTGAATGTGATCATGTGTGGATGACCAGGAGTAACATTTAGCTGCAGAGGAAATAACAGCAGCAACTATTTTTATATAATATATTAGGATTATTCATGTTGTTATTATTTTCATTGTCATCAGTGACATTTGGAATCCCACTTTTCCTTCTAATAGTTCAAGCTGTGCACATGGCTCTCTCTTGCGTGTTTTCTCTCAAGAATCCTCTGATGCAGGCAATTGGTTCAGTCACACAGCTTCATGGTGGTATCTGGATGCAGTGGTGTAGCGTGGGGGTGGGGCACAGGGGCTGTTGTCCTGAGCACAAAATTGTTATGAGCATAAAATCTAAACACTTGGTGCTGCCTCAATACAGCTGAGTGCTTCCGTTGTTGGGCTCCATTGAAAATGACTTCTCCATGCAAACCAGGAAATGACCTCTTCAGACAATGGAACAACTCTTCTTTTCTTATCTCTGTGGCTGCAAACTCCTGGGTGGTGTGGATGCTGTTAAGCAATTGAATGCTCATGTGTACTTCGTCCGTTTCCCACCCAACCTTCAGGATGGCCCCGGGCACAGGCAACCTATGCTATGCCACCATCTGGTTGTCTCCTTTCCTAGACTGCACACACACAATATTCTTAAAGCACACCCTCCCCCAAAGAATTCTAGGAACTGTAGTTTGTTAAGAGTGCAGGGAATAGCAAGGGGTAAACAGCGGGTGGCACTGTGGTCTAAACCACTGAGCCTCTTGGGGTTGCCAATCAGAAGGTCGGCAGTTCGATTCCCCGCGACGGGGTGAGCTCCCGTTGCTCAGTCCCAGCTCCTGCCAACCTAGCAGTTCGAAAGTATGCCAAAAGTGCAAGAAGATAAATAGGTACCACTTTGACGGGAAGGTAAACGGTGTTTCCATGCGCTGCTCTGGTTTCGGTGTTCCGTTGCACCAGAAGCGGCTTAGACATGCTGGCCACGTGACTGTCTGTGGACAAACGCCAGCTCCCTCGGCCTGTAAAGCGAGATGAGTGCCACAACCCCAGAGTCATCTGCGACTGGACTTAACTGTCAGGGGTCCTTTACCTTTACCTTTTTAAACAAAAAAATCTCTCTCTATATGTGTGCACACACGCACACACTTTAAGTGTATGATGCTCACTACATGACTCTGAACTGAACTTTCACTCCATCTACATTTCTATCCATATGAGATGCTAAAAGAGCAGTTGCTCCCTTCCACAGTCAAAACTATGTCCTAAGCATAGCTGTCAACCCTCCCTTTTTTTGGCGGGAAACTCCCTTATTCCAATGCCGTTTCCCGCTGCTATCCCGGATTGTTGATATCCCTTAAATTTCCCGGATTTCAAAGGAAGCAGCTCCTGTCCCTCCCTGCCGGCCAGGGAGGCTCCTCAGCTGTGTTGCTCTGCTGCCAATAAGGAGTCTGAGACCGACTGGGGGCGGAGCTTGCATTCCTTGTGCAGCCAGACCCTCATTCCCAACCAGACAGCCAGCCTGCCTGCCGTCTACGCGCTCGCTCTTTCGCTCACCCGTTCGCGCGCAGCCTCTGGAGCGCAGGGTGGCGAGGCTACTTGGTGCCATTGCACCGCCCTCGCGGCATCCCTTATTTTCAAATCCGAAAGTTTGAAAAAATCCCTTATTTTCAAACCCGAAAGTTGACAGCTCTACATCTCCAGCAGAGGGAGATCTAGGTGTCACCACTCCACATTAACTGGATTAATTTATTATCATCCGTGATAAATGCCGTTGTTTCTTGTTTCGACACCTAGATGTGGCTCATGATGCCTCTGTGCAAAAACACCCCCAGGGTATGATCAAATCGATGGCAATATAACATAACATGAATCACAGTTTACAGGCGGGGGGCAGGGATGAAAGTGGCCTCAGGTCTGTCTGTCAAATAAAGTTTTTAAAGAAACCTTAGCAAGTAAACCTATGACAAAGTTGGGATGGGATTTTTCCCCCCTTCAGAAATTCTTTTAGCACTAACTCACAAGACTTCTCTTATAAATAAGCTATTAGAAACACCACTACTGTGTTTGTAATAGAAATGCTCACTGATCCTTGACTGTAGAGGTATCATTGCACTTTTGAAATAAATTCCATCCTTATCTAAAGTTGCTCCAACCCAGAGGGTCCTTGTGGAGGAAACAGCTCTGCTACATCCAAGAAGTTTGCCGAATGCAAGAGGTTGTTTCTCTCTCTATATATTCACTTCAGTGTCAAGGATTACTCTGCACCAAGACTGGCTCATTCATAAAAGCAGAATGGGCAGTACAATTTAAGAAGCACATATCATCTTTGAAGTAGCATGTAAATCCAGAGTCCTGTGGGGCATCTGGTTTAGCGAATTTTCCACTAGACCTGAGAAAGTACTCCAGAATCATTTGATATTGCACAGCGATTGGGGTACACTCTGTCAGTTTGCATTTCTTAGTGCAGAAAGTATTGAACTGATCTTTCCTATTCTACTTAGTTCAATAGGGTTCTGGAAGCTTCTCTGTGTGAAAGAAACAAGCAGAAAGTTCATGGTGTTTGGGTTATTCCTTCAGAGAAGCTGAGTACAGCTGGCTTAAACTGGTCCTCTTATCTCTCTCTGTCAAGGTCATGCTGACTATAATAAGAGGTCAGAAGGAGCCTGGGTTTCACTCTCTCTTTCTGTCTCTCTTTCATTCTGGTGTGGTGATCTATATATAGTGTTAAGGTTTTAGTCTTATTGTAAGTTTAAGTTAAGTCTGCTGTATCTGGATTTCTTATGGACAGTGCCAGTCCTGAATGTATTGGATTTGGATTTGTGACCATTGTGTTCATTTGCCTTCAGTAGCAGTAAAGCTCTGCTGGATGAAATATAATTGCCTCTGGTTGATTTTCAGGGGATCCTGCAACATGTTTAAGTTTTTACTGTGCTAACTATACATTGGAATCTACTCTGCATCAATATTGAGTAGAATTTCAATGACACACTCTTCAGCCATGCATGGGACGTCTAAGGAGAAAGGCAAAAACACCTGCTTTGAACAACACACCTGTGCACTGCAAATAAGGAGCTTCTCCTGGTGTTGTCGTGGATGCAAAAGCTATAATACCACCCATGGATGTTAAATGAAGGTCATTTCCATGCCATCCAAGAACCTCTATCTGACTGTGGAAATTTCTGATGGCCCAGAGGAATGAGGCAAACCCAATATCACACTGGAAGGACACCTCTTTCTGACACTATGGCTTGTATTCAATGTAGCACCAAAGGTGAGCTTCCATCAATGCAAGGATGCGCTATGTGGCCTCAAAATCTGGTCTGGGGATTCCTCCAGCCTCCGGCTCATATTTAGAGGCAGCATGGGGCATGCATAATGGGAGGAGAGGAGGAAATTCCCGTTGCACTAGTAGGAATCTTTGTGCATGCTTCCACTAGCTCAATGGTTTGGTTGAATATGGCCCTCTGGTTCACACGTCCACAACTGAGGTATGAGACAAATAATCCCACAGTGCCCTTGTCATGGAAGAGTGAGAAGACACCCTCTAGTCGGGAAGCTAGAGGACAACTTTATTGCTTCTCTCCAACTAGAACAGAGAGGCAACAGGAAATCCTGCAACAACACCCCCCGAAACAGCTATGTCAGGTGCCATCTAGTGACTGAACTACATTATCACACTATCCACACAATTGCTTCCTCATTTGTTTGTAGCACTACTTTGAAAATGTTTTGAAGTTCTTTTTCTCCTACAACTGTTGCAGGGAGACTTTCCTAGAAACCAAACATCAAGCAATGCCTATTCCCTCAAATAAATGCAGTCATTATGGTATGATTTTAACCTTGAAGGGAGCAGACTGACTTACAGGACGCCAGAGTTATTTTACATAGCATTGTCATTAGGAAGTCTCTTGAGCAGAAGCCCTTGGGAAATGGCGCTGAACCAGTCGGCAGTAGCTGCTATTCACAAGTGGTTTTCAGGGAGAGATGCAAATAAAGATGACTGCAGTAATGAGTATTATACCACTCCTAGGAATAATACCATGAACAAACATAGAGGTCAGCATACGGAGACTGGGGAAAAAGGCTCCCACTAGTATCACAGAAAACATAGCTGGAGTCTTAAAAAGTAAAGTCAGGCAGACAAACATGGATGAACTGTATTAATGAGTTCCCCTGTTTCTACAATAAATTACGCATTCTCAACTGAAGATTAGTGGTACAGTGTACATTAACAGTTTTCTTTTACAAAAGTAAGTTGAAGAGGCACCTTTTCAAATCATCAGAGATCAAGTTCAAAGGAAAAGCAAGCTATAGTTCAGTACTCTCTCCAACATGTTCAATTTCAGCTAAGACCTTGCAGGAAACAAACGCATATCACCTCCACCATCACAATTTGTTGTCAGTCAAGAGATGGCCTTCTGCTGTCCTGACTTTAGGCCCATGACCTTCAACAATTCTCCGATGAAAATAGGGATGTCCTATTCAACAGCAATTTTATTATTTATACCTCGCCCGAGTGGTTGGCGCAACCCAGTCAGATGCAATCCTGTGCAATTGAATGGCTTCTTCCTCCCATATCAACCTGCCCATTCATTGAGAAAAACTTCTTCTTTAGGTGCTCTCCGCAATGGGTTGCTCTGTTGTGATACTCCACTTCTGGAACACATTCCCCAAGGAAGCTCGCTTTGGAACCTATCCCATTTTCCTTTAGGTACCAGGATTAATTCATTTTTAATGTGTGTTATCCCTGTTATATCTAGTTTTATTTCTCTTTATTTATTTATTTTGCTTTGTCTCTTTAATTCAAGCTTCTTAGGATAATTGATTGGAAAGGTGAAGTTCAGATATGCTAAGTAAACAAATAAATACTATGACTTGGATTCAACATAAGAGCTCCTCCTAGCACAATGGGGCTGCCCTCCATCTCCTCCCATTGCACCTTCCCCCAGATCCACTCTGGAGCCCTAGAACAGTGCGGAGGAGGGAGATTGCTCTGTCTGGCAAGCAGAAATGCTTCCACCGACAGAATGATCCGAACAGCATGATGTTGAATTCCTCCCTATGTTTACCAATGTAATCATCTGGTAGGAGAGACCTAAATTGCTTTAAACTTCTGTTTGGAAAGACACCTGGAGGTATCGCACACGGTCAGTTCCAACAGGGAAGCCGTATGCCTACCGAAGTTTGATTTAAGCAACAGCAATAATGCCCCAAACATTTTCTAAGTATTAATGAGAGTCTCGGACTTGTTAAAAGCCTGAGGTAGAACCTTAGGCCATTAACCCCAGCTGGCCGTTAAACCTCAAGAAATGCCCAGGGCTTAGGTCATTACAATTATTCTGAATCTCCCGCATCCACCCCCTGAAACTATTCCATTTAATACTTCAGTCTCAGCAATGTTATTCTTTCAGCTTGCCTATTTGTCTTGTTTATATTAGTGTCACTGTAAGGAATGATGGAATAGTCCACAAAGTTTGAAATGCAGTCTACGTCTGAAGGAAAGTAAAACTCTGGGAAAGTTTGTATTTACAGGCATGGATGGATTGCAGCCTGATAATGTGCCAATTTGTTCACACGCCACGTTTGGGCTCAAAAAGGACAAGGTCAAATCAGCAATGCTGATTCAAGACTAGGCGAACCGGACTGTCTTAGGAAAGTGGGAGATCTCATCAGAAATATCTAGAGCTAATGCTTCCCCCAGTTATCAAAAGTCTGCTTTGAAGGAGAGATAATTGGAAAGGATTGTAGAATCACAGTAGCCCTGTTCTCACTTCTTTGTCCATTTGACTGAATACATATGGCGGGATTGGAGTCATACTGGCTGGCCCCAATCTCAGCCTCTACATAGGGAACCTTCAGTTTGAGGAGCCACATTCCCTTCTAGACTGTATTCCAGGGGGCACATGCTGGGGGGGTGGGCTAGGCAAGAGGTAAAAGCGGACAGAGCAACAAATACAAATTTTACCTTTCTACGCCGGACTAGTTTCTGGACACACACCTTTCACCTAGGTGAGCAAGAAGCGTGATCAGAGATCAATGACAGATTCCAGCCAGGAGGGTGCAAAGCAGGGACAGTGAGGGCTGTGTGGCCTCTAGATGTGGGCTCTGACTGCATAATGGCATGTATATAGGGCCTCTACTCATGACCAGGCCTCTGGCATAGCCAGTGTTGGTGATAGCATCTCACCTTCATCCAATTGGGTGCATTTCAGGAGGGTCACCTGACAGGATCCCACTCCAGCAAGGCCTTTGACAAGGTGCTCCATGATATTCTTGTAAAGAAGCTGGTAAACTGTGGGCTAGACAGTGTTACCATTCAGTGGATTTGTAACTGGCTGACTGACCGAACCCAAAGGGTGCTCATCAATGGCTCCTATTCATCCTGGAGAGAAGTGACTAGTGGGGTGCCACAGGGTTCTGTCTTGGGCCCAGTCTTATTCAACATCTTTATCAATGACTTGGATGATGGGCTTGAGGGCATCCTGATCAAGTTTGCAGATGACACCAAATTAGGAGGGGTGGCTAATACCCCAGAGGACAGGATCACACTTCAAAATGACCTTAACAGATTAGAGAACTGGGCCAAGGCAAACAGGATGAATTTTAACAGGGAGAAATGTAAAGTACTACACTTGGGCAAAAAAATATATGAAAGGCACAAATACAGGATGGGTGACACCTGGCTTGAGAGCAGTACAAGTGAAAAGGATCTAGGAGTCTTGGTAGACCACAAACTTGACATGAGTCAACAGTGTGATGCAGCAGCTAAAAAAGCCAATGCAATTCTGGGCTGCATCAATAGGAGTATAGCATCTAGATCAAGGGAAGTAATAGTACCACTGTATTCCGCTCTGGTCAGACCTCACCTGGAATACTGTGTCCAGTTCTGGGCACCACAGTTCAAGAAGGATACTGACAAGCTGGAACGTGTCCAGAGGAGGGCAACCAAAATGGTCAAAGGCCTGGAAACAATGCCTTATGAGGAACGGCTTAGGGAGCTGGGTATGTTTAGCCTGGAGAAGAGAAGGTTAAGGGGTGATATGATAGCCATGTTCAAATATATAAAAGGATGTCATATAGAGGAGGGAGAAAGGTTGTTTTCTGCTGCTCCAGAGAAGCGGACACGGAGCAATGGATTCAAACTACAAGAAAGAAGATTCTACCTAAACATTAGGAAGAATTTCTTGACAGTAAGAGCTGTTCGACAGTGGAATTTGTTGCCAAGGAGTGTGGTGGAGTCTCCTTCTTTGGAGATCTTTAAGCAGAGGCTTGACAGCCACCTGTCAGAAATGCTTTGATGGTGTTTCTTGGTTGGACTGGATGGCCCTTGTGGTCTCTTCCAACTCTATGATTCTATGATTCTATGATTCTAAGAAGATAAGAAGAGGGCTACAATCTGTTCTGCTACAAATAAGTAAGCAAGCAAATTAGTAATGTGAAATTCTAAACCAGTTCCCAAGACAGGTAAAACAACAACAAAACAAAAAAGCTTTTCTCCCACCCTTTACCCATTGACAGACCAGAAATACTGTTCACAAACACAAGTGGGTGTAAGGTATGTTTCAGATTTTGGAAACAAAAAAGATTCTTGCTGCATTCAACTTGCCGCATTCTATGACCAAACCATACCAAAGACCAAAAAGGGCAGTCCACTTTGCACATTAGCAATCTAAACTCCCAGCCGTTCTTTTTTTAAAGCTCAGCATGAAAGCTGAACCGTGAGAGTTTTCTTGCTTCTTGCTTGTGTTCTCTTGTGGTCACTTTATAACGCAATAAAACAAATTAAAAATTCAGCACCATGTTTTAATTCTTTCACTCATTTCTTGATTCTTGTTTCATACAATGGCTTCTTTCCATCAGACACTGCCCCACTAAGCCTTTATTTAAGTCAGAGGCTTCAGCAATCTTTTTTTTTTTTTTTTTGAATGCCCTGGTTTGACATATCTGTCCCTGACTTTGCATTCTGTAAATAATAGAGTATATTTGCCAAATCAAAGCCTTTCAACCCCAAATACACCATATTCTTTCAGTGTCTGAAATACCCAAAGGATTTTTTTCTGAGAGAAATCTTTCCATATCTGTACTAAAAGAATCGCTTTAGGCCCTCAAGGTAGCATGTCTAGACAAGCAATAAACTACCTAATGTGCCTTTATAAAGTTAATTAAAATGAATTTTACCAAAGGGCTCAGATTAACCATGGCCAATACATATTAGTGCATATGGCAAGGAGTGTCTCTTGGCCTCAGCGGTATAGCACACTAATGAAAACCAAGTTGCATCATTGGGGAAGATATTGACTATTTAATTTCTAACCAAGCATGTTGCCTATCATGAAACTGTGGAAGCTGCTTGAATATGCTCACGTGTGATTTATGTATATTGATTGGATTAAAGAGGCAGCTTGTTCAAACATCATTCCTACTATCACAGTTTTTCAGTACAGAATAGACTTAATGTAAGGAATAGCATGAAATGTTCTGTGTGTACATGGGGTGCCCATAATGTGGTTTGCTGCACTTTCCACCCTAGATCAGGTACCAGTAAATGATACACACACATATATGATTGTCACATGTGACAACATGTGTGTTTTCTGCTGTTTCTTGGGCACAACAGTTTAAGATCTGGGCACTACAATTTAAGAAGAATATTCACCAGCTGGAACATGTGCAGAGGAAAGCGACCAAGATGATCACGGGTCTGGAAATCAAGCCTTATGAGGGACGGTTGAAGGAATTGTGTATGTTAAGCCTGGAAAAGAGGAGACCTAGAGGAGATATGATAGCCATCTTCAGATATCTAAAAGGCTGTCAAATGGAGAAGGGAGCAAGCTGGCATTCTCCTGCTCTGGAGGGTAGGACTTGAACCAATGGATCCATGTTACAACAAATGAGATTCCAGCGAAACATCAGGAAGAACTTTCTGACAGAGCTGTTTGATAGTGGAACGGGCTCCTTCGGGAGGAGGTTGGCTAGCTATTTGTCATGGATGCTTTAGCTGAGTTTCCTGCATTGCAAGGGGTTGGGCTAGATGACTAGAAGCTGGTGCTGTGCTTCCTGAATTATGTCAGCGGTCTCAGTGGAGGCCTTGTGGCAGAAAAAGCCTCATCACAGCGGTGGGTGTGGCCTTGGTCTTTCCATGACATTGAAGGAGGAAGTGGGACTTCCATGATTGACACCAGAAGCTGGGGAGGCTCCTGTCAATCCAAGATATCCTGCTCGAAACAGGACAGTTGGCAGGTTTGCATAACTTGCTCACCCCTTCTCCTGGTTCACTCTCCTAGCCCCCTGCCTCCGCTGCCAGTCCCTGACACCAGTCATCCAACATGACTGGAAGCTAGCCTCATATCTAGTTTGGTTCAACAACCAACAGCAGGAGAAGACCATGATCATGGCTACAAGACTCCTTAATGCGCACACTTAATGAGGTTGTTGATTTTAAATAAGAACCTGAACAATTTACCTCTGGTACCTTGTTGTGTCCAGACCTGTAAATAAGTCTTTGGGCGATCTCTATAAATAATAATCAGCCATTATTCTTTCTTGAGCTAGACGTAATCTTGAGCAACAGTGAATGCTTTGCTTTTGAATTTATTCCTATATTATTCTTTATTTTCCTCCTGTCAGAATTAGTTCATATTGTCCCTTAAACGAAAAATAGCTTTCCTTTCACACAGTGCATGATTTCAGTAAAATCTCCCCATTCATCCTCGGTCTTGATTTTTAGCATTTCCATTATGGAGTATTATTTCCTGTTGTGGTTTTTCAGCTCTTTGAGAGAAGGCACGTTTTAACAGCCCCTTTGTTTAGGGGAGAGGAAAAAAGAACCCAGCAATCACAAATCTTCAAGTGTGTTTAGTAAGCTTCTTCTTTTATCCCCCCCCCCGCCCCCAGTTCACTGTTTACCACCTGTGGGTTTTCTTCATTTCTAGAAGACGCTATTATCTCAAATGGCCTATTTCTAATTGTGATGGATTTAATTGCTTGGATACAAAAGTCTGTTGCTAGCTGGACAAATTTAGAAA
Source organism: Darevskia mixta (assembly GCA_034641385.1). NCBI lineage: Eukaryota > Metazoa > Chordata > Lepidosauria > Squamata > Lacertidae > Darevskia > Darevskia mixta. The sequence goes on from JAWWNH010000105.1 coordinate 6,880,590, forward strand.
GAGAGGCTACCAGGGTACACATGTCTTGGGATGAAATGGGAATTCTGCTTATTGCTTCTGTCCTTAACGACAGTGGATGTCACCAGGTTTATGAGACCATTTCTGGAATTATTGTCCCCTTAAGAAGTATTTCAATTCCGGACCATCTCGGTGGGAGATCTCCATAAAAAACCTTCCTTCCACCATATCTTTTCCCATTCTGTACTTTATTTGAAATGTGTGGTGTCACAGCAGCAACTTTGCCGCCAGCCACTGCTGCTTCGACTGGTTTTGGAAGCTGACAACAAAAGCACATATGCCAATATTTCTTGATTTAGGAAAAAAAGAAGAAGACAAAATGCAAGTAGAAGGGGCTGCGTTGAAATCTCACCAGCCAGACTGAAGCACTTCTAAGAAAAAATGTTCAAATATGGAAGCACACCAACAGTATAAGTGCCAAGTTCAGCTTCACTACTGCTTGTATATGATTATTATTATTATTATTATTATTATTTATTACTATTTTCGTTTCTGTAGTGCTTTATATTTTAAAGGGGGGGGGGAAATCTCACATCAGTTTACAACACATTAAGTCATTCAATAAAACAAATTCAGGCTTCAGGGAAAATATTTCAGATCCTTCTTCTGACTGACGTTTTGCTTTCCTCAGTTGCCAACCTGGCACCCTGAGGTCTCCACATGATGACAATTGGATCCACACCAGTCACAAAACACGCCTGGCATCTGGCTAATTTCTAACAGTGCCCCGAAGTATGATCACTCCTTAGCATGGTAGAATGTTAGGACACTGACTTTTTATTCTTATCCTACTCATAGGTACCGCTCCGGTGGGAAGGTAAACGGTGTTTCCGTGCGCTGCTCTGGTTCACCAGAAGTGGCTTAGTCATGCTGGCCACATGACCCGGAAGTTGTCTGTAGACAAACGCCGGCTCCCTCGGCCAGTAAAGCGAGATGAGCGCCGCAACCCCAGAGTTGTCCACGACTGGACCTAACGGTCAGGGGTCCCTTTACCTTTACTCATTCAGGCCACCAGTGGTTCAATTTGTCTTCAGCTGATTCCGAAAGTGTTAGCTAGAGAAAAACAGGGTGGCGTGTGGAAGAGAAAGGAGATATTGGGGCTGAGTGCCTCTACACCTGAGGGCTCCTTAGGTGAACGAGAGCTTTGACTCCAAAGTAAAGCTAACTTGGCTCATGCATCTTACATTTGAACAAAGCCAAGTGATTATCCCAGGATCTCCATGGAGTATATATGCAGCGTGTACATCATAAAAAGAGATACCTCTTGTTTTCATATATCACAAGGCATGTGTGAAATACTATTGGCACTAATGGTTGCAATATGTGTCGAAATAGTTCTCAGCCGTGCCACCTCTCAAAGCAGTTTTAAAATCTTCCACAGCACGCACGTAACACCCTGCTCAAAAATAGCAAGCACGTTTATTATAATGGTGCCAACTGAGGATGGAGAACATTCACCGCCTTGAAAGAGACAGTGTCCAATGGACCCACATCAAAGCCTTGTGCAGCATTAAGCTATAATTTACCTGGCACAGTTGTGGAGGTGCTGAGATGGACCGAGACGATTCGCTCATATCCTAGACTAAAAAACCCCAGTCTTTCTGAACCACTGGGAATCTTTCCATATTGGCATCCAGGGGAGTTCAACACATGGAGGTGAGCAATCAGTGAAACTCATAATAATGCTGCTGCTATGAAACCCCAAGACGGAACATAATCCAAGCTAGTAAATCCTCTGTTTGAGAACAGCAATTCTTGTTTATGAGCTCTTTAGAAATTCTATTTATCAGCAGAAGGCTGCTTGCTGGACTCTTTGTGTTGCTGTTTATTAGAGTATGATCTGATAATGCCTTTGTCCAGCTTTAATTATGCAAGATTCTGCTCCCCACCCCACAAATAAAAACAGACAGTAATTGATAGTGGTTTTTTCATTGTTTGGGATGGGGCTTTATCATCTTGCTGGGGATCAAGAGAAAACACAGTTAGCTGCCTTTGTCATGCATAACAAATACAACCAGTTCCAGCCAGAAACATAGACTTTCCCCCATCTTTCTCTCCCCTTCCATCTTTTTCTCTCTTTCTCTTTCTTCATTTTTTTACTAGGATATCCTGGTGGTTTAGATAAGCTGTTGATTGTACTAATTTTGTTATCAAAACCAGTAAGACAACTGCACCTTCTAATTCAGTGATTTATTATCCTTTGTCAGCTAAGTAGAGATGGCCTTTGATAGCAGAGAGAAAGAGGTAGGAAACTGTGGCAGACCCTTTCTGTTTTCATTGGGGGTTTGGACAACCATTTCTTTTGCTTAAATTTGCAAACAACAGCTTTAAGTAGCAATATGAGATTTATTTATTTTTTAAAAAGAATTTTGATAAAACACCTTTCATTTCAGATAGTTGTATTACAGACTTTGGAGATTCCGAAGCGGAACTTCTGTGACCGTTTCCCAGAAACATACATGCTTGTGTGCGCATTGATGTAAATACTTGTCAGGCTTCGAGGAATCCGATCCCTCCCACGGTAACAGCCAAGAAGCAGAGAAACAATAAAAGTTCTTACCATGTAATTTATTAATATTCACAGAGAGAGACAAAGGAATACAGTCTTCCCTAAATAATGGCATTGCTCCAAGTAAAGTCCCCCACCCCCATGTCTCTCCTGTTCTACGTCACCCCAGCGTCGGCTAATCTGAGCTTTCTGCCTCTGAGCTCTCTTCTACTACCCTCAATGCACACCAGTTCTTGGCGGGGGGGTGGGTCAGGAATGCTTTCCAAGGACACTGATTCTGTCAGCTGTCTCTCCCCTGGTGCTTCTTCTTCCTGCTGTTCCTCTCCCAATATTTCCCAGCTTCTCCCCTCTGCAGCCTCTTAACTATGCCCTTCTACAAACCACTGTTCTAAATCTATACTGTCCTCCTGTTCTTGGGAAGTTCAGGAGAAGGGGTGTTCGTGGCCCCCACCATTCCTTCTCAGTCCAGCCCCTGACACCACTGCACGTTTGTTCTGGACAGAATGCATTGGATGACAGACAAGGAGAGATGACAACAGGAAATTGGTGAGATCCACTGCTCAAATTTTCAGTGAAAATTATAGATTTAGGACACAATCTTAAACTCCTGAACTTAGGACGACTTATTTCTGAGTAGACATATGTAGTTCCCAGAACACAAGGACCTATTGGAGGGGTAACTGTGACCTCGATGCTGAAGAGAGTGTGTGTAGAAGCATTCAAAGTCTAAGGAACCATGGAAGCTATACTTCCCATGCATTTTTGCACCTGAGACACTGGCATGGCAGCACTGAAGGTCTAATGGAGGTACCATAGGATGCATTTTCACCACACCCAGCTTGTAAATTTGGGTGTGAAAGGGAAAATGATAGGCAGCATTGGGAAAGGCTAACATCTGGCTAGGCTTGCTACGAATTAGGCCTGAACTTTGGCCTGAATTGGGCCTGAACTTTGACTTGTTATGGGCTCAGGGTTCTAAACTGGGAAATCCATTTCTGAAACTTTCTGAAACTTTCAGATTGAAACTCTGGCACATTTGTGAACCAAAAACTTTTCACCACTTGGGACTAAAACCATCTTTTTAGAACTGTCTTCTGTATGAGACATTATTTGTCACAAGTGTTTTTATTTTTATTTTTAATGAAGTATTGTTATTCCAGAATCTTTAGTTCTTTAAGGTACCATCTGTGCCTTATCTGTAAAAGGGGAGGAAAAGTCCACTCTTCACTGATGGATGCTGTATAAATATTATGGTCAGGGGTGAATTCCAAGGTTAAACAGGGAAGGTGATATATACTCGTTTGATGAAAGGGGCAGACGTTTGTGTTCAGATCAAGTCCATGTGCAATTGGGCTGTGATTAGTCACAGTCCATTCAAAGGGCATACATGACACTGACAAATATTTCCAATGACAAATGCCTAAAGCATAAAATAGACACTGGCGATACTTGGCATGCTGACCTCTGTCCATTCAGAGCCATATTTGACCTCTTAAAATAATGAAAAGTTCTGAAAAATTGTTCACATATTGAAGAGCAATGGAGGGTACAAAGCTACAAGATTATGATGAAATCATCCATTCTCTTGAAATTTCGTTCTAGCCAAGTAAGGGTTAGGACAATATGGGACATGAGATGTCTTTCTGAAGGCAGCCCTGTATAGGGAAGTTTTTAATGTTTGCCGTTTTACTATGTTTTTACTATGTGCTGTAAGCCACCCACAGTGGCTGGGGAAACCCAACTATATGGGTGGGATATAAATAATAAAATTATTATTATTATTCTGGAATTCATCACGCACGCTTTTGACCCCTGCACTGCAAAACTGGCTGGACCAATTTTACTTACCATGAGAAAAGCACACTGCTTGTTTAACAATATATTTGCATAACTCCCAGGTGCTTGAGTAAAAGGAAATGTTGATTGCTTTTAACCTTTTTTCACAAATGCACATCACAACAATGCACACAGCAACAAAACACCCTACCTTGCTCCATGACCTACAACACTTTCAAATTTAACAAGAAATATGAAACGAGATAAAAGAGCAACTCAGAATGAAGAGACGGATGCCTGGGCATAAGGCGAAGCAAGCAAAACTTCATTCCAGCAGATGGGAACCGCTCTCGCCCTTATTCGTAGAATGATAGACTTGTAGAGTTGGAAGGGACCCCAAGGGCCATCTAGTTCAACCCCGTGCAATGGAGGAATATCAACACATGGTGCTCAATCCAGTTTGAAAACATACTGGATCCTGCTTAGCTTTGCAAATGCACTAGCAGTTTTATTGCTGCACCACTAGGAGGACATATACATTTTGAACTTCTGATAGGTCACTAGTGCTACGTTGTTCATGTTTAACATGGATGATTTCAGTAGCCACTCACAAACATTTTACTGTATCTGTGAGATTTTCCACAGTGAAACAAAGAACCAAAACGTTTAACTACTGAACACCATTTTGGGCAAAGTGGGAATAGTTCTCCCTTCTCTTCTACCTCCATCTTCATAGGATGCAAAATGCACAATGTTTTACAACCCATGGCATTAGAGTCTTGTTACTGAGGCATGTTGTGATTTGCAATCATTTAGACAGCTGTTTGCACTTTGAATCTTTTTTGCATATACATACATACCTCAAAAATAAAATCAATAAAGTGTACAGCCATAAATCAGCCCCCCATTCTTTTACAATATTTCAAAGAAGGACCAGGCATTTGTAATCAGAACTAGGTTACAACGCAGTTGACGCAACGCTATCTCATACTTAAAATGAACCACATAGGGAAGGAATGCGACTCTTCCCTACCTGACTTATTTTAAGACTCTTGACTGAGTCTTGTGGCACCTTAAAAGACTAACATATTTAATATGGCATCAGCTTGTGCTGGCTGGAATCTGCTGCGTTGAAAGTTCATGCCACGATAGCAGCCTAAAGAGAATCCAAGCCTGAGTTGCAAACGAATCTGAAATTGCTGCTGCTCTGGTTTTACCTGTCCAACTTCTGATGTCATAAGGCATCAAGTGATGGGCAGGGAGGCAAGGTTGGAGTTCAACCAGATTGGGGGGGGGGCAAATGGTGGGCTTAGTTAGACCTATTGACTGGAGGTTCACCACTGATGATGTATAGCTTCCTTCAGCCAAATAATTCTGCACATAGGGTGGACTGTGTGGAGAAAATAAATGGCCCCATCAGATGCAGAGCGTCTCATGAAGGTACTTCACACAAATCTAGTAAATGGCAAAACTGCATGAAAAGAGATTCATTACAGGTATTATTTACACTTGAGACACTTCGCTTTTTAAAAATAAAAAATAAAATAGGCCCAGCTCAGGGTTGAGATACCTGTTGAATTTAACGAAGAGAGGCTTCTCTTAACCCTGTTATCTATTTCTGAGCCTCTGGAAACATGTTGCTATCACACTTTTCAAGCTTATCCCCCTGACTGTAAGAAAACAGAGACGGACATGGTACGTTGGGCTAGAAACTTTTGTCCTCATCTAAAATTCATTCATTCAAAAGGTAGAGGCAAATAGCAAAAATGAGCACAGATGCTCTTTGCTAGCAACTGATGGAATTTTCAAGACGAGCTTTAAATAATTTATGAGCTTTACTGAAGAGATTTTGTTTGTTTGTTTGTTTGCTGGTAAAGGTGGTACTATCTATTAATGGCATCGGCTTCCCTTCCCCCAAGGTATTCGTTCGATATCTGACATTTCGTTTTGTGCCGGCTTGCATAGCACAGAAGAGACAGTTGCGCGGAATTCTTTTTTAAATTGCCATTATTTAATAATTATAAATTTGCTTTAGTGGAGTTTCGTCACTGATGGCACTGCGAGCCTCTTAAAGATAAGGAATCGCAGCTGCATTTGGCCACTTACCCTGCAAAGGGCTACAACTCAATGGTGGAGCACACACTTTGTATATCATTGGTCCCAGGGTCAACGCCTGCCTTTTCCAGGTACGATGGACACTTGCCTGAAACCCTGGACAGCCGCTACCAGCCAGTGTTGAGGCAATACTGAAGTAAATGGTGTGACGCTGTGTAAGGCAGCTTCCTATATCCCACCCAAAATAAATACTCGTTTTATTTAAAATGTTACATATAACCCCACACACTGTCCAAAGTGAAGAATGTGTAAAGGGTGTAATCTTACTCCTACAGAAATCAACGGCAAAAATCCATTTATTTAAATAGACAAGGAATTCAGGTCAAAGCACAGACCCTCCAGGCACCCCTATTTTCCAAGCACAGTCCAGTATTTACAGAAGCCATTCCGGTTTCTGATTTGAACCCAGTATGTCCTGCTTTTCCTTAGGACGTCCCTATTTTCATCAGAGAAATGTTGGAGGGTATGGAGTTATGTAACCCCCGAGCCGAGGAGATAAGTAACTATACAACCTTTAGAAGACATCTGGAGGCAGCTCTGTATGGGGAAGTATTTTAATGTTTAATGTTTGATTATGCTTTTATATATGTTGGAAGCCTCCCAGAGTGGCTGGCGCAACCAGTCAGATAGGCGTGGTATAAATAATAAAATTGTTGCTGTTGCTGTTGCTGTTGCTGTTGCTGTTGCTGTTGAATAGGACGTCCCTATTTTCATTGGAGAAATGTTGGAGGGTATGATGATATGCTACAGAATCATGTCCATTATTGTGTGATCTGATTCATGAGATGGTTAAATCTGCTGAGAGGGGAGATGGTCTTTCTAAATGAGGACTGCTAGCCCTGTGCTTTCTAGAGTGAGTGATGCTGACAGGCTGTCCTGAATAAGAATAAGAGGGGGATCCTAGACTATGGTGAATTTTTTGTTTGTGAACAGAATGGCCTGAAGGGATAACCATATGTCAGAACCTGAGGAAGCAAACGCCGCTTTTCGTTTTGCCATAATTCACAAGGCGCATAGGGGCGTTTGTAGCAAACAGCAGCCCCCAAATCATACCTATGGAGCCTCTGACTGCTCTTCATTTCTTTCTAAGAGATGACACAATCTCTCCAGGTGTGTGTGCGTGTGTGTTTGAGGGAAGTTTGAATGGATGTGATAAAAGAAAAGCAATTACAGTGGGTCAAGAAGCTACTCTTGTGAAATGTTAAAACAGTTGGGAATCTCTTTATCTCCTTCCTAATCACAATTGAATTCATTTAATATTTTTTTTTTTAAAAAAAGGAACTCTAACCCCTGACATGGACGATCATTTAATTCTTCAAATATGTGTCTAATGAAAGGTTTGGCTGGCAATAAATCCTTTCAGAAAGGACGGAGATGTACGTAGGACAGAGAATGGAAGATTAAAGCAGCGCAGGAAAAACTACAGACTTGATAACAATGAGGGTTACACTTAGCTTACGTTTGTTAGCAAAGAGAGCTGGAATATATGAGAACGGCGTTCATTCCTTTCCCGGTGGCATTTTGGAAAATGTGGCTCATGATTAAAGGGGGAAAGGTTTTATGCTGCTCCTTTCTGTTCTCCCTAGAGGTATGCCTGCATTTAATCATATTTTTTACACAAAGTAAAAGTCACAGAATTCTAGAGGAATGAGCAGGGAAAAGAGACAAAGAACAGTATGAGGAGTATCTGAAAGATGGAAGAGAGGAGTAATCAGAAGGATTACATTGTTATCTACAGATTGTTCCTTCCATGTACATTCCACTTCCCTTTTCCTATGGCTAAAATTTACTGTTCATATATAACTAACCAGACATTTTAACTTAAGCCTCTTTGCCCAGATATTCCAGACTGATTCAGTCTCAATGATCGCCCAAATAGTGCAGAAGCATGTGAAGAGTGCATTCTGATTTTTCATTAAGATCTATCTAGACATGCTCACAGGAGGTTGCAGGTGCATTATCTACATTTAGGGTTGCCACACATCTGGAATTTCCCGGACGTGACTGGAATACTGCAGTCGAAAGCAGTGGAAAGTGGTTATAGCACACTATACATACTTTTCCTGAATACTGTCTGAGTAGAGTCAGTACTTGGCACAATATGCTCAGGTTTAATGTCCTTAAAGGAGCTGCAACTCAATATTGCCTACATATCCAAGGAATATTCTTGGTAAAGAATACTCATCACATAATATTTCATGAGACTTTAGTCTGGTAGGTCATTTCTACTTCTTCTTCGCAATGTCTGCAAATATTGACTAGATTGGCGTGAACAGCCACCTTGCTCCAATTTTATTTTTAATTAATAATTTCACAATACTTAAGACTGATCTCTAAAGAGGAGCATGGCTGAGTCAAAATGGAACTTAACATTCATGGATACGTCTCTAAATTATGTGACCAGCTCTTGAGATTCTTTTCCTTATTAAGACCCCCCTCCCCTCAATCTTAATCTAATAGAAACTTAATCAAATCGTAGAAGCTTTCCCTTTCATAATATTGAACCATCTTATCTCACATTGATATTCACACACAGCTCTCATTAACAGTAATGGCAGTAACATGAAGATATCAGGGGAACAATATAATTCCTTAAATGATAGCACTTCGAGTTCTAAACAGATGAGACTATTAGCAGAATATATGTGGTTTTCTTCATATTCCTGCTTTGCGATTGTGGAACATGGCCACATTCCTTCCTAGGATCTAGTCATTTCTCTGCTCCGTTTGTCAGTACATCTGATTAGCAACCAGATATGAAGAATTTCCAAAAGTTAAATAAAAAGGAAAGCTCCTCTGTTAATATGGATGGAGAATAGTTGTTTACCTATCTAACCAGCCCATTGTGCTGGGTGGCTTACAGGCAGCTAGTGGGATGCTTTAGGAATAGCTGAAATGTGATCTCAGCATGAGGCTCCATTGAACAGCTGGAAAGAAGCATTCTGCACCAGCTGCAGCTTCTGGACTGTCTTTGAAGGTAGCTCCACATAAACAGCATTGCAGTAGTCCAAACATGGCATTATGAGACCATGGGTTACTGACGTCAAGCTATCCTGGTCCGGAAATAGCCACAGATGACACACAACTGAAGCTGGGCATAGGTACTCCTTGTTGCTGGGACTACCTGGATTTCCAATGACTACTTGGAATCAAGGAGTCAAGCTATGAGCCTGTTCTTTGATGGGTATCCAGAGCAGGCTGTCTGCCTAATTCCCAAACTCACTGTGGACTAACATGCTATAATTCAAAAATTCTTTCCAGTAGCACCTTAGAGACCAACTAAGTTTGTTCTTGGTATGAGCTTTCGTGTGCATGCACACTTCTTCAGATACATTGAGACAGAAGTCACCAGACCCTTATATATAGTGAGAGGGTGGGGAGGGGTATATGCTATAATTCAGAAATGCATGCAGGACTAGCTATTGCAGAAAAATATATATGAAAGCATACCTTCAGCGTGTGTGATGGAGGAAGCTCAGGCAGTGTTCTTTAACGTGATACAAACCCTGTTTTTTCCATTACTGTCCCTGTCATTGAAATAGCAGGGAGTGCAAGACCGACCGCTGCCTGCTAGCTACCCCATCCCCACCCCACCATCCCTCTGTCCATGCATTGAAGGAAGATCTGAAGAGGAGGCCCTGCTGTATTCACACTGGCTCATCCTGATGTAAAACTCTGTGCAGAGGCTCAATGCTTTTGGGGGGCAGAGGGAGCCAGTATATGTAAAGCAGAGTCCCCTCTTCAGATCTTCTGCCTCAGCAAGAGAGGCAGGACCAGTAGGTGGGGAAAGAGGAGTGAATCTTTGGAAGGAGGTTCTGCAAGGTTGCTACAGAAAAAGCATGGCTGTAAACACAACTTTGTTTCAAGCAAAAATCAGATTAAAGGAAAACAGTATTCCTTGGGAGATGGAACTGCACATTTTAGGATATCAGTGCTAATTAACCTAGACCCTAAAGTAACTATAATAAGGACAGAGTATATGAACTTTGGAAGACAGGAGTGCCTGGCGTGCTCTGGTCCATGGGGTCACGAAGAGTCGGACACGACTAAATGACTAAACAACAACAAATATGAACTTTGAGCCGTGTAGCTAGAAAAGGCCTTGCAATGTTGAAACTTAGAGGAATTCAGATGGGAGTCTGAAAGGTGATGCAAAGATTTTGCAATCTCAAAAACTTTCCAAATTGGTTTTACAATCCAGAAAATACCTACAGCCAAGACTGTGCTATGTAATCAAACCACTAAGTTGAGACTATAAAAACTGTGGAGACAAACCATAATTGGGCAAAGATATATGTGGCACCCCAAGGAGCTGTTTGGAGCTTCATCATTGTCCCGCTCCACCATCTCTCTATGCTACAAGACTGGCCACCTATTAGAGGAAAAATCTCTGCACAGCATGTGTGAATGCGCTGTACGACTGAGATCTCCTGACTAAATGAAATTAATAAATGCTTTTGCAAACTGGTACCAGTGCATTGGTCTCTGTGCATGATACCCACTTGCATTAATGGCAAGCGCAACGTGGTGCAGAAGGTCAAACCCCTTCTCCCCCTTCTTCCAATGGTCTACTGCGCTAAGCAATAAATACAAACTAGAGATGAAAAACAGAGAAAATATAGACATCAGATGAGGCCGAAAATTATGCATAACGGTGATTGCCAATAAAAATCAATAACCAGTGGAGTTAATACAATAGAATAATTGACTATCATAAAACCATTCAACTGTGTTAAATTAGTAGGTAGGCAAAGTATGATGTTACCAGAGGCCAAAGGGACTAGGAGCAATATAATGGCAACCTTTTCTCCGTTAAATACCATGGTTTTAAATAAATATGCTATAAAAGGAAAGCAGAGCCTGCCAGTTCAGCACTGGATATCAGGGTTGCTTTCCCAGCCATCTGCCATAATTTGGGTCACTTTGGTAAGAGTTGCAGAATGACACGAAAAGTGCAAGAACCAGTTTACCAAGCAACTACTTGAATGCACAAACAGAGCCCTCTTAATGAAAAAGGCCTATTTGGCCTCATCTGTGTAGCCAGAATCCAGAATCTTTGGGCCTTGATGATGTAGATGTGAGTGGGCTTAACAAAATAAATTAAGATAGACTGGGAAAACCTAGCAGTACAGCAGGAAAGTCTACTTATGACCTGAAAAGCCATGACTGAGTGTATATGGGCAAGTATACTTAGAGAGGATTATCTCTGTCTGATAGCCCATTGAGCAGTGTATCAATCTGCTTTGCATATCATTTCCTAATTTGACTGGATACCTGTCAAAATTTTGCTCATTCTTTCATTTGACACCTAAATGATACCCTGGTTGATCTGGGGGAAAAAACACCTTGAATATTTAGGTCAAAGTTCTGAATCATTTATCTCTAGTGACGGCTTTGCAGACTCAATCATTATTATTATGGTGACAACAGCGACTCCTATTTCTTCATTGATAACCATCACAACTGCCAAGAATGTCTGGGCAAATGGACAGAAGCAACTCCGTCACGGATCCCTTTAACAGGATACCCTATTTCTGGAGGGGAAGTGAAGGTACAACCCCCCCATCCAACCAAGACTAAGGTTACCCAATGCCTAAACTGCCGAAGTTGTGAAGATTGCTACGAGGTAGGCAAAACCTCCAGGTCATAGCCAATTTGCCTGATAGGCAAATTCCTACCCGGCCCCGAAAATACAGCAACGGCCATTGCCATAGCAAGGTTAATTCAATGAACAAATGCAAAATTACAGGTGTAGGTGGGTGGGTTGATCCAGTGAGGAAGAGCTGGGTGCCGGTGACTTGTGTGGGCTGAATTCAAATCCCCCAGAAGTGGACCTGAGGGAAGCCTGATTGTTCCCTTAGGCCCACACCCCTGAGAGCCCAGACCTCCACACCAGCCTGCCATTGGCCAATCCGGCAAGCTGACACGGAGCAGGATTTCAAGCCAGGAGCGCGAGCCGAAGCCCATGCTCTGGCAGGAACAGCCCTGCAGGGGGAAGGCACTGGCCATCCCACAAAGCCGCAACACCCCTAAAAGGGGGTATGCCGACATAGCTGTGATGGCTCACATTCATTCAAAGCATTATATTCAATGGATGAATTAATGAAAACAGTGGAGATTGTTCCACTACCCTCTCACCCACCCAGCAAAAGAAGCACTTCTGGGGACTGCTATGATATGTTCATCCTGAACTGAGAGTCAATATTATTTTCTTAGGACACTGCTACATTGCTGTGTTGCCAGTTGTGAACTTTCAACATTGTGCCAGTATTATTGCTTGAAGACTGTAGCAAGGAAATCTAGACAGAAAAAAAGAAAAAATAAATGAATCTGCTGGATCAGACTAAGGGCTCGTCTGTAAAATTTGTAAAAGCATCTGTAAAATCTTAAAATCGGTTTTTAAAAGTTTTGGTTTGAAAAGGAAAACAGGGAAGGAACGGGAGCATGCGGTGCTGTAAAATCTAATAACCCAGTAACTTTCTTTTATCTGCATGCATTGAATGACACTGATCAGATGCCTTGGCCCTGCCATTCGGTTGAGGCTGGCAGCAAATGTCACTGTTATGGGACTGGTGAGTACTTGAGTCTGACAGGCTGGCCAGTGACAAAGATTTATTGCCTAGTTTATCTAACAGATGGAATGTTGCCCAGTAGCGACAAGTGAGGGTTCTGAGGCTCGGTGTTATGACCAAAGTAATGGGATAATTCTCCCGAACGCAAGCATAATTTTAGGCGAAGAAAATAAATATGCAGAAGTAGCTCCAGAGGAACAGTTCAAACACCAACGTCATTCTGTGTATTTCCAAATGACTTATTCATATAGATGCATGAACATTTCTCCTGGGTGCAAGAGAGTCATTTCTTCAGCTACCTATCCAACTACCTATCTTCCTCCACCAGGTATAATTCAAAAGCACAGCACCCATTAACCACAGTCCTTTTGAGGCCTCTGTGCAAGAAGCTTGCAAAGAAGAGATAGAAATGCAGCAAATGTCAAAGGTGTGTGTATGTGACAGAAAGAGGTGGGCAGGGGGAGAGAGACCAGACAAACACGTGTGTGTGTGTGTGTGTGTGTGTGTGTGTGTGTGTGTGTGTGTTCCAAACTAAGGAACTCACAGAGACTGAGTGTTGTTAGTGCATGTTCCAGCCTCTCCTCTCTCACATTTCACACGTCACAATCAAAAGCTTAAGGACATAAGCAGTTCACACTGATTGGGCAGTGGCTTTCAAAGGTTTCAGATAGGGGACGTCCCCCACCCTACCTGGAGATGTGAGAGACTGAACCTGGGGCCTTCTTCATGCAAAGCAAATTCTCTACCACTGAGCTATGGGACGTTATGGCTTAGCTGCACATGCAAAGGATTGCACTGTGTGTATACTTTGTCCATAGATGCATCCCTCATCTTCTCTTGGCAATTCTAGAGAGGTTGTAGGAATGGTTCTCCTCACTAATGCAAGCTTCCCCCTCCCCCACAGCATTTGCAAAAGATAATTTGCATCAAAATGCCAGCCTGTATTTAATTCAGATTTACCTCTTCCATGGGAAATCTGACCAGTTAAAACAAAAACCTGCTGCCCACGATTGTAGGTGGTATCTGAATGACCTGTTTGCAATATTAAACACCCGTTTAGAAGCTATACACATTACTAGAACTTGGCACACCAAAAGAGGTTGGGTTTTCCTCACTCTGTTCCTTTTCAGGTAAATGTGGATCAAATGAGAGGATTATTGTGGGCACAAATATCACAAAGCTAAACAGAAAACTTTTTCAAAACAAAACATTTTTTATTTAGAAGATGGAAATACCAACAACCACGGCACTTTTGAGAAATACATTTCTATTTATAGCATCAGCATCTGCGCAAAGTTGGAAAATAAAATACTTGTTTCCTCCTGTTCCTGTACATACCCCAATGATGGAACAGAGTAGTTTCTAACCTTGTACATTACAGAGCAATGCTGTGTGTTAATTGCTTTCAGCAATGTAAGCTAGCTAGAGGGGAACTTCAGTGCAATATATTTTTGGACACTTGCTTCCCTGTTTCTCAGTCTACGAATACCACAATATTCAATTGGGTGTGATGCTTTTCAGTAATGTGTACGCCTTGCACCCAATCTTTCTCTAACCTACCTTGAAACATAATCCTATGGTGAAATAAGGGATGCTCACATCCTGTGACATTTGTTTGTAAAGCTGATATTATTGCGTTGAATTTAACATATATATTGCTGCCCATAAGGTGGAGCATGGATGCTCTGGCAATACTCCTTTGCTCTCGTCCTTTTTCTCATGGAACTCCATTAAACTGCAACACAGAACAAAAGGATTGCCTCTCAGCCTTCAGCCCAGCCACCCATTTCTTCCAGATAAAATTATTAACAATAGGCTGGGAGGATCTGCGGATCAACAGCCTGTTTGTGCTGATCTCACAGCAGTTAGTCCAGTCCTGAGAGACTGGTTCTTCCAAACCTCAGTGCCTAGAGTACCCAAAAGGAATTTTCCCAAGAGAAATAAGAAAGTTGCTTATAGGGCAAAATATGGCATATAGGGGGACCCAGGTGGCGCTGTGGGTTAAACCACAGAGCCTAGGGCTTGCTGATCAGAAGGTCGGCAGTTCGAATCCCTGTGACAGGGTGACCTCCCGTTGCTCGGTCCCAGCTCCTGCCCACCTAGCAGTTCGAAAGCACATCAAAGAGCAAGTAGATAAATAGGAACCCGTCTGGTGGGAAGGTAAACGGCGTTTCCGTGCGCTGCTCTGGTTCGTCAGAAGCGGCTTTGTCATGCTGGCCACATAACCCGGAAGCTCTCGGCCAATAAAGCGAGATGAGCGCCGCAACCCCAGAGTCGGACACAACTGGACCTAATGCTCAGGGGTCCCTTTACCTATGGCATATAGGGTACTAAGGCTCTGTACACACTATAGCTCTGAAGCTCATCCGAAGCACATTTTTACCCTCAAAGAATTCTGGGCTTGTTGCTCTGAATTCTAACTCTGCGAAGGGTAAACTACAGTGCCCAGAATTCTTTGGGGTGAAAGAATGGGCTTCAAATAGGCTTTAAAAATACAGTATGTACATGGCCTTTAAGTCCTTTCACCTGAGGAGCTAGCATGAAGAAGAATTATACTTGAAGACATCCACAGAGGTATGCAAATAGATGCACACTGTCTCCCACAGAGGTTGGCCCCATCCCTGTATGATGGTATGAATGATGTTATGTGTTTTGTCTCGTTCTCTTTTCGTTTGCGGCCCTGCAATATTTATGATGTGGTAGTGCCCAGAAAATCCCAGCCACAGTACCACTATAAATTAAATAGTATTGAGCAGTATTGACTACATTTCCCATTCTACACTAAGGTTTTAGAACAGAAGGTAATTTGTTGTTGTTTCCCCACCCACCCCTTCCCTGCAGAGTCTCCACAGACTCTGGGAATGCTATGCACTCATTAATAATGGGGCAGGAGACTACTGGTAAGTGGAGTGACTGTTTGATCAATGCGGTAGTCATTGGTGTGAGCTCTGAAACAATTCTTCCACTGACATTTAGAAACTGCACTATTGAGACGAGGGTTCTTGGGAGCACTTGCTTTTACTCAGCTCCAAATGTGGCATAAAACTCTTAACAGAAGCTCTGCAAGTTCAACTTCTCCAGCCCCACGTGTACCAAAATATAATCGCGTGTAAATCATGTGTAAAACATATAGAGCTATGGAATGGGAAGGAACCTGGGAATCTCCTTCCTCACCAGAGACTGAAACCTTCATGTAGGCTTACTTTGAATGGTTGCTCTCCAGTGTTTTGCCTTTTTGCACCATAACCTTAAAAAAAATAAGAGCCACGGGGGTCTTTTTTTTCCAGCTTCCACACAATTACAGTGGTACCTCAGGTTAAGAACTTAATTCGTTCTGGAGGTCCGTTCTTAACCTGAAACTGTTCTTAACCTGAGGTACCACTTTAGGTAATGGGGCCTCCTGCTGCTACCGTGCTGCCCCCGCACGATTTCTGTTCTCATCCTGAAGCAAAGTTCTTAACCCGAGGTACTATTTCTGGGTTAGCGGAGTCTGTAACCTGACGCGTCTGTAACCAGAGGTACCACTGTAATGTCTGAGTCCTACTCCTAATGTTGTGCACCCTAGCAGCCTCACCCCCTCTCTCTAATGTCTACACATTGGTGAGGATATCTGAAAAGAATCCTGTATATATAGCTATATGTATGAAGCATTCCCAAACCCTCCGACATTTCTCCGATGAAAATAGGGACATCCTATTCCATGATGGGGTGGGACCCAGGTGGCGCTGTGGGTTAAACCACAGAGCCTAGGGCTTGCTGATCAGTAGGTCGGCGGTTCGAATCCCTGCGATGGGGTGAGCTCCCGTTGCTCGGTCCCAGCTCCTGACCACCTAGCAGTTCGAAAGCACGTCAAAGTGCAAGTAGATAAATAGGAACCGCTCTGGCGGGAAGGTAAACGGCATTTCTGTGCGCTGCTCTGGTTCGCCAGAAGTGGCTTAGTCATGCTGGCCACATGACCCGGAAGCTGTACGCCGGCTCTCGGCCAATGAAGCGAGATGAGCACCGCAACCCCAGAGTCGGACACGACTGGACCTAATGGTCAGGGGTCCCTTTACCTTTTTTTATTCCATGATGATGATGATAATAAAGATAGTAATGGTGATGGTGATGGTGATGATGATGATGATACCCTATTCATCTGACTGGATTGCCCCAGCCACTCTGAGTGGTTTCCAACATATATAAAAACACAATAAAACATTAAACATTAAAAAGCTTCCCTATACAGTACTGCCTTCAGATGTCTTCTGAAGGTTGCATAGTTACTTATCTCCTGGACTCGGGGGCCGCCTAACTCCATACCCTCCAACATTTCTCTGATGAAATTAGGGTTGCCTTAAGGAAAAGTGGGGCATTCCAGGATCAAATCAGAAACCAGGACTGTCCCTGGAAAATAGGGACACTTGGAGGGGGTCTGGGTTCCATGCAATAGGGAATCAAGGGTGTATTAGGCTGAAACCAGAGCCTTTCTGTTCACAACCAAGGTTATGGATCCTTCATAAACAGGTTTATCTATAACTCCAGACTTGGGCTTCAGTGGAACAGTATCATGCCCCCATTGCAAGGTCAGGCTGTCGAATAAATCCTGTCACTCCTCCAAAAAAGAGGAAGCAAAGAAAGCACCGCAGTACAAGGTCCTTCCAAGGAAGAGCAGAATGGTTAGTCAAGTGCCGAACATCTCGCTGCACAGTCAGCAGTGGGTGTAAATTCTAATGCTGGTGGTCGACTTGTTTTTACAGGCTTTGGGTGAAGAAACTGCAGAGCATGTAGCTGTTAATAAGAAGCACTATAATGGATTAATAATTTACGTGCCATGTGAGGTAATAGTCTGAGGGCATCCAGACTAAAAGAAGAGAGGGACATGCCTTCCACTTGTCTTACGCCACAAGAACTGTGTAACTGCTATTACATAAAATTAGATTGTTCTTCCAATGTAACAGCAATTAAATATATGGTCCTTTGCCATGACAAGTCATTCGACCCCAGAGAAAAGACCTCACTATATAATTTGATATTGTAGTAGTGAGGCCTGAGTAGGCACTGTGGAGAAGCCCTGGAGAAAACCTCATGAGAGGGGAATGTTTTGACAATGTTAGGCCTTCCCTCTGTAGTTTATCACCACAGCAACCATGTAAGTCATATTGCTGCCTTCCACAAATAGAAGCCTCTTCGCAGAAATGCCACATTACTTTCTGTAGCCGGAGCCTTTGAAATTGAGCTCCAAATTGGAAAATGTGATTCTTTAGCAAAGACCAGCTTTCGGGGTGTATCCCTTTCTCTGAACCTACCTTCAGTTTTGTCATCTGAGCTTGAGGAAAGTTGGCTGTTGGTGCAAGGACTTCTGATTTCCTCCACCTGGCTCCTCTGTAAAAGTGTAGTCCCAATACTCGTCTACCCAGAATGTAAGCCCCACTGAGACTTGCCCTCAAATAAGTGTGTGCAGGATTGTAGCCTAAAGAAGCAGGAGGAGAGGGAAAGATCCTTCACCTTCTTCAGTTGATTCACAGCCGTAATGGCCTCAATGTCAGCATTACAAGTATTAATAAGGGTTCAGGGTTTGCCCAAGCTATAGCGAACAATATGCAAGGTATGTAAATATTAATCTATTTTGTTCTATATGGGCAAGACTGCATATTATACACGTGCGGCATTGCACTTGATCACTTTGAAAACATCATTAAGCCAAGCGGTAGTCCCTCCCGCCCCACCCCCACCCCCAGCTTGTGAAATAACTCCCTGAAAAGACTCTGCTTTCTATTCATTGCATTTGGCAGTTCCCACCCCATTGTAAATGATCACATTATATGCAGCATCTTAATGCTGTGCAGAATGTAGATGCCAGGGAGGATAATGAATAGGGCAATTGGTGAACCAAATTACATTTCCTACGTAAAGCCCTGATCAGCCCTAGTTAGCATACTCATAAGTAAAGAGTTAGTTATGGGAAGGGTGCTGGTGATTAAACGAAAGGAGAAGCCCATCTGTTTCAGAGAGCGGAAGGCATGGTAATAAATGGCGGCCTTGGACAGAAATCCCAGTGGGCATAAGTGGGTTCTGTGGAAACTCTGTTGAATGAGAGTCATAATTTTGTTTGTTATTAATAGCTCTTTACTGTTTCAGAGCTGTTTATACATGCAACCCGGCATTTCTTCCCATCTGTTTCCCACTAATCTGCAGCGTCTGGCTGGATCCTGTCAGTTTCTAGATATTGCATAGATTAATGGTTGGCACAGACATTTTAAAGTGGTGAAATGTGGGGTGAGTGGATGTGAGCTGAATTTTCCCTTCCTTGGACACATACGGAAATAGCTCTGTGATAGTTTCTCTATGTACCCTGAACTCAATTTTTCATACTACCATAGAGGTGTAGGTCATAAAGTTACCGTGAAGCTGTAGAACGAATAGTTGCCCAGCAGAATGTAGCCTCCCAGTAAAAACTGGGACCTGAGTAATCCAGAACACGTGAAGCATTAACAAAGTCATTTCCATTTCAGCAGTGGTGTAGTGGAAGGAGAATGGAAGGGAGCACAGCCTGAGGATTTTTTTTTCAGAACAAGAAGAAGAAGAAGAAGAAGAAGAAGAAGAAGAAGAAGAACAAACAACAAACACTCTGTGAGGTGAGTGAGGCTGAGAGACTTTGGAGAAGTGTGACTAGGTCAAGGTCACCCAGCAGCTGCATGTGGAGGAGCGGGGACACGAATCCTGTCCACCAGATTATGAGTCCACCGCTCTTAACCACTACACCATGCTGGCTCTGAAGAGCTTCTGAACTTCTAAATGTACCACCACACCACTGCATTTGACCCAAGAGAAATTATTATTTTTAAAAATCAAACTTGGTTCATTCCTTTTCTTAAAAGCTACTAAATCACTGGGTGACTCCAAATTCTAGTTTAGTGAAAGAGAGAGGAAAACATTATCCATCTACTCTATCTGCGCCATTAATTACTCCATAAATCTATATCATGCCCCACTTTTTAGTTATCTTTCCTCTTCTAAAAGCCCCAAATGCTTTACCTTTCCCATGTAGATATCCTCCATTATGTAATTGGTTATTTTGAAATCCGCTTGACTCTACATTTATCAGCAATATCAGTTTCTAAAAGATATTTTGAGTAGGGTTTTATAGCTATAATGTAGTCATGAGAAGCAGTTATAAATCCTTCTGTCCAAGGTTAATTGATACTGTTGCTATTGTTACTGCTACTGTTACTTGTCATTAGAGGGCAGCATCCCCAAGAGATGACTCTGTTGACTACGGTTACTTATCCCTGAACTGAAATCAGTTGACCACAATGACAATTAATTGACTTCCGTTTGTTGAAGAAGCATGTTTGTAGAAAGAGATCTACATTGAGTGTTTCTTAAATCGGAATACGTTTAGAAATACACTGCTGATTTTGTGGCATCCCCCTCGTTTCCATGGCAATGGGCACATCTGTGGATCTACATTTAACTGAACTGGAATCTGAAGTTGGGTTGCAAGGCAGAATGTTATTAATCAAATGCAAATATCTAACATTGAGATAGAGGGGTGCTATTTCTCTCTCTCTCTCTCTCTCTCTCTCTCTCTCTCTCTCTCTCTCTCTGTGTGTGTGTGTGTGAGAGAGAGAGAGAGAGAGAGAGAGAGCGAGAACGAGAGAGAGAGGACTGTTTAGCCATTCCTAAGTGCAGATGCTCCATAGAGCCTGAATAGCTTCACTCCTGATGCCAGGATCCTTTCTTGACAGTCTTCATCTTATGCCAGGATCTTTTATTGAATTACCTAAATATTTAAGAGTCTGATTCTGAACAAATTCAGGCTTTGTCCTTGCACTTTTGTAGGAAGGCATCAAAGCCTTCTGCATTTTCTATCCTCATTGGAACACTGGAGTAGCAAACCAATTCAAAGGTTTTTTTTTAACCTTTGAAAAAGCATTTCTATCTCTGGTGTGGCATCTTGTTAGTGGTTTTAGGAGAGAGAGAAAAAGTAGGAGAAGTAGGAATGGAGTGCTGCTTCCTCTCTCCATCAAGACCTTCCAACAATAGTGCCAAACCAGAGGGAGAAATGATGCTCATCAAAGGTAAAAAGAGAGTGGCAGACCACCAAAAATGGCTTTGTAGGCTCAGTTTATCCCCCTGATCTAGTGTCTTACACATATTTAGCAGTGTTTAGTATGTTCAACATTTCAACATGGGGCATTTTTCAAAACAATGGGCCAAATAAGGTGTGTTTCCATTTATGCAATTGACAACTAAATGATTTTTTTTTTAATGTACACAGTACGTCTAGGGATTGGTACCCTGATGTGCAGGTAAAGGCTTTAACCCTTTGCTTCCCATAGGAGAGGGCCCCGATCTGCATCAAGATGCCTATTGACTTTTATTTATTTTTTAACAAAAGTGGGTGGGAAATAAATAAATAAATAAATATTATTAAAATTATTATTATCATTTAAAAAAAAGTTATTATGACTAGTTGGGCCCCAGAGTTATAATGTTGTTAGGTAGAATGTAATAGCTAAAATTGAATAGCTATTTGATCAACAGGACAAATACTGAGGTATTTGTAAACACTGGGGTGTAAGGAATTGTCTGACCCAAAAGCTGATAAGTGGAAAGGGAGACAACAGTTTCAAACTGGTGCTTCAGGAGCTCTAGAAAATAATAGTGCCGTGAACTGGCAGGTCAACGAGGAGGAGGAAGAGGATTCCTGGTGGGGTGGGTGTAGCCAGGACTGGGACACAAGCTGGGGATGAGGAAGGAAGTTCTCACAGGGTGATGGAGAATGGCAAGGGGATGGAGATCAGTGCACAGGAACCAGAGCAGCAGAACCCATCACCAGAGCCAGAGGGGGCCCTGTCTCCATGAACACAATAGGCTCTGAGGTATAGGGAGCAGCAGGAAGGCTGCTCCAGGAAGCTGAGGCAGGCAAGGACCCTCAAGCCTAGCAAACTCGCTGGCCAGGTGGGTCTCGCTAGTTCAGGGAGGAGGCCTGTGATTGCTCAGTTGGAGTAGGCTTGGAACAGGTGAGGGTCATCTGCCTCATCAAGCCCAGATGCGGCAATTAGCAGGCAAAGTGCAAAAGAGAAGCAGAGCTGAGGTGCTGTTACTGTTCAACTGCCCCGTGTTGATGGACCTTGACTTAGATGTTCCTGGCTTGCCACAGGACTATGCTTTGGGCTTGACTCTGGACTGTGCCCTGACAGCTGGACTTTGGACTTGGCTACTTGGATTGATGCTGGGCCTCATTTCCTGACCTTCGGACTTTGCCTGTGTGGATTGATCCCTCGGACATGCCATACTGACTTGCTGCCAGGTAGGCCAGGGGTTTGGGACAAATAGCAATTTATACAAAATTACCCATGGACTTAAACCATACACCATATTCACAACCATGAAACAAAACAAAATCAGCAAAACAAAACTAAGGGGTTCATGCACACTTCCATTTGCTCCTCTACTTTCCTTTGGGAAAACCCATGATTTAGTGCTTAATCCAAACAAAGGGGGTTTCTGCAAGGTGCTGTTTGTTTTGATTTAGTGATAAAAGGTGTGTTTTTCAGAGGAAGGTGGTGGAGCAAAGGTGCAACAGCTCAGAAAGCAGGGGAGAAGCGGAAAGCATGGGACAAAATGCCTAGGAAGCACAGGACGGGTGGAAAACCACTCAGACCTGTGGTTTCTGGGACAATTGGAAGTGTGGCTGAGCCCTTGGACTTGGTCCACATCACGTATAATAATACATATAAAAATTATTGATTGGTTGTTAACACTTACTACTACCCCTGAAGATGTCATCCATATCACAGTGGGCTTTTATATATTTGTAGTTAAATTTCCCATACTGCTCAGCTTGTTTGGTGCTGCTCCCTTTTTTGGGTTTTCCTTGGCCAATTGGTCAAGTGGATAAGAAGAAAATGGAAAGATGCTGGCCTCCCAGTTGAATCTCCAAGACTGTCCTCAGATTTAGCTGTTTCCTGCCTTCCTGTAACCTAGAGCCTGTTTTTGGCGCCTATTGTCACTGTCATGTGTATTGCAAATGCTTCACAGCAAAATAATAATAATAATAATAATAATAATAATAATAATTAATAATAATTTATTATTTGTACCACGCCCATCTGGCTGGGTCTCCCCAGCCACTCTGGGCAGCTTCCAACAAATATCAAAATACATTAAAATATCACAGATTAAAAACTTCCCTAAACAGGGCTGCCTTCAGGTATTTTCTAAATGTCAGATAGTTGTTTATCGCTTTGACCTCTGATGGGAGGGCGTTCCACAGGGCGGGCACCACTACCGAGAAGGCCCTCTGCCTGAAGTAGCAGCCACAAGGAAGGTAGCGGGGCCATTAAATCGAAGGAGATGGGAGGCAGAAGGACATCAGGATGGTGGTCCCTGCTGTTAGTGTTTGGATGTGTGAATAAAAAATACAAATAGAAGTTCCTCTGCGCAATGCTGAGTTGGAATTATAGTTCGTATGGCAAGATATATGGGATAGCTCTCTTTGCAATTGTGTGAATCTGCCTTAGTGGAACAAACAGCTTGTTGCTGTATAGTGTGAAGATTCAGAGCCTTCATCTGCCTCGGGAACAAATCTTGGTCTATGGAGAAATCTGCAAATTTGTAAGTAGTGTGAACTGAGGATCACAGGACGATACATTTTTCTTCCTTTGTTTGCCATCCTTTGGTAATGTCAATTTCACTGTGTGACTGAGAAATATATGTTAAATGGCAAGATTCTGGTTCTTTCATTCTCTTTTCTGGGTAGTGAGATATTGGCTGAAGACACTTTCCTTGTGCCCATGAGCTACAGCTACAATAGTGTTTTACAGCAACAAAGAAGACTATGAGGTTAGCAGATATCATGATTATAGCTAAAGGAAGCCAGCAGCCATATAATTAAACTGCCACTTTTAAAATATGCTCTCCATCTACATTTCTTTTCCATTTGAAAGCTTAATTCAGATGCTAAGAATTAATTTAAAATTATGTCTTCTGCATCAGTTTCCTTTTGCTCTTGGAAACTAATTTTGCTAAATAAAATATTGCCAATGCAGAATGGAATCCTAAATGCTCTACTGTGTAGAATGACTTTATGGCTTTGTTCTTATGATTCTGCAAATTCTGTCTTGTGTCTATAGTGTCAGCCTTATTCCTTATTATCCCACGAAGTCATTTTCTTCGGATCTCACTTATATTAACTATAGTTTTGCAGGAATAGGTCTATTGAAGATGCTGCAGAGCAAAGCTATTAATAAACTTGGATACATGCACATATTCTCAATTATTGTGGGATAAATATAATATGCAAACTAAAAGGCTACATTTGGAAGAAAAATCCAGCAGCTGCTCCTGAAAGGGAAAGACAGTAAACCTAAAAGGGAGGGATTCCTGAAAATAGCCATGCCTTTTAAAGATTTTAATCTCGACAAACCCTTTACTACTTCAGGGTTGCTTATGACAGAATTTTAAAGACCTACACTGGCTCCCAGTACGTTTCCGAGCACAATTCAAAGTGTTGGTGCTGACCTTTAAAGCCCTAAATAGCTTCGGTCCAGTATACCTGAAGGAGCGTCTCCACCCCCATCGTTCAGCCCGGACACTGAGGTCCAGTGCTGAGGGCCTTCTGGCGGTTCCCTCACTACGAGAAGCCAAGTTACAGGGAACCAGGCAGAGGGCCTTCTTGGTAGTGGCACTACCAGACCTTTAGAAGACATCTGAAGGCAGCCCTGTTTAGGGAGGCTTTTAATGTTTTATAGATTATTGTATTTTAATGCTCTGTTGAAAGCCGCCCAGAGTGGCTGGGGAAACCCAGCCAGATGGGCGGGGTATACCCTGTTTCCCCTATTTTAAGACGTAGTCGTAAAATAAGCCATAGCAGGATTTTTTCGCAATTACGAAATATAAGCCATACCCTGAAAATAAGCCATAGTGATAGGCGCAGTTCTGGAGGGCGCCAAGGAAAAGGTGGGGCTGGGCTTACGTAATAAAAATAAGACATCCCCTCAAAATAAGCCATAGTGCGTTTTCTTGAGGGGAAAAAATATAAGACGGTGTCTTAAAATAGGGGAAACCCGGTAAATAATAAATTATTATTATTATTAAATAATTATTAAAGAGAGCTGCATTGCTGTAGCTGAGAGCTTCAGTCCTAAAGACAGGACTATAGCAGCAGGCAAATATTATACTTGGCAGATTCAGTCTTACTTTATTATTATATATTTTCTAGATTGTTGGTATTCTAATTTAATTAATGTCAGCCTTGTTCATTTAAAAAGGAGAGTTGCCTTGCTGGCTTTTGCAAGATTTGACATCTTATCTAGGTTACTAATACATTTAGTTATTAATACCATAGAACACTTTTAAAAAACACTGCTGCTCCCAATTTGCTATTAAACATTTATCTTGCTTTTGTCTTGGAGCCGAATTCTTCTTGGGAGAACGAAAATAGGCTTTATTCATTTTAGTTCTGCCTTGCACAGCCTTAGTTACACAAGTGGTCCCCTATGAGATCCTATCCTGATCTTGTTGAACTCAACAGAGGGAAATAAAACCCATTTGATTTCAGTGAGAGGTCCTCTGGGGCTATTCAGCGAGGTGGGGATTGAAGGATCATCCTCTTACTGTGAACTGTTAATTTCTGGTTACGGTTGTATTTGTGCACCAATGGATTTAGTTAAGAATTGAGGCATTGTCATTGCTGTAAATCTTTGCAAAATTTTAGGAATATCAGTTTAAATATTTGCTGGATTCAAGCCAGTTTGACTGCAGGCACCATTTCCTCCTTTCCTTCAACAAAGATGTGGTCTTATACCCTGAACCATTAAGGAAAATCTGTGCATGGACAATAATATATATAAAATTAGATGTTTGTGGATATGCATCTGTGCCGTGACCCACATTCAGATGGGAAGCATCCCATGTCGTCCCCATTAGACCTGCCACATGTGAATAGGGAAACGGGTACCATCTTGTCTTGTAAGACAGATGAGAATGTGCATCTCCAGCTAGTACTCTTCTGCTACTAGACAGAGAGACCGCTGACCATGACAGTGGCAACAGTTGTGACTCAAAACAGCTGCCAGCAAACCGAGGGTGGGAAGTAATCACCCTGTGTGGCCAGCTGACATCGGCTCTGGTCTTGGCCAGCTGTGGGGGCTGGCAAGATTTCCCACCAAGAATTTATGATGGAAAGTTTTGCTTCAATGTACATTTTCATTTCTTTAAAAGCAATTTACACACTGGCAGATTACAACAGAATCGTTTTTGCCCATGTCCATACCTTTTGCTTTTAAAACCTACAGTGATTAGTGCAGTCGACCTTGATCTCCACTCAGGCTCCGTCCCTCAGGTTGCCCCTGATAGGGCAATTTTGAACTCCCAACCAAGGAGGTGATTCAATGGTCAGATGCCATGGCGGTCATTTTGTCCTTCAGGGGTCTGAGGGGCTGCCGCCCTCGGCCGCAACTGCCGCGCATCTTCACATGGCCATTGTGGTTGCATTTGTGAAAGTTTAAATGGAAGAGGAGATAAAAGTAAGACTGTGTACATAGCATGACTGATTAGATGCAAGTTATATACAAAAAGAGTTAAAAGAAAATACAATGGTGGTGGTTAAGAGCAGTAGACTTGTAATCTGGTGAACCGGGTTCGCGTCCCCGCTCCTCCACATGCAGCTGCTGGGTGACCTTGGGCAAGTCACACTTCTCTGAAGTCTCTCAGCCCCACTCACCTCACAGAGTGTTTGTTGTGGGGGAGGAAGGGAAAGGAGAATGTTAGCCGCTTTGAGACTCCTTCGGGTAGTGATAAAGCGGGATATCAAATCCAAACTCTTCCTCTTCTTCTTCTACCCAAAATATTGTAATGTCAAAAAGACAGTTTTTATGGTGGTTAGGCAGCTTTTGGTAATGTGAAGAAAAATAATCCCTTTCACCTCTAGGGGAAAAAAGCATAAAAGAACATTTTTCAGGACTTACCTATTGCCAAAAGAGGCATTTATTGATACAAAAAGTGCAGTGTAGTGATTCAAAGGAATTACTATTCCAAAAGTGAAAAGAGCACATTGTGACTTTAGGACTGCAGCCTGTTAATACATAATGCTGGAAATGTAATTTCAGAGATTACCCCAGGCATAAAATATTATACATTCAGAATAAACACCACTGGGTGATTAGCTCCCATCCTGAAAGCAAATAAGTCATCTTGTCTTTTAATTAGCAATTGATCATATTTATGATTTAATAACTGCTCCTATGAGGGGGAAAAATTAGCTATCGTTGACTATAATTCGATCTTTCCTTCCTTCTGGAAATACCCTCCTTAGGAAATTAAAAAGCATAGGTCAGTGCATCATAAGGATTGCATTGCATTATTTGCTGACACTTCCCTTAGAAAGAAAAAGTGGATAACCCTCTGCTCTTCTAGTCTCATTGACCACAATGGCTTTGTCCATAATGGATGACCCTACATAGCCGTAGAAACCTTATTAAAGTATATTTTAACGATTGCACCAGAGATGTGAGTGCCCTGCTAACAAATTGAAATGTCAGGTACGCTGTGACCCTCAAATAATATTAAAGCTCCCATTGAAATGCTTACCTGAGGTATTATGCTGCGGCAATACATCAGTTCAGTTCCTGGTACTGTTAAAATTATTATGTGGAATGTTGCAGAATGAATCCTCTCACCAAAGGAGAGGGGTTTTTTGTGTGTTTTTTGTTTTAAATAGACTGAGTAAAAATGAGATGTTGTCATAGAACCTTATGATGAACCCACTTCATTAACTCTGAGAACCATTTTGAGAAAGAGAAGGAGTGAAACGTTGATTGATACTCACTCAGGCATGTCATTTTGTAAAGAGAAAGAAGTAACATCCAAATCTGGATGAACAGCCCTTTCTCTTTTTGTTTTAAATGGATGATTTTATTACATAAGCCATAAGCTTCTCATACAAGACGTGGAAGCTTCCACTTTGTTCCCGGGTTGCCACAAAAGACTTTTTTCATCATTACTTTTAAACTGCTCCCCTGATGCTTTTACGTGGAGAGTGGGGCAGTTATTACTTCTCTGGCAATGCTACTTGCAATGAGAAATATCAATGAAAAACTCATAATCATAATCATAGCAGGCCCAAACCAAAATAACAATGATAAGCAATAATAATAAAAACAAAAAAATTGCATTTTTCTTCTTTAGCCCTGGCTCCTCTCTGAATCATTTTAATGCAAGAATGGCGACGGTATTCATGCATTCAGTCTGCCACAGTAATTGCAACTTAAATTAGTATCTCATCTGTAGATTTACTCATAGGGTTAGAGGTATATAATGTGATCTATCCTGTGCCTTTTCAATATAAAGTTTAATACAGTGGTACCTTGGGTTACATACGCTTCAGGTTACATACGCTTCAGGTTACATACGCTTCAGGTTACAGACTCTGCTAACCCAGAAATATTACCTCGGGTTAAGAACTTTACCTCAGGATGAGAACATAAATCAGGCAGCAGCGGCGCAGTGGCAGCAGGAGGTCCCATTAGCTAAAGTGGTGCTTCAGGTTAAGAACGGACCTCCGGAACGAATTAAGTACATAACCAGAGGCACCATTGTAGAGCATAGAACTTCACTAGTTTAGCATAGAAAGGCATTGCTCTGACTTTAGCAGATTTTGTAGTGTGGTGTACTTTCACTTCGTAGTGCCATCTAGGAGGCTAGTCAAATCAAAGCCATGCTCTGTAGCTGTCACTGCATTTTCAAGAAGTGCCAGCACCTTCCATGCAGTGATAAATTAGTACGAGAGTAAGATAAAACTGGAGTTTTATTTAGGTCACATTTACTTGCAAATTTTTTGCCACTCCGAAATGGAACGCTTCTACGTGGCAGTGTTCCTGTGCTGTTTTCAATGGAGTAGATTAGTCTGAAGATTACTCTGCCAAGGGCCTCTTATGCCCTATTCCTAGAGCTCAGGGTTCACAATCGCCCCTCATCCCAACACACACAGCTTAGCTAGTATGACAGGAAATCTAATATATTCCATCAGGAATCGCAAGACAGAGAAGCCAGTAGGAGAACACTTCAGTCTCCCAGGACATTCAATTGTTGTTGTTGTTCAGTCGTTCAGTCGTGTCCAACTCTTCGTGACCCCATGGACCAGAGCACGCCAGGCACGCCTATCCTTCACTGCCTCTCGCAGTTTGGCCAAACTCATGTTAGTAGCTTCAAGAACACTGTCCAACCATCTCATCCTCTGCCGTCCCCTTCTCCTTGTGCCCTCAATCTTTCCCAACATCAGGGTCTTTTCTAGGGAGTCTTCTCTTCTCATGAGGTGGCCAAAGTAATGGAGCCTTAACCTCAGGATCTGTCCTTCTAGTGAGCACGCAGGGCTGATTTCTTTAAGAATGGATAGGTTTGATCTTCTTGCAGTCCATGGGACTCTCAAGAGTCTCCTCCAGCACCATAATTCAAAAGCATCAATTCTTCGGCGATCAGCCTTCTTTATGGTCCAGCTCTCACTTCCGTACATTACTACTGGGAAAACCATAGCTTTAACTATACGGACCTTTGTTGGCAAGGTGATGCCTTTGCTTTTTAAGATGCTGTCTAGGTTTGTCATTGCTTTTCTCCCAAGAAGCAGGCGTCTTCTAATTTCGTGACTGCTGTCACCATCTGCAGTGATCATGGAACCCAAGAAAGTGAAATCTCTCACTGCCTCCATTTCTTCCCCTTCTATTTGCCAGGAGGTGATGGGACCAGTGGCCATGATCTTAGTTTTTTTGATGTTGAGCTTCAGACCATATTTTGCGCTCTCCTCTTTCACCCTCATTAAAAGGTTCTTTAAATCCTCCTCACTTTCAATACAGGATCTCAAAGCAGCTGTCTTATTACAAAAGAATTTCAGAAATAGACTTGAAAGAGAAGTTTCTGAATTACAACTTATTACTAAACTAAAAACTATGGAGAGACCTGGTCTGAATAGAGATGTTGGATCTTGCCTCATTACATATGCTAAAACTATTTTTGGTCTTCTGCATACTATCCCTTGCTTTCTCCTGTAGGACTAATTGCAGTCGTCAACAGGTTTACCATACCCATTGAGTCAATCACCCATCTCTTACGACCCTTCTGAGAAAAACCCCACCCCACCCTGGTGACTTCTGTTTCAGTGTATCTGAAGAAGTGTGCATGCACATGAAAGCTTATACCCAGAACAAACTTAGTTGGTCTCTAAGGTGCTACTGGACAATTTCTTTCTTTCTTTCTTTCTTTCTTTCTTTCTTTCTTTCTTTCTTTCTTTCTTTCTTTCTTTCTTTCTTTCTTTCTTTCTTTCTTCGCCCCTTTACCACTGTCAATATTTTTTGTTTCCACCTAGAAAAGCCTGCCCTGGGTTCCTTGATGAGAGGGCTGTGAAGTGATAGAGCATGGGTAGGCAAACTAAGGCCCGGGGCCTGGATCCGGCCCAATCACCTTCTAAATCCGGGAATCAGCGTGTTTTTACATGAGTAGAATGTGTCCTTTTATTTAAAATGCATCTCTGGGTTATTTGTGGGGCATAGGAATTCGTTCATTTTCCCCCCTTCAAAATATAGTCTGGCCCCCAACAAGGTCTGAGGGACAGTGGACCGGCCCCCTGCTGAAAAAGTTAGCTGACCCCTGTGATAGAGCATGTGCCTTGATTGCAGAAGTTTCTATGTTCAATCCTCAACATCTCGGGTGGAGGTGGAAATGACTCTTGGCTGTAATCTTGCCATCAGTTGATGCAGACAATCTTGAACTAGATAGACCCAGCATTAGAAAGCTTCCTAGGAGTGGTGTGGGTCTTAGACAGAACACTTGCAACACAAATAATGTGCTGACATGAGTAACAGCACCATATGTCTTTGAACTGGGATTAGCCCAGTTAACAAGGTAAACAAGACACATCTCTGTTCTCCTTTGGATGCTGTACTTTGAGGAAGGGCTGTTGCTGAGTGGCAGAACATCTGTCATCGTGAGGTTAAAATGGGGGCAGGGCAAGAGGCAAGCTCTTTGGAGGAAAAATGTGATATAGATTCAATAAATCTATGCATGCCTTTGGTTGGGGGGGGGAGTGATGCCCTTTATCCTCACCTTTAAAATAAACAGTAGGTTCATTTTCAAGGAAATGAAGACAAAAAGCAAGCAAACAAATGTGAGGTTTATCCTCCCCTCATCCCAACACACACAGCTAAACTATAGTATGACAGGAAAGCTACAGCCAATATATTACCATGTGCTTGGATAGGAGAAGGACAGCACTTGAAGAAACAATTGCCCCCACAGGAAATTTTGGCATACCTCAAAATATGTTATGCCTATTTGATGGGGACCATCAGCATATTCAACACGAGGCACCGTAGAGTCATAAATCGGCAATTACTGGAGCAAATACTGACTTAGCAAAATTTCCACTGGTGATTTGGAAGTGAAACTTCTTTGTCCTGCTTTGTTCCCTTGAGCTATTCATTTTCTTGTTTTAATGATAATTATTGAATATCTATACTCATTGGTAGACATTGCCTTACAAATGCTGAACGCGCCATGTTTGGGCGCATTAAAGTGCTGATTCTCCCACCTCCCCCTCTGCTGAATTTGATATAGTATAATTGTCTTGGCTTGTTAAAACTGATTCAAAATGAAAAATAGAGACAAGCACTTGTTTAGAACACACAAGGATTTTAGCTGAGAAATGTAGTTTTTGGAACTTTGCTATTTGCAGTGTATGTGATTTTTTTTTCCCCTTCCCCAACTTGGTACTGCAGAATCAGAACAGAGGTGGAAGGCCTTTGTCTTTCTTCCTGGCTTGTGGGTTTCCTGAAGACAAAATGTAGGGAGAAAGGTTGAGGATGCATTAGTTGCCTCTAGCATGCTGCCTCAAGCATCTCTCAGGCTCTCTATTGCCTCCTCAGATAGTCCTGTCTACTGGGAACCACCAGGAGATAGCTCCCATTCATTCTTCTTATAGTTTACCTACCTGGATTGTTGGCAAATGTAAAGAGTCCATATCCTTCTCAGTATGTTCTGAGATGTCATGCTACAAGAAAGTCTTTTTCAGTCTGACTTTGCTGTACCTGATTGGTGGGTTCTCTCCCCTCTGCCCTGAGGACAAGGAATAAAGATGAGGCTGTTCCCCTCTTAAATGTGTTGTTTCTTTGGACATCTTTTGGCTGTGTTGGAACTTGTGGGTGATCTGTGTGTCTTGGAGGCTTTGTTTAGGGCTGTATAGCCTAAATAGAGTGAATAGTTTTGCATATTTTGTTACACTACCTTTTCAAATTTCTTTCTTTTCGTTAATCTTGATAGACTCTCTTAATTAGGAACTGGGGTCTGACTGTGTGCTTTAACACCCCAATGTTTATCTCCTACATTCCAGTTCACTTGTCCATCCAGGCTGCATGCTTTAGTCCAGACAGCGGTCTCCAACTTGGTGCCCAGATCATCCCTGGACATTGGACACGCTGGTTAGGGCTGAAGGGAGTTGTGGCACACCAGGTTGGGGAAGTCTGTGTTGTGTGTGTGGAGGAAAACCTTAGAACTTGTTGGTTTCCAAAGATAGACCAGAGGCATTAGTACTTCATCCAGCAGAGCTTTACTTGTGCTAAAGGCAAAGGAGCATAATGGTCACAAATCCAAAAACATTCAGGATTGGCACGGCCCATAAAAATACAGTTGCAGCACTTACAAAAACTTATAAACTTAACTCATAATAAGACTAAAACTTAACACTAAGCATACTATGTACAGAACACCATACCAGAAGAAAAAGTAAAACCCACACTCCTTCTGGCCTCTATTTATAGTCAGCATGACCTTAATTGAGAACTAGTTCAAACCAGCTTCCCAGAAGGTATAACCCAAACAATCATGACCTTTCTGCCTGCTTTTCTCACACAGATTAGCCTCTAGTAGCTTATAGAATCCTCTTGTATTAATCGGAATAGGAAAGATCTCCACACATCGGATCAATACTTTCTGCACTAAGAAATGCAAACTGACAGTCTGGTATGGTATCTAGATCACAGTTGTGTCTGTCAGAGTTGCTCCTTCCAAAGTAATGAATGCACAGAGCTTGGGATTCACCCCAGGGTGCACCGAGGGGGTGGCGGCTGGAAAACTGGAGGGAAGCATAGCATGCCGACTCAGGTGAGATTTGATGGGCAGTTAGTCTGATCCAGAAGAGTGCTTCTTAACTTTCTTTCTCAAGGCTTCATAGGGACGGCCAAAACTGAAATGCCTGATGACTCCTTCTATACATTAAATTCAGGAGACCTATAGAAAGGTGGCTTATGTCTCTACTCCCTCTTTGGATAGTCCACAAAGTCTAAACCCAAGGACTGTACAACCGATTATTTAGCTTGACTCCCCCCCCCCCCATTTTAGAAGGGATTAGGCTTGGAAGTCATTGTTCTGCTTTAATTGCAGGAATAATTATTACGAAGCAAGACTTGTTGGGACTTCCTCCTTTTAAAGTTTTTATTTTCAGAATAACGAATGCCAATCAATAGGTAAGCAAATCAATAAGAGTTAAAACTTGAAGACAGGGGAAAATAGAGATAGCAGAAGATTGTCTTGAGATAATCCCCCTCCTTATTTCATAGCCAACATAAGAAGAATAATGAAAAGATTCTCCAGAGGGAAGGAAGTGGGATTTTTTTTGGTTTTACTTTCTAGGCCAGTACGGTTCTCTTTATCTCTTTTTAAATCATCTTTCACTATAAAGATATGGAATTGGTTCTGTTGACAAGATTTGAGCTTGGAATTGTCTCATAGAATATGCGTTCATTGCAAGGACCTCACTTTCCCCAGTCTTTGTATGACTTGAACTTGGCATGCAACAAAAATGTCAATATTTTAATACATGTATAACTCAGGCCTTACTAGGTGCGCCACAGCCAAGTCAAGTCATAAAACCTAAATTCAGCTGCTCAGTATAGAGGGAGAAAGAATATTGAGTGTGTCATGGAATGCTTAAAGAGCACACTATTCAAGATACAAGACAAGAACTGTATTGTCTCTTTGAAACAAAAATGGAGGAGCAAGAGAAAGGTTCTGACTCCGCCCACAGCCTGGTGCAAAGAGGTTTTGGATTCCACCCTTTGTCTAATTCCAGCAGGTGACTAAACTATATATCGCGTCCTCCCTAAAAGAGGGCACGTGTTATGATGACTGACTGGGAAAGACTATGGAGGAAAAGTATTAATTTCACAGCTTGTAGTTTGTTAAAGGAAAATATAATGAAAATGATGTATAGATGGTATTTAACTCCAGTCAAATTAGCTAAAATCTATCATTTGCAAGATAAAAAATGTTGGAAGTGTGGTGAGGCAGATGGTACTTTTTATCATATGTGGTGGACATGCCCAAGGACGAAAGCCTACTGGGAAATGATATATAATGAAATTAAAAGAGTGTTGAAAAACACATTTATTAAAAAACCAGAGGCATTCCTACTTGGAATGGTCAACCATGAAATACCTAAAGATGACCATACTTTCTTTATGTACGCCACAACAGCAGCAAGGATTTTGTTTGCAAAATATTGGAAAACAAAGGACTTACCAAAGCTAGAGGAATGGCAGATGAAGATGATGGAATATATGGAACTTGCCGAGCTGTCCGCGAGACTCCGAGACCAGAGGGAAGAGGCGGTGAAAGAAGATTGGAAGAAATTTAAGATGTATATCAATAAGAGTTGCAAAATTAGTAATTAGATAAATCTGAAGTTAGATAATTAATTTATAGCATAGTAAAAGATTTGAGATTGTTAAGGAAAGAGGATTGATGAAATATAGATTAAGATAAGACATTAGATTAAGTTAAGGCATAAGTTTAAAGAATAAATTTTTGGAATAATAGAGAATAAGTTTAGTAAAAATTAGATAATGATAAGTATCTGTTAAAGTATCGTTTTTATTTGAACAAGAGACGCAGTGAGAGAGGGGTGGGGGAAGCCCACCTAACAAGATACGGGACTTAGAATGGGAGATAAAATAAATGTAATGTGTTATGGTGTTATGTTGTTATGTTGTTATGTTGTTATGCTGTTATGTTGATTTTATGTTGTTTATGGTGTTTTATTTTGTGTATTGTGGTTTGTTGTGTTTATATTATTTGTTGTATAAGTAAGAAAAACCCTAATAAAAATCTTTAAAAAATAATAAAAAAAAATAAAATAAAAGAGGGCACGTGTTGTGGTGAGACCTGGAGACCGATCTCCTGTGTTGTGGGTGGGTAAGATTGGTCAGTCACAACAACCGATTGGTAGGTCCTCGATGCTGGGTGAAATCTGGCCAATGGGGCACAGCCCAAATGGATCAAGGGACCTATATATACCCATGCACGTGATCCAGAGCTTCCTCTTTCGGTGCGTGCATTCGGAACACCCGCCCACCTCTCCCTACTTTTAGGGCTTTTGTTCTTAACCTTGCTATGCCGTTGTGTCATCTGTTGTTGGGACAGGGGCACGGCAGGAATTTTCCCCACTTGGCTGATTGGCTGTTGCCATTTGGGTTTTGCCATTTGCTGCGTAGTAAATCGTCACAACTTGTAAGGTTGTGGATAGGCACTGGTTCAGGTGACAGAGATGGGAGAACGCTCTCGCCATCCCTATGTGAAGGGTATTCCGTTAAAGGAATCCAGGGACTCAAATGGTTTGGTCAACCCCTGAGAGGGGGTTGTGCCCATGCCTGAGTCCAGGGGGACATTTGGGTGGCAGACATAGCCTGTTCCCAGCTTTCCACTTAGCCAGGTGTTCACCCTTGGCTGAATTATGCTGGTGCCCTGGGTCAGCGCTACCTGCAAGGGTGCAGGGAGCTAGTCGAACCAGAGCCTATGCAACCACTCACTTTCTGTAATCAATAAAGTTGTGGCCTAAATTCTGCCAAAAACCAAACTAAAATTTGAGTCATGTGTGAATTTATTTAGGGGGGAGGTCTCTGGGTCTGAACATGCAAAATGACAGTAGCCGCATACAGTCCCCTTACAATGCAAAATAATTGCTTGTGGAAAGTGAGAGATTAATGGATGTGTCTGACATGATTAAAGGTCATCACAGCAGACCAGGAAATTCTGTTGTGATCATACAGGGTGCACATACAGGATGGGGCTTACGCAGGGAAGTTTAATCCCAGTACATTGAAAATCATGTAAGTAATGTGCTATCGTATTATGTGCTATACTCCTGGTATAGTTAGGTTTCTTGAAAATATGCTTACAACAAGTGTTTGGGGTATATAGCTATGGCTATTTGACTAATATAGAGGATTTTATATGACAATTGTATTTGGTTGTCCTGTTTCCCATGGATCAAAGCTGATAGAATATTGCACCTGTAATGATAAAAAGTCAGTATATATACTTTATTCTAACTATACTCTTTTCCAAATTAGTTATTATCACTATTAATTAATTGCTAGTTAGATAATTAATGTCCCATAATCCCAAACTGCTGGTAATGGATGGTTTCATGGGAATCCGTGCTTAATGAAAGCTACTCTACCTATCCCTTGGTAGTTTGTGTAGGCAACCATTTTACTGTCTATTTCAAGGCACTAAAACTCAATTATTGTTAATATTAACAAAGCCCTTAAGTGGGGTAAAATGTACAACACTTTTTTCTGGTGATATACTGCTCTTCCTTTGGGGAGGGTATTAATTTATAGTTTTGCTTGACAACCAGAAGTATACCTTAAACCTGCTAAACAGGCTGAGCCAGAAGATGTGGTGGGGTGTGTGTGTGTGTCTGCTTTCAGCTCCTTGGGGAGGGGGTTATTCTTTCAAATTTAGCCACATCCAACACCTCAGCTTTATTCATTGATTTATTATGATTTTAGATGGCCTTCAAGAGAAGTGTGAACTATTAGTTTGACCTGATGAGGCTGTTTCCTGGTGTTTAAGTCCCAAAGAATCCTTTTGTCCTAACTCACTCATTCTGTTGCTTAGATGAGCTTTGCAAATTGCCGATCAAACCTGCCAAGAGCACATTCGGTTTTGTCCTTTGTTCTTGCAAGCTACAGAGTTTCTTGTAAAACCTGGTAAGGAACTTGTTTTAGATGAGGATTGCCGTGCACGTGTGTGCGTACACATACACACCCTCCCAATGTTATAAAAGGCATTGCCAAGTGAACATGGACATTGAGGTATGTTTGGCTGGTGGCAGTTCTTCAGTAATGTCCCAGGTCACTTCAGGACACACCTCACAGGTAGCAGCCTAGGAGTCACTATGGAGTGACTGCTTCCACCCATGCCTGGTAACATTAGTAAGCCAAGCATACTCGTATGGGCAGTGTCACCAGCATAGTTGCTTCCATTGCCCATGTTGCTAGTTCTACCAACAGCAGTTCGTACATGGACTGGGTCTCTGGTGCTGCTGTTGCCAGATCAGTTTACTAATATGCAAGTCTGTGCTTGTTGATATGCCATCCTTTCATGTGGCTGTCTTTTATGCCCCAGAGAGAAAGTGTATGTGTGTTCGTGGGGGTTGGGGAGAAAATAATCTTTTGACTAAAAGGGAATGCTTTTAGGACTCCAGTGGGCCACTGTTGCAATGCCTCATTAAAATTAATCACCAGTTACTCTCCACCAAATGAATCCTGCCCTGCTCATAGGATATTTGTTCCCATGACTGTCCTAGGGAGATTATTCCAAGCTTCTCTTCGGTAATGATAAGCTGCGTCTTCTGATCTCGAGCCTAAATGTATCAATAGACGGCTTATACCCATATGATCTTTCACCCCTTTCTCTTTTAATCCAAATTGCTTTGTGTGAATAAAAATGTGCACAGTTGCATATTAAGGCTTGCAGAGCTGAACTTGCACTATACCTTCATCCAGAGATGTGCACCTATTTATATTAAGTAAACGGCTCCATCATTTGTCTTCCAAAGGCGCTTCTCCTTTCATTTACAGTCACTCTTGATTAATTTTGGATGAATATATCCATCCCGTTGCACTTTTAGCTTCCGCCAAAGAGGAATCTAAAGGCAGTGTTTGAAAAGGAAGCCCTATGTACAAGCAGATGGTAAAACCTCGGATGAAATTAAAAATCAAAATTAGTAAAATTAAAAACCATTCTTCACTGTCAGAGGAAAATTGTAGGGTCATCACACAGTGGAGCTGGTTTGTGCGTTCCTTTGGGCATTCCTGCTTTCACTCAAACACATTTTGGGCCACCAAAGTATAATTCTTTAATTTACAATGAAGGCCTACCATCTGTGAACATTTGGACTTCATCTTGCTATATTGGTTGGGCAAATGGTACAAAGTCTGTTTTAATTGCGCCTGGTTTAAGTACCAGAGCAATGAACAGACAATTCTGTGTGCAATTTCCCATCTAGTTCAACGCGGTACACTTTAACATAGGCTTGTACTTGTACCATTTTATTTGTTCTAATTTTATGTCCAGTAAACTAGTCAGAGTGATGAGGTTCTGTGCTACTGGCAATCAATTTATTAAGGATTTGGTCAAAAGCACCACATTCGGGCAGTGTTCACACCTCTTTGCAAAAACAGCCAGCAATACAGAGCCTGCCATCCTGTTCCATGTTGGTGGCAGAGGAAACAACAGGTAATTAATAAAAAAAAGAGGCTTAACCTGACATGGGTTAAATGTGCCTTATCAGTTAATTTGAATGAAGATCTCCAGAGTTAAAAATGCAAGCACCTCATCATAGCATCCAGTACAATTTGCCGAACAGATGCAGTCGCCCATGACAGCCGGTTAGTCAGCCTCTACTTTAAAATGTCAAATTAAGCACATCACACAATTTACCTAGGCAACTTGTTCCTTCTCGCTTTCTCAAGATGGAAACGGTCTATCACACAGACAAGATAAATCTGCTCTCGTACACGGCAGGCCCATTTGATAATTCACTTCATTAGTGGATGCAACTCTAGGTTTGAATTGGAGAGTTGAGACTATGAAGCTGTTAGCTCTAGCCCTCTGCCCATGAACTAGACTATGTCACTGCTGCAGGTACCCTCTTCCTTTTACCTGCTGAAGCATGAGAAGGGCAGCTGCTTCCACAAGCCTCATTACAGAGCAAGAGCGCTGGGGAGGCTAAGGCCCCTGGGAAATGTACTTGCCCTGGGCCTTGGCCCATGTTCACCCTGAAGTTGATGCTGTCTTTTCTTTCTTTTCATTTCATTTCATTGGCTCCAGAGTTTGGCGAGGCCTTGGGCAATGTCACTTCACTCCCTGCTTTCCTCTCCATCACTGCCCATTTGCTTGATCTGTCTCTGGGCCCAATCTGAAACTGCTGTCCGAAAGGAGAAGGGGAAGGGAGACTGCTATATATTTTCCTTGCACTTGTCACTGCTTTCAGGCTTGAAGAAGGCAGGGGAACAGACAGAGGAATAGCATAGCTAAGAACTTTGCAGTTTCAGCTGTGCCCAGGGCTGCAAACCCAACCCATGGTGCCAGCTGTGCTGCCACTAATAGATTAGGGCAATGCTTTTTTTCTGGGGGGATGACACGGGGGGGGGATGCATACCCCAAAACATTTTGTGAATCTTTGTACTTTTGTCCATTTACTGTATTTATTTCCCCCGATTTGAACTATAAAATGGTGGTTATCTTGAGTCATTAGGAAAAAAGCACTGGATTAGAGAAAGTTATAGTCAGTTGGGAATAAAACTACCGGAGGCCTCATAGCTTTGAGGTGTTCCTTGTGACATCACTGGAAGCACCATGAGACCCAAAGTTCAGAACAAGCATGAATTTAAAACAAGCTAAATTGGGCACAATTTGAACTTAGCTGGGATAGGAAGGTCTAATTTGAGCTAAGTCCAAGGAAGCTTCCTAGTCACTGTTTTAAGCTGCACGGTGTGGCAGTTACTATCACTTATAGCTTATAACTGCCTTATATAGGCAGTTACTATTCACTGATAGCAGTTCACTATCAGTGAACAACTGGCTTCGCAAATGGTGCCGGCAGGAACGGTTTGGTTTCTTAGATCACGGTCTGCAGTTTCTTGAAGATGGACTTCTGGCAAGTGATGGGCTGCACCTCACAAGGGTTGGGAGGAATGTTTTTGCCAACAATCTCAAAAACTTCATCAGGAGGGCTTTAAACTGACTTATGTGGGGGAGGGAGACAGTGGTCCTGAAGGTAGGAGTCTATCAAATGCTGAAGATGATCATCCAAAAGTCAAGGACCAAATGGAGCAAACAGCGCACAGACCTAGTGGTGGGAGGAAAAAATCCTTAAGTAGGAGACTAGGGGGAATGATCAATGGTTTTCAATGTCTGTATACAAATGCACAGAGCATGGGAAATAAACAAGATGAACTTGAGCTCTTGGTACAGCAAACTAAATACGACATAATAGGCATCACTGAAACCTGGTGGGATGAGTCTCATGATTGGAATGTAGTAATAGAGGGATACAATCTATTTAAGAGAAATAGACCAAACAGGAAAGGAGGAGGAGTGGCGTTATATGTCAGGGATGTGTATACCTGTGAAGAGATCCATGATTTAAAACTTCAAAGCCAAATTGAGAGTATCTGGGTCAAAATTAAGGGAGAGAAAAATAACAGTGATCTCATGGTGGGAGTTTACTATAGATCCCCAAGCCAAACTGAGGACATAGATGATGCCTTCCTGGAACAGATGACCAAGCATTCAAAAGGAAATGAGATAGTAGTAATGGGGGATTTCAACTATCCTGATATTTGTTGGATGTCAAACTCAGCCAAGAGCATAAGGTCGAACAGATTCCTCACTGGCCTTGCAGACAATTTCATTGTCCAGAAAGTGGGAGAAGCAACAAGAGGATCAGCCATTTTAGATCTGGTCCTAACCAATAGTGATGACCTGGTTAGTGGGGTAGAAGTGGTAGGATCATTAGGTGGGAGTGATCATGCTCTTCTGGAGTTTATTATACATCAGAAAGGAGCAACCAAGCATACTAAGATTCAAATTCTAGACTTTAAGAAAGCCGACTTCAGAAAACTTAGGGAAATGCTGGGTGTGATCCCATGGTCAGTAATACTAAAAGGGAAGGGAGTTCATGATGGATGGGAGTTTGTTAAAAGGGAGATATTAAAAGCACAACTTCAAGCAGTACCAATGAGACGAAAACATGGAAGGTGCCTAAAGAAGCCAGGGTGGCTATCTAATGAACTTTTAACTGAGTTAAGATTTAAAAGGGATATGTACAAGAAATGGAAAAAGGGGGAAACCACCAGAGAGGAATTCAAACAAATAGCCAGCACATGTAGAGACAAAGTCAGAAAAGCTAAAGCACAGAATGAACTCAGGCTTGCTAGAGAGGTTAAAAGCAATAAAAAGAGTTTTTATGGGTATGTCCGTAGCAAAAGGAAGAACAAGGAAACAGTGGGGTCACTTAGAGGAGAAGAAGGTGAAATGCGAACAGGGGACGCAGAAAGGGCAGAACTCCTCAATACCTTCTTTGCCTCAGTCTTCTCCAAAAAAGAAAACAATGCCCGACCTGAAGAATATGGAGCAGATGATTCAGCAGGGGAAACACAGCCCAGAATAAGTAAGGAGGTAGTACAAGCACACTTGGCTAGTTTAGATGTATTCAAGTCTCCAGGGCCAGATGAACTACATCCCAGAGTATTAAAAGAACTGGCAGAGGTGATTTCAGAACCACTGGCAGTAATCTTTGAGAATTCTTGGAAAACAGGTGAAGTCCCAGCAGACTGGAGGAGGGCAAATGTTGTTCCTATTTTCAAAAAGGGGAAAAGAGAGGACCCAAACAATTACCGCCCAGTCAGCCTGACATCAATACCAGGAAAGATTCTAGAGCAGATCATTAAGCAAACGGTCTGTGAGCACCTAGAAAGGAACGCTGTGATCACTAAAAGTCAGCATGGGTTTCTGAAAAATAAGTCATGTCAGACTAATCTGATCTCATTTTTTGACAGAATTACAAGCCTGGTAGACGAAGGGAACACTGTGGATGTAGCCTATCTTGATTTCAGCAAGGCCTTTGACAAGGTGCCCCATGATATTCTTGTAAAGAAGCTGGTAAAATGCGGGCTAGACAATACTACCATTCAGTGGATTTGTAACTGGCTGACTGACCGAACCCAAAGGGTGCTCATCAATGGCTCCTCTTCATCCTGGAGAGAAGTGACTAGTGGGGTGCCACAGGGTTCTGTCTTGGGCCCAGTCTTATTCAACATCTTTATCAATGACTTGGATGATGGGCTTGAGGGCATCCTGATCAAGTTTGCAGATGACACCAAATTGGGAGGGGTGGCTAATACCCCAGAGGACAGGATCACACTTCAAAATGACCTTAACAGATTAGAGAACTGGGCCAAGGCAAACAGGATGAATTTTAACAGGGAGAAATGTAAAGTACTACACTTGGGCAAAAAAAATGAAAGGCACAAATACAGGATGGGTGATACCTGGCTTGAGAGCAGTACAAGTGAAAAGGATCTAGGAGTCTTGGTAGACCACAAACTTGACATGAGTCAACAGTGTGATGCAGCAGCTAAAAAAGCCAATGCAATTCTGGGCTGCATCAATAGGAGTATAGCATCTAGATCAAGGGAAGTAATAGTACCACTGTATTCCGCTCTGGTCAGACCTCACCTGGAATACTGTGTCCAGTTCTGGGCACCACAGTTCAAGAAGGATATTGACAAGCTGGAACGTGTCCAGAGGAGGGCAACCAAAATGGTCAAAGGCCTGGAAACGATGCCTTATGAGGAACGGCTTAGGGAGCTGGGTATGTTTAGCCTGGAGAAGAGAAGGTTAAGGGGTGATATGATAGCCATGTTCAAATATATAAAAGGATGTCATATAGAGGAGGGAGAAAGGTTGTTTTCTGCTGCTCCAGAGAAGCGGACACGGAGCAATGGATTCAAACTACAAGAAAGAAGATTCCACCTAAACATTAGGAAGAATTTCTTGACAGTAAGAGCTGTTCGACAGTGGAATTTGCTGCCAAGGAGTGTGGTGGAGTCTCCTTCTTTGGAGGTCTTTAAGCAGAGGCTTGACAGCCACCTGTCAGGAATGCTTTGATGGTGTTTCCTGCTTGGCAGGGGGTTGGACTGGATGGCCCTTGTGGTCTCTTCCAACTCTATGATTCTATGATTCTATGACTTGGGGCAGAACTACACTCATGGTTTTTAACGTTAAGGAATGGTTTTCATAACATAGATGGACACATGATGCCATACTTTTAACATTCATCATGCGTTATTAAAATGTGATACCAGAGGGCACGGCAGAGCAACCAGCAGCAGGGAGACAGCATTTTGATGGAGCAAACAAAGGTCAGAAACACTCTAAATTTACAAGTACGCCCTGTGACGTTTTTAGAACGATATGTCTAAAAGCGTTCTAATAACGTTAAACAGGCCAGTGTAGATCCAGCCTTGGTCTGTATTCATGGAGATCAACACCTAACATTTTGAGACATGGTTAGCATTTAAAAACTTGGAACTTTTTAGAAATCGTTAAGTAATGAGGAGAACTATCTTGTCAACCACAATCACTACAAAAGTTCAGAAGAATTTCACTACATTTCTTCTTCAGGGGTCCCTTCCAACTCTAAAATGTTAATGATTTTATGGAAGGAATTTGGGCTTTTAAAATAAATTGGACTCCTACTATTGGAAGAATTATTGTGGTAAAAGAAACTTTAACAAAATCAAGCCCTGCAGTCAAAAAGCCACTTAGGTTGACAAAATTTTGATTAAAAATGTTTTGATCAGCTTGAGTGCCTTACCTCACCTCACAAACTTTGGGAATTTCTGTGAATTTCAAAAGCGGCTACTCCTGAAAAACAATAAATATATAGACTCGTATGTTGATTTTGGCCTTTTTTATTGGTTTTTGTGGGGGGCACTGAATGAATACAAAGGAAGTATTAGAAGTGCATGATGATATAGCGATATGTTGTCTGTTAATCTAATATAAATTCAAAGAAAGAAAATTTAACTTGCATTTCTCTTGTAATGGTGGAAAGGAGGGAACATTCTTTAGGGTTGAGGTTCTCTATCGAATGATGTGTGAGAGCTAGTGTGATGTTGTGGTTACAGTGTTGGGCTAGGACCTTGCAGACCAGAGTTCAACTCCCTGCTCAGCCATAAAGCTCATGCCTCATCTTAGACCGGTCACCATCTCTGTCTAGCGTACCTCACAGTGTTGTTGTGAGTGGGGAAAGCCATGTGCTCTACTTTGCTCTCCTCAGAAGAAAGGTGGAGTAGAAATGCAACAGTAAATTAAATATTTCTACTTACACTTAGGAAAAACCCAAAGTAACTCCAAAATCTATCCATCCCCTGCCCCCCTTCCAATATCAAACCAATTATCTTAATGTGCTTCGTGTAAAAGGTAGTGCTCAGCTCATTTTAATGCAATACTAAACATATTTTGAATCCATCTTGGTGAAATGCTTTAATTAACTAAACCATTTCTTTCTGGACCCCTGTGTACTTGGTGCAAATTAATGGCACTCAGCATGCCCATTCTCTCAGCCTTACTGAAGCTCGCAGCCGCTGAATCCTATCTCCCATTCCACACACCTTCCATTTGCACAAATGATTAACTACCTTAAGAACTCGTTCTGCCC
The DNA here is from genome assembly GCA_034641385.1 of Darevskia mixta. Classification (NCBI taxonomy): domain Eukaryota; kingdom Metazoa; phylum Chordata; class Lepidosauria; order Squamata; family Lacertidae; genus Darevskia; species Darevskia mixta. Next base: position 6,925,129 of record JAWWNH010000105.1, read on the forward strand.
CTCCCCCAATGGATTTGAATGCTCTTATGTACTATAAAGCAAAAGGCGGTCGGAATGCAGCAGCGCACACTATTTCCAATTGATTCAGTGATTCCATTCCAATCATGCTAGTTCTAAGTATTCGTGCCATATTGGCTACGGACAAAAGGCATATTTATTTGTTATACCAAAAAAGTAGGAGATAAGAGAACAAGTGTATCTGTAGCTGCACCACCAAATAAATTAGAGTCGCTGTGAAATCTTGTCTAGTTTTGCAGTTCAAGAGGAAATCCTCATATTTGGCTCCTTGTTTTGATAGGGAATGTTAAGAAGCGATCTGCAGAATACTGTGGAGTGCATCCTTCTGAATATTAATGAGGAACAGAAAGTGTAACAGAGACATTATTTTTTAAAAAATTGAATGTACATTCTAGCCAGTGGAAATTTTGTCTGAAGATTTCACTTGGGGAGTTAAAAACAATACAAAACCCTAATTGTCCTGTTTTTGTTTCACCATATTCAGGTACTTTCCCATAAAGGAATAGAGATTTGATTATTTTTCAGCAAAGTAATTCTGTTAATCATTTCTTTTCCTTTTTGCAAGATGGAAGCATGTAAAAAAGAGCAAAAGAAATGAAATTACACTTTAAGATCGTCTTCTTACATATTTCGATTTCACCCCGTCATTCACTCCCATCCAACTCTCCCAATACCCCACTTAACAAGTTCAGGTGGTGGTAAGAAGGGCTCCCAAACTCTGGCAATGCAGTCAACCTCCTGCACTGAGCATGGAAGCATCCAGGGTTGCCAAGAACCATGGGAAAGAAATCCCCATGGTTACCATTATCCACAACACTGCTGTGAACATGCTCCTAAGCAGCTAGGGATGGACATATCTGCCAATTTTGGTTTCTCTCTCAAAAAAAATTCCTATCTTAAGTTCAGTTCAGTATAGACTCAGCTACATCAGTAAAGAAAATGTGTTTTATATGCGTTATAACATCATGATACCAGATGGTGCTGTGGAGTTCCATCTCTCGCCAACATGATTTTCCACTTCGAGGTTTACAACATGTTTTCCTGAAATGCTTTTTTGTGTGTGTCTAGATCCAGCCTTCGGTACTCCATCAGCTTGTGGGTGTTTTTGCACCCACAAAAAATTGTCAGTATTTTAATGCACTTTTGTAAACTTTTATCATCTAAACCTCTTACTTGCCTTTTCTCCTAAACTAAAAAGTCCCAAAGGTTCGAGAGATAAGGCGAGGAAGTGGCGGCATGAAAGGTGTCTATAAAATTATACATTGCAGGGAGCAGGGGTGACATGCGAGGGGACATTCGGCTCGGGGTCGGCTCTTGTGATCATACACTCTCTAGACACACCCTCACACAATCTTGTGAATGCCTGAATAGAACTCATTAACGAAGGTGACTGGCTGAATGGCATTTGTATTTCTTTGGTTGATAATAGGATGTAAAAACAGACAACTTATAAACCAGAGTGCTTTTCCTTTTTCAAGCAACTGAAAGCTAAGACTTTTCGGAATAAATGGCAGAGTTAAAAACAAACAACAAGAAAGGTCTTCTAATATGTTGCCTAAAAATGTAAGGGCTTATCCCCAATATTCATGTGACGTTGATTAAACAAGAAGCCTTGAAACTCCCCTTGGTTCTCATTAATGTCATTGACAGAGTTGATTGGGCTCAACAGTAGCTCCATTTATGTAGACAAAAGCGCAGACAAAAGCTTGGGGTTTTTCCATGGCCGATTCATATTCAGTACTGGCTTCACGCTCTAGATGTTACCATGAACAAGTTCCTAGCAGTGTCCAGGTATGTTGGGAACTACATTTCCTGTAAGTTCCGGGGGCCCTGGCCACTGTAGAACACAGAGGACCCTTCCCCATTATTCCACTTCCAAGATGGCGGCGCGTTCATATGCTGCGGCTCTGAGCTCCCAATACTTCACCTACTCATGCACAGAACTGGTAAACATCGGGTTCACAAGAAAAAGAGATAACTAGAGAGTTTCAAAGGTTCCCCTGTATACCAAACTGCATAGTAAGACCTCCAGGATCTCTATGGATTGTCGTCGGGAGTGCTGAAAGAAGCGAAAGAGAAAAGAGTGAAAGCAAAAGCGTGGTTGCAGAGCTGGTCTGTTAACCCGACTTCGAAAAAGACCCATCAGACCAGCACTGCCAAGCGTCTGTGTAATCTCACTGTATACAAGTTGTACAAGTGACAATAAAGTATTTCAATTTCAATTATTCAGCAATTCATATGGGTGGTGGCAGTGAAAACCCATGCCAGCATTGGATGTAGCTTTCACTTAACTAACTATGCCGTGTAGCAGCAGTACTTTGCTGCCTGAACAAGTGGCCAGCCTGGTGGGAACATGCCACGGAGCCTCCTTCCCAACCCCGGGGTTGCTACTACTTACCTGGATGGTGTGGAGGCAAGGCAGGGTGGCACTGAGGATTGGGCTGAATGGCTACACTGACGAAGCCAATCTGGTGTTTCTGCCAGTGCACCCACACAGCCCTGACCTCACCACTGCCCAGCCGTATCCCTGCACCCTCCCAGAAACCAGCAACAGTGGTGTCAAAAGGGTGGCTCCATTGCGCTGCCCCACCACTCTGGCTGCTCCTTCCTACCTATGTTTCTTGTTCCCTCCAGTGCTGACTGATCTTCCCTCCCCAGACTTAATAATAATAATAATAATTTATTATTTGTACCCCGCCCATCTGGCCGGGTCTCCCCAGCCACTCTGGGCGGCCTCCAACAGATATTAAAATACATTTAAATATCACAGGTTAAAAACTTCCCTAAACAGGGCTGCCTTCAGGTATTTTCTGAATGTCAGATAGTTGTTTATCTCTTTGACCTCTGCTGAGAGGGCGTTCCACAGGGCGGGCGCCACTACCGAAAAGGCCCTCTGCCTGGTTCCCTGTAGCTTTGCTTCTCGCAGTGAGGGAACCACCAGAAGGCCTTCGGAGCTGGACCTCAGTGTCCGGGCTGAATAATGGGAGTGGAGACGCTCCTTCAGGTATACAGGAACGAGGCCGTTTAGGATAGGTCTCTTCCTCAGCTGCTCTGGAAGAATGAAGGAACCTAACAGGGACACAGCAAAGTGCTTCTCAGTACAGTTTGCTTCTTTGAATGAGCGTATGGCACTGAGGGTGCTCTTGCTAGGAGTGCTGGGTAACCCAAAGTGAAAATGGGCACTTGGAAATAAGTTATCTAGCTGCTGCATGCATTGACAGCTGGTGGGGAGGACGGAAGCATGATTACAGACTGCTAGTAATCTTCATCGCTCATGCTCCCTTTAATAATGTGTGAATTGGCCCTTGCCGATCCACTTTGAGTGCCAAAATGCCGAAGCCAGTAGCGTGTAGAAAATCGCCATGCAGATGAACTCGGTTAAAGCTCAGGGGTGTGAAGATACATGGTTGTAGAAAACAGAAAAGTCAGCTGAGGTCAGGTTATTTTATTTGCTGCAGCACTGCCCTTAAAGAAAAATTAAAGAACATAGTCTTCCTTTCAAGCGACACATAACACATTCCTCTTTCCCTTTTATGAAAAAATATCTGGCAAAGGTATAACTTTCAAGTGACGATTGTAGCCTGACCTGATTGATTTGGATAATAGACTTTAGAAGTCTTTCTGTGATAGATGATTCCTTAAATCTTTATCCTTTCCTTGACAAGAAATGCCAGGCGGTTGCCAATCAATAATCAGTCACTTTGAATATAGCCATTCACTGAACCGGTAGCAGCACTGCCATTCCTTTACTAATAGCTATGGCTATTGAGGTTTCGGTTCTGAAGTCTCCAAAGCTTTATGAAGCCGGTGTTGGTACTGTGATTGACTTCCACAATGAACACCAGGCTAGCCCACACTTTATGCATGACCTGAAGAAATGATGATGGCAAGAAGACAAAGATTGCTTTGCAACACTCGACCATTTTTAACTTTTTTTCCTTCTGATAAGAATTAATATGGATTTCCTTTTGGAACATGCTGGCTGCAGTACTATTCAGGAGAGAAATCTTTTTGATGATGATTGCTATATATTAACCACCTTCCATCTATGTCCCAAGGCTTTTTACAAAATATAACAACAGCTAAAACACTGTTACAGAACTAAGAGAATATGAGTTTTAAAACAATAAAGAATGGACTCCTATGTCAGAGACCTATTCATCCAGCTGGGAAGTAATAATAATAATAATAATAATAATAATAATAATGATGATGATGATAAATAAATAATAAATAATACATTTATTATTATTATTTATACCCCGCCCATCTAGCTGGGTTTCCCCAGCCACTCTGGGTGGCTCCCAACAGAATTAGTTGTTTATTGATTTGACAACTGATGGGAGGGCGTTCCACAGGGAGGGCACCACTGTCGAGAAGGCCCTCTGCCTGGTTCCCTGTAACCCCACTTCTTGTAGGGAGGGAACTGCCAGAAGGCCCTCAGAGCTGGACCTCAATGTCTGGGCTGAAAGATGGGGCTGGAGACGCTCCTTCAGGGAAAACTTGATGGAACAAAAATGTCTTCAGTTGTTTCCTGTAAGTGCAGATAGTGAGTGCCCTTTTGTATCTCAATAGGGATGCTGTTCCACAGAACAAGGGCAGCCACACCGATATATTTGAAATTATAAGGAGAAACTCACTTGAGGAACACAGGGACCAATTAGGTATATTACACTCCCTGGTCCTGAATGGGGAAACTGTGCCCCTGAAGGACCATGCGCAGCCTGGGAGTCATTTTGGACTCACAGCTGTCCATGGAGGCGCAGGTTAATTCTGTGTCTAGGGCAGCTGTTTATCAGCTCCATCTGGTATGCAGACTGTCTCGCCAGAGTGGTGCATGCTCTAGTTATCTCTGGCTTGGATTACTGCAATGCTCTTTACGTGGGGCTACCTTTGAAGGTGACCCAGATGGGAGGCAGAGGGCCTTCTCGGTAGTGGCACCCGCCCTGTGGAACGCCCTCCCACCAGATGCCAAAGAGAAAAACAACTACCAGACTTTTAGAAGACATCTGAAGGCAGCCCTGTTTAGGGAAGCTTTTAATGTTTAACAGACTATTGTATTTTAATATTCTGTTGGAAGCCGCCCAGAGTGGCTTGGGAAACCCAGTCAGATGGGCAGGGTATAAATAATAAATTATTATAATATTATTATTATATAAGGGGTTCCACTCCTGGCCCCCACACTTCGGCAGAATATGCAAAAGTGTGCCCCGCCCCCTCTTCTACCCTCTTCTGGGTCCAAAAGGACCCATGCGTCGCCGATCACGCATCAGTTGGACATGCCTAAAATGGTTGCCAACTGTTTTACACTCCGCAATACTGAATGTGGCATGTCATGGGACCATAGAAAAGGGATAGAAATAAATATTTTCATCTCTTTCTCTGACCATGCTCTAGGAGATAATAAGGGCATAAATTGAAGTTAACCAACATGGAGCCCTTTGTCATTTGACATAAGACCCCTTCCTTTCTTTTTTTGAAAAAAAAAAGGCATCCCAATAATACTCAGAGTCCCTTCCTCTGAGCAAGTCCCTGGCAGATGCTTTATTGTTGTCTGTTGTTTTTCCTCTGGGGCTGTACATTAGGTTAAAATATCACAAATAGCTGCTATTAAAGTGTGAATCACAGCAGCTGTAATTTTTCATGACAGCCAAAGGAAATGTGACATGTTGAGGAAGCCCCTGCCACTGATACTAATGCTCAGATCTTCAGGCAAGTGTTTAATGACATACTCAGTATGCTGTGCAAACTCCCCTATCTACCCAACAAAAGGTTACTGCTAGAGTGCTATAAATATTTGGAAATGTCACTACACAATGGCGAAGGAGGGCTCTTTATTGCTTGATGAGTAAAGACAAGGTGACAACTGGATTCCTTCCCTGTTGTCATCCCGTCCTTTTCAGCTTAGTTTTATATATCATATAATTTTATTGATCGATTTTTTTTTTTAACATTTATTGGTCACCCGTAAATCAGTGTTCTTTGGGTGATGAAATAATTAAAACAATTGAAAACACAAATCGAATAAGACGCTAATGAAATAACAATAGATAAGGGGGTGTGAATCATACAAAACAAAACAGCTGTATCAGAAAAGAGATAAACCACTGAGCCTAGGGCTTGCTGATCAGAAGGTCGGCAGTTCGAATCCCTGCAATGGGGTGAGCTCCTGTTGCTCGGTCCCAGCTCCTGTCAACCTAGCAGTTCGAAAGCATGTCAAAGTGCAAGTAGATAAATAGGAACCGCTCTGGCGGGACGGTAAACAGCGTTTCCGTGCGCTGCTCTGGTTCGGAAGCTGTATGCCGGCTCTCGGCCAATAAAGCGAGATGAGCGCCGCAACCCCAGAGTCGGACACGACTGGACCTAATGGTCAGGGGTCCCTTTACCTTTAATCTAGTGTTAAGAGTTTGGTGGAGGGGCAGGCTCACCATAGATATTGTAAAGATCTAAAATCTGAGTGCCAATTTATATTGCTTAAATGAGCAACAGCAACATGCCAACTAACAGAATATCTGGAGACATTCAAAGCAAAGTAGCTTATACAAAAATGCACTCCTGACATTATGAGCCAAATATATCCTTATTAGCGACAAAATGCAATCTAACAATGAAAAAGATGGCACACTTTATAATTAAGTGTATGTACATTTGCACAAAAGACAGAATCCAGTGAACTATTATAGCATTATTAAGTAAAACTGAGCCATACTATGCAGAAGGAAGCAGTAGTGTCTTTTGAAAAAAACACCAGACAACTCCCAACAGGATGATGCTCTACTTTCAACTAAGCTCAAGGGACAAGGATTGGCAGACATTTGAGAATTACTGTCTGAAATAACTTCATTGGAATGTGTGATGCAAGGACCTTGCCTGGGAACCATAATAAAAGATAATGACTGAAGCTGAAGCAGCTTTAAACAAACATTCAAAAGGTACTTACTGAAGCAGACAAGAGTCTTCAGGTGTTGGATGATCTAAAGAGCGTAGAAAGAAACCCTAACACAAGACTGAAACACCCCTGGAAATGACAGACAGGAGACAGATATACTAAGGCTTTGCTTTGAGGCAAAGAAAGAACTGGCAATATATAGAGAGAGAAAATGCATTAACAGTTTATGTTGCTTAGAGTAGACTGTGCAATATTTGTGCTTCGCATATAGCTTCTATAGTTGGCCTAACTTATTTTGGATAGCTGCTGCTCTGATGAAAATGGCACAATTTATGTAAGCTGTGTCACAACCCTAAACAGGATTTAGGCTAGAAGGTTGCAAACGTGTGTGTGTGTGTGTGTGTGTGTGTGTGTGTGTGTGTGATGAACTCCATATTAGTCCAACTCAATGGGAAGACTCCAGCGTTGATGATTTGAGATCCGTGCCTTAGTCAATGTCACATTAAGACAGACTTTTATGACTATGTGTTTTCCATCAAAAAGATAGAACTTATTAAGCTGCTCCCACTAGTTGTAAAGAGAACACAAGACGACATGGCAGAAGCATCCTTGCATGTTCACATTTCTTTTGTTCCATTGCTGCCTCTGGTCAAACACGTTTTGTAGGCTTTTGCAGCACAACTAAAGCAGAAGTGATGGTGCGCACCATAAGCAATGATGTCTCTATGATACCGACAACAATCTGAAAAACGACCATCTGTCTCCAGCTGTAGTTGGTTTCAGGATTAAGTGGGCAGTTAGCTCTACAGTTTATCCTTTGTCTCTAGCAACCCTAGAATGGAACGAATGGAAGTTGCAAACATCAGAAATGTGTGTATGTTTGTATATGACTGTTTTCCTAGTTCTGGTGAGGGTGGCTAAGAGAGGTTTTGCAGAAAGAAATTTTGCTTTTACTTGTGCTAAGATTTACTGAAATTTCTGGAGAATGCGTCTTGTTGCATACATAGGTGTTCATCCTGTACATAAGCAGGTTATTGTCAAGACACAATTTATCTTTAGTGCTCTGCTTTCCCATCCGAAGGAAACTAACTAGCCTGGACCAGGGTTGATCACTGAGGTGAGCACTTAAAATGAAAGGTGATAAACCAACAGAAGATGATCTGGGGTAACAACAGCAACATCCTCAACCAGCTGGAAGCTTCATGGAAAAAATTGACCTCAACACAGAGAGAAGACGTTGGAAGAGAAAGAAGAACAAAGATGTTGCTGCTTAAAGGAATAATCAGTTCCCAAGCTCCCAGTTTCACGTCTAATACTAAAATCAATGAAAGCTCATATTTCATTGATTTTAAACCCAACAAAGATAGATTTGATCATGTATGTCCCTGTGGATTGCAGTTACTGCTATGTTTGCCAATATGTTTCTTTATAGGCCACTCTCTCTCTTGCCACAGTTCATTAGTGTTGGCTAGCTATGATTTATTCAAGGCTGCCAATTAGCAGCTATTTTGCAGAGAGTTTCAAGAAAGAACGCTGGCTCTCAACAGAGGGTATGGCTGCAATATTTGTGTCCTCTGGTATACAGAAAATGTATCTTAGGCTGAAATGAATGACATCAAAGGAATGTTTGAGAATGGACTCAGAAATGGTAAATCCCTTTTATGAATGTTGTATTGTTAAAGATTAATGGTGACTTTGAATGGCCTGTTAAGCAAAGAAGAGGATTTGCAATAGCTATGAAATGATGTCTCATAGGAACACAGAAATCTGCCTTATACCAGGTCAGACGATTTGTCCATCCAGCTCAGGACTTCTTCTTCTTCTTTTTTTTACATGGTCTCTGGTCAGAGTTCTTTTCTGTCACCTGCTCCCTGATCTCTTTTAACTGGACATTCCAAGGATTTGAAACTGGGAGTTTCTGCCAAACATGTGCTGTACCACTGAGTTATGATTCTTCCCTTTGCTTGCAGTAGGACATTATGTCATTTCTCTGCTTTAGGTGTAGCTGGATGATTCAACCAGTTCTTTTTAGGGATTGATCTGTCAATTCCAGTTCTCTGTTTCTAATTTTTCCAACCAGTTCTCCATATTTCAGCAGCAATTTGCAGTTTTTAAAAAATCCTCACAAAAATTCTTAGTGAGTATTTTTTCCTAATAGACACTTTTTGTATGCAATTTTGACTAATGTATACATTTTTGCAAGGAACGTCTCCTAACGCAACACAGTATTTTATGTTATTTTAAGAATTATATTCATTTTTATGCACATTCCCCCTCTAATGTATGCATTTTCATACACATTATTGGATTGCAAAATTCAGATAAGTGCAAATTTTGAAAGATGACGATATATATATTTGTTTCTCATATTGTTTCAGAAGCTGTGAATTTGATAGATTCAGCTTTAAATGTGAACTGAATCAAATTTCTCACCCCCACCCCATTACAAATATTACCTGCCCTTGGCACAAGTCAAGGAGCATGCCCAGAACTGACACACACAGAAATATAGGGAACTGGCGCCTTTGAAAGTGGGAAATACTTTACATATTCAAAAAGCAAACTTTTTCCAGATGCAAGAATGAATTGTGTTTTCGACTTTTAAGTCAGAAAAAAATGTGCACCCACTATCAGAATTTTGGAAAAAACAACAACCATGATGGTCTTTAAACTGGAAACTGAGTTTGGGGTGGGTTTCATTGGCAAATGATAGAATGTGATTGTGTCATTTATTCAGCAGGCATCTGCATTAGCTTAAAGTAAACGCCTATGAAAAAGTTATATTGCCTTACATTTTATTTTATCCCAAATCTATAAGGTAATCAGCATTGCCAGCCCAGTCCTGAACAGTAATTAAAGTGCTAGCTCGAGATGATGGTTTTTTTTTAAAAAAAAAAAACAAATTGGACAAGCAAACCCGCGAATGTTCAGTGAAAAGGCAATGAATAATGTACTTTCCCAGTATATGTAAGAGAGTAATATTTAAGTATAGGTAATTAAATAAAAAATGTTTCAGGCCCCTGGGGAATGATGGTAAGAAGATACCACTTATGCCAAGTGTGACAAAAAGTGATTACAGAGTCTAAATGAGCTCCAAGTACTAAAAATGTGTAATTTCCAAACTATGGCATAAACCTCTTTAATTTAATATGGAAGACTAATGTAATTACTTCTACAAATGGGCAATTTCTTTGGCTTTCTCAGTCCATTATGTTGACACTAGGTTTCTCAATCCTTTTTTTAGTTTTCGACACATGAATAAAATAACGTTCCAGAATCACATTGCTATTCCATGCTGATACAATATGGGGAGCGCTTGTCTATTCTTTTGAGGCAGGGACGAGGAACCCATGACATTACATTCTTATCTCCTATCTAGCACATCTAGCACAACCAATGATCAGGGGTGATATGAGTTGTAGTCTGGAAGCCCATATTTGACCCACCTCTACTCAAAGGACAGTCTCATACATTCCAATCATGCAGTACAATCTTGAGGGTGAATAGGGAAAGGGCATAAGTGTCCTTCGACTCCTTTTTAACCAAAATAGCCCACTCGGATATTAAAGAAGCTCATCACTCACTGGTCCATAACTGAGGTCATGAGGCCAACACAAGTGCCTTCATTGTTAAAATACAACGAAAAGCTTCTCCAGAATTTTACTATTCAACTAGAACGCTTTTTGGAATGCTCTCCAAAGCGACGCCCAAATTGCCATTAAATACTTAGACCTTCCGGCGCCTTGCCGCTTTACAAAACCAAAAGTGGCTCCCCCTTTCTGTTATTATTTTAATAAGAAAAACTTCCACTAATAAAATGCAAGTGATAAAAAACTCAATCAGTTTTATATATACACACTGTAACCTCAAATAAAATGTAGATCAAATGGAGATAATTGAGTTCACGTAGGTCCTGAGACATATAAAGGCTGTGAGTTGCTCAGTGCTTTTATGTTAATTAAATTATTAACTCATTAGAGAAGCTTGACCACATAAAAAGGATCATTATTGTACAGATACACTCACATCATATAGATAGCCAGTCGACACATGGCAAGTACTTTCTGAAACTGCTTTACCAATAGTTCAGTGTCTTTGATCTCAACACTGTACATAGTATTTGAAATACAGTACAAGAGAGAAAAAATGACTCAGAATAGTCATTTTGTCCTTTGCTAATAGATTCTCTGGGCAATTAAGGTGTTATCCTCTGCCTCGTACACTTTGTAGTCTCTTTGTTTTCTTTCATAGTCTCTTGGTATTTCATTCCGATAAATACTCTTTGATTATTATTTTTGAGTCTACTGGATTCTAGGTTAAAGTGTTAGAATAAGTTGCTATATAAGACTTGGGTGACAAGAATAATGAACTGAGCATTTTCCAGTATATTTTTCCGTGTGTTAAATATAATTGAATATAAATACCAGCAGTGCTGAAATAAAATGAATTTTAAAATAATTTTTGTCGTTTCTGAAGCCCAAGCTGTATGGCAACTTCCAAGTTTTTGTTTTTGTTTTTAAAAAAGGTTCAATAAAATTCAAAGTTCAAGATCAACAGCCATGGACGTATAGGTTCATCACATGAAATTTAAACTTGACAATTTGTCAACATTAGTGAATCACACAAGGCTGTGATTGTCAAAGAACACCTAAGAATGGGTGGGCAATAGGTTCTTATGTAAACAAGAAAACAACTCAGTTCATTTAAACTGAAGTAAAGAACGCGAGTGGCGCTGTGGTCTAAACCACAGAGCCTAGGACTTGCCGATCAGAAGGTTGGCGGTTCGAATCCCCGTGACGGGGTGAGCTCCCGTTGTTCGGTTCCCTGCTCCTGCCAACCTAGCAGTTCGAAAGCACATAAAAGTGCAAGTAGATAAATAGGTACCCGCTCTGGCGGGAAGGTAAACAGCGTTTCCATGCGCTGCTCTGGTTCGTCAGAAGCGGCTTAGTCAATGCTGGCCACATGACCTGGAAGCTGTCTGTGGACAAGCGGCAGCTCCCTCGGCCTATAGAGCGAGATGAGTACCGCAACCCCAGAGTCGTCCGCGACTGCACCTAATGGTCAGGGGTACCTTTACCTTTAGGAACTGATATCATCAATGTAACGTTTAAAACCCTAACTCTAACAAAACAAACCCATTTTTATGAAGTCACAAGAGCAGGTTAATTACTGTTTTGCTAAGCATTGGGCAAAGTTGTTAGAGGCATGCTACGTTTTCTGGAGAGGTGGGGTTCAGGAATGAATTCTCAATGGCCATGGCAACAACCCTGGAAAACGGTGAAGCAGCTACCCAGGGAGATTCAAAGGAACTCTCAATTGTAAAACCGCTGACTTGCAACTTAGCAAGAAGTTCAGTCCCAACACCTGTAGCATTACCAAGATGATGGTGGGTTTGTTTGTTTTTATTCCACTACAGGTGGAATATCAGGATGCATGTGTTATTATCAACACTCATTTGTGGATGGTTAATGAGTTTATTGCGCATACATTTAAACTTTAATGTCATTTTCCAGTGAGCACTTTTTGTACTTCGTTTTCTTTTGCCTTCACCATTTACATTCCCCCCCTGTACTTGTGTGTATATACCAGCCAACGTAGGATAACACTTCTTTTATCTGATGAAATGAACTGTAGTCTATGACAGCTTATGTTAATCTTTGTTGTTGTCCCCCCCTCCCCCAGGTCTAGCTGCTCTATGTCTGATCAAAGATCAGATTGGGTGGGGGAGACACATCATAAAATGGTTCTAGACCATGTTCTGCCACTACTGAGGAAGTCGCTTGATTTTAAAGGAGGAGAGGGAATGAATGAGATCAAAGTGCCACCTGACTCTTGAATATCTAAGTTCTTTCATCCTTAAAGTAATTGTGCGAAAGCACTAAAGCAGTGCCACAATGCGCTGTTCTGTCTTGTAAGAAAATTACTCCAAGTGCCTATAGCATATATTATTTCCATGCAACTAAATGAAATGCAAGAAATACTGGCAGAAATGGTCTGATGTCTTTGAAAATTCATTTTGTCCATTAACTACTAGCAAGACTTGCATTTCTATAACTGACTTCTTATAAGGGAGCTCAACTGTGAAAAACGTCTTCAGTCCTTGCGTTACAGTCTGATTTTTTTCCCTTCCTTTTTTAAAAGGCAGTGTGTGTCTTTTTGAAGCTTTGAAGACAGAATGGTTCAGACATCCACTCAGAACTAGGTTTTCGGGAGCTAGTCTTGAAAGAGCTTGCTAACAGTAGCTACGCTCTGAAAGCTAGTAACATTGATGGCATGTCCTGATAAAGAATTCCACCCCAGACTCACCATTATTTGACTAGGCATGAATTTCTGCCCTATTCAGTTTCCCAATGCTACAAACTAGCATTGGTATTGGAGAATATGGAGGTGGAAGGGTAGAGAGAGAGAGAGAAAGAGAAAAGAAGCAGGAGGAGGGGGGAAAAACTCAGTAAAAGGAATAGCTGTAGCCATAAATGTGATGAATGGCTTGCTAGAAACTACATTAAACAGCAGCAATATCAGTTCCAAGATGAGATCTGCAACATTCTTATTGCCAGGCTATGTGGCTGGATGATTCACTATATGCTCACTTTTCATGGTCATCTTTTAATGGTATGTCCTGTGTCACTAGTCATTTGCACTTGTACTGCAGAAGACTCATGTGCTACTGCCTACCATTCCATCACACATTTCTCATTTGCCAGAGTATTATTAAGGGATGGGAAAGAAAATTAGGAATCTGACTGGTTGTGCCTCCTGTTCCTTCCACTAACAGTGGATTTATTCTCCGCCTTTTATCTAGCCTGGCATTGAGCTCTCAAGTCCTTCTGCCAATGAAATTACTTTTCTCAATTTTCCTCCTGCACATTACAATCTCACTGTATTGTGAGTCTTCCGTTGGCAGAGGCATGCATTTACAACACAGCAAACCAGAAACATCGCCCCGCGGATGTAATTTCTGCTGTTTTAATAGGGGTAATGCTTACATTTTTGAGCTTAGTGACTTTAGAAATCGGCTTCCTAAGCTAGCTACGCATTTTGGTTCAGTCATATTGGGAGTACTGCGGGTTGCTCTGATCACAGAAAGGATATTGTAGAGCTGGAAAAGATGCAAAAACAACTAAAATGACCCTAGGAAGTGCCTTTGTGACCAGGAAAGGCTAAAGATGTTGGGGCTTTTTAGTTTTGAGGAAAATAATTATTAAGGGGGAGGTGACAAAACAGTTTGGTGTGGAAAAAGTGGATAGAGATTTATTTTTTCCCTCTAGCTCTTATAATATTAGAACTTGGGATCATCAGAACTGAGAGCTGCCCTGTGAAATCAGTGCAGAAATCAAAGATTTCAATGATACCGGGATTTGACACACATGTCGTCTCTCCCCCCCCCCCCGTCCCCCCGTAAAAATGGAGGTGGAAGAACAGAAGCCAATGAGAACTAAGCATGCTCAGTGGACATGGAATCAATTTAGGAGGTGAGGGAGGAGGAAAATCCAAAGTATGGGAGTGGAATGGTTGGAATTCTGACCTGAAGCACTGCATCTGTCTTGATATATATTTCAAACTATCACATCTAGTTCTGTTCCTACCTAATGCTTCGACCTTGACAATGCTTTATTGTTTCAAAGTACTGTTAGGTCTGCACTTTCATTAAAAGTCACTAGGGGACATACAACCCAGAAAGGTCTTGGTTAACTTTCAGATGAAATTATATGTAAGGCCACCTCCATTCATTCCTGCATGTTTAAATAAAATACATTTGCATCTCATGGCTCTGATAACAGTTACTGAATAGAGTGAATAATTATATCAAGGCATTTTTGATTGCTTGTGTTGTTGAAAATTGCTCAGTAAATCAGCCGACTCTTCCTCCGCCCTCCCCTGATTGCAAGCTATATGGGTATTGTTTGGCCTCCAAGTTCTATTTTTGAAACTTTACTTGGCCGCAGTTACTTGGAATTCAGTGCATTTAACCACTTTCTCTAAAGCCAAACATTGCTCACAAAAAAGCAGCTTTTAAGGGCTGTGAAATTTCTATCCTGCTTCACTGGAACCCAGACACTTAAAATTTGTACTCTGCTAAGTTCTTTGAAAAATTCACCTTGATTTACAGCTTTAAGCCAAATCTCTTCATTCTTCTGCCTAGGAAAGCTCTCCAGGATCTCAAGCAGAGATTTGCCACAATCCTCTTATCTGTGCTGTGGTCCTGGAAACCAAAGTTGTTCAATGTAAAGGCCCTGCATTTTGTTTCAAAATATACTATTATAGCTTGAACTATTATTTTCTTACAATGGGAACCTATTAAATGCAAGGTATAGATCAGGCATCCCTAAACTTCTGCCCTCCAGATGTTTTGGACTACAATTCCCATCATCCCTGACCACTGGTCCTGTTAGCTAGGGATCATGGGAGTTGTAGGCCAAAACATCTGGAGGGCCGCAGTTTGGGGATGCCTTGTATAGATTTTCTGATAGCCAATAGCTGGCCATTTTCAGACATTCTGATTTTATCAGCCCCGTATAGGGAAGCTTTTTAATGTGTAGTGTTTTATTATGTTTTTATATATGTTAGAAGCAGCCCAGAGTGGCTGGGGCAACCCAGTCAGATGGGTGGGGTACAATTATAATCATCATCATGTTCATCAAATTATCCAGGTTTCTTTCAGGGAAGGCATGGTCAACTTGTATGATTGGTAGTAGTAGAAATAATAATAAATAATAAATAATCTATTACTTATACCCTGCCCATCTGGCCAGGCCTCCCCAGCCACTCTGGGCGGCTTCCAACAGGATATTAAAAACACAATAAAATAAGGGAAGGCAAGTCAATTAAATTTTAAAGGAGAACATGATCCATGCAAAGTGAAACATTTTTGATGTGTTTTTTTGTGTATGTGTTTAATCTTTCCTGATTGATCAACAATACTTTAAAAGGATTGTGCTACAAATGTATTGACTGATTTCCAACCTGTCCCATTGGTCAGGGTCTAAATTCACTACCACCTTACAATTTGCCATAAACAATTGCAAATTGTGAGTAAATTCACTAAATAGCAGAACAATAATGCACAATGAATAATGACAGTGGCATAGAAAAATGAGGGAACACTACTGAAATTTATTTTTTAAAATATTAGCAGCACAGAGAGGAAAAAAAATTGACTCTTAGGAAGAAGGCAAAAATCAGAAATCAGCCAATGAAAGTGATAGGTAGCAATTTAACATTTGTACAAAATGAAGCACTAAGTTCTATAACGTATCTACACCTCCTGGGACACATTGCAACTGGATGTTCTGATGGCCAATGGCATAACTAGATTTATACAAGGATCCCCTAACTACATAGAGGATAGAATTATTGGTAAGTCTCCAGCAGCTACCCCTCTTTTTAGAAACATACCTTTGAATACCACCTCTGAATACCAGATATACCTGGTATATCTGGGGCATCTTGCCTTGTTGAAGCAACTGATTGACCACTGTTGGCAGACAAAATGTTGAATCAAGTGAACAATTGGTCAAATTTATCCTAGGAATCCTGCTTATAATAAAAAAAAATCAATTAGATCCACACAGTGCAAGGTTATATTGAAATGAGAAAGACCATCCAGGAATTGATAAAAAGCATTTGATTGGATTTTAATAACAAAAACCCCCAGACAGCTCAAATCCAAGATGTAAAGAGTAAGCATGGGAGCCAACTCCTAGGGGCCGTGGGGGCTTTGGCACCAATAAAATATTTGAGGGCCTCCCCCCAATTGATTGGCACCAGTGTGTGCACATCGTGTCATGTGATCAATTATGTGGGGCGGGGTTACCTGGGTCCCCACAATATTTTATTCAAGCTGGCGCTCCTAAGAATACGGAACAATTCTGCAAGGTCTAGCAAACTAGCATGCATGCTTTTCCTTTATGCACTTGACTCAAAAGGCTGCAGTTCTTTGATGATGAACCTGTCAGTGGTTACCTCTCCTTGTGTGATGTAAGGATAAGCTGTCTGTTGTTCTGATAAAATATTTTGACACCTGAAATTTAGAAGCTTGTCAGAACTCTGTGTGTTGGCACAGAGGTTTCATCTTAACTGCAAATGCCACAAAATACTGTGGAAATCCCCTATATATTTGTGTAGTTTTTTTGGGCGGCCTTAAAAAAAAGCACCACCTAGTTAAGGAAATTTACCTCTCTCATGTGAGACCTTCTGTGAGATTATTGCACTGCAATGGCCTATGATACATCAGGGGGTCTAACATGATCTGCCAGTGATGACAGGCCAGTAAATGATTAGAAATCCTCTATCTCCGTAAACCATATGGCAGATGATAGGAAAGCACTTTAAAAAACACACAACTGTTTCTTAAAGATGTTCTTCTCCTGGTGCTCCTCTCTAATCTTTGACCTGATCTGCAAGAAAGGATCATTCTGGTTGCCTTCCTGAGAGGTTTCTGTGAGTCACACTAAGGTGCTTGCAATCCATCAAATGCCTACACAATAGTGTCTGTACAATATTTAGCTTGCAGATCTGCACATATCTGAAATAGTTAAAAAGTACTCTCATTTTCTAGGATTCAACAGCACCAGAATCATATATCCAAAAGTTTATTCAAAAGCATACAAGAATAAGAGAGGGAATAACACACTATTTTTTATTTTATTTTGCAACACTTTTATTAAAAACACACAATCTGCACTGGAAAATATAGCACTATTAAAACAGTTGGACTGATTATTAACATAAACAATAGCAACTTATAATTGTGTGCATGTAGGCCATTTGCTAATCTAGTCATCTATCGTATTATTGCTAGATAATCTTTGAAGAAAATAAATCGTTAACCTGACACAGCTCAAAAGGATGCTGGGTTTTTCCGGCCCTTTGTTTCTATGTCTGTCTGTCTTACTTTGTATTCCAATAGCACAATCTCAGGAATATCCATGACACATTGTTCTGATAATTAAAAGCTATTTCTTGTCCCCAACCGATCCATTTCACTGTGAGTGTGTTAACATGAAACATTACCCAGCTCTGAGGTCTGGATATTGATTACTTCCAACTGTACATCTGCTAATATGTTGTTGTTGGGTTTTTTGGTAGAATAGATAAATGTGTTTACCCCAACACAAAGAAACATATATATATATATATATATATATATATATATATCCTACTTTCATAGCCAAGAGATATGAGAGAGAAAGAGATCTACAGGAGGTTTAATTGTCCCATTCCACTTATTTCTTTACATCCTCCTTTGAATCAACAAGTTCTAAGCCAAAACCCTTTGCCATTGTTTTTATGAAGGGCAAATTGTTGTTTGGAAGTAAAACAAACAAACAGCAACACTTTTTATTAAAAAAACTTTAAAAACAATGCAACAACAACAACTGAAAGATAATAATCCGATGGAGAAGTTGATATGGCTATTTTGCTGGTTGTTAAAAGAGTTTATAATAGATTAAACTGACTCCAAGGGGTTTAATTTTCCAGTGCTTTTACAACCACCAACCTTTCCTATTGAGAAGGTCAATAGGCACAATATGAAGTCTTGTAAATCACAGCCTCACTATGCCTGTAATATCTAATGTGACCCTATTCACACATCTTAAAAATTATAAAGCCCAGCAAATGCTGTATATCAAACAAATAAATCAGGTGCCATAAATATAGGCTTCCTTTTAGTTCTAGACAGAATAATTCGCCCACATTTCCCATGTTTGAAATTGTTTTTCAGCTTCTCCAGCAAGTCCCCTTCTTGGTATTCAGAAAGCAGACCTCCTGCATTTAATCTTTTAAAACACTTAGTAGGACCAAAGCTGCCTGAAAGCAGTTTCTTTTAAAGAAATGACCTCACTTAAGTCCTTAATGAGTACAAACATGAAAGAAATGAAACAATTACGTTGCAATCATTCTTAATATTTGATTTTAAATGTTATCATTTAAAACTGTGGTATCCATCGAAAGGAAAAGAGTAATGGCAATTAAAGTGCAAGGGTGACCTAATTTTCTATTCCACTGTCTCAGGTATAATATTTTATGTCTTACATTTATAAGAGATTCTTTGCATGCAGACACCAAGCGATACAAGAACACCGGCCTTTTTATGTGGATCGGTTCAGGGAATTAACTCTCCCCCTCTGCCATTTGTTTGAGCCACAGCTGCTGCCACTTGTATTGTAAATCTTCTGTTATAGTATTCTGGGTAAACTTCATACTTGGCTGAACAAAATCAGACAATATAAGAGCTTGCTAACATTCTAAAAAATACATTGGTGAGGGACCTAGTACAAGGCCACACATCCCCGTGTTTTTGTGTGTGTGTGGTGGTAGTACAGAATCTGCTAGAAGGCCTGTGGCCATTTTCTAGCGCTAATGATGTGTTTCATGGAATATATTCCCCCTTCTCTCAGCCAAGCTTTAGTGCCTTACAGTAGAGAACCAGAACAAACCATACTGAAATAAATGAGGTTTGACTTGCTAATATAGCTTAAGGATGAGTTTGATAGTTCCACGACTATTTTAGGAGAAATTAATCCACTGAGGTACGATATTTGTTTTATATGCCTAAAGTTCCCAGATTAAAACTTTGTTACCTTCTATTAAGGGCCAGCCTAGCAGTTCGCAAGCACGTCAAAGTGCAAGTAGATAAATAGGTACCGCTCCAGCGGGAAGGCGTTTCCGTGCGCTGCTCTGGTTCGCCAGAAGCGGCTTTGTCATGCTGGCCACATGACCCGGAAGCTGTACGCCAGCTCTTGGCCAATAAAGCGAGATGAGCGCCGCAACCCCAGAGTCGGACACGACTGGACCTAATGGTCAGGGGCCCCTTTACCTTTACCTATTAAGGGCTGGTCCCTTCTATTTCCCACGCCTTATCAGGTCTGTCCACCCATTTTTCTGTTCCCCGGACCTACTGGTTTCTCTGCAAACAAATATTACCCTCTCTCAAATATTACCCTCTTTCTCCATTTTCCTATCCCAAATAGTTTCTTCCTTTGTTATTCTTTTGGTCACAGGTGGTGATGGAAATGAGCATATTCTTCTGACACTAAAACTACACACCTCTGAATGCAGAATTGGAGAAGCAAAGGGATGTAATACAGAGGGTATTACTCCATCTCTTCCTCCACTATTGATTATCTTCAAAAGAGCTCAGGACTCCAGCCCCTTGTGTGGAGGGGGAAATTTTAGTACCTTGCATGACTATTTATTAATTTCATAAATTTATCCACCTTTTGATTGTT
Source organism: Darevskia mixta (assembly GCA_034641385.1). Classification (NCBI taxonomy): domain Eukaryota; kingdom Metazoa; phylum Chordata; class Lepidosauria; order Squamata; family Lacertidae; genus Darevskia; species Darevskia mixta. The sequence goes on from JAWWNH010000105.1 coordinate 6,945,268, forward strand.
TAATATGACCCCCCCACCAAGCAACACCTCCTAAAATCCACTCTTCTACACAACTTATTAAAGACTCAGGAGTCATGACCTTTTATATCAAGTCATCATATGTACAAAGTCATGCTCCAGCATAGGCCTATTCATAAGCGACAGGGCTGAGGGACTTCCATCACCTCCAGTTAACTATTGCCATGGGTCAAGAATCATGGGAATAGCAGTCCAGCAACATCTGAAGAACCACAGGTTTCTCAGCCCTGTTTTGTGGCATGTGCTCTGCAGTCAAAAACAGATGTGAGTTAGGAACTACCAGCAGCACTTCCATTTCAGTTAGATTCAGGCTCCATTCAGAAGGCACTTTATTCAGTCTTTCTGTTTCCCTACCTGTTGATTTCCGCACTATGTGATCTTTCACATGACATAAACTACACTTATGAAAGTCTAGTGGAAAGCGGGTTCTCCTTCATGGAAAGCACGTGTTGCGGTGGGGGCTAACAAGTCACCCCACTGTTGCTGGGCGGGTTAGGATAGATGACCATGGCAGGTGATTGGGCCCTGCAGGTTGCTGGGGAGAATGTTATGTAGCAATTTTTGATGGACAGCTCAGAGGTTATAAATTCCCAGTGCAGGCAGCACGCGGCCCTCTTTGCTGCGTGCATCGGATCACCCGCCTGCCCTCCCTCCCTCCCTTTATTCAGGCTTGCGTGTTGGCCTTGCTATGCTTGTCATGGGGTCGTCTGCTTTTGGGGCAGGGGCCTGGTAGGAATTTTTCCATCTGGCTGATTGGCTGTTGCCATTTGGTTTTCGCCTACTGCGTAGCAATTAGTCACAACTTGTAAGGTTGGCGGTTGGGCATTGGTTATGAATTTGGTTGGTGGAGGGGATGTGGTTAGCTGTGCCTGCCCCTCCAATGCTGCTGCGCGGGCAATTCCGTTAAAGAAATCCAGGGGCTCATCATGCTTTTGTCCGTATCCCCCGGTAGGGGGGCAGGGCCACGCAAGAGCCCCTGGGAACATTTGGGGAGAGGCGAGGGCCTGGGACCCCGACCCCCATTCTCTCTCCAAAGGTGTTTTCCGCTGTACTGACTTCGCTAACCGGGCGGATGTCAGTCTGCCCCCAGGAGGGGGCAGCTGGTTGGAACCAATGCCTAAGCAACCACTCACATTTTGTATTTTAATAAAAGTTGTGGCCAAAATCATGCCAAAAACCTTAAACTTAAATTACTGTGTGTAGTGTGAGTTATTTAGGGGGGTGGCTTGGGGACCTCACCACGCAACCCAGCAGAAGTTTAGTGCTAATTTCCATGTTACTGGTTTCCAGAAAAGAAATCTGTTTGCAACTCTGTGAACTTGGTTTCCAATACAATCTCACATCTCAGCACTGACCAGACCCAGTGGACCCTTAAGGCCCTTAACTTTCTTAGCTGTGGACAGGCTGTTGGGATTCAAGTTTTAACATGTAAAAAAACAAACAAAAACACCCTCCTGACTGCGCTGTCTGCTGGAGGCACAGCCAGCTTTTATGCCTGGCTGGCAGACCCCATGGAAGACTGGCTCCGCCAGGTCTACTACCAGAGCATTAATCACCCAACAGTGCCCTAATTGGCACAATCAAATGTTAAATTTTGGCGGGCGATGCTGACATTGGCCAACCATGAGGGCTGATAGCTCTTCTTCTTCATTCCCCGGAAACCACACCGGGAAATCGCCACCACTTTCTGAGTTACGGTAAACAGTCTTAACATGTCAAAAAAAAATTGTAACTATAGGATCCTGCTTTGCTTTACTGTACAGTAAAGGATGAATCCATAGCTAAATTTTGGAACAAGTTATTATTTTATTACAATAGCAACCTAAGCCTAATGGATCACACAATATCTTTGAATGCTTTCATATGAAAAGCCAAGAATAATAAATAAGCTTATAGAATTCTATTTATCTCATCTGACTATATGAACTATGAAGGTAACTTCCAAAATGCTTCTCTTTTCAAATCCTTAGGAGCGTGTTTTCCTTTGCTGCATTTTTGCATAGATATACTTCATAAATATGATTACAATTTTCTCTCTGATATACTTTCAATTTACTATTTATATTGGCCATATATTGAATATCAGTGTCACATCAACTACAGAGTGACTGGATAAAGAAGGTCATAGAAGTAGCCATTATTTTCATTTTTTAATTTGCTTTCCACCGCCATGAAATTTTATAAGCTTAATATTCTTTTAAATTATCCTTTCTGCACCCATACATGAGGGATATGTATGTGACTTTGAATGACATTTGTAGTTTAGAAACACACAGGTTGGTATCTAAAATTCCCAGCTCCTGAGGGAACCCAGAGAAAAAGCAATATTCCCACAATGGGAAAGGAACACATATAGTAAGGTTAATTAGATAATTCCAAAAAATGCTTACCTGCCTGGACTGACCTACCATCTCTGCCATCCCTAAGCAATGACTAGAAGGATAATAAATGTTAAAATAATTTTGTTGCTTAGAAAATGCTGTATTGGCTGACCGTAATTGTCTTTAGGAACAATCCTCAGAAGTTTAATCAAAGTGTCAGATGCCAAAGTAGTATTGGTACACTCACAAATATACTACAGCATAAGCTTTCATGGACTACAGTCTGCTTAATTAAAAGCATGAAGTGTTATCTCGAGTTGCGCCTGGGAGTGGGAATTGTAAACTGGGAGGTCAATTTAAAGGAAAACAGAATGCTGAATTTCTGTATTTCATTTCCCTCTGACTTCCCCATTTCAATAAACAGCTAGTAAATTCTGGGAGAATAACCACAATGTTAATGACCACCCAGCATTTATAAAACAAAGCCATACACCAGAGGCAGATTTAGGGCAGTATGATTGGTTCTGCTGCACTGGGTGCCGAGTGTAGGGGGCACTGCAGGATGTCGCAACTATGACATAGTGAATTGAGCAGAATGGAGGGCGAGAGGTGGGGGGGTGCGTGTGTCAAATTTTGGCTTTGAACAGGGTGCTGCTGAAATTTGAAAGACCAAAGTCTGCCCCTGCATACACATCTGCTTGTAAGTATCCCCAATGAGTTCAATAGGACAGAATTACAAGTAGAAGTGCAGTCTTATTTTATTGAGCTGAGGTGTAGACCCACATTTGAAAATCACCTCATGAGGAGATGTAAAAATGAGAGACTGTTCAAACATGAAGTTGGTGCTTCACTACACAGCCACTATGAGGAGAGAAGGCAGCCTTAAGCCCACAAATAGGGTGAGGGAGGAAAGTTGGCAATGGGGGGCAGGTGAAAGAGAAGCTTTTCTGAAGCCCCCTAAACCATTTTCACAAGGGACAAATTTGTAATTACACATTTGCTGTATGCAAATTGAATGGAGGGAAATGGCAAGCGGAATATCAATTTTTAAAATGCATATTTGGGGGGGGGTTGGGGGGGGGTTTAATTCTCTAAACTAGATAAAAACACTCAGAAGTAATACACCCCAGTATGCCCATAGTGTCATTTTGTGAGATTGTCTTCAGTCTTACCCAGAATCGTAACAAAAAAGAGAGAGAAGGAACGGTGTCAGGTTATTCGTTATGCTTCAAAATCCCTTGGGATAGAAAGATTGGGAGGGAGATAAAAGTGTGCTGAGGATACCACTGAAGGCCTACTTCAGACACTTACTGGCTCATCAATCCTTTTGTGTGGTGGAGGAAACAAGTGCCTCCTTCTACCACATACCTAAATTACATGTCATACAGACCCTTCACAAAGCAACTTATCAGTATGAAGCCCTAATTTGCACAAAAGAAGAGAGGGATATCGTGACAGGGAACACATACACACAGAGCTATTTTTCTAGCTAAGGGGGGGGGGTTGTAATTATTTCAAACAAGTAGATTCCAATAAGGCATTGAAATGTGGCTGGCATATATGAAAGAAATAGCCAATTATCTCAAAGGTATGTGGTACGAGGGAACAAAAGCTGTGAAATTTGCATCTTTCAGGCTCCTTGTTTATACAGCTGTAAGCAAAAGACAGATGTGCAAAGGAAAGGTTGTTTTCTCTGAGGATCAGAAAATATAACATGGTAAACCTCACCTGTGTTTTATGACTGACTTTCTGGGGAAACAGGCAAAGGGGTCTTTAAAAATGTAGGCCACATATCTTAAAGGTGCCGAAAGTCATTATATTTTAGTAGGACCAAATATGCTGTGGAATTTAAGGTTCCCAGCCGTCCTTCATTCTACAGGGATGTCCCTTTTTGCCAAGTCATGACATCTCCACAGAATATAACAAATGTCCCTTATTACCACACTCCCAAGTTCCAGGGCAGCTTATTAAAATTTTGTCACCCTCTAGAGTGAAATTCAAGCTGGCTCCCTTATGTGAAAAAAGTGCTAGCAGCTCAGACGTGAAATGGATTGTCTCATATTTTGCTAGCAAAGTTAGATCTCTGAACGACTTGAACCCAACTGAACAGCATCTTGCACTTTGCAGCTGAAGAGACCTTACTTTTTTCCTAAGGAGTTAAGCAGCTCTTATCTTGATATTTCAATGTGCAGATATACAAAAACCTAATACACACCCTGCTGAGGTGGCCTGGATTGGACCCATACTCATCAATGGGATGAGCTCTTAGCCATCAACAGCTGGAGCCAATCTGGAAAATCATGAAGGTTGGTGTGAATGCTTAGGCTTGACATACATCAGGAAAATTCCTGACATGTTTTGGTTTTGGGGTGTAAAAATGGGTTTTTAAAATAAAATAAAATGGTGGGTTTCTTTAAAAAAAAATGCTCAACAACATTGCAGGTGTCAGGAATTTTACTTTTTGAAATGTGGCAACCCTATGAATGCTTATCTTTGGCTGCTTCGAATGTAGCCACCTTACATCCCCTTGCTTTCTCCTGGCCTTCAGGCCTAGGTAAAACTCTGCAGTACCAGGTCTGAGCTAATGGTCTCAAGTTGAGGATGCACAGCCAATGTCTTCCCTTTTTTGTGCAGCCTGTTTAGATGCCCTTATGAGGAGAATGCAGAGGCCAACTTAAGCAAAGCTCCCAAAATAAAACATCCAACCCAAACCAAAGTAATTTGTGCTAGTATATGTGAACTGACTTCTTATGAAACAACTCCCTTAAATGGCCAAATGCTTTCTTTTTCACCCTTGGATGGAACTCAAGTAAGTTGAAAAACAAGGGTAGACTGTACATTGATGTCAGTATTGTGGGTAGCAGAGGCAAAATAGCCCATACCATTGGTATAATGCCATTACTTTGAGAAATAAGCTTAAACCAGCCCACAAAGACAATTCATATCTCCAGAAAGTTGCCCTACTCACATTTTGACTGCCGCTTCCGTTGTTTCTGACTCTTGCTTTAACACGTGCTTCACTTTTTAGCCCAAGATAGGAACTTCCACCAGACAGCATCAAGCCTCTGAACTTAAGGAGAAAAACACTGGGACACTGAAACAGATAGGCCAAACTAGTTCACTGAGCAGTCAGGCATCAGGAAAGATGTGTTCTTTCTCCTTTCTAATACTACACACAAAAACACCCACTGTGAAGAGGCGGGGAAAGGTCTAAAATTACGACAGACGGGATTTCTTCCTTCATAAATCATTCTAAAATCACAGAGTACACTTTTCTGAAGCCACCAATTAGATATTAAATTTCAGGGGGAAATTTAGGATGAGGGAATGCATTTTATAATAGTGTTATGAGTTTGTGGGTGCTAGACACTTCTAAATTCCTGGAACCAGTAAGTGTTAAAATTTAATCAAGGCTTGGGGTGTTAAAACTGGCTGCCAGACCTGTGTGTATCAAGCTGTGTACTAGACACTTCGAATCCCCTAGAATCAGCAAGTGTCAAAAGCTAATTGAGCCAGGCTAGCCTCCTGTATTGAGGTGATAGCCTGGGTGATGAGCCATTAAGACAACAAAGGATGAAAGGAACTTGGTGTGATATGGCAAATGAATGGGGCCCTTCCCTTAACAGATAAAGCCTGAGCTTAGAGTAGCTTTATGTATGTGTAAATAAACCATAAATCTTAGATACCACGGTCTTCACTGTACCTCATTTCCAAAAGGAACACTAACCCTGGGTAAAGTGCACCTGGAACCCCTAAAATCTTGCACCACTCACAGAATGGAGTGGCGTGCAACAATATGAATTTAAGTCATTTACATATATATAATCAGAAGGCATTTCTGTTTCACCCATTTCCACTGACTTTTACTGTACAACAACAAACATGGGATGTATGTGTGTGCTACAGAAGCAAAAATGGTGTTCTGTATTTGCCAACTGTTGCCAATATCCCTCCTTTCTCTCACTTGCTGCATTTTAATTGAAACTATAAGGTCAAGTCAACAAGACTGAAACTGGTGCATATTTCATGTGCCCAAGATGCTCGGATCCATCTTCTTTTTCTTGAGAAAAAACAAGAATACCTTTCCACCCCTTCTGAACTATGCATGCCAATATATGGACATATTTAGCAAAGTGCCCTTGGGAAATAAAACAACATGTGAAACTCATTTTTTATTTTCCAGTAAACTTCACAACACTCTCTGTGATTCCATCCTTTCGATGGATTTCTAGTTTATCTTATGTGTGAGAAATGACCTTCTAACCTATGTGTGACAGTTGTTTGGCTTTTATTAAGTGCCTTGTTCACTAGCAACGTTGGGGCATTACTCATATATATTTGTGTGTGCTACCTCAGTAAACTATGGAGAATTATTTTTATATTGTTAAATGCAGTCTCTGGCTGCATGCCGCTTAAACATGGCTGGTGTCAGGGAGAAAGCTTGCCAATTTAGTTTTCAGATGGGTCTGGAAGACAGCTTGGATTTTCCCTTTAGATGTGAATTAGTGAACATCTTCAATTTCTTTCTTTGGAAATACAGCACTATAGAAAACACACACACAGCAATCTCTACCTCACAGCTGAGGGTGCTTTAGGAGGTGGTGTTAGGGCTGATGGCAGAATGCTCATTAGATTGTGGGAATTTTCCCAGTGTGCCAGTAGAAGGTTCCATTGCCTTAGATCAGGGGTGGCCAACTTCCAAGGGACTGTGATCTACTCACAGAGTTAAAAACTGGCAGTGATCTACCCCCTTTGGGGAGATTCAGTTCGAGGTTGTTGAGCTTGTTTTTAGGAAGGAAAGCCATCCATGTTTTGGGGGCTTTAGGGCAAAAATGAAGAGCTTTTTTTAGGGGAGCCAAAGTTGCTGAGTTTCTTTGGGGGGAGCCAGTGATCTACCACAGACGTCCAGTGATCTACCAGTAGATCGTGATCTACCTGTTGGACATGCCTGCCTTAGATAGGCTGTCTGCAAAACAGGAGGGAAATAAGGTGGGCATGGATGCAACAGATCTAAAGCCCCTCTCAATTTCTCAGACATGCAAACAGAAATGGTGCAACTCTAGCAGTCAGCGGGAAGAAAAAGCTGCTGCGCTGCACCTCCTGCCGTGGCTACAGCAAAATAGCAGAGTGATAGATCCGGTGGTTGCTCCATAGATCTGGGGTATCTCCTCCCTTTGGCATAAACACAAGTTAGGAGTACTCTGGACATTATCTATTAAAAGACTCAATATTACACTTCACTGAAAGCTGCCCTGTGAGGGAAACACTCAACAGCCCTTTGACACCACCATTTCTCCGATGAAACCAGAGACGTCCCATTCCATAATGCTGACAGGTTACTCTAATTTGCATAGCAATTTATTTTCCAAATGAGGCTTATATAGTATTTTCCAGTTTCGTTTCACAGTTGTGCACAAATCCCACTAGACGTTGTGTGCCTGACTGAGAGCATCCTTCTGGCCATTCAGCCTGTGCATCAGTATTCTGATCCAAGGTTCCATTTATGTTCTAATGTTCAGAGGGAGTTACTGCACAAAAAGAATCCCTAATTCAGTTCAGTGGAAGAAGGAACCCTGCATGCAGCTCTTTGTGGACACAGAGACGAAACCTCAGCTCTAGAAAATGGAAACAGCCCTACAGAAAGGAGAGGTAGGTGTGCACATCAGAGCCACCACACATAGAAAGAAAACAGTTCAGCAACCTCATACACCAGCACTGCCCTTCCCACGTCGAGCAGATTTAGCTGAACGTGCTTTGAAGCCCCCTGATTATTGGGAACCCAATTACAAGGAGGCTGTTCAGTCAAATACACATAGAAACCCCCTTCAGACCTTCTTGCTCAGCGTGGGAAAGCTGGGGTGGTACAGTCAGGTCAAGTGAGTGAAGAGATATTGGGAGCAAAGCTGACACTCACAGCCAAGTGAGAACCTGAACAGGACTCACAGATCTGGGTGACAACGGTTTGTTTATTAGTGAGGTTCCATTCAGCTCCTTAGCACAGTATTTTCCTAGGCCAAGGTAAGGCTGAGGGGTCTGGAGGCTGGACTGTTAAGGACAGCACAGGCGACCCTGCCCCCTATTTACGTGGGGGTTACATTGTGGGGAGCATCCTCCAAGCATCCTTTCAACGTCCTCTCCACTGCTCTCTCTTCAATCCACACCAAAAATACCGTATCCAAAAATACAGCTAGAACTGAAACTCTGGAGCTGGCAGGAGGCTGGAGGACATGTTGCTGCTGTGCTACCCTGCACATCAGCTGTTAGGCGGGGAGGCTGAGCAGCGTAAACAAAGCCCCATTGCATCTCCAATCTCTTTGGGGCTTCCTCTGCCCTCATTGACGTACCCTTTGGACTCCATGGAGGGTCTACTCATGAGTCACGAGGACTCTCCAGCTCTCTCCCGCCATTCCCGGGTTTGAGTTGAATTATTTAATTATTTCCCAGCGCTGCGTGCATACAAGTCAATTCCACGTAAGTGTGGGGACGTCTGTACATCATTAATTCAATGTGCCTGAAAACAATACACCCATTTAACATGTAGTAAGTTCCATTAAACCTAGTGAGACTTTCCTTCTGAGTAAATGTGCTCATGATTGAACTGTCTGCCTTTTGCTTCCCATATTTGACTACTGGGAGAAGGGAGCCCTAATAGCGCCAGTACTAAATGAATGCAGCGTAATCTCTTCTTCACTTATTATGTTTTAATTTCAAGAAATAAGATAAATGTGTGCTAATTCAAGTTCCTCTACGGGAGGGGGGGGGAGAGAGCATGTGGAAGAAATCTCCATTAAAAACTCCCAACTAACTGCTTCCCACACCTGCAAGAGATTTCAAAGACATAAATTAGATTGAGCCCAGCATCAGCTTTGTAATATTCAGCTCTTTGTGCATCTGATAGGAAATCAGATTGCAAGTCCTTCCAGGAGAGTGCATTAAAGGTGACAGAACAAAGCTCTTGTGGAGGCCTCATGAAACAAAGACAATACAGAGTATTAATTCAGTGTCCATTTTGATTCCTTGCACTCAGAGGGGAAATGAGGATTGAGTGACAGCTTTATTTAGTAAGTCATAGGCTGCTGAAAATTTCATGAAAAGATGCAACTTGCATGCAAAACAGGAAGGCTTGTTATTAGCAGCCCCTGATAAGGTACAGTAAAAAAAGAGAAGTGAATAATTCTCATTAGATGTCACTTGTTAAACAGCATGAAATATAAATTAGCTGCAAATCTGATCTACATAAAATGGGCTTTGTGTTTGTGGTAAGAACCTTATCAGACCATCTTTCATTGACATTAGGGCTTTTTTGTTGTATTTTTGCCATTAGTTTGGAATAATAATAGTTGCAGTGTTTGTTGTGCTCCCATTTGGTCACAAAGATTGCACTATAAATTTTGAGAGGGTTTTTTTTTGGGGGGGGCATATTTGCTTCTTACGTGTTCCTTTACATTTTTGTACCTTCCCTTTAAAAATCTGAGAAGTGACTACCAGAGTCTCATGTAAAAGGTAAAGGTAAAGGGACCCCTGACCATTAGGTCCAGGGGTTGCTGCGCTCATCTCGCATTGTTGGGCGAGGGAGCTGGTATACAGCTTCCAGATCATGTGGCCAGCATGACAAAGCCGCTTCTGGCGAACCAGAGCAGCACACAGAAATGCCGTTTACCTTCCCGCTGCAGCGGTACCTATTTATCTACTTGCACTTTGACGTGCTTTCGAACTGCTAGGTTGGCAGGAGCTGGGACCGAGCAACGGGAGCTCACCCCATCGCGGGGATTCGAACTGCCGACCTTCTGATTGGCAAGCCCTAGGCTCTGTGGTTTAACCCACAGCGCCACCTGCTTCCCTTCTTATGTGTTCCTTTACATTTTTGTACATTCCTTTTAAAAATCTGAGAAGTGACTACCAGAGTCTCATGTAGGGTTGTCAAATTGGTATCCAGGAAATTCATTCTGGCTAGGGTTGCCATATGTCTGGATATTCCAATGACGGAATTAGCATCCGGGGTGAATTTCAGGAAATTGGCACAATGTCCAGGTTTTTTATTTTTTACTTCTTGAAATATGGCAACCCTATTTTTGACTTTAAGGCTACAGACACAAGTGGTGCATATGCACCATATATTTAAAGCACATGACTTCCCCCAAAGAACCATGAGAACTCTATTTTACCCCTCACACAGCTACATTTCCCAGCACCCTTAACAAACTACAGTTCCTGAGGGAAGTCATGTGCTTTAAATGTATGGTGGCTAGGCAGCTGAGGTGTGGGACAACAGCTATCTAAGCCAAACTGACCTGATTTATTTAGTGCTCTGTGTGATTGTCACAAAGGATGAGAGTCTCTATATGATATCCATAAATGCGAATTTTATGTCATGTTGAAACATCGTGCCTGGTTTGTGCCTTGCACTGGGGATAGAGTAAAAACATATGGACCACATATGAGGTCATCAGTGACCAAAAGATCAGCTCATTCTGAAAACGATCCAGTGTTATTTGCAGAGTGACGATCAGCATCAATTGCATTAACAGCCTTCTGTGCCTTTGGATTCCTGTAGTGAGATGGCCTGATAAATTTCTGAGATGATGATCTTTGTGATCTGCCACAGCTTGACACATTTACAACAAATACTTCTTTTGTCTGCTCAATGAGGATATTGTCGGGGAGAGGCAGGGCTGAAGCCAGGGTTTCTCCATCAGAAGCTTGCTCATCGTTTTTGCTGGGCAGGCATCCATTTGTTGAGTGTGTACCTCTGCCATCACGTTAGTGCAAGCAGTGTGCAGCAGTTTAGGGAGGAGCAAATTTGAATCCCTAGAAATTATGTTCCTGGGCCATCCTTGAAATATCTGAGCTTGTGTCAATATTTGAATTCACAGGAAGCAGCTAGGCTTCTCAAACGTGCATGAAACTCATCCATGCGTTCCCCCAGCTTCTGCCTGGCCTGGTGGAACTTATAACCTCAAAATCAATATTTTTCTTTGGAGAAAAATGCTTTGTCAGTACCTCCTTTGCACTGATAATCATAATCACTTCCTGCAGCTGGTAAAGCTATCAAACACTTGTTCTCCAGCATAGTGCAGAAAAAGTGCACACTTTTTAATACTGTGGTCTATCTCCATAGCACAGAACAAAATTTCCAGTCATTCATTTACCCCCACAGTTGTATGGGAATCATGAACAACAAATGAGGGAGAGCAGCCATAGTAGGTCTAGTTTTCTCTTTTCAGTTTTAAAACAAAGCAGGAAGGTGAAGTAACAACACTCACACACTTACACTATCAACAGGTATGCAGAGGTTTTTGTCTGTGAAATAGTCCTCAGCCAGTGTCCAGAAGTCCAGAAGTCTCTCATCACAATTGTAAGATGTACTCTTGGCACAAAGGATGGTGACCAAAATATTTTATTTATAAACTGAAGCAAATATTAGGCATGATGAAAAGCCACCAGAAATCTATGTTCTCAGTTCCATTTTGACCTGCTCTCCAGAGCTTGTGTGTTAGATCTGGACTGGAACTGCTCCTGGCCCTGGTGAACTAGAACACACACACACACACACACACACACACACACACACAAACACACACACAAAACATGGACTAGGCCCCTCCACATTACAGTCGTCAGGAATACTTCAATCCCTTAAATTAGTGGTGTCCAAACTATTTTCAAAGAGGGCCAAATCTGATGAAGTGAAGGGCCGTGAGGGCCGACCAAAGGGCCGACCAAAGTTGAAGGGAAGTTCGCCTGGCGCCTTTATTATATACCTTTAGGCGCCAGGCAAAAACGTTCCTTTTTAAGCGGGTCTTTGGTTGATTTGATTGACATCCTATGCCCTTTTAAAATGTGTGTGTGTGTTTGGGGCAGTTGTTGCTTTTATTTTGAGTATGTATTTTGTGGTTTTATATTCTGATTTTATTCTGTGAACTGCCCTGAGACCTGTGGGGTATGGGGCAGTATATAAATTCAATAAATGAAATGAAATAAATAAATAATGCAGGAATCTCAGCTAAAGTATCCATGACAGATGGCCATACAACCTCCAAGGAAGGGGTTTTAAAAAAGGAAACTTAAGCAACATATGTAGAAAAACAAGCAGTATCAAAGAAAGCCCACAATGCTTCTAAACCAAAAATATAGGCCCCCTGTCACATCTAGGTTCAAATGTAGTGGCTGAACTAAATAAATCCTCCCTGGCAAGTACGATACTAATGGGCTATATAGAGTATCAGCAAAAGATACTCTAGATAACAGCACAATGATAACAAAAATACCACCAACTATAGCTATATCCAGTGCTTTTCTTCAACTGGAACTCACTGGAACTCAGTTCCGGCACCTCTTAGGAGGGCACCATTGCCATTCTAAGAGAACGAGGAAGGCATTCATGGTGAGTTCTGACACCTCTTTTTCTAGAAAAATAGCACTGGCTATATCACAGATTTATATGCATTACAGTACTGGCAGTTTTCTTTTCAATCCCCAGTGTAGAATTTGCTTTTTCCCTCTCAGCTTCACATGCTGGGTCAAGATTTTCACAAAGCTGTCCATCACAACCCGAAGTGCTCTTCAATTCTGTTAAGATTTTTTCCTAAAATAGTATGATACGCTGACAGAACAGGTGGCTCTCGTAATCTCAGTTCTGTATTTCACATGGTAGAATTTAGAGATGCAAATAGCCCAGGGTTGATGTTCGATTCTTTATAAATCTGCAGTCCACTGTCCCTCACAGCACAGAGCAGTGTGGCCCTTCTGCACCTTACGGCTTAACTCATTCTGCACCCATGATCTAAAACATGTGGGTTTCTGTAGTCTGACCTCAGTAACTGCAGGCATCCTATCCACACAGTCTGCTGCCTGCTCAGGATCAGTACAGGACACCTATCAACCGTGGAGCTGTACTCAGGTTCAACACCAAAAAAAATGAACAGAATGAGAATACCTTCAAAAACCTGGAATGGGCATGGTTCTTCACAAACCAAGAAGTCTAACTTGGATGCCATCATTTCAAGGTTCACACAAAAAAATCCATGTATAGCATATGCCTTTAATACTAGGATTATTATTATTTTTTTAACAAAAAAGTGGGACCTTTATATTCATAGTATCAAAATTAAGGTCATTGCACATGATGTGTCATTGCACGAATCCTTATAGTGCCTGGATGTGCCCATAACCCTGAGGTCGCACATGCAGGTGTATCTGTGATCTGCTTCCATCTGTTTTCTCTTTCATCTTCCTTTTCTTGGGGAAGAATAAAAAGCCCTCTTATTTTTGCAGTTGGGTGTTTTTGTTAAGGTGAAAAACCAATGGATCACCATTTACCAAAAGGCTTAAATATCTGCTGAGTTTTCTTTCCTGGACATGTTTATTGTCCGTAAGGTTGGGTTGCAGCTATTGTGCATGTTGGAAGGAGGCGGTTATGTTAAAAAAAAATATCAATAAACGAGCGACATGAGCAAAAAGATAAATGCTGCATTATTTAATGCTTTTATTTAATATTGATTTTCTTTATAGTGATCATAGCTGGAGCTTATGGTTATAACTGCTTTTTACAACGTGGGCATCTTGTATGAAATAAAAATATTTGATGACACAAGGCTTATCACTGGATAGTGCACACAAGGGGCTTTGTTAACCACCCTGAGTTTTTGCCTCAAGCTGTGTAACTTCTTCAAAGATATTAATTTCATATGTTAATGTCTGTATAATCAAAGGGTCTTATTTACAGACTGGGACTCGCTTAATTTGCACTCTATGCTTACCAGCAAAATTTTTACATGTTTCAGGCATTAAATATACAACTTTGTCACTTGATCACAAAGCTTTTTCTCTACAATAATGGTCAAACAGTGAGCTATGGGAATACGAAGACACTAATCATAAAACAGCTAATGTTGGAAAACTATTCAGGAAAAGGATACAGAAGTTGGCCTTCTGTTGCATACATGCATACTGTAAATTAATACAATGAATTCTCATTCAAAAGTAATTATATATCAGTGAAGTACATACCGGTACATGCTTTTCAGGCATTTTACTCATGCATAAAAGCAACATATTGAGGAGGGAGAGGTATGCTAAGCTCTGAAATCAGTCCACACAAATCTGAGTGTGAACTTGCAAGCCAAGGCTTCATCTGACCCCAACCCACCTAGTAGAATAAGGACACCATACAATGACTTTGGATCTTCTGAGGTGGGAAACCTCCTGTGCTTGTGAAGGCTCTCCGCTTCAGAAGTTCACACTCCAACTCATGGAAAGTAATACCGGTAGGGACAACAGATTAGAGCACTCGTATCCACTCTCCCTGTTTGTGTGTTGCTTTTACAAGTGAATAGAACACCTGAAGACTTGAATCATTGCAACAAAAGGGGTGTGCAGTGACTACAACATTCACATTTTACATTAATAAAAAACTTTAAAAAAATATATATTAGGCAGATCCAGCCAAAGGCTTTCATGCAGGAAACTTTAAAGTCCCCACTTTCATATTTCTGGGCTTTATTAGCAAAACCAGAAGGAGCCAAGCAGTGAGATGAGCTAATCTTGCCATTGGGCAATGACAGTATAAGGCTGCAGGCTTGCAATGCTCACTGGGAGCCAGTGTGGTGTAGTGGTTAAGAGCGGTGGCCTCGTAATCTGGTGAACCGGGTTCGATTCCCTGCTCCTCCACTTGCAGCTGCTGGGTGACCTTGGGCTAGTCACACTTCTTTGAAGTCTCTCAGCCCCACTCACCTCACAGAGTGTTTCTTGTGGGGGAGGAAGGGAAAGGAGATTGTTAGCCGCTTTGAGACTCCTTCGGGTAGTGATAAAGCGGGATATCAAATCCAAACTCCTCCTCCTCCTCTTCTTCTTCTTCTTCTTCTTCTTCTTCTTCTTCTTCTTTTTCATGTTCAGGGGCCAACAATTTGCCTGGAATATTTCTCAGTAGATATGTATCTGTCTGTTAAGCTTTGTAATTCCTGCAAAGCCAACCCTTCTGATGGGATGAAGCTTGCCAAATTTCAGAAAGATGGGTACACTGGTTCTCCACAAGGGCGGACTTTACAATTGGGGTGGGGGTTAGTAAGCACATTCCCTCCCCTAGGTTTTTATGTGGGCAATTGGTTTGAAAAATGGGAACATGAGGAAAGTGCCCCCTGGATATTAAACTTGTCAAAGTTCAGCCAAATAGATCCAGAAGCTATTGTGCTAGGTTATTTTACCCTCATTATAAATTGGAATAGTCAGGTTTCCCCCCTCATTGACCCTGCTTCTCTAACACATACAACCATTGTTTGCCATTATGACTCAACTGAAGCCAGTTATATGTAAGGCTACACAGGTGTTTTTGTCACCTATGATGTCTTATCAACCTTGAACCTATAATTTCAAATACTAAGTTACAACCAAACCATGGCTATCATTAGTGCAGACGTATGATGATAAACCTGGTTAATGCTATGAACCAAAAGGGGTATGTATAGGAATTTACAAGTGAGATAATCCAGAAATCCATTTTTTATTCATAATGGCCAATAGATCCCAAGCCAGCTAAATATTCCATTTTTTGAACATGGATTAAGTATATAAGCAAATCCATAGTTAAAATGAGGACTGAGTATATAAATATTTAGCTCTGTCAGCAACTGAAATAGGAACTGCTCACATTTTAGTTTTGTGAAATAATATATATTCGACCTAAAAAAAAATAACCCCCAAAAAGGATGCTCTGGCTAGCAATGTAAGAAATACAACGTTGTCCAATCACGGTAACTAAAGAGTTTCTGAAAAATAATGGAATGAAGTGGCTTTATATTTATTTATTTTTTTAAGAGGAAAGAAGTCTTTCCTTGGGCTATTATAATGAAGAAAAAGTGTTCCAAATGTGAACTAATGAAGTACTAAGTAATGAATATTTAATTTGTATAATTTACTGAAGTGTGCCACAGAATCAGAGCTCCATTCTTCACAAACATAACGTTCATTAGGCCCATAGTGTAGCCTGCCTGCAATTATTACTATTTTTTCCTCCTGGACTACTGCAATAAATAAAAGCCGCAAACTGAGAGGGAGGGGGCAGAAATCCTGGAAAGTACAGGAGGCAAATGGCAACGAAGGACTGTGGTGTCCACCAAAAAGAAGTAAACTACCTGTTTTCACTCATAATAGAAAAGGGATAAGCAGCCAAAAGAGCATGAAGAAAAATAGAAAAGGTAATAGAGGCTTAGCTTAGCAGGCTTTTTGCCCGTCAGTGAAAACATTATTAAATTAGCTTCGCTGATGGAAGGAATCTCACAAAAACAGAACAGTATGATGACTTGGTGTGAGATTGTAGCAGTATTGATGGCGGGGAGATAAGTGCTACCAAAACTGTGCAGAATAAACACATCAGACTGAGGCGATCATATTTTTCATGTGATGTGATGTGAATTTTAATATAAGCATGGAGGAAAATGAACATCTAAATAGCACAAGATGCCCATGAACAAAGGGGCAAGCTCCCATAGGCTGCAGCTGGAATGGTAAATATCAAGCATAATTCTTCTTCTTCTATTGAAAAGAATGGTGTTCTGTCATGCAAGAAATGCCTTGCTTCCCAAGCAGAATGTTGTATATCTGCATGAGGGCAGCTCCATATTTTAAGCAGAATCAAGACAAGAGGGATAAGCTGCTGAAAGCCAACTCTTCAGAAATCCATTTCACATGATAGGAGAGACATTAGCAGGGAGTCGTTAGGTTGTTAAACCATGGACACCCAAGTTCAAACGCCCTCCAACACAGCCATGAAGTTGATTGGGCAAATCCTAGGATAATCACTTCCTCTTAGCTTAACCTACCTCACAGGGTTGTTGTCAGGATTCATATGGGCTGGGAGGGAAGGTGGGATTTACATCTAACAAAATAAAAATGAAATGTCTGTTCCTGGTGAGGGAATTTTCTTTTTCTTTATTTAGTTAATTGCAATGTTTATAAGTCATAGCTTGTATACCATATAAGCCTCCATAGCCTCCACCATTTCTCCAGTGAAAATAGGGACACCCTATTCCAACATATATAAAAGCATAATAAAACATTAAACATTTTAAAACTTTCCTATACTGTACAGGGCTGCCTTCAGATGTCCTCTAAAGGTTGTGTAGTTACTTATATACTTGGCTCGGGGGGTTGCATAACTCTATACCTCTAAAGAACAAATATCAGGAAATCTGGGTGTTTTATGTGGGAGCCAGTGTGGTGTAGTGGTTAAGAGTGGTGGACTCATAATCTGGGGAACCGGGTTCACGTCTCCGCTCCTCCACATGCAGCTGCTGGGTGACCTTGGGCTAGTCACACTTCTTTGAAGTCTCTCAGCCCCTCACCTCACAGAGTGTTTGTTGTGGGGGAGGAAGGGAAAGGAGAATGTGAGCCGCTTTGAGACTCCTTCGGGTAGTGATAAAGCAGGAGGATATCAAATCCAAACTCTTCTTCTTCTATACCCTCCAATACTTTTCCGATGAAAAAAGAGACGTCCTAAGGAAAAGGACATTCGGGATCAAAACTGAAACAGGGATGGCTTCTATAAATTCAGAAATGTCCCTGGGAAATAGAGACACTTGGAGGGTCTGCTCTACATTCAGAGAGTGCCCAAGCAGTGCATACTTTCCTTTCCCTGCCAAGGTGTGCCCAGGTTATCTGAAGTTGCAGCCTCACCGGACTAATAACTCGCATTTCTGAGCAAAATATTCTGTCAGTGACCTGTTCTCTGAATACCTGATGCAATACGACCTGGGAGGAAAAACAGCAGGCAGGCTTGTCCTTGCTTTTCAATCGATTTATCCAGCTTGGGCTTTGCGTTTCCCCCTTCCCTCATGCAAATCTCCCAATCTTCTTTATTATTTCCATAACTCACTGTTTGAGTTATTAGAAATGATTAATATGCACAGGTAGAGGGGGTTGCTCTAGGCAATTATGATCTATCAAAAGATGATGCCAGGCAGTATTTTAAGCATAGTTTCCAAAAGGGAGTGAGAAAATAAAGAACAAATGTCAGGAAATCTGGGTGTTTTATGTGGGTTGTGTGTGTCCCCCCACCCCCGCTGTCTGTAGTTGAAAATGAGGAACAGTAATGTTGGAACTCTGACACTGGGAGGCCTCAATTACCATAAGAACTACTGATGCCTAAGGCTGGCACAGTAATCTAATAAGGTATTAAGAAGAACATGATTTTGACAAATTATATATTCTAGGGGTGTAAATAGGCATCACACTGTGTGCTGCGTTTCGTCTCCCGTGTCCCTGAATGAAAGGGTAAAATTGCCCTTGCTATGGGTCACACTCATCAATTTGCATTCCTTTTCTCAGTGCCGTAAGTTAGCAAAAGTGCTCCGTCTGGAACCATTTTTGGACAGCTGGCAAGCACAGTCTATGGAGAGGCCCCCTGCCTGTCTGCTATAACTCCTGCCCATTTCAAGACAGAATGGGCAGCTAGTTGTACATCATCCAAAAGAATCGGCCTTGGCAGCTTCAGGTATCAACATATAAAGAGCCTGGCAGGGTTCTGAACCGAAAGTCACTCCGTTTAACAAGCCATTTGCTGGAAGCAGCAGGAGGCAGGTTATTTTCTGAGCAGGAAAGGAGGCCGTGAGTTCTTTAGTGCATTATCTCAACTGTTCTGGAGAATCTATTTAGGTTACAGGATGCAAAAGCATGAGAGCTGAGAAACCACTGGCGAAAACACAGATCAACTGTAATAGCAAGTCGCTGATACTAAGCCTTTTCACATGGAAGTTAGTTCTTTCAAAGCAAACATTTTAGGAAATGCCAACTGGTCACGCATCTACAGAGCATCTTAGCGTCAAAATAGATATTGTTACAAAAGTTGGGCACCGCCCCCAAACACTGCCGAGCTATGGCAAGATTCCAGGGGGTTTCCAGGCACTCACCCAAGGTTTGTGTTCCTTTGAGTATCAAGGTACGGTGGAGGCTGTTGTAGCTTTACGAAATGTGATCAATTCACATACAGTGGTACCTCGGGTTAAGTACTTAATTCATTCCGGAGGTCCGTTCTTAACCTGAAGTGTACTTAACCTGAAGCACCACTTTAGCTAATGGGACCTCCTGCTGCCGCTGCGCCGCCAGAGCACGATTTCTGTTCTTAGCAGAGTTCTTAATCTGAAGCGTACTTAACCTGAAGTGTACTTAACCCGAGGTACCACTGTATTTACACCTGACATTGGAGGGAAGGAGTCCAGATCATATGGCATGGTCATCTCAAGAGGGGTTGTTTCCCACAGCAGTGCAGCCCTGGAGTCCAAGTCATCTTTCCCAGTTTACCTTCAGCCATCCTGCCCAAGATGGATCTCTGTCTTTGTTCTACCTTCTTGCTTCCAGCACACCTTGCTAAAGGAACTCTTTTCCTGTCATCTCTCCCCCCCTTATACACACACACACACACACACACACACAGTCAATTTGGCAACCTTCTTCCTCTCATGTTAACGCCTCTTTCCCAGGTGAGGCCCTGGCTTGGAAAGGAACCTTAGCCTGTATTCTTCCACTGCCCTGGAATCTTCCCATCAATACTCCAAATATTAACTAGATTCTGACATTCATAACATTTTTGGGTTTAGCCTCCCTTTCATAACAATATGTTTCATGATTTAACATATCATAGGATGTATGCAAACAACCATGCATGTTCTTTCTGTTCCAAGTAAGATTTCATTTACTCTTGTATGTTTTGTTACAAGAGAACTCAGTGCCTCCAGTTTAGCATCCAAGTAAAAATGCTATTCAATTAACAACCACCACCACCACCCTTTGGGTTTAAAATACTGTGTTAAGGGCTTTCCATATTTATTCAAGCTCCAAAAATGCCAGAACACTTACAGCTATAAAGGGCTTAACAAGCACATTATTTAGTTAATGTTTGTATGATATGATATCCTGTCTTGTGGTTAGTTCCAGTTTTACCACTACCTTGGGTCTGGATGACTTTCAGTAGCTGAAGAAGTGTGCATGCACACGAAAGCTTATACCCAGAACAAACTTAGTTGGTCTCTAAGGTGCTACCGGATAATTTGTAATTTTTTTAAAAATTTTGTCAGTAGCAAAGTGACTGACCAAAGTCCAGGTTTGGTATGTTCACTAGGATCAACATATAGACAACCCCTGTGAAGTGGGATCAATTGGAAAATTGGAGCCCTGGGAAGAGGAATAAGGGTCTTCTAACAACTCACAGCACCCTTAACAAACTACAGCTCCCAGAATTATTTGGGAATAGCCATGACGGCTCAAAGTGGTATCATAGTGCTTTAAATGTGTGGCATGAATGTGGCCTCCACCACTTATTGAAATGACCAGTACATCTGCCCTTTGTTTCCTACTTTCTCTTCCATTTCCCTGCCTTTATTTTCTCTTTCTGTTCCCTTTAGGCATGACTGTCCTATGGGCATTTCCTAATTCTTCTTATGGGCTTCATTCCAAGTCTGATCTCCACTGGATAAGCATGATCAGTTGCTGCAGTTAATGATACATGTAAATTATCATTAGCAGCTTTTAGAGTTGACGCTTGGGTGAGAACAACAGGGACCGCTCTGTTGAGCCACTCAGAATGCTACAAGGCATTTTGAGTTTGAAATACATTCTTCAACAGGAGAAATCAGAAGCTTTATATGGGGGGGAAATGAATTCTTGTAAACTCCTGCAATGGATCATGAGATACTAACACGAATGAGCAAGTAGTTCCCAGCAAGGAGTAACTCGAACTTTATCCTATGTGCCCTTTATTATTCTTGAAGCAAAACTGACTGATTTCTGTTAGGCATGCATTCAACCTTTTCAGCATAGTGTAAGAAAGAATATGGTGTCTGCAGTCCATGTCAAAGATGTAGAATCAGCATGAAATAAACACCAGCCCAGACATCTCTGCTGGTGCATGGAAACACTGGAAACACTTTCCAAAGGAGGATTTCTGTACTTCTTGCTCAGCTTCCATGTAGACATGCAGGGAGAAAATATTCTTCTGTATTGCTACAAACCTCCATCTTAAAATGCAGTGTTCATTTTCAGACATTTAAAAACATGGCTGTTACTCTAGCACACAACCAAAGTTAAGATGTATTGGAAGAGCAAGGAAATGAGGTAGAATGTTTCTTGAAAGGGATTATTATCCTAGACACAACCATCCTTTCAAATTCACATTTCCCCCAATATTTCATTGCAGTTCTCTAACCAAATAAGGTGTACAAAAATCTGCGAAGGAAGGTTCATAGAAATGCGTATATTCGCATGAAAATACCATGCAAAAATGCATTATATTAAGTAAATTTGCTTTGAAAAAATGGGTATATGAGCCAAAATTGCTTACAGTGAATATTAAGATAAGTTTGTAGAAAACTGCCAATGACTTTTCCAGAGAATACTTGTAAAAATAATAATTAAAAAATGCAAAATCATGTAGAACTGGGGTGAATTGAAAAGAGTGGAAAATTGAGAAACTCAGATTGGCAGATTCTCCCATCCCCACCAGTGTGAGAGCATAACAATGAAATAACAGAGCAAAGAAAAGGAAGGAGTATTGGAAAGGAAATGGCATGACTAGACTTGAGGAAGAAAAGCTACAGATTCTATCTACTGACACTATCTACTGTTGATATTCACATGAGAATGAAGTGCAGTCTGTAGATCCTCTTTTTTATTTATTTGAGACATTTTCAGTTGCTGCACTGCGTGTTCGAAACAGTCCATGAACGTAGTTGAACCGCAAAGCAATCGAGTGTTGGTGTTTATAGGCACAGAAAGGTTTTCTCTCAAGGGAAGGAAAATATCAAATCATATGTTTTTGGCAAGATGACAACCACCAGCATCTGAAATGATAACATAAGAACAACAACATTAAAAATGACTTGGTACTTGTATGGTCCGTATATTCCATCCAGCATCTCTCTCTCCACCTGCCACACTGTCCCATCTATTAATGCTTCTAGTTTGCTACGGTGCCATGTTTCTCATATGTAGCTTAGAAATACCTATTCCAATGATAAATGATTAACTTTGATACAAGTTAATCCTTTCAATGTCACCTCTTGCTGCATTATTAGAAAATTCTGTCTTGTCAATTTCGAATCCAGGGGGTTGGTGGGGGAAAAATAACCATAGATTTTGAGTAAAACTGCCATCAATGCAGAATGTCCCAAGAGTAATTTCCATAGGAATAACAAAGTGTTTTTAATCTTCCTATCAATATTAGACATTTCTTCAACTTATTCTTATCATTTTTATGCATATTCCCTCTTCCTAGGAGAATTTTTCTCCCTCCAATCTAGCCTTTTCATTTGATGGAATTATCATCCCTTCTGCACCTCCCCTGCTGTTTCATATCAGCACTGAATATTTGTTAAGTACAGTCAAATTAATGCATTTTTTAACCTGGCTTATGAAAAATGTTTGCTTATTCAGCAAATGGAGCTAAAGATGTAAATTATGAAATGATAACGCATAAGGTTGCTACAACTTTAGGCCCCAGTTCTGTATGGAGATGACTGCTGCAAACTGCTGCCCAAGAATAAGGAACAATAAAACATGTTTATTACCTGTAAGAAACACTCAGCATCACACAAGATGGAAGTCCAGCTGGTTGGTAATTTTTAGAGATCTCTGATTTTTGTTTCAGATGTTCCCAAAAACAATGCATTAAAAATCGAGACATTTATAATTTGCTGGTGTATTTGCTTGAAATGCTGTCTCTGTGTCCGTTTACACTTCGCACTGTCTCTCAGTTCCCCTATTCACACACATAAATGCACACACATAAATACGCTTACTAATCAGAAAAATCATCCACATGCAAGTTCTCTCACATAACACTTGCACCTCTTTTTATCAAATACCCTCTTTCACAACATTTGACAAAAAAGGAGATCGTTCCCTTTTCTGTTCAATTTTAACAGCACACATTTCCATCTGTAACTAGGCTTTATATACAGAGTTTTTAAAGTTCAGAGTGCCAATCATGAACATTTAATGACACCTTAACTAGGAAGTGTGTCAAAGCACAACAAACTAAAATGGTAGGTCTTATTGGCAAATATGTACAGAGGTTCCAAACACCTGTACTTTCCTTGGCCTGTGTTTCTTCTTCTTTTCTTTTGCTGAGTTTATCAGGGGGACAAGAGTGGCATAAATGAGCAAAGTTCATATATGTATTCAGTGCTTTAACTTGATATTTCAGCAACTTCTCTATAGCTATAGGAACTGCTGTACAATATTATTCAAAGATGGCTTTGGCATCTCATTTAGATAGATAGATAGATAGATAGATAGATAGATAGATAGATAGATAGATAGATAGATAGAGACAGAGACAGAGGGGGTTGTAGATAATCTGCCCCTGAAAATCAGCAGAACTCTCGCTTCCAGGGTAAAGCAACCCCATCTGTTTTTACTGTGCCACATGCCATAGCTGGTTAATTTTATAAGCCAAGTTTAGGACTTCAAAAACATTAGCTGGATCGAACAAAAAGATAGTCGAAACTATGAGCTCCATTAGGGACCTAGCTGGAGGCTTCATGTATATCTCCATGCCAGAAACTGAGCTCCCATGTAGCTGTCCTGTTGCTGCCTCAGACAGTTTGTGTGACATCTCCATCCTCCAAAGTTCCAAGATGAACAGATGGATATAAATCTCATAAACTCTTGTTGAGGCTAAAATTTAAAGTACGCACCAAAAATGATAAACAAGCAAGCCATCTCCTTTGTATGCAAGTATATAAATATGAATTTTGTGATGATTTCCACAAATGGGACACACACACACGCTTTCTCTCTCTCAGGACTACAACACCCATAAATATCCAACTATTTTCTCTGAATGTGTGAAAGGAACGGTGTTTCTCCTTCACTATTTTATTGTTTTAAACACAGAAAGCTAAAAAGCTGCTACGGTTGTCATGCCGTGGTGACAATGCTTTATCAAGAGCAACTGAAAGGCAAGAGCTGTTTGCATGTCAGTATAGGATGCTGGGTGATTGCAGCTGGCATGGTTGTAAATACTGACAATAGACGTTCGCCCTAAGTTCACATATGTAATGGAGCAGCATCATAGTTCATGAGGCAAGAGGAAAGACCTGAGAATGAATGCTCATAATACAGTCCTTGAGGCTAAGCACTAGTTGAGCTTTGTAATAGGCAGCTAGCTATGTTATACTGAGCCAGATCAGGAATTCATCTAGTTTAGTACTGTCTACTCTGATTGACAGCTGCTCTCCTGGGTCTCAGGTGCCAATCTTTCCCAGCCCTGCTACTTTTAATGTGAAATGCCTGGAATTGTACAAAGTGTGTACTCAGTGCATTACTGAGCTGTGACCCTCCTTCTAAAAAGAAGATGCAAACCCCATCAAACTCCTCCAAATGCCAACCCTGAACCCTGGAAAGAACTCAGTTTCATGAGCTGTTAATTACCATAGGTCTCCCCTCTGCTGATCTTAGGCTGGCAATGCTACCTTCAGTATAGGGCCAGGTGGTGATATTTCAGGTAGAGGGGATCAAAAGTGATTTAAGAATTACAGCAATTCTTTTCAGATGATTGTGCTTGGATAAATTCTGGATTTTAAAAGCAAGCACCGTATTGATTTGTTGCAGATTATTAATATTTCATAATACATTTTCATTTAGTGGAAAAATTCCTACCTGGCCCCAACAATATGGCGGCCGACATTAGTCCATAGCAAGGCCGCTGTCAAGCAAGGCATAAAAAGAGGGCGGGTGGGCTGGGAGATCCGGTGAGGAGATGAAAGGAGGTTGGCCGTGCTGCTATTTAAACAGCAAGCAGCCACGCCCCCGACTATTTGCATTGCATTTCTTTTTCATTAAAGGCCTTTGCATTGAAAAGAATGGTGTGAAATAATCCAGCAGTTGTGTAATTACGTAGGTAAAATTTTGCCACAGCAGACAGCAGGGTGCATTATGTTTTTGTTGGAAGCCAAACTGCAGCAGAACAGAAACAGAAAGGCATGTGACAAATATGGGTTTGAACAGAAATCAATGCCTCCTTACATCCTAACCTTGGCCCTAAATTAAGAGAGCCTATACCATTCAATTGACACAGATGAGCCAATACTTTTATCCTGTCCTTTTTACAAGGAGCTCAGGGAGCCCCAGATGATTCTTCTCTCTTTCCATTATCCTGTTCTCTTGATAATACAGTGATCCCTCGACTTACGAATGCCCCGACTTCCGTATTTTTCGAGTTACAAGAGATCAAAGTGGCCGCCGCTTCCGAATTTTTTCGACTTCCGAGCGGAAGCTGCGGCCGCTTTAGATAGGGTTTTTTCGACTTGCGAAGATTTTTTCGAGCTACGAATGCGTTCTCCAACGCATTCCTATGGGGACTCGACTTACGATTTTTTTGAATTTCGACGCTCCTGTCGGAACGGATTACATTCGTAAGTCAAGGGTCCACTGTATTGTAAACTGGGTCAGGCTGAGATAGAGTCCCTGTCGCTAGTGAGCTTCATGAGTTGGGTTCTGAACCCAGGTCTCCCAAGTCCTAGTCTGACATTACTACAAAAAATGACTTTTTAAAAATTAAAACATGCAACAGTCAATCCATACCCTTCATCCATACAGATAACAAGGGTGTAAATATTTCGGGTGTCTATACAGATACCAGGGAGATAACTTACATATACAGTAGAATGCTGCCTCATCCTTTGTCTCATTCAACAAAGAAAAGTATAAAGTATGACTCGCTTATCTTAGTCCCATCCCTCTCTTCAGAGTATGCTTTTTCACATTGTAGACCTCCTTCACATAATACTTCTCTTCACTGTCAGTTTCAGGCCTTTCTTCCTTTCTCAACCTGTGACCATCATCACAGGATATTTGGGTCACCTGTTTGGCTTCAGCTGAGTTGAAATACAAAACAGAGAGTAAGAAACTTAAAGCTGAGATGACACAAAGGCAGAGCAGAGAATGTAGCTTGATGTACTGAGGTAAATGTAAAGTATAACTGATTTAATTCACACAGAAATGAAAATGTATGTGTATTAATGAAGGTTTAAAATGTGAATTTCTAAATGTGTATTGGTGAAAAGGTTTAACATGGAGCTTTTCCATGGGGCTATATTAAAGCAAAGGAGAGCACTCTGAGCTCTTGCTGAGACAATGATTAATTTACTGATAGCTAACATCTGGTAGCTAACATGTGAGTGTTGTAACCTTAGATGATGAAGGTATTGGGTTGCAAGTAACCATTTTGAAGGGAGTTGCCTTTGAGTCTTTGTCTCCCAAACTTCATGGTTTGAAGATGTAAATAAAGCTCTCCTGAAGGGAGAGTAAACAGCCAAGGCAACGAAAGCTGGAATGCAAGCTGTGGAGAGAGAGCTTTGCTTATAGGTCTGTTTGGATTATTTCATATTTTCTAAGATGCTGAGCCTGTGCTGGAAAGCACAAGACATGGGATGGATATTTTTGATGCACATTAGCTGTTTTAATTCTGTGAGAAAGTTAGTTTAGCCAGTAAAAGTTTGAATAATATTTTTTATGGTTCTGGACAACACTTCAGTTCCAAAAGGAGTCAGTTTCCATGCATGGTGCAATATTAATAACAGTGAATGCATATGGGAACTTCAAGTTTACTTGAACCTGTCCAAGTACAGTGAACTCACCTAGCAAGAAGAAATATGCTAATGTGAGAGAAGCTGAAAGCTTCTGTGTGCATTCTAAAAAAAAGAAAGTTCATTTCTTTCTAATTTCACAAGTCTATGGACAAAAATGGATCAAAGGACTGCCTTACACAAAATATATTGCACTGTGAACCTTACATTGAAAGCTGGTGTCTCAAGTACATTTAAAAATATATGCAGTCAGTGGCAAAATGCTAGTCCCAGCTAGTTCTTTTGTGATATCTGTAAAGGCAGTGTTGAGGGGGGTCAGATATGATTTTCTAGATGTTTGATTTTATATGAAGATGACTATCATTATACATCCCCATTTGTATTTCTTTATCTGCCCCGTCCAGTTATGATGTGATGGCTGGATGAATAAGATGTCATGGATTTCTTGCTAATCTCACTTGCTCCTCAAAATGGTATCACTTCCATTTTGACATTTCTTCAGAGTATGCACCCATCCCATTCTGTGCTTCTTCAATTCACTACTCCATATTACTATGCTTTTGGTAGCTTTGCTATTACTTTCCTGTCCTGTGATGATCATTTATCATGTTTATTTACGGGCTTTTAAATTCCAAGGCAGTTGGTTTTATGCAGTTTTTAATTTCCACATGTGGATCTGTATTAGCATGTTTGCCTGTTTTAATTGCCAGACATTATTAGCCAATATCAGCCACAAGCAGCATGGTCAGTGGTCAGGATTTATGGGAGTTCAGTAGCATCACACTGGGTATTCATGATCTAGGCTAATATAGAAAAGTGGTCAACAATTTATACAATTGCAGTGGATAAAATGGCTGCCACAACAGGATTAAGGAGTTGGCAAGGTGTCTTAGAAGCCTTGCTGAGTACATTGTGATTTGCTGAAGCCAGGCACCAACTGTGTTTTTTTTCTAGTCAGTGCTTCAGCACATGCCCAAAAGAGTAGGAAAAATCGTCTTACTTAGTCATATCTGAATGTTTTCATGTTTTGCGTCTGTGGTGCATATAGACTTTTCAAGGCTTGACTCAACGTAAAGGTAAAGGGACCCCTGACGGTTAGGTCCAGTCACGGACAACTCTGGGGTTGCGGCGCTCATTTCGCTTTACTGGCCGAGGGACCCGTCGTACAGCTTCCGGGTCATGTGGCCAGCATGACTAAGCCGCTTCTAGCGAACCAGAGCAGCACACGCAAATGCCGTTTACCTTCCCGCTAGAGTGGTACCTATTTATCTACTTGCACTTTGACATGCTTTCGAACTGCTAGGTTGGCAGGAGCTGGGACCGAGCAACAGGAGCTCATCCCGTTGTGGGGATTCGAACCACCAACCTTCTGATCAACAAGCCCTAGGCTCTGTGGTTTAACCCACAGCGCCACCCGCGTCCCATTTGACTCAAAGTAGATGAGTTCAAATGAATAAATGGCTTGTTTAGAGCATTTTATAAAGCCGAAACAACAGGTCATACTTTTCTGGAGTAGCACAGTCCAAATTAGAAATGTCTGTCAGAGGTGCCAAAGTTTTCTCCTGTCAGCAAAGGATGGGACAAGTGTTGGAAGCATAACAGCAAGGAATTAAGGGATGCAAAACATCTGTTAGTTTTTTCTCATATTATGTTCCTGATCAGTTTTCCCCAGTAAAGTATTATCAGTTTCCTATCTCTCTGGACTCCCATCTGCATTATTCAAATACCTGCTAACAAGTTCATTTTAACTTGAAGAAGGGGAGTGGTTTTTGTCCCAGGGGCTGATCCCTTCAGGCCAAATACCTGGACGGCATCTTTTTCCAAACAGGGATGAAGACGCGGTGATGATGCCACAAGCTGGGGGAGGACAGTTTTGGCTCCAGATAGAGCAGGGCAGTTCTGTCATTGCTACATCAGTTTCAAACGAAAATACATTGTTATGTTTCTGCATAGCAGGATGCCAGCCTGAGTGACATGGACTATTTCTGAACAGATTTTGATGCGACCCCTTTTCAGATTATTGAGTGTGTGGCATTTCTAAAAATGTTCATTGTAAAAATGAAAATAACAGCAGTCAAGGTGTGGCCATTTTGGCATTTTCCCCTAGAGGAACATGGAACCCAAAAAACATAGCTCAAATAAACTAAACATGTTAAAAAAAACAAAGCATACTAATTCTGCTTGTGGGGTTTTTCTGCCAATATTAAGGAAAACCCCTGTCTGTCTGTCTGTCTGTCTGTTTGTTTGTTTGTTTGTTTATTTATTTATTTATTTATTTGTCACCTGATAGTTTCTAGGCAATACATTCAGGGTAAAAAGAGTTAAAAACATAATATCCATCAATAATGAACAAGGAAAAACAACAACCTCAGAATACCTAATGATAATTAAAAACTACCACGATGGGAGAAACCACACACATATTTGTGTTTTTAATGAACCACTCTAAGCATTCAAGACTCTTCAGAACAAAGTGGGGTGGGTGGTGGGGAGAAAGGAAAGGTGGAACCCAGAGAGGATGGCAAGAAGGCAACCAAACCAAGTGACAGATCGCAATCCCAGCGAATCAAACAATATGTAAATGGAGATAATCAAGAAGGATAACAGGAATGTGTGATCAAAGCGAAACACTCTCAACACTCCCACCTATGATCTTATACGAGTACATTAGCTCCATGCAACTGCAATAAAAGAGCCCAACAAATGCAACTTAGAATCAAAGAATATGACACCAAAGGAAAGCATGCATAATGAAGTCAGAAATGCAAGCCAAAAACAATCAGCTCGAAGTTCAATGACTAAGGCACCAATAATTGCAAATTTCCAAAATCCAAGGACTTATTAAAATATACTGAGATCAACAATAAACAATATTTTATTAAGCACATTTAATAAGATGCATTTGGGTTCATAGCAAGCACAGGACAAGTATAATTTAGTTAGCTCCGAAATAACATGGAGGGTTACATTTAGCATGAACCATATATGTATGATACAAACAATAAACCACTAAAACCATCTGAGCTCTTCTGATTACCAAATGACAACAAAAAGGGCTACCTTTCTAATAATATACCGTATTTTCCGGCATATAAGACGACTGGGCGTATAAGACGACCCCCAACTTTTCCAGTTAAAATATAGAGTTTGGGATATACTCGCCGTATAAGAAATATGACCCGGCGTATAAGACGACCCCCGACTTTTGAGAAGATTTTCCTGGGTTAAAAAGTAGTCTTATACGCAGGAAAATACTGTACTCGTCCTCTCCCCTTCATACACAATAATAATAATAATAATAATTAATAATAATAAACTTTTATTTATATCCCACCCTTCCCAGCCAAAACCGGGCTCAGGGCGGCTAACAATCATCAAACCACAATTATGACACCCATCCATTTACCAATGCTTGAGAAGTAGAAGCATAGAAACTTCCCTCACTCCATCTTAATATTTACAATAAAACACATCCTGACAAAGAGATTCTTTGCATCCTTCATCACAAGGGCACATTCTTCCTTCCAATGAGTCCAGATAGATCAAGCCTCCATTGATGCTCCTGGCAGAGAATTGCAGCATGCCAGCCTAAAACCTTGGTTGATGCTCAAAGCAGTTGCCTAGTAAAACAAATGATGGCAGAAAGTGAGGAGGAATTAAAGAACCTTTTAATGAGGGTGAAAGTGGAGAGCGCAAAATCTGGTCTGAAGCTCAACATCAAAAAAAATTAAGATCATGGCCACTGGTTCCATCACCTCCTGGCAAATAGAAGGGGAAGAAATGGAGGAAGTGAGAGATTTTACTTTCTTGGGTTCCATGATCACTGCAGATGGTGACAGCAGTCATGAAATTAAAAAAAACGCCTGCTTCTTGGGAGAAAAGCAATGACAAACCTAGACAGCATCTTAAAAAACAGAGACATCACCTTGCCGACAAAGGTCTGTATAGTTAAAGGTATGGTTTTCCCAGTAGTGATGTACGGAAGTGAGAGCTGGACCATAAAGAAGGCTGATCGCTGAAGAATTGATGCTTTTGAATTATGGTGCTGGAGGAGACTCTTGAGAGTCCCATGGACTGCAAGAAAATCAAACCTATCTATTCTGAAGGAAATCAGCCCTGAGTGCTCACTGGAAGGACAGATCCTGAAGTTTAGGCTCCAATACTTTGGCCACCTCATGAGAAGAGAAGACTCCCTGGAAAAGACCCTGATGTTGGGAAAAATTGAGGGCACAAGGAGAAGGGGACGACAGAGGATGAGATGGTTGGACAGTGTTCTCGAAGCTACCAACATGAGTTTGACCAAACTGCGGGAGGCAGTGGAAGACAGGAGTGCCTGGCATGCTCTGGTCCATGGTGTCACGAAGAGTCGGATACGACTAAACAACAACAACAAAGGAATATGGATGGTGGAAAATATCAGTAGTATATTTTTAAGAAACAATCTAGTTAACAGGATGTAGAAATGCAATGCTTGAACTGGAAAGTCCCAGTGGAAAAAAATAGATCTCTGGTACTCTTGTTGTGGTTCCTTTAAGGAAGCTTTCAAGGGAGACTGTGGAAGAAATGTGCTGTGGGAAGGCTTACTAATGTATAGCACACCAATGTAATTTATTAACTAACAGAGGATGTTTACAGTAAATCAATTAGCAGTGAATGGGAAACTGACACCTTTGCTTAAAACCACAGTGAGAGTGAGAAATGGATCTAATTTGGCACCTGACCTATCTCTCCTTAGAAGCAGTAATGACAAAGGCATTAGAGTCAATGAATGCTGAAGTTAATAGAAGTCAGTGGTTTGTAATTTAAGCCATGCAGATGATATAGGATTAATGGTCAAGCCTAGTCTACAGCTGTAAGACCTTCACAAGTAAGTGCAAATTATAAATTTGGACTCGGGATAAATATATAAAGCTGACTAACCAGATTCTGGATACTCCTCAGTAGCTGGCAGAATAGCTCAGTGGTAGATCATTGCATGCAGAAGACCATCTCCTCAGATAGGGCTGGGAATGCCTCCTGTGCAAAACCCTGGAGACCTGCTTGAACACTGTAGACAAAACTAGTTGGCTTGACCAGTGGTCTGAGTTAGTATAAGTATTCCAAAAAGAAAACAGTGTATTGCATACCCTCCAACATTCCTCAGATGAAAATAAGGACATTCTATTCTACATCACTATCCTGGTCAAGGAACCACATGAAACTGCAGTATTTTAAGCTTAGAAAATTTTGAATTTATGTATTGCATATAGGGAAGCCTAGGGGAAAAAGAAAACCCCAAATCAATAAATACAACTAACTCTCTCTCTGTGTGTGTGTGTGTCTGGAGACTATGTAGAGCCTATATGATTTTCAATAGTAAATACAGTAAATATCGCAAAATCACAAAAACGGGGACTACCTATCCAGGCATTTTGATAAATAACTATTTTTCGCACCACACTTCCATCCATTCCTTTGCTTTTGCTGGCCAAAAAATGATGTGAGCTACTTTTATTTGTTTGTTGTTGTTATGTAGAAATGTAATAAATGTAAAATTGGGGAACAGAGCTATGTGCATTGCAAATTGAAGATTTAAGAGTGAGCAGGATTATTCTTAATCATTGCCAGTAGAATTCTTGGTGTTGCTGGACCCTGAAAGGCCAAGCAATATTAATTAGGTAGGTAGGTAGGTAGGTATATGAACTGGGCTGCCCCACTCAGTGCTTCTCCTGCAATACAATATTTAAACTAGAAAAGACAAGACAAAGCAGGAGGGGTGGTGTTGGAATAGAGAGCAAACGAATAGCAATGTGAAATTCTGCACGAATTGGTTTTCAGCTGAGACAGACTTGTAAATCTCCTTCTGACATACCTGGAATTGTTGCCACATGAACTGGAGCCTGGGATGCAGCTGTGGCAATGTGTAGGCTCTGTGCCAGATGGGGATTTGGCTAAGGGCTTTGTATCTCGCCACCACTTGGCAGGCACACTTGCATTTCTGAGGTCACCATGCCCAAACCATTGATTCTGGAGAAGTGCAGGAACAGTCTCATGGACATCAGAGGAGCTTTGAAATAATTATTCCAAATTGTTATGCTTTCTGAAGTATAAAGTCAAGTCTTAAAAAAAATTTAAAAATGCTAAGAATGAAATAAAGCATGCCGTATGAAAAGGCACATTTTCTGCACTGCTGAATGTTACATTCCTGTGTAGATTTTATATGGGGTCTCTTGGACAATTGCCATAGAAGGTCAGAAGATAGAAATAGACTATCATCTTACCTGCACACAACACAGGGCAATATTCTCCTGACCACTAGGATGAGAGACAGCACCCTGAGATAGTTGGCTGTTGATTGGCTTAGAAAAATTGGCTTACTGAGGAGTTGTCCTCACATATGGTAAATTTAAATTACCACTTAGCAAATGGTAGTCTGCATCCTGCCAGGAAGTCAATAAAGGATGGCTTACTCCCAGTGATTTGTGATATAAATGAGGTATCTGATATTTAAACCTTTAAAATACTGCATTAAAAGAAATTTCCTGGTTTCTTGAGTTCTCTGGAGTAAAGTTTCTTTTTTAATGGCCTTGATAATATTTCCACATATCATCGTATCATAGTTATTTATTTGAACATGGCTTTCACTCACTAAGTATGATTTACATGATGCAAAAAAAAATGTAGTTTATAGTGGTTCTCCACTACTACATGGATTTCAGTGGATTGGCCATCACCCCTGGCCATTGACTGATGAGAATTGGGGTCCAACATCTGCAGAACCTCAGGTTCTTCACCCTGCTTTGCACACAGTGCACTCCATTCAAGTTAATGGGGTTACACAGTGTATATAATTGTGTTGTTAATTCGCTGAATACTCAGTCCAGGCCTCTGGCAAAATTCAACTGTTACTTTAATTCATTTTTTTATCATTTAAAATAATAATAATTCTTGAAACTAGATGTGGTATAGTTTTACAGTTTAATCATTTTATTACTTACAAAAGGGATTTTAAAAGCAATTCAATCCAAAATGGAATACATTTTACTGAAAAGAAAAACAGAGCCAGATGAATAACTGAAACCCTCTATAAACGAAATTAGGGGCTGTTACTGATAACTGGATGAGATTTATAAGCTGGGAGGAAACTATCAGGAGGGGGAGAAAGATAAATAATCCTCAGGTGGAACCATTAAGTAAAGATCAATTGTGACAATTGCAGAACAGCTTCCCAAAGCCCTGGCGCTATATTGCCTTTCTCCATATTAATTAAAGATAGTCAACAATTACAGCATTCAGTTGTTTGAAAAGAATCTTTATACTTCCATTCCTGCAAATACTGCTGCTCTGAATTATATTACATTTGGGATTTTCTTTCTTTCTGTCCCCCCACCCCACCCCCTTAAACATCAATTACATTGGGAACTTTCTTTGCACAAAATCAGGTGGCTCCCTCTGATTCGGAATTATCTTCTCCACTTCCCCAGGGATACCTGCCATGAACGTTGTTCACAAGGCCTATCTCCGGAGATGCTTTTTTGGTTCAGGCAGCAGCAGAGATGAGAAAGGGGTGGGAAACTTTCCACCCTTGAACTTCCTTCCACTCATTTAAGGTAAGATCCAAACCAACGTGATTTGCCTCCTATATTCCCAACCTGTCCTCTTCTCTCTGAAACGGAGGGCCATTCACTTATCTTCAGATCTAAAGCAAAGTTCTTAGATTAGATTAGAGCACTCGCATGTAAAACGGATTTCATCTCTTTGGTATCCGCGGGAATAAGCCATTTAAAATGCCATCCCACATGCTGACTCTCAGGAACACATCTATTGCCGCTGTAAGGTGCATTGCCACAGAAGAGCATTGACATTAGATGCCGAGGAGGTTTTGTTTGCAGCACTTGATCTGTTGCCTCATTTACATCTTGGAAGTCATTCAACAAGCAATGAGCATGCATGTGAAAACTGGCTCTGAGAGGGTCACTAGTTCCAAAGCCTTCGAATCAAAGCCTTCTCCAGCAGTTTCTGAACATACCATGCCTGCATAGAGAAAGGCTGACCCGATCTTCATATGCCAAAGAGTCTAAAAGTCTAGAAATGGGTGCCTATGACTTGCAGTTGTACTACACATGTGTGCGACCCTTTTCATACCTTTGGGCTTATGCCAAAAGGTCAAAAGATAGAGCTAGCAGGGCATGCTATGTTGGAGAGGATGTCAGCAGTACATCCCCTCCACAAGAGGGTTCAATTGCCTGCAGAATCAAAGGGGAGTGGTGGTCATTGAGATGATGTCTGACTCCAGTTCCCAGCAGCCCTAGCTAGCATTGCCAATGGTCAAGAATGATGGGAGTTACAGTCCAACAGCTTCTGGAGGGGAACAGATTTCCCCACTCATGGTGCACAGAGTTGCTATAATATTCTAATTAGAAGTGGAAATTTTGTATTTTGTGGTATTGACACAGCAACCAATAGTCCCTACCACTTGCTAACAGATCAAGTCTTAGGTTCAAGGTAGAAGAAATTCAGTCTTAGACTATTGTTGCTGCTAAGATTATATCTAGAGAAGCCAGAATGTACACCTTTAAAAGCCTCTGTAACAGATTTCCAAGTCTTGAAATGCAACCCTTTTCCTTTCCTGCCTGCCTGTCGTCGTTTTTGGTTTTTTTGAACAATCAAGTTAAACCTCTTATGAGCTGAAATCCCTTTCATAAAGCATTAGATGTTTGCTCTGAAGTTTGGATTAATGTGATTGTTACCATATTGTGTGTTTTTTTAAAATCATTTGCATTCTTATTTTTATCCCCAAATGCTTCCTTGCACATTTCAGCATCTCACGTGGATGATATATTTACTATGTTTGGCAGATGTTAAAATGTTTGTTATGGTCTGATGCAGATTAGCAGGTTTCATTTTACTGTCATGTTCCTTTTCTACGTTGGAATACAACAGTTTTTATTTTTCATTACAAGAAAAAGTCAATCATACCAGGAAGAAGTTTCCCCACATCATGCATAAATTTCCATATAGCGCTTAGAAATGAATTTTAATGCATGTGTTATTTCCATTTCATGTTCCATTTAAGAGCATGGAAACTATAATCACAGAGTTGTCTTGATTAATTTTTACTGAAATACGTATAAATTGTCATAAATACCAATTTGTACTTTGTTGTGCATTCTAATGCATTCCCCCCAGCTCCATTTGCATCAGTAAATATTTCCTGCCTTTAAAAGCCTGTCTTCTGTATAAGTGGAAAAAAACGAAATTTCACCCAGCCAAGTGCTTTCATGTATTGCCTTCTGCTCTGCTCATGGAAGAAAACAAAGGGAGACACTTGCATTCATTATAATGAACAGCACTGGCTAATAGTTGGATGTTACAGCCTTTCTATGTCCTGCATGTATCCCTCTTAAAATTAAACTTTCTGAAGGCTGAGTAAGTGCTAACCAGGGATGGCTGGTGCTCACTGGGGCTGGTGGGGTGGAAGCCTGGGAGACCAGTGTAGCCTACCTCACATCGTTGTTGTGAGGATTAGAATAGAAAAGAATATAGAATAGAATATATTTATTGTCATTGTCCCCTTTGGGGACAACGAAATTACTCGGCTGCTCCAGCCACCCAGATAGGGCACTCCACGCAAAAACAAAACAATTACAAAAACACTGATTAAAACCATACAACATGATACAACATAACAGGTAAGATTAGATGACTTTCAAAGTCCAGGCTTCCCATTCAAGGCCGAGATCGCTCTGGAGAAGAAGCTGTTTCTAAGACGGCTTGTTCTTGTTGTCATCGTCCTGCATCTCCATCCCGATGGCAAAAGCTCAAAGAGACGGTGACCAGGATGCGATGGATCTTTTACTATGTCCAGTGCCTTTCTGTGGCACCTTATGGCATAAATCTGCTCTAAGGTGGAGAGCGAGCAGCCAACAATGCTCTCTGCTGCCTTAACAACTCTGCACAACCCCATCCTGTCCTGGGTAGTACAGCTTCCGTACCATGGGGTACGGAATGAGGATTAAATGAGGAGGGCGAGAACCATGTATGCCAGTAAATACTAAAGGCAGTAAATAAATCAAGTAATGGGGGAATAGTACCTGCCATAGAACATGGTCAGTCACTTGTTCACATAAATGTTGGCTCTCTGTATGATCACCTTGGCTCAAAAGTCTCCATTTTGCCCAGAAAGAATCTAGAATAGGGGATGCAGAGGTGGTGCATGTCGGATGTTGTGTGCTACAACTCCCATCATCTCTGACCATTGGTCATACTGCCAGGGCTGATGGGAGTTCTAGCAAATATGAACAGGATGCTTTTGCAGTTCCTGTGGACGCCTGCTGTTGAAATGGAAAATGGATCACTCCATGCTTGTGTGGGAAGCCTTGAATTCACAAATGCATTGTCTCTTCCATCTCCCAAGTCAATATATAGGAGTTTGGTTGAACATATGTGCTGGAAGCAAGTTTGTGCATGTGCTTACAACTGGGAACCAACCACAGAAAGGCTTCCGTTCACGTTTTGGCAGAATATAGTAGGAATTTCACTTCAGACCTTTGTGCTCCACACACAAGTGTCATAAGAGGAGCTGGACATGGGGGGGGGGCAGAGCTGGTGTACATGCCCAACCCACCTCCCCACTTTAAGTCAAAATGTGTTCATTCGGCTCAAAATGATGCTGTATTCATATTAATTGGCTATTCAGACCCCTAAGGTCTTGAGTGCCCTCTTGAATACTGCAATATACAAAATTAGAATCAAACACATGCCTCCACCTTTGTCAATAAGGAAAGGACAATCACCTTTCTTTTGTTCATCTTTAAAGCATCCTTCCCCAAACCACTCTCCATAGATGGTGCATGGTTTCAACGCACATTTTGCACACGTGATTTAGCTCAGTTGTATACGATGGCACGTTTGAATGCTGAGATCTGTTCACAATAATGCTCTCTCTCTCTCTCTCTCTCTCTCTCTCTCTCTCTCTCACACACACACACACACACACACACACACACACACACACACAATTAATTAGATGGCATGCCTTTTTCCTGGCACATAATCTTAAAAATGCTCATTACTGAAATGATGGCCACTCATGTCAGTGTAGCCAGGTTTGCAAGTAAAGATGAATTGTTAGCACTATGTGTGTTGGTTGAGTAGACAGCCCACGAGAAGTGCATCAGGAGCCTAATGCCCACCCACCCTGGCCACCGCCATCAAATCCTCATGCCCCGGGGTATCCTGATCCTAAATTTCGGATACATATCTGTTCCATTGCAATTTAAGACTAGTTCAGAATCATTCACAGCTGTAGTCACTGTTAAGCATAATTGGTTTAATTGACACTGAAATGGGAATGTCTGTGTATTGATGAAAAGGTTTAATGTGAAGAGATTCCATTGAAGCCAAAGTGCAGCAAGAAGAGCTCTCTCTGAGCGCTTGCTGAGTCGATAACTAATTATTGTTTTCTGCTAGTTAACATGTGAGTGTTGTAACTTTAGATCAGGTGACAAAGGTATTGAAATGCAAAATTGCCATCTTGAAAGGGTGGTGGATTTAGTCTTTCTCTGAACACCACAGAGAACAAAAGGATGTAAATGGCTCTCCAAGAGAGACTGGAATGGTGGAAAGACATAGTCTAGATTTTTTGAATTATCATTTATTTCTGAGAAGAACCTTGTCCTTGTGCTGGACAGCACAGGACATTGTACAGGTGTTTTAGATGCATCGTTTGATGGTCTTGTTACGTTTTCAAGAGTCCTGCAAGTAAAGTTTGAATAATATTTTAATGTGTCTGGACAATGTTTTATTTCCAAAAGGAGGTAGTTCTTCTGTATCCAGTTGCTTCAAACTGCTGGATATTAATATCTGCAATAGTTACTGTGTGATGAATTTCTTCAGTTGGATTGTGATAGTTCACAGGTGGCTCTTGCAGTATATGGTCTTGCCTTAAATGGAAGGGTGAACAGGATAGCCATTTTGTGCGTTCCAGTGCTATAATTCTCTGACTGAATAGTTCCAAGTTGCAAATTAGCAGCAATTCCAGATTATTCTTATTTTTTTACTAAGGCTGGAAACAGGAAATGGAAGCCAATTCTACCTCATTGATGGGTGTTCCTGTATGAAAAGCTATGGTGGTTGTGTTTACACTAAATGTTTAAATGTACATCTGAAAATGTATCCTACAATGTGGAGCAAAATCCACATCAAGTCTAAGGAGATTTTCTGATTCCAAGGGGTGAAGGAGAGAAACACATTACCAATTTACTTGCTACTATTCTGAGCCCTGGAGGCTTAATGTATTCCAACGTAATGGTGCATTTTCACTATATTAGTTAAGATTGGCAGCACTTTCATCATGTTCCTTATTTTCCGAAGGTGGCAGATTTTGTGTATCATAACATTGCCATAAAAATATGCTTTTGGCTCCAATCTGAATAAGGATTGCCCTTAGAGCATAATAATTTTATAAAATTACAGGTGAAGGTAGTCTACTGGTTTCAAGTAATTTCCATGCAAAAATATGAATGGCTTTGGTGCATTTGGGGATCATATATGGGAACATATGCGGCAGACAAAGAAGGAGTAGTTTATGTCTAAGTTTATACATAGCAAAGGAAAGGGGTTGTAAGTAGGGTGCCAATGATGATGAGCTTGAAATTAACAACAACAAAAAAACCAGCAGAGCTGAGATGTTCAATATGAAAGTGACTTAATGACATTCTTCAATCAGATTTGTTTGCATGGATCCCTGTGGCTGATGGATTTTAAAGTATGTCGTGGTTTTGCATTTCCCCTGTTTTCACAGCTTGGGCCACAAATGTAATGCTGCTTTAACCCGAGGGGGAAACAAGACCCTTCTGATTAGATTAACGGTGTCCAGCATTAACTGGAGATATGTCAGCATTTGGAAAAGATACAGAAAACTCAGAGGGTATGCAGAGGTTAGGAAATGAACCCTGGACAGGTCCATGAAAACTGTGCACTTGGCATACTGGAAGGAAGTTGTATAGCCTTATTTAGGCATCCTAATTCTTCTTGTGATGAAAGGGCACTATTGAGATAGCTTTCTTTCTTTTTCTAAGAAACATTTTGGCAATCTGCATCCTGCTTAATTGCAGTAGTCGCTAATCAGTTATAAGTCAAACCAATGAAGATAAAAATCAGTTGAAACTGTGTAATCAGTTAAAATGCCTACTGATATAAAAGAGTCTTCAGCAGGTGATGGAAATTCAACAGGGAAGAGGCCTGTCTGCCCTCAACTGGATGGGAGTGCCATAAAATAGGGCCCATGCGACTGAATATGCAGCTGCTGGTGTCTACGAACCATGCATTTGAGCTGCAGGATACTATTAGCAGTGTCTTCTCTGAGTATCTCACTGATCAGACAGGGATGCAATGAGTCAGACAGTCCTTAAGGTATCCT
This sequence comes from Darevskia mixta, assembly GCA_034641385.1. Taxonomy (NCBI): domain Eukaryota; kingdom Metazoa; phylum Chordata; class Lepidosauria; order Squamata; family Lacertidae; genus Darevskia; species Darevskia mixta. The sequence continues at coordinate 6,985,584 of JAWWNH010000105.1, forward strand.
GGACCCAAGTTGTTTAGGGCCTTCTAAACTACCACAAGAAACCTGACCTAGTCACATATGAGCAGCCAGTGCAAGCTTTTTAGCACTGGGGTTATGTGCTGGCAAGAGTCCAACCCCCTAAACTGTTCTATTGTTGGCATCCGGTTTGTATCAACAGACAATGGAGGAGTGCACCTTCAGGGGTCAAGTCAAACCATTGGGAGGTTACAGCACCTGCTGAGTCTGATACAGGAGAGACATATTTTATGGCAGGTAGGGCAGACGAAGGGGTCCAGCTTTGCTGCTGCAGGTACACCATGACATTTCTTCTCTCTGCGTTCATCCCAGCAGTCATTCCTCCTTTGGTCACTGCTGTGGATGCACAACCTGAGTGTCTCCAGGCACTGTGATTGCCTGCAAGGGATTTCCATACGGTGGGGTTAATGTTGGCAGCCTTCTTGTCACGTTTGCAGACATCTTTGTAACACAGAATTGATTTGCCAACATCAGGGGGTGGACTTTCATACTATGCAGCCCTGTGCGAGCGCAAAATTTGGCACCCCCTAATCGATCTTCTCAATTATGGATCTTCTTAATTTTGCACCCCCTCAGATTGGTACCCTGTGCAGGAAAACTGCCCACACCATCCTAAATCCATGCTGGCTTTGGGAAGAAAGCAATAATGCGGAATAGAAAGCTGAAATGTATCTAAGATACAAAACAAAATCTCTACTGGATGAGACTAATGGTCCATCGGTCCAGCATTCCGTGTCCCACTGTGGTCAACCAGAAGGTCCTCTGGGAACCAATAGTCCTCTCTTGTAGTCGCTTCCCAGCCTCTGTTACTCATTTCCGTAGTGCCTCTGAACTGGGAAGATGCATATAGCTAATGTGATTGGCAGCCATTGATTGTCTCATTCTCTATTAATTTGTCTAACCTCCAAAATAAGTATCAACTGATGGCCATTATACAACTATTAGTAGTGAGTTCCATAAATTAATGGCATGGTGAGTGAAGATGCACGTCTTTTTGACTGTTTTGAAACCCTCACAATCAAAGGCATGGCCTAACAAGAGAAAGAGATGTCAGTTTAGAATAATTCTTCCTTGATTTTCTGTGTTTAGTACAATGTTGCTTTATTCCCATGAAAACCCTACTGAGTTTCGCAGCATTTACCTCCCCATAAGCATGCTTCGGATTACAGAATCAATATGCCTATGATTCCCCCTACAGTGGGACTAATAGAGTCTATTAAAAGACTGCTGAAAAGGAAGTTAGCACACAATCCATTGGGTATTTTACTAATGCTCCACTGAAATTAATGATGATATTAGTGGGGATATTGTAAAAGTATATTAGAATTAGGAGGGATATGAATCAAGAGAGAGATTTGTTCAGGTTTCCGTTTTACCCCTTTGCAATATGGTCTGTACACTTTATTGTATGTACCAGGCCCTATGACAAACCTTGTACCCTTTTTATCAGAAATGGATACCAGTGTTTTGAGTGGTCCAAAGCACAGGCAGAGAGAGTTTCCCAGGTTCTGCTTTCTAAACTTTCTTTCTTTCATGACTCATTTGTACCTCAAAGATTTGTCTGTTTCTCAAGAACAAAACATTATTATTTGAAGGCTGCAAGCCTGACAGGGTTCAAACTGCAGCTTCTTGAACCGGATACCAACACAGTGCCTGTCTCCTGGTGGGCTTAAGTTTTTATTTTGAGTTGTGCCTCTCGAGCATTTCAATTACAGCCCACAGCACCATGACTATGTGAATTCTTGTGCTAAATTTAATCAAGTGCTCCTCCAAGGTGGAAAAGAACATATCTTTGGAATTAATGGAAGGAGACAAATGAAATCAGTCCCCAGGATCTTAGTTCTGTCCATTCACAGCCAAAGGATGTCCCAGAGCAAAGACCTTCAGCAGCAAGTGAAGCCTGAAGACTGATAATGTAAAAACTTAAAATCGCAAGGTATGAAATCTATGAAAAATGGTACACTTCATTTGGGCTGTAGAATCAACAAGAATCTAATAAAGTTAATCAGATCATCACCATTCAAGTGCACATCAATTTGAATTGTTTCTCCATTATGAAGTGCTTGTCTGTAAATTATTGCAGAGAAAGCCATTTTCAAATTAATGTTGGAGCCATTAGAAAATACAAAGGGCATTTTCATTAATTAGAGACAGCTTTCTCTCCTCTCTTTTCATCATTACCTTTGCCACCCAGAATCAGTTTAGTGCTCAGATTTATTGACATATGTGATTCAGTGGCAGTATTTGTTTAGAGTTCATCCTATACCTGGTGGGATAAACTCATTAAGTGTAAATGAATAGTTATGTAGTCATCATCTGAAATGAGTCGGCACAGTCTTCTGAAGTCATTATGAAGCACCTGAACACAGCTGGAGCAAAAGTCCCTGTGAAGGTTATAGCTTTACTCCAAGTTTAACCAACATTTATGTCCATTATTGTCACAGAATATAATCTTGGTGAAAGAAAATAGGATCTTCATTTTATTAGAAGTTGGAGTTCTTCCATTCTGTGGACATGAAGCTTCCCAGTAGCAAGAAATTAGTGGGTGTAGACAGTGTTAGAAACTCAGATATATAAGCTAGACGTCAAATGGCTCCTTAAACCAAAGTTACAGTTGCCAAAACGGAATGCATAGATTGCCGTTTTCGGGCCAGATGGCCCTAAAGTGTACAAATGTAGCAAAGGAATCAGACCTCAGGTACCATAGCATCAGTTTCTAACCTGTGATGATGGCATGAAGTGTGAAACTTTGTAGCCATTATCAGCAGTTCGTAGCAAATTGTTTCACTTTAAACAGGATGGAGAATAATAATGAGAATAATAATGAGAATAATATAATAATAATAATAATAATAATAATAATAATAATAATAATTTATTATTTATACCCCACCCATCTGGCTGGGTTTCCCCAGCCACTCTGGGTGGCTTCCAAGAAAATATTAAAATACAATAGTCTATTAAACATTAAAAGCTTCCCTAAACAGGGCTGCCTTCAGATGTCTTCTAAAAGTCTGGTAGTTGTTTTTCTCTTTGACATCTGGTGGGAGGGCGTTCCACAGGGTGGGTGCCACTTCTGAGAAGGCCCTCTTCCTGGTTCCCTGTAACTTGGCTTCTCGTGGTGAGGGAACCGCCAGAAGGTGCTCGGCGCTGGATCTCAGTGTCTGGGATGAACGATGGGGGTGGAGATGCTCCTTCAGCTATACAGGACTGATGCCGTTTAGGGCTTTAAAGGTCAGCAGCAACACTTTGAATTGTGCTCAGAAACGTACTGGGAGTCAATGTAGGTCTGTCAAGACTGGTGTTATGTGATCTTGGCGGCCGCTCCCAGTCACCAGTTTAGCTGCCGCATTCTGAATTAGTTGTAGTTTCCGGGTTAAAATGTTCTCCGTCTTTGTTTGTTTACATATTTGAGTGGTATTCAACTATGTTTTCTGCAGGAAATTAATGGGTATGGCTAAGTTAGGACCATTAATTTCATTGGAGTAAAAGTTAATTGAATACCACACAAAAGTTCATTCTCAAACCCTCAACAGTCATTTTGTCCTATACTGGTGGCTAACAAATTCAGATTTTAATTTATTTTTATTTTTAAAAACCCATATTTAAAATGGTACTTTTTTAAATGTTTGCTCTGATGCGGAAGCAATGGTGGTGTGGGTCAGGGCAGGCCCCTGCACAGGTAGGAGCCTGCTGGCTACATGGACTTAGGTTGCCATGCCAAGAACGGGGGTCCCACCCCAGACCTGCCCAGGCCTGGTTCAGAGAGCAAAATCTGGAGCCACCTTAGGATAGGTACTGCAGCAAAGCCACAACTATATGTACTGTATGATTGTGGAAGTTTCAATTTCATTCTTTATGTTTCTGGAAACATGATATACAGTATACCATCAAGAGCCAAAAACTGCCACCTCTTGATTGCATAATCGTGTCATTTTGCACAGCCCTTTTTTTGGGGGGGGGGGGTAAACACTTAAAAATAATAATAATCACAATATCCTTTAGCACTGAAAAACCACAGAGGTTAATAGTCTTCCAGAATCTCTATTAAAGGTGACATAGTGAGCAGTGCAAATATGGTATAATGCCTGTCTTTGCATTTATTTGCAAATATGTACAGATATGCTCCATGCAAATTAATCCTCCACTGCATTATAGGGAAGGAATCATGTTGTGTGGTCAAAAGGGTGGGGTAGAGGTAATCTGATTTAAGCACAGCATGTAAAAATTAATTGAAAGTCAGAACTCCATAGTGTTTATTATAAAGTAATTTCACACCAGCTCAGGATTAATAGGTGATTACTATGTTAATTGAACGGCAGCATGCTTTAGTAAAATACAATGAATTGTTTTTTTTAAGCCCTCTATTTTATCTGGGGGATTTGGTTGTGGTTCTGTAAAAAATAATTATTTTCTTCTTTTCCTTGAAGAAAACTGTTTGAAATTATTTTGGTGATAACCAGGTATTCTGCAAAGCTATGTAACATGGCTCACATGCAAGCCAGCCTGCCAATTTCCTCTTCAGGGGTCTATGCTTTGAAAATGGCCTTTTCTCTGAAAGAAAAAACCCTTCCGTAAACTTCTGATTGGTGTATTTGGGCATGCTGACTGCTGTGGAGAGGAAAATGGAGGTCATCCAAGAAAAAAAGTTAGTTTTCCTCACCTTGTTGCTCTCTTTGAAGGTATGATGATGATGATGATGATTACATTAATTATACCCCGCCCATCTGACTGGTTTCCCTAACCACTCTGGGCAGCTCCCAACAGAATATTAAAAACACAATAAAACACCAAACATTAAAAACTTCCCTTAACAGGGCTGCCTTCAGATGTCTTTTAAAAGTAGGATAGTTGCTTATTGCCTTGACATCTGATGGGAGGGCGTTCCACAGGGCAGGCACCACTACAGAGAAGGCCCTCTGCCTGGTTCCCTGTAACCTCACTTCTCGCAGGGAGGGAACTGCCAGAAGGCCCTCAGATCTGGACCTCAGTGTCTGGGCAGAATGATGGGGGTGGAGATGCTCCTTCAGGTTTACTGGGCTGAGGCTGTTTAGGGCTTTAAAGGTCAGCACCAATACTTTGAACTGTGGTTGGAAACATACTGGAAGCCAATGCAGGTCTTTCAGGACTGGTGTTATGTAGTCTCGGCGGCCGCTCCCAGTCACCAGTCTAGCTGCCGCATTCTGGATTAATTGTAGTTTCTGGGTCACCTTCAAAGGTAGCCCCACGTAGAGCGCATTGCAGTAGTGCTGTGATGCCAAATGGTTCAAACACATCTGCCTTCGTTTAAGCTCAGAAAGTTGGAGCTGGACGACCTTGGGGGGGGCTCTAGTAGATGGGGGAGCCAAAAAGGGGACCCCAAGAATTGTCTGAACTGGTCAGCTAGGAGTAAATAAAAATGGCTTCCGCTAATGGCCCGTTATAATGCAAACCAACTGTGTATGTTAAAAGCAAAGTAATGCAACTACAACCTAATGAAGCAGACTGCCTTACTGGAGGGAAACAGAATAGCGAAGCACAGCTGGGATCTGAAAATGAGAAACTGCAAAGTTATTTGTGGAAAGAAAAAATGGAATCTCTTCTGCAGCCTGATGGAAGAGTTGATAGGGAGTGCGACCTTTTGGCTCACCTTTCCTCTGGAAAATGTTGCAGCCCAGACTGGGCTATTTGAAATACCACTATTGAAATATGTTAATTCCATCACTGCATTGCCACAAATGCTGAGCATGATCCCTCCAACTTTGTCTCTGAGTGACACAGTACTTTCAGACATACATACTTCTTTCTAAGTATTTTAGAGGGCAACAAGGAAAGAAAATAAGAGGCAAGGGAAGTAAAGAAAGCAAACCTAGATTTTATAATAGTGGGTAATTGCAGGATGGATTGGAATCACATAAGAAAGAAGTATTCATTTTTGAAATATTCCAGTTACAATGTAAAGGGCTAGGGTGGATCAAAATCCTCCTGGTGCTGTTGTGCCATTTTGCACAGACAAGTTCCTTATCAGAGTGAAAGATCAATGTAACAATTTGAATGTGTAGCAGTGGAGTAGAGGCAAATGACCAGATCTGTGTTTTGAGCTACATGCTACAGGCTGGCTTTCCATGTGGATGAGCAGCCACTGTGGACAGCCATTTACATCACCCTTTATGCCACTGCTTGCTCATGTGCATTGGGCCTAAACACAGTTGGATTAAGAGAGGGCAAATGCTGAATTATTCACATAAGAGACGATGAGGTGTGAGCTGATGCCATCATGAAGAGTGCGTCGTTCACTGCTTGACTTGCCCTTGGCCTTCTTAAGTTATGTAAGTTGTGGTTGAAGTAACTTCGTGGTATGGGGTAGGAACTCAAGTGAGAGTGCAAGGAAAGAGTTTACCTATATCACATTTCAGTTAGGAGTTGTAGTTATTTATTTTGCTTAAAAACATTCCTAGACAATGGGACACCGGTGGCGCTGTGGTCTAAACCACTGAGCCTCTTGGGCTTGCTAACCTAAGGGCGGCAGTTTGAATCCGTGTGATGGGGTGATCTCCCGTTGTTTTGTCGCAGCCTCTGGCAACCTAGCAGTTCGAAAGCACACCAGTGCAAGTAGATAAACAGGTTCCGCTGTGGCGGGAAGGTAAATGGCATTTCTGTGAGCTCTGGTTTCTGTCACGGTGTTCTGTTGCACCAGAAGCAGTTTAGTCATTCTGGCCACATGACCTGGAAAGCTCGGCCTGAAAGCAGAGATGAGTGCCACACCCCATAGTCAATTTCAACTGGACTTAAACATCCAGGGGTCCTTTAGCTTTTACCTAGACAATATCCTAAAGTGGCTTAAAACAGTATGTTAATACAATCACAATAAAACATATTGGTATAACAGAAAATAATCTGAAGTATTTTTTAAAAACTGGCATCAAAGGTTGGGGTTCACGGTACTTACTCAGGTTGCTAATCTGAGATCACTGGTATTGATTTCATTGAATTCACTGAGGACATACGTCATCAACAAGAGAATGGAAGAAGATAAATATAGCACAATTGACCCTTGGCTTGCTAAACCAACCTGGGAACTTGCTGAAAAGCTGGGCATAACTCAAATAAATAAACAAACCCTACTTAGTGGTATTCATTGTGCTTTTAAACACAACACCATATAATCTTATATAAATATCAATCTCCTCTTCAAGAGATTAACTTGAAGAGGAGATCCCTTCAGGCAGGAGATCCCATGGAAACACACAGTACGTCTGTATAACAGAAATCTGGTTGAATGAAGGGGAAGGTATAAATGTCCTCAGGGTTTTCAGTGCAGTGCTAGGCATAACTTGAAGGGTAAGAGGGAGAAGCAGCTGTGGTTTATTAGGATAGCATCCCCCTGATTAAGTGTCCTGTCCAAGAGTATTGTTTTGAGTGGGAATTTGAGACAGAATTAGAGTTCTGTAACATACCACCCACTGCCTATCTCCAGGTCTGAGATGGCAGAGCTGGGTTTGGAGGTGATGTTGAGGAAACCGGAGGTTTAGGATTTGGGGATGCCTCATCTGGAGTGACTTGGTATTTCACGGCCACCAGGACACCCATGGGATTTTCTCAAATTATATTAGGCCCAACGCATGTGGCAGAACTGGTCTTCTGTACAGTATGCCTGCATCTTATGCTGGAGTTCAGTTCCAATGGCAGTGTGTCTACATCCAAGTCATGTATGGTCAAAAGTTGTGTTACCCACCGCTATCCAACCTGCCTCCCATGAAGCAGCGAGAAAGAGCATCCATACCAGTCCCAGCATTCTTTTTTGTGCCTGGCACTGCATGGGGTCCTTTAACACAGCAGAAGCATGTGCTCTCCTGCTTCAGGGGTGTGGAACCTCAAGCCTTCCAGACCTCTCTGCCTGACCTTCAGAATACTCACTAGGCCACACACCTTTCCCCCAAGTGTTTCCCAAATGTTGTCACCTGGCGGGAAGGTGTCCTTTAACTCTGATAATGCCTCTTGCTTGTCTGGATAAAGTATGCAGAGGGTGTGTGTGTGTGTGTGTGTGTGTGTGTGTGTGTGTGTGTGTACAAGCTAGGTAAAGGTAAAGGGACCCCTGACCATTAGGTCCAGTCGTGTCTGACTCTGGGGTTGCAGCGCTCATCTCGCTTTATTGGCCGAGAGCCGGTGTACAGCTTCCAGGTCATGTGGCCAGCATGACTAAGCCACTTCTGGAGAACCAGAGCAGTGCACGGAAACGCCGTTTACCTTCCCGCCAGAGCGGTTCCTATTTATCTACTTGCACTTTGACGTGCTTTCGAACTGCTAGGTGGGCAGGAGCTGGGACCGAGCAACGGGAGCTCACCCCGTCGCAGGGATTCGAACTGCTGACCTTCTGATCGGCAAGCCCTAGGCTCTGTGGTTTAACCCACAGCGCCACCTAGGTCCCTGTGTACAAGCTAGACTACTGTAAAAAGGTAAATTCTGCCTTCATTGCTTCTCCCTCTTGCCCCCAACACACCATGGAAATGTGGATTTTGGAAGGTTATGCAAAAGGGAAAGCGACCCTCAGGTTGGAAATCTTTCCCCACTCATGCAACTTCCTTGGATGTTTTCGAAGAAAATGTTAACATGAAGGTTGAACAGGCGTAGCTCAAGAGAGTGGGCTTGAAAGCCTTCGATTCTGTTGGCTCAAGCGCAGAAGTGTGCACATCTTTTGATGTTGTCGTCATCAGGTGAATGGGAATCTAGGAATCCCAGAGAAATGAGCAACATTTCCTTAGCTTCAAGACACTCTGATAGGAGGAAACGAAACAAAAAGCAGCCCATGGAGAGGAGAGGTTTGGTATGCAAGGGAATTTCACGTATAGGATGTGGTGCCTTGGTGTTCACCAAAGGTTATCAGGCAGGCATTTATTAGAGATGTTTCCCCATCTCTTTTCGTCTAGCACTGGGAAGATAGGAATGCTATCAGTTTGACATTTCTGTCAGAACTGGTATTTGAACCACTGGATGATTCTGACAAATGCCATTGCTGTCATCTGCTATTCAGTTTTAATTATGTCTGACTGACGCTTTCAATGGTAGCGGGAAGAAAACTTAATTAGCTGCTGTGAAGGCTGATCTACAGGGCTGGAGGACTTCAAGCAGCTTTGGAGGAGACACCTTAGAGTATCACCATTTCACAATCTGATTAGACGTAGAAGAAGGATTAATTGTCCTACACGTGGAGGTTTCTTTTTATATTATTATTGTCTGCAAAGACTTTAATAGGAATATACGTCAACAGGAAACACAGATTCTGCAGCTTAACGTGTCAGAGCAGCTGCAAATTTGAGTTGTAAAGTACCTCAGTTCATAAGGAACTGCTGCGCTAGCATGTTAGACGAGTCCAAAACTAATGTTAAGGGTGCAAAGGAAAAATATTATATGCTCAAGGGAACATCCGGCAAATGAACATCTGTTACCTTAAAGAGAAACATGCACACCTTCAGCAGCAATTCTGCAAGCACCACACAATTTGAAACCCCTGAAAAGCAGGTATTTTCCTAACCTGTCACATGCTGTATGAATAGCCAGTTTGAAAAGGCTTTACCAAGGATTTATACCACCTATCAGTGTCTGCCATCAAGTTGTTAATATGCCTACAGATCCGTATTAGTAAGGGGCAGTGGAAATATGCTTATTTTGCAATTGAAAATTAATTGTGCTTCTACTGCTGGCTGCAGGTTCCCTGTGACCAGGGCCTAGGAGTCACACACAGCAGACAGGCTGGTAAACCCGAATGCTAATGCAAGTTCATATTGTTTTATATATATATTTTAATGCTGTCACTATAGGAAAATAGATGTCAGGAAGGGTTCTAGGTGGGACTTCTCTCTAGAGCTGGCCCAAGACATGTTGCTCCAGTCCCCTTACATACCATTCAATGCATGGAAACTACATTGGCTCTTAATTGAACGCTGGGGACAGAGCACCCATGTCCCATTGCTCTTGAGGTTGGCAGTGCAGAGTAGGGATCACTGGGAAGTTCATGTCCTCTTTGCCTGCACAAATGCTGCAGTGCAGCAGCAGTGGTGCTAGCATGCGTCATCAATGCACACACATGTGTGATGCTTGCTGGACTGCGTGGCCTGGGCTGGCTGTTGCTCTGCTTTCCCCAGCAGGAAAGAGAGGTTAGAGGCAAGAAAACCAACTAGCCGAGCTGGAACACTGTCTCAGGAAGAAAAGGAAGACAGAAACAGTTTTCGGAGGTGGACCAGGAAGAAAAGATTCAGGCACAGCCCTCTCGATATCTCGTGCTTAAGGCAGCCACCTCACTTTGTTAGCTGGTAGGGCCGGCCCTGCAACACTCCATTAATAATAATAAATGTAGAGGGATTTATTGATTTTGTAACGGGCAACAAACAGCTCGACCAGGTTAGCTCCTCGACAATCAGCTCTGTCCACAGGCTGGAATGAATTCCAAGAGATATAAATACCACCCTGTCTCACGTAGACTTTCCCAGTTGGATAAATGGGACTTTAGCATGAGTGTCCACTTGTCAGGGTTTTAAATGTAGCTGTTGTTTTCAATAAATCAAAGGTAATTATAATAATAATACTTTTCTGGGCAGAATATATTTTTAAAGAAAGTGCACTGTAAGAATTGGCCGTGAGATTGTCTGACAAAACTGTTGCTTAGAAACATTTCATTGCCCTCTTCCCCCCCCCTCACCTCACCTCCAAAAAAGGCCTCATTTCTGTTTCCTATTCGAGTAGTTGTAAACTACATACAGTGGGACCTCGACTTACGAGTAACTCGACTTACGTTGTTTTCGAGTTACGAGTGACTTCCGCGGGAAAAAAATGGCCGCCGCATCCGAATTTTTTCGACTTCCAAAAGGAAGTCGCGGCCGTTTAGATAGGGTTTTCTCGACTGACGAATATTTGATGTGGCGTTCTTCGACTTACGCATTTTTTCCGCTCAATGCATTCCTATGGGGACTCGACTTACGAGTGTTTTCGACCTACGAAGGTCGCGTCGGAACGCATTATCTTCGTAAGTCGAGGTCCCACTGTACTGGAACAAGATTGCCATTCACCATTCCACCCAGCCCTAGCCTGGGTGGAATACCCTAGCCTGGGGCTGAATAGCTGAGGTTGACTAAATTGCTTGTTGTGGCTTTCTGACTTTAAGCAAATGCCCCTACACAGCTCCACTTCAACATACCGTACATATTCAATAGCTTCCGAGAAGAAGGAATTGTAAAACTTTGGTGAGATGGGCATTCATTCTGGTTGAACATTTAAAAGTGAGCCCAAAGCTGAACACCTTCCACATTCTCTAGTACTACCCTGTGAAATATGCTGGCTTTTAATTTTTGGAGAACCGTTTTAAGCAACATGTTTTCTATTTGTTTTTTTAAAAAAAGATATGACCCCACCCTCCAGAAAAAGGTTAGTTCCCGCTTTTGAAAGCTCAACTGATGGGTCATTAAATAGCAACCCGCTTTTCACCATTCACTGTGATCATTTTAGGAATATCTCCAATCAACATATGCTTGTCTATTATCAAGGTGCAACAGTGTAAAATAAGACCCTTTGTCTTATCAGTGAGGAAATGGTGCGGCTTTAGAAACCACACTTAAAATTAAATGGTGCAACATGTAAATATAAAACCTTTATAAAAATGATACAGATGACATAGAAGTATATAAAAAATAGTTACCAGGATGAATAATTCACTAACTATTGCATGGTATAAGTTGCTAACCAATGTGCGTTGCCTGCCATTTAATAGTGGATATATCTGAAGAAATATGGAAATTGGAATAGTTTAATAACTTTCTATATGAAAGATGATGAGACTGCCTAAATGATTAAAAGGGAGATATGTTATAATGAACTAAAGCCACTCGAGTGTAAGGTAATTTTAATTCAAACCTCCATCTGCTTATGTATAATTAAGACTCATTTAACAAGTTAATGCCTAACAGAGAGAACTGATAAGTTTGGTATTAAAGAGCTTAAGAGAAGTAAATTAAACTGTCGAGTTGGAGGAGCTCTCATTTTAATTTCCTACACCTGAACCTCAACCAAATCTTCCAAGGGGGCATTTCTTGACTCTGTCTAGGCAGCCAAGTAGTAAACCTGAAAAGAACGTAAGGGAACTAAAGCCAACTCTCTCTTTTGAATTCTTGATATCAGGGTCTTGTTCGGGAGGCTGAGGGAATTTTTGCCAACATGAATATTTATTTAGCCCAAACTGCTCACTGCCATAGCATCTATATGACATTAAGAAGATACTTTGCATGCTGTCAAAATATTTATGCATTGCACATCTTGCCAGAGGGGTTAAATAAGCTAAAAAATATGGATTTCTTTGAAGTGCAAAAAAAGGAAAAAGAAGAAGAAGCAGGAGATTTTGAATTCTATGATATTCCCACTGCCTAACTTTATTTTGTTCTTTCCACATACATCAAGGAAGTCCAGCAGTTAAATCCATGACTCTTTTTCCATTTCTATAATTATACAATTTTAAATATCCCATTTTGTTTCAATTACCCTTTCTTTTAAATCTACTGTAGAGAAGGGCATTTCTTAAAATTCACTCCTCTGCTTAAAATTCTCCCCACCTTTTAAAGTTGTCAGCACAGCCAGCCTTGCTGCTAGCACTGAACATGTCTTTTGAAAAGTACTTGCAAAGCAGATCTGAGCTCCAGCCTTCACTGCTGGGTGGTTATCTCTGCCTGAATTAAGACAAAAGATCCAGTTGCTGACAAGCAGAGGCAGCAAAATGAAAGGACTGCAAAACCTGCATGGTTAAATAATACTTGCAGGTTCTTAAGTGTTGGCTCTGCCTAGGGCTGATAAAGATTCCTAGGGATAAGTAGAGTTTGCACCTGGGTGCCCCTGGAATAAAGACACATGTTGGGGGTTCTAAACGAGCAACCGCTTTATTTAACTACTAGGTGCTGCTTCCTCTGCTCATGTTGCTCACTAGCCCCATCGTGCTTTGTTGCCACTTTCTTACTCTTCAGCCTGCAATGTTGCTGGGACGAAAATGGCAGCCCTGATAACACAGCAGCAACTGAGCAGTATGGTTTCTGGGGGGCTGTTGTGGCCTGCCCTGGCTATTCCTCGGCTGCATGTCTGGTCCTGCCACCTGTGCCACTTGCTTGCCCACCTGCCTGCTGTTCTGTCATCAGGCTGCAGTTTATGTGGCCACCTATCACAGACCCTCCAAGTGTCCCTATTTTCCAGGGACAGTCCTGGATTTACGGAAGCTGTCCTGGTTTCTTGATTTGATCCCACAGTGTCTATTTTCCCTGGAAAAATGTTGGAGGGTTAGGTAGGCGACTCCCCCCCCCCCAAGCCAAGGAGATAAGTAATCAACCATACAACCTTTAGAAGAGATATGAAGGCAGCCCTGTATAGGGAAGTTTTTTAAAAGAATGTTTAATGTTTTATTATGTTTTTATGTATGTTGGTGGGTGGTGGTTTCACACAGAGTCTCCAAATCTAAGTGTCCATAGCACCCTGTGTTAACATGCCTTAGGCAGCAAAATGTGTTGGGCTGGCTTTGCAGGCATTAATGGAGTTAGTGCCTCCTATTCTCAGCTGGTGCCCGAGTGCGTTCTGAGACTGGCACTGAATATTGCTGATGAGAGCACCAGAAGAACCAAAACAGATGTGCTCTCCCTTGTCTGTCTTCCATGGCAGGTCATCCACCACAAAAGCAATGCAGTTTCTGAAAGCCAGGCTAGACTGGATCCAGATAATTTATCACATACATACTAAGTGATGCTTATAGGAAGCCATTCGCAATCTCATGGGCCTATTTTACTAGTCTTCTTTGACTAGAAGTTGTTAGGTATGATGAGCAAGGTCTGAACATGCAGATGGCAATTTGCACTGCTCCAGCCACCCTAGTCATATCTGCGGGATGCATAAACGGCTTTAAAACAAGTAGTTTAGCTTTAAAATATGGAGATCTAATCCTCATAATACTTTTTTCTCTGCATCACAAATTTAAGGCTTCTGTCTGAAGTATGGCAAATTTTAAAACTCCGGATCCAATTATTTTAGCTTTACTGTTAGCAAAGGTTATTAAACGTGCTTTTAATAATAAGAATAGTAAATAGATACACTTCTTTACCATGCTCTGCAGTCCCGAAGGCTCACAGAACAGCTTTCAGATCAATTTAAAAAAGTCAGGTTTACAATCTAGAAGACATGACAAAAAGCAAACAAAGTGGGAAAAAGGGCTGTAGACACACCATACATTTAAAGCACATGCATTCCTCCAAAGAATCCTGGGGGAAAGTTTGTTGAGCGAATTGTAGCTATATGGGGGATAAACTACAGTTCCCAGGATTCTTGTGCTTTCAATGTATGGTATGTATGCAGCCAGGCATGGGAAGGGAAAATGCAAGCAGAGATAAAAATGCACTCAGGCACCAGCTGTTCTTATAATAATGGAACAGGAACAGTTCCATTATTCTCTCTAAGCTGGCCCAAGACATTTTGTGGTGTGAAGCAAAGAGCAAGTTTTCTGCTCTCCCCAATTCCATGTACAGAAGCCCACTGGGTTGGCTGTTGAATCTTACTTCTGCCTTGGCAACAATTATCCAGTGCAGGGCTAGTTTGAGAGGTGCACAACAGGCCATTGGCTTACATCTATATGATCTCCAGCTCTGATCTCCAGTGGAGAGGAATGCCGGAGTGGGGGTGGGGAGCTAAGGGCAAACAGCTGTGCGTTTGTATGCTGCCCACCATCATCTGCTGCCTGAGGCACATGTCTCATTTCGCCTGGTGGCAGAGCTGTTCGTATAGCCTGATGGAATGGCTGCTGCTAGGTGACAGTCGAGGGAGATCCAAAGGCAGCTGGTCTCTCCACAGAGCTAGTCCTACATCTTTAGAAACAGAAACCGGAGAGCAATACCAAGAAGCGGCCTCCGTGGCCTAAGTCTGCAACTTCAGACAATTATTAATCAGGTACTTTCATTTCATCCAGATGGAGCCTGAAACATGCTGTGTCTGCATGTTTCTTTGCTCTTTGGCAAGAGTTTGGGGTCTCTGAACAGGGATTTTTTTGGTATTTTTTTACTAAAAAACCCCCAAACCCCTTAATTGCTGAAAATATAATATTCCTCAAATGAGAAATAAAAATCTGTTTTTTGTTAACTACATGAAATGAAGAGCTTTTAACTTGGCAATCACTTGTCTTCATCTAAGAGATATTAATGAGACCCCTTCCTAACATGGTGGGCTTAAAGCAACTGCTTTATTTTGCTATAGCCCAAATTTTATGTTGCATTTTTTAATAAAAAAAACAACCATCAACATTAAATAAATTGGAACTGAAGCAGACCAATAAAACCTACATTGCAGAGATCTACTTAACATAAAACCCCAACAAAAATACAAAGTGTAAGAAAAATATTGGCATGAAGATTCCTGCATGAAAAATGCCACACATGAGAGCCAGTGTGGTGTAGTGGTTAAGAGTGGTAGACTCGTAATCTGGTGAACCGGGTTCGCGTCTCTGCTCCTCCACATGCAGCTGCTGGGTGACCTTGTGCTAGTCACACATCTCTGAAGTCTCTCAGCCCCACTCACCTCACAGAGTGTTTGTTGTGGGGGAGGAAGGGAAAGGAGAATGTTAGCCGCTTTGAGACTCCTTTGGGTAGTGATAAAGCGGGATATCAAATCCAAATTCTTCTTCTTCTTCTTTTGTCTGTGCAAGGCAGTTGTTTTCTCCTGATAAATGCCGACAAGTAAAAACACACCAGTAAAAGTATCTCAGATTGCTAGTTCTTAGAAGAAAAAAAGTTTCTGGTGAATTTTCCAGTACAATACTATACATGTGTATGCATACGTTAAGTCTCACTGAATGGGGCTTACTCCCATGTACCCAGGAGAGCAGTAGCTATGGAAAAAGGCAACTTTCCTGTGAGGGATCATTAGGGCAGGAATTGAAAATAAACTGCTCTTATCATACTGCCATTACACAAAACTATGGTGCAACTGTACTTGAAATACTGTATGCAGTTCTAATTGAACCACCTAAAAAAAGTATATTGAAAACGCAACCAAAATGATCAAGGGGATGGAGTAAATGAGGAAAGGTTACAGCATTTGGGACTTAGAGCAGTGTTTCCCAAACTTGGGGTCTCCAGCTGTTTTTGGACTACAATGCCCATCATCGCTGACCACTGGCCCCGCTAGCTAAGGATGATGGGAGTTGTAGTCCAACAACAGCTGGAGACCCAAGTTTGGGAAACCCAGGTTTAGAGAAAAGGCAAGTAAGAGGTGACAGGATAGAAGCTTATAAGAGTATGCACGGCATGCAGAAAGTGGATCCAACAAAGCTGAATGTTGCAAGATTCAGGACAAATAAAAAAGTACTCATGCAACACATATTTAATATGGGACTCACTCCCACAGGAGGCAGTGAGGGCCACCAACTTGGATGGCTCTAAAAGAAGATTAGACAAATTGATGGAGGACAAGGCTATCAATGGCTAGTAGGCACAATGACTAGGTTCTACTTCCACTCACAGAGCCTCTGAATGCCAGTTGTTGGGAGTTGCAAGTGGGCAAGGTGTGGTGGAGGTGCTTGCATCTGGTTGGCCACTGTGAGAACATGAGAACACTGTGAGACATCTGAAGGCAGCCCTGTTTAGGGAAGCTTTTAATGTTTAATAGATTATTGTATTTTAATATTCTGTTGGAAGTTGCCCAGAGTGGCTGGGGAAATAAATAATAATAATAATAATAATAATAATAATAATAATAATAATAATAATAATAATACTATACTAGATGGGCCATTGGCCTGATTCAGCAGGCTTGGCTTACTTTCTTAGTAGGATTGCATCCTAAGTCTAGCAGGTGGTTTAATGTGGCGGCAGGTGTCTAAGCAGGTAAGCTGCACGTTTAATGTGCATTTTTCATTTTCATTTTTTTTAAGAAAAATGCATGGACTTAGATGCCTTGAGTTAAACTCTTGAAATCAGAAAAATGGCTTAGAAATAAAAGAAGTGCTGCCTCAATATTTTATATTCTTTTTGCTTTGTTTTGTTTTGATCGTAAGACATTAGTAATTCTTTAACAGTAGACCAGAGAACTGACATGTCTTGTGCAGTTTGTTTCAAGGCAATCTTTTCCCAAGCAACTGGTGTCAATTTTTAATGCTGAACACAGCATTTTTAGCATGAAAACCTGTTAAAAGAGAAAAAGACATGACACATTTCATGTTTCCATTGATCTCACAGGGAAAAATAAAAGTGCTTTTTTGCAACCGAAAACCAATTTTCTTCCAGGAAGGGATAGAAGGGGCAAAAAAAAATGTTATTCAACTGGAAAGCATATCACATTATTTCCCCAAACGTATCTCAATTACATATTTATGACTATTTATTATCCACCAACATTGCAGAATGAAGTTTTGCCTGGTGTGATAAAAGTTTGCTACAGTTATTTCCTTTATTTTCTGATTGCTTTGGGCTCATTACTTGTACAGGCTGAATATTAAGTCTGCCAATAATGATAGCAGAATTGCATTATTTTATTATGCTTTAGCACTCCTACCTCACTTCTCATTTTTTTCATTAATAAATTAAGGGTTTTCAGTCTTAGAAAAACTAGATGCACTGTTTCAGATGCCACACAACAACTGTAGGCTGAGACCACAATCACCAGAAGCAACAACTGACCCCTTTTCTGATGCGAAACTAACTACTGGGGCTCCTGCCTTAAAATAATCTGCCCAACCCAGTAATATTATGGAAAATCTGATGAAAAACTAGAATAGAGAGTAAATAAGCATTCATAGGAATGCTCATAAACAAGTTCACATATTTGACATTTTAAGCAGAGTTCTCAAATATCACGTATGCAAGCGGAATTTAAATTAAAATCAAAGGAGCCCTTGATCATTTTTCTTAAAGATAAGAAATAATTTATTTCTCTTCAGTCTTCACAAATACCACATATCACCTAGCTACACAACCAATGCCATTAGCATATCACTGAAGAGTTTCTTACCAACACTTTACTTGGACAAAGACAATTGCAATTTAAAAATTACTGTACAATGTGCTGTTGGATAAATGCAGTTCTTGAGCTTCATGAGGAGATGTGGCATGTGGTTTATAAACAGACAGAACATACAATGTTAAAAAATTTAAACTGCCAAAAAGCAAGAGTAAGGTAGAAAGGATTTTGTTTTGGCATTGTAGTTTTAGTAAAGTATAAAAAAAGAAATCTAGAGGAAAAGACCCGGTTTTTAACTTCCAGTACATAAAATTGGATACGAAAGTAATCAGTTCCTCCTTCTTAAGTTTTGCTTTTTCCTTAAAATAGAAATTAATATTATGAATATATTGCAGAGTAAAGAAAGACTGCAAAATTACCAGTTAACGAAAATACTATTGTATGAAAAACCAAATGTAAATTTACCAAGTAATTTGCTTACAAAAAAGATCAAACTATAAACAGTCACAAAATATATAAAAAAATGCCACTTTGAACGAGGCAACTGTACTCTACCGAAACTGGTAGTAGACTCCCCCCCCCACCAGAATAGACATATTCATACTGTAGTAACTGATAAAAAAGCATTGTGTACTTTTGTGTCGTCCGGAGATTTAGCACCATGTGTCATAAGTTCCTGGATAGTCATCCAGTTGTCCAAGATCTTCTTGTTCCTCTTTTTCATCATCTTTTTGTGACTGAGTTCAATGATGTTAATTTCCTTTTTGCCCTCACTGCTGCTTTGAGGGCTCTCTTTAAGACACTCTAGCCTACTACGCATCATGTATTCCCGCCGCCGCCTCTGCTCCTTGGCTCGCACCAGGTGCTGCTTCCGTTCCTCTTTGCTCCAGTAACGACCCATCTTCATTTCGCTCATGGTATCATCATCTGTCGTCATCCCGCTGCGCTCCTCTTTAATCTTTAAGGCACGTTCCTTCAGGATTCTGTCTCTTACAGGTCTTTTGGTGATATACCTCGTCCCGTCGCTCCTTATTTTCACTTTCCACTCCATCTTGGGCTCCGCACACTTCTGCGGATCTTTGCACATGTTCACTAGGCTGAGCTGGCTCTGGGCATATTCTACAGCAGATTTCTGTTGTATCAGCTGCATATAGCTTTGATAATGCTTAGCGTGCGCAGGGATATTCCCATACCTGTATGAGGAGCCATGATATGGGGACAGATAAGGAATATGCTCGGGGCTCTGCCTTTCTTGCTCTGTCGATTTGCTACTTTCTGAAACCGTTTCCTTCTCCTCAACAGAACTGTTTTGTTCAGCAGCTTTGGTTTTGTTTGGCGTTGTCTCCCTGCCGTTCTGCCTCGAAGACAACTGGTTAGCCACAATGGTACTCCTGAGGTTTTTCCTATTGGTGATGCTAATCATCCGCTGGAGAGAACTGTCAGGGGATCGCTCCACATTCAATGGAGTGCTTCTGCAGCTCTCTGCTGTATTGTAAGCGCTGGAAGTGTCTTTGTCCGATTTCTCTGGGTGCTCTATTATGTCGTCCAGTTTCCCCCCTGGAAGGTCTATACTGGTGTTATAATTCCTGAACGTACCACCCTGCAGTGCCCAAATGTCTCCGTACTGGTCTTTCACTTTTTGAAGCCGGTGAGCCTGCATGATGCTCTGACACTCGAGCTCAATGTTCCTCAGTTCCTCATTGAGCAGCTGCAGCTCATGCTCCACCCCGTCCTTTTTCCTTCGGTTGCACTCTATGGTACTGCTTGAGTAATACAAGTCATACTCGCCATGCTTTCGGATCTTACACTTGAGTTCCAGCAGCTGGCGAAACCTTTCACAGTCCTCCTCCTGGTTACCAACAAAATCAGACTCATTGTATTCCCCAGACACTACACTCTTGTTGCACTGGAGCTCGAGGCTTCCCAGAGTGTCTGGGCTCTGTCTCGGTTCCTGCTGGGTCTCTGGGGTCGGCTTGTTCTGCTCTTCTGGTGCGTTTTCTTGCTCTGAGCTCTCGTCATTGCGCTGGCTTTCGTCTGTGGGGCCCACTCCACTGTCTTTCTCATTGTTGATGGATGACGAGGTAGCAGTATCCGTTGTGCCGTCTTCCTCTTCATGCTTTTTTGGCTATAAAATCAAAAAGGCCCACAATTAATCTTTATCAGAGGTATTAAATTAAATATCTTAAATCAAGTTCTCTTCTCTGTAGTCATGCCCACCCTGTGGAACGCCCTCCCATCAGATGTCAAACAGATAAACAACTACACAACTTTCTGAAGACATCTGAAGGCAGCCCTGTATAGTGATTTTTTTTAAAGTTTTATTGTGTTTTTATAAATGTTAGTGGCCGGAGCAACCCAGTCAGATGGGTGGGGTACAAATGAATAAATTATTATTATTATTATTAATTATTATTATTATTAGACTGCTGGCAGCACCTGCATACTTGTGGAAATGAACATGCCCCTGTGCAAAAGGGAGAGATAGTTTTGAATTTGGAACAGGAACAACTACATTCAAACTCTGGCTCAATTATGGATTTGCTGATGTGACCTCAGACAAATCACATTGTCTTAGCCTTTGTTCTTCTTTCTGTATACCATGTGAATAATAGTGATCTAAGTTAAAGAGTTGCTTCGATGACCAAAAACCCCCCCAACTGATTGACACATACATTTCCATCAACATGTCTTGAATGCAGCCCTTCAGACCACTTCTCCAAGCCACTCCTAAAACTACACACCCTCTTCCCAGGCCAAAGCCCTCACCAGCCCTGCTCCATGGCCTCCTTTAATGCTGTCAACCTGCTACAGGGCCTAGTCCAAAGTGTTGGTACTAACAAATAAGGTCTGTACAGCTCAGGATTAGGTTACTTAACAGGCCACCTTTTGCTTTATATACCCCAGTATCTGCAATCTGTTCCAAACATCTCAGAAGTCTGCTGTACAGTAATACAACAGTTAACAAGGCCAGTGGGGTATGGGGAAAAAACCCAGCATAGAATATTGTAGGTGGATAGTATTTGCTGTGTTAGTTACTATCAGGGCATTTTTTTCCAGCCAGAACTTGCTGGAACTCAGTTCTGGTACCTCTCAGGTGAGTGCCATTGCCATTCTAAGAGAAAGAGGAAGGTGATCATGGTGAGTTCCGGTACCTCTTTTTCTAGAAAAATAGCACTGGTTGCTGTGTTCTATTATAATATAAATAAACAAAACTTTCTTTTTTCTACTCTATCAACCACTCTTGGAACATAACGAACTACAGGGCATACATTTCACTGAGAAGAAAATATTTGAACTTGGATGTGCATTCAATGCATGTTCATGTTCTGTACAGTGCTACCTCTGGTTGTGAACGGGATCCGTTCCGGAGCCCCATTTGCAACATGAAAAGCCCGTAACCTGAAGTGACGTATCTGCGCATGCTTGCCCGCTGAACCCGAAAGTAACCCGTTCCGGTACTTCCGGGTTCGGCGCGTTCGTATCCCATGACGAACGCAACATGAAGCAATCGTAACCAGAGGTACGACTGTATATCCCTCACTCCACTTAGCTTGTGCAAGACACTGCATATCCAGCTGCCAAATATATATACATATACATTTACATACATGTTTGTGTGTCTGTATTGCACTGGCAGAATAAAAGCCAAGAAAGGTTTGTGTTAACCTATACCAGCCAAACAACATCAACAACAACCCTTAACAGAAATTGACCCTGGTGGATTACCACCGCATTATCCCTATTGATGAATTTCAAATTATACTAGGAATGTCATCCACAGTGATGGGAATACTATTTGTACCTTGGGTGCTATTGTAACAGATATTTGTGTTCACACTGGCTCTGTACCAGTAGAAACTGGCACCACGGTGTGCTCTGCTGAGAAGCACGTCTATTTCAAATGCTAGCTATAATTGTGGCATGCAGTTGGCAGTAATTCTGTATAGCTAACTCGGGTGTCATAGGCTGAGGGCCCAATAAGGTAGTTTGCCTGCCAAATCTGTAGAGGGTGTATTTGTCATTGGTGGTTGCCAGTCCAGATAATGTGTTTTACTCTCTCTCTCTCTCTCTCACTCACACACACGGTAGGTATCTCTTGCTCTCATCTGCCGCACTCCTAATGATTTTGTGGAAAATTGCTAATAGAGGTTCTCCATTTCGAATATACCAGTAAGGGGATTTATGTGTCACTGTATTTTCCCTCGGAAAACATCTAGTTAAACTCTAGTCTCCCATATAGTTAAAACAAAATGGTCTGCCTTCTTTGGCCATTATGTCAAACATTTTTGTGGATCCCTTTTAACTCACCCTCCATTAATTGCACCTATTTATTTCACCTCTAATGCTAACAGCATTATGTGTCAAAGCAGTGAAGAGGGGCATGTTTTCTCCCATTCCGCCCAACACAACTAAATAGTAAAGTCATTTTGTCCCATTTCCCTTACACAATTTTCATCCAAATTGCGCGTAGTCTATTTACAATAAATCTAAGTGCACACAGCACCAGGCAAATGTGCTTTCTCCTTTAAGAGGTGTAATTACACAATTAAGCATAATGGCTAGTAATAATAAAACACGATGTGGGAAAATATAGGGTACCCATAACAGGAAACAAAACTCTATGAGGCTACACTGTTAGTAATTGCTATTTTCCCTCTACCTAGACAGACAATGATGGACAAGGCAGGGGAATTAGTGACATACACATAAAGCCTCATTATTACCTTCAAGAGCACAAGCCTACCAGCTAGTCTTTTATGCACAGTTGTTAGAATAAATTGATGCCAATAGGTCACAACAGTTAGAATAAAAGCAATTAAAGTGTGTTGGAGTGTAAACTAAACTAAAAATGAAATCAAAAAGTTGACGGAAGGGTCTACCTGGCCATTTCTGAGCCACTGCGTTGATGCCTTAGTGTGTCTGTCATTAGGATTCTCAAGGAGTGCTTGACAGATACCCATGTGTTTGCTGATATTCTAACATAGCTGAGCTGTTATTCTAATGTTCTCTCCCACGTTGTCCAATTTTCAGCAAGCAAGAGTGTTAAAGTTTCTAAAATGAGAATGGTAGAATCTAAAGTTTGTCTTAAGACATGGCCTTTGGCCTGTTTTCCACTATGAGGAATACTCTGTGTGTATGATAAATGGTTCATATATATCCCTATATCTGTTAAGTTCTAGGGCTCAGCCTTGATATTAGCTTGTTGGAGACTTGTCCCACACTGACCCACAGTTGTCTATCATACATAAGACTCTCTCCCTCCAGATGCCTCGATTCACAGTTGTTGATTCTATACTGTGGCTACATTTTGAAGTCAACAATTAATGATCCTAGCCCAAGCACAACCAATTGCTCAGATTGAACTTGATACACCAGAGGCAATTTGTTAAATACCGGTCAATCTTTGGGATTAAAAGTAGGTGTGTTCCACATTGCACTGACCCACACTGCTCATTCCTTGGCAGAGACAAACATTGGCAGCCATACCGACATACACAGAAAAAAAAAGATTCCTCTGTGCTGCTAATTTCATGCCTGGCATCTATCACAATGTAGAGCAGGGGTTGGCCTTGTCCCAATTTAATGGGGGAGAGGAGACTGGAAACACAGGAGGGTAGCAGAGGAAACAGAAAAAAGGGACAATGGAAGGTGGTGTGTGTGTGTCATGGGGGTAGACCCTCCATGCAAGTTGGCCAGCTTTGACCTCTGAAAAGAGTGGGCTGTCCCTTCCCTGGCAGGCTGCTGGGCATGAAGGAAAGTGACCTGCACATTTTGGCTCTGCCCTGCCCATCACTGCTATGCAGTCCCCAACAGATTACCTCTGAGGGAATGCTACCCTCAAAGGGGGGAAAGGGGGGTTATCCCAGCCCTGATTCTGTTTCTTGTGCTGGGCAAGCTACAGTTTTCCTGAATTTCCTCACAAACTTGCTATGACCAATCTTAGAGAGCAGTTGAGGGAGCCGCCTTTTTAAAGGGCATTGTTAACTTCAACTACCGGTACATTTTAAAAAACAACAACCCTGATGCCGAGGGGTGTAAAAAGAACAACAGAGTAATATGCATCCCAGAGTTAAGGTCCGCCTCTTAACTGGCAAGCATTGGTGTGAATGTGACGCAGTAAGATTGAATAACAAGAGCTATGTCTTACAGTGTAACCGGTTGATTCCTTTCTTTGTTCAAAATGAACACAGATCATGTCGTATTAATTGTTCTTTATGGGTGCAAATCTCAATGCTTCATGTCACTAATTAACCCGCATTATGAATGTTTGTGGGAGAATGCAGAACTGAAAGAGAAAAAGTGCCTTTGATTAAGCTAATAGGATTTGGGTGAACTGACTCTAATTCAGCAGTATTTATTACCACTGAGAAGGCATGAGCTAGTCCCACCACGGCATTTATTAATCTCTATGCAGGATCTTTCAACAAGATTAGAAGCACTACACTGTCACTAGCCAATCTTCAGCATCATATTATTTATCTTATGTTCTATAGCCTCAAGAAGCTCTAAAATGGATTGCGAAATATTCTCATAATAAAGTCTAATTCAAGTCCAGTATCGGGAACAACAGCAACCCTGTGCTTATATGGAGCCACGTTTACTTTTTCTTCTTCTGCCCTCACCCTTGGTCTTTCCTTGTTCTCTACTAGGCAAGAGCTCTCATTGAAGACACCAGAGGCAAAGGGACGGGGACAAGAAACCAAACCTCACTCGGCCAGTCTTCCCATGTTGGCACCAGCTCCCACTGAAGACTTCTGAGGCAAAGGAATGGGACCAAACAACTGGAACTTGCCCACCCCCATAATATCCAGGCCCATGTGTGTGGAAATCAGTCTTGGTTCTGAGCTTTTTTTTGGGGGGGGGTTGAGGTGGTGGAATATATCAGGGGAGATGTGTGCTTAATGGTTGGAGAGATGGAATGTGCAAATGCTGAGTAAAACAAAGAGAAGAAAAATGTATGTGAATAGGGCATTGCTTAGGAAGGAGGGGAGTGGGCAAACCAAATTAATCTGGTGGAAAAGTAAAATAATAGGAATGCAAAAATGTATTAAAATCCTGACCTTCCTCCTCCTCACGTTTCGTCTTATACTGCAGATAGACCCACCCTCATTTGTCACTATTTGTGGCATGTTAATGGCAATGCTCTACCGAAGCCTAGGAATCAAATTTCTAAATTTATCATTTGATTCCTTGTTTATTAAAAACGTGCACCTAGTAACATTTCAGACTCTGCGTTCTGTGTCAAGCCTACCTGCTCCACTTCATTGCCTGCGTATTGCACTGCTTCATTATGCGGTTCTTCCAACATTTCCAAGTTTAACTCCTCTATGAATTCGTTCCTTTCATCATCCAGCCATCCTTCTTCCAGCTGTAAAGAATATATTAGTACATTACTTTCGGTTAGTGGGGGATGCATGCTAAAATAAAGTAAACCCAAATGGCAATGCCTGACTAGTTCTTTTTTTATCATAATGACTCTCTTTGGAATACTGTGGTCTTGGAGCTCATCTCTCAAAAAGGCAGAGGGGGGAAAATGATCATTAAAAAAATTGGACTCTTAGGCCTTTTATCCCTTTTTGAAACATATCACCGATTTTCTCTCATAATGAGGAGGATTGCATGCACAGAACATCATTTCCTTTCAAAATGAGCAGAAGGCATACTGCATAATACCAAAGCTGTCATGTTCTTTACTTCTAAGGGTACCAGCTTAAAAGAATCCAGAGATACTAATATATGGCCATGAGACAATTGGCTTCTTTCTCCCTAACAACCGCCACCCCAGTGTTATGCCTCACCGCCTGAACCTCAACAACATCCCCATTGTGTATTTCAATCACATTGTCTTATTGATTTCTCAGGTAAACTTCCAGTAGCAGCAGCAGCTACAACCACAACAACTACAACAACAACAAAAGAGTAATTGATTGACAATGTGCCTTTAAGGCATGTTTTGTTTTCCAGCTGTTCCTTAGGGGTGCTTTTTAAAAAAATGAAAATAAATAAATCAGGAAGTACTACTTTAAAATATGTTGGTAAACTAACTTGCCTAAAACAGAATGAAGCCAATTCTGGGCAATTTAACCCAGAGCATTTTCTGTGTTCACCTGAGTAAACTTTTCTGTATAGAAAGCTGAGGTGGGGGAAATACATATAGTAGGAAAGAGGAATACTAGTGTCAATATTCTTCATATCAATTGGATAAGTTGGAAGAGTTTTTGGTAAATAAATCCTTGCCATCCTTGCTGGATTCAGAAGGAGGCACTCAGGAGTTAGATTGTCCCTGTTTCAAGTTCAGGGTGTGCATATTAGACAAGAATTGTAATGGATATCAGATTAATCATATTTGCTGCTGGTTGCTTCCTATTTGTCAGGAACTACTTTGTTAACAGCAGTTTTATTCTACTAGATCCTTAATGTGCCTTAACTTGCTTTTTTATTTTACTGAAAGAAAACCTAAAGCATGTAGAAACATGGGACACATTTCCTGTTTTCTAAATCATTAGTTCAGATGAAAATAATCAGAAAAGGGCAATTTCCAATCTCTACGTCTAACCCTCTATACCCATAACTTTCATTGTTTTGTCACTGAATGGTGAATGATAGCATGGGAAGAATAATAGGAAAATATGTAGCAGACTTACTCATAATACTCTTAGATTAGGCAAGAATACTCTTAATGACGATTATATAAAGATTGGTAGGGGGTTTTCTTTGTTAAAATACATGTATGAGAAAATGAAAAATAAAATTTACAATACTGCGAAAAAAAGAATACTCTAAATGATGACCCTCCTTCAAAACATCGATCTAGAACATCATTTCTATGTCAAAGATTGTAATTACTAATTATCTACAAATATGAGCTCACAGGCAAATATAGAAATTCAAAACAGCAATATTTTTTAAAGATTACAGTGGTACCTCTGGCTAAGCACTTAATTCGTTCCGGAGGTCCGTTCTTAACCTGAAACTGTTCTTAACCTGAAGCACCACTTTAGCTAAGGGGCCTCCCGCTGCCGCTGCGCCGCCAGAGCACAATTTCTGTTCTTATCCTGAAGCAAAGTTCTTAACCTGAAGCATTATTTCTGGGTTAGCGGAGTTCTTAACCTGAAGCGTATGTAACCTGAAGCGTATGTAACCTGAGGTACTACTGTGTATCCATGTATATATTTACAGTGCTTATATTCTGAGGTTAGCTTTTTAACAGCACTATCCTATGAATGTCCACTCAAATGTAAGCTCCACAGAGTTTAGTGGGACTTACTCCCAGGTAGTAATAGGATTGCAGCCTAAGTCAGTGTTTGACTTCAGACAATGCAAGTACTTAGTCACATGCTTAACTTAAGCTACACTGAGAATATGGTCTAAGACCACCCAGAGAACTTCATGGCTGAACTGGAATTTAAACATGGGTCTCCCCACCCCTAGTCCCATACTGTAACCATTACACCACATCAAAAGTGCTTCTAGATCCCACTCCTGGCAGAATTGGCATAGTTGAAACAGTAACTGTAATAGGATATGCAGTCCCATTGCGAGAATTTAGAGCTACCGGTACTTTTGTTATTTTGTATCAACCACAACCATGCAAAATTTGCTAGTGATAAGCATGGGCTGAAATGCATGATTTGTACTTGACTGTAAATTGTATCCACAAAACACTATGTCTGGATGTGCCATTGCTGTACTTTCTCAGTCACTTCTGTGCCTTGATAATTTCTGTGCCTAACAAAGAAGCTTGGAAACCAATGCCTTCCAGATATGCTTTGCAAATTAGGATAACATCTTTTCTTTTCCCTTGACCGTTTTATCCACACAAGAGAGGCAAGAAAAGACTAATGCTAGGCCCCAGGTAGTCATTGTTTGTTGTACAACTGAATCCCGAAAGACAGATGCATCACTGATATAAAACCCCTTAAGAGCCTATAAGCAGAATGTTTCAGCAAGCCATTTATAGTTTCAGAAAGTTATCTAAGCCTACAGGAGCCACAGCCAAGCTACATAAACCTGAGGTGAATTGCTTTCCTCTGCCATACTATACAGCTGCTTTTATCAGCACCATTTAGAATGTATAAGACTATAAAGGAAATATATGCTTCGAACTGTGATCCTCTATAACTACACTAGTCAAAGGAAGGCTTTCAGGTGACATTGAATTACATTTATTCAATGTAATTTATAGAGATTGTGCAGTTACCAGTGCTGAAAAATATCAGATCAATAACACAAGAAACAAGTGGCAATATAACCAACTTTGCCTGAACCAATGACTGATGGATACAACAGGGGCAACAGAACGTCCTTTTTGCTTTGTAGCAGGATATAAAAGGAAGTACAACTAGGTGTTTTTCTTCCACTTTTCTCCCTCCTCCTTTTAGGAATCTGCATACTAACTCTGCCTTCCAAAATATGGAAATGTTTTCACAAAGCAGCAGAACCATTTTCAGTCAATGGATGATGGTTATTCATATTTGCTACAGACCTTCAAAAATACTATTTGTTCTAAACTGCGTATGAACATGGTATTGTAATTCCATGTACAGTTTAATACTTGGTTTGCTGTGTGGTGAAACTTCCTTATAAATATTCTGGAAATATGACATGTAGAAATCAGAAAAGCAGCCCATATTGAAATTTCAGACCAACTTACATCATATGAGAAATCAACATGCATTTTCTGCTACATATGGGCAATTTCAATATGTCTTTGTGTTTGGTTGTATATTCTACTAGACAATCAGCTGCATTCTTATAGGTATGCATGATTTTAAAAACTCACTCAGCTAGTACAGTAGTATTCAAGCTCCCTTTAACTTTGCATCTGCAGCTACAAAACAGTAAAGACCATCTATTCTCATTTTCTCCATTCTGACAGGAACTTCTGCATTGTCATTTCCCCGCCAGCTGTTCATTATCTGCGGATGGCAGGGAATGTATGTGCCCTGCGAGCCACCCTCATTCTCAATGCATCTATTTACTCTAACCTGCATCTCTGGTCTTGCTACCAGCAGCACAATTTTCTTGCATTCGTCGCTGGAGAGCAATGCCACTGCCTCCTCCCGGTTCTGGACATCTTGGCCATTTATCTATAAAGCAAATGAAAGTGGCACATTAGTTTCCATTTCCACAGTGCAACACACAATATAGAGCAAATATCAGCTCATTTGTGGCAAATGTATGGACAATGAAGCTCACACAATGGGCTCATCTTCAGCCCCCTCAGTGGTAAGTGCCTTCACTCAATTATGCGCTTACTGTAAGAGCACATATCGATCGTTGAAGGATGGCGGACATCAGAGGAAGCAGTTATGTTCATAAATGTCCAACCTGCGCCCTGGCAACATACATCTAGCAACACAATTAACCAGCCCTTGACAGGTGACGTTCATCTTTCTCTGTTCAGAGTAATGGAAGTGTCAGTCTGAGATAATAGTGCTGGTGGAAGCAAGACTGGTAATACTACAGCTGAAATCAGTCATACTGGAAGCTTAGAGAGAGCCAATTAGAGGTCTACAGCATTATCTCTCACCAGGCAATACTTACAGGCCACTGCTGATTGCTGTTTCATTTAATCATTTGATATTTGTGTGTGCGCACGAACACACACGGACGGACACACACACACACTGGGGGCCAAAATTCATACTAGAGGCTGCAAATCCCATACGCCCTTACTAGGGAGAAAACCCCATTGAACACATTGGGACTTCTGAGCAATCATGTATGCTGTGCACACTTAAAAGTGAATCTTCAGTTTTTTAACTTTCCAAGCACAACTTTGTGATAATGCCAAACAGTAGCCAGTGTTAACTATTTCTTAATGGCGTTGGAAGCAAATCCAGGGACCAGATGAACAACGTACAAAATTGCCCATCTTTGAAATTCAAACCATTCTTCTTATGTGAGCATTAGCAGAGAAGATTGCAGTATCTTTATGTAGCACAGCCAACCTTTCCCCAAATCTTATCTTTCCATTTGCTTTTTCCGCGAGTCTTTTTCAAGGTGTCTTCCCTCACATGATTACTATCATGTGATGGAGGCGGGTGTGGGCATAGTCCCCCTCCATTGCACCACTACTGCCATTCCCACAGCCATCCAATGCGCAGAGGCAACAGTGACACGCACATAGTAGGGAACACGCCACTTTGCTTCCAGATGTGCAGTAGTGATTATGGAGGGGGGGGAAGAATGTCTGAACAGAGCTACAGTCATGGCGGGGAGAAAAAAATATGCATGAAACATTTACGACATCTGAAACTGAAATTTGTAAGTTTAATTTTTGATTACTCGGGAGCTGCCAATGAAGGGCTCTTCAGTTGTTCTTGGGCTGCAACTCCCATCTTCCCTGACCACTGGATAAATTGACTGGGGCTGACAGGAGTTGGGATCCAACAACATATGGAAGGCAACATGTCAACTACCCCTGACCTGCATTGACGCATCAAACATAAAGTGGCTGATAGAATAATTTCTGCTGCGGCAGACTTTGTGTCAGTATTGTCAGCTCAATATTGTCTGCACTGACTGTCAGTAGCTCTCCAGGGGGTCAGGCAGGGTTATCTCCAAGCCATACATGAAGATGCCAGGGATGGAACATGGGACGTTCTGCATGCAAAGCAGATGCTCTACTAGTGAATAGCCATTCCTTGAGGACATTTTGGAAGTGCCCATGACTCTAGTGGGTTGTGTACTA
The DNA here is from genome assembly GCA_034641385.1 of Darevskia mixta. Taxonomy (NCBI): domain Eukaryota; kingdom Metazoa; phylum Chordata; class Lepidosauria; order Squamata; family Lacertidae; genus Darevskia; species Darevskia mixta. The sequence goes on from JAWWNH010000105.1 coordinate 7,016,236, forward strand.
CAGCCAAAATCCTGTGAAACAACTACATAAAAATCCAACAACTGTATATTTCATCATATTGGAATGGCTGCATAGTGAGTAGTAATGGCAGTTTATTTGGAAAATTAGACAAACACAAGGAAGCAGTTCAGCATCCTGAGAATTTGCCCTGCAGAATCCTGTCTTTTAAAAGCATTCTTTTCACATAAACCTTGTATAATAAAATTGTCAGATCCCCTTGCTCTGAGTTATCTCAACCATAAGAATGGGTACTGAGCCAGCACATTGTCCAATATGAAAGGTACCTCCTAACCACAACTCATTTTCTGTTAAACTTAATGATCAGATTCCAACTCATATATCACATTGCCACACACATAGAAGCATAGAACCAGAGAACTGTAGAGTTAGAAGGGATCCCCGAGGGTCATCTAGTCCACCCCCTGCAATGCAGGAATCTCAACTAAAGCATCCATGACAGATGGCCATCCAACCTCTGCTTAAAAGCCTCCAAGGAAGAAGAGCCCACTACCTTCCCAGGGAATATGTCCCTGATGTTTAGTCAGAATCTCATTTCCTGTAACTTGTGTCCACTGGTTCAGGTCCTACTCTCCAGAGGAGAAAACAAGCGTGTTCTATATTCCATGTGACAGCCCTTGGGACACTATACTTCTGTTGATGCAGCCAAGAACATCATTAGCCCCCCCCTTTTTTTGCTGCTACATGAAACTGTTTATTCATGTTAAGACCCCTAGATTCTTTACACTTGTACTTATGGCAAGCCAGGCATTTTCTACTGTATCTTGAATCCCAATTCTGTCTTCTGCAGCATTAGCTATCCGTCCTAGTTTGGTGTCATCTGCACATTTGATGTGCATCCCTTTGCTTCCTTCTTCCAAGTTATTTATAAAGACGTTGAACAACAATGGGCTCAGGACAGAACCCATTTGTCACTTTTTTCCCCATAGGAAAGCAGAATCAGCAGGTTGTGTCCTGCTCCTCTTTTATCTTCTCCCCCAAGAAGAGAAAATTGAGGGACAACTCAAGCATTTGGTACCTGTGAGTACTAAATGCCTGAAGAGGGCAGCGGGAACATGTTGGAATAGCCCCACCCTTTAATGATGATTCACACTAGCCACCACCCCTCCACTCAGTGCATGATCAGCACAAGCCAGGAGATCCATATTTGTCTAATATATTCCTTATTGTTCACCATGTTAATAATGGCTGCTAAATTTGTTATAGCTAGATTCTGGAGAATTCTTAATATGGACCATTTTCTATCATGGGTATCACAAATATTGCACATAATTCTTATGGATTAGTTAACAACATTGCAAAGAGAACACTGAACCGGAATAAGAAACAATGCTTTATATGACATGGTCCAATTTTATTGAGTATATGCAATCTATTGAACATGGCTTCTGTCTATCAGCTTCTCATGGGGCACTGTGGAGAATTCTTAGAACTGCTAGCATATTGGGAAAGCTAAGTAGGGTCAGCTATGGTTTAAATTTGCACATATTTTTGTATACCACTTAGCAAGTTTTTCAAATATTAAGCGGTTCAGAAATGGTTTAAAATATAAATAAATAAAACATTTTATTGAAACAGAACAACCTGCTTTTGCCTGGAGCAGAACTGGCCTACATAAGCATTAGCTTTTTGCTTTTATCACAGTGTACACAGAACTAAAAATGCCCATAACATCAAATCTTGTTTTTTTAAAATCATTTTCAAAAAAGCGTCCAATGTTCAGATCTGCTACATGGCCCATTACTTTTTAGTCCCTCTCTGCAAATTCATATCAGTCCAACATCTAGTCAAAGTAAGGTAATGCAATATGAGAATTCCCTCCCTCCCCCATCATATGATGTGTGCACTGCAAAAACAAACAAACAAACAAACAAAATCATATCCCCCACTATACAAAGAAATAAAATAATATATCCTTGCAGAAGCCCTCACACTGAAACACGACTTATTATATGCCTGCAAAGCAAGGGCCGTTTTAGCCAGGCAGCTTGTAGATTCTATTGTGTTCCAGAGATTTGTTTGATTCTCAGAACTGATAGCAGAGTAAGAAATAAAGCTATGTTCCCCAGCAAAGATGTTTCCTGAGGAAATGAAAGACCTGGTGGGATAGAATCAGATTGATCTTGTAGCATCCAGCAGGCTCTCAGGAAGGCTGAATTAATGCCTAGCAGTTGCAGGGTTGTTTGTACAGAAGCAACTTGCTACTATCAACAAGTATCACCAGACAACAAAAAGAAAACTGCACAAATCGCATAAAAAGGATAATTGGTTCGTCCACGTGTGAGCTTGCTTCAGTCCCCGTGCTGGGGAAGCAGCGGCCATGGACAGGAATGGAAAGTGTTAGGTTACTAGGCGGGGATGCTTGATTTCATATTTTTTGGCAACAGATGCTGCCACTAAAATGCATTATAGGCCCCACACCTGTACACTTTCCATCTTCTAAAGTTGTTATGCGTTGGCTGAACACAGCAATGCCATGTTGGGCATTTTCTTCAGAATTTCCACTGGACTTGAAAAAGGCTTGCTGGGAAGAAATGTGGCCTTAAGTTTCTGTTCTGTGGAGTATTGTAGGAGGTCTTCCAGGCTTTTCCTGGGCCTCCATAGTTCCTATTAAAAATGTATTTTTTACTCCGAAAGCCCTGGCAACATGAGTCTACAGTGCCCGGCTCTTCCTTCCTTCTCCTCCCTCCTCTGAATCACCTCTCTCCCTTGTATGCTCCCTTCTCTGAGCACCCATTAGCCCCAGCCCCAGTGCTGTGGCTTCCTCAGTCAGCCATCATGTGCTGATGATGTCACCTCCAGGAGATGGCAGCTAAAAATGAGCCTGGCTTCCACTGCCATTCTGTTTATATTGTTATACTTTTTTTGCTGGGAGAGACACCTCCTAAACTCAGGAAATTAATGAATGCCAGAATCTAGCTAATATTAGGGATATGAATGGAACATACAAGTTGCAGAAGTGCGCCAGTCAGGCAAGGAATCCCTGGGCTGGCTTCTGCAAACCTGCCTGACCAGGGTAGTTAAGAGCAAAGCCATTAAGAGACAAAGGTGCTGATTGCTGGTCATTATCACATCACAGGAAGGGTCTCAGGTCTGTTAAAAACAGGGGTTGCCAAGGTGACAGGGAGGGGTGTAAAGTGACAGGGGAAAGTGTCATTTTACAGAAGGCCTTGATTTTTGGTGAGAGGTATGCTGGGAAGAAGGAGGACAACAAAGTCTAGTCCTCTAAGAGCTGCTGGGCAAGCCAGAACTCCATGTGGGGACTGGAGGTCAGAACTATCTTGGAAGTGGCTGGAGGAGACTGCACCACAAGACCCAGAACCATGACTGACTGCTGTTTTGGACCCAAGCAAGCCCCCAACGAAAGGGACAATGAGAGACACTCTTGGAGTTATAATGTTCTGTACCCCCTACATTGCAGACTTCTAGATGTAAATATGTGTTAATGAACCATGTTTCTTAAAGACACTAGCCTCCACAGTGCCCCAATCTTCCTAACAGAAAAACAGCCCTGGGTGAGCACCTGGAACCTCCTGGCATCTTGCACCACTCATGAAGATTGGTGTGGCATGATACAATATTTATACACTGGAGGAGCATCTCCACCCCCATCGTTCAGCCCGGACACTGAGGTCCAGCTCCAAGGGCCTTCTGGTGGTTCCCTCACTGTGAGAAGCAAGGTTACAGGGAACCAGGCAGAGGGCCTTCTCGCTAGTGGCGCTCGCTCTGTGGAATGCCTTCCCATCAGATGTCAAAGACTATCTGACTTTTAGAAGATATCTGAAGGCAGGGAAGTTTTTAATGTTTGATGTTTTATTGTGTTTTTAATATTCTGTTGGGAGCTGCCCAGAGTGGCTGGGGAAACCCAGCCAGATGGGCGGAGTAAAATTTTTTATATTATTATTATTATTGCATTAATCAACAACAAAACCTATAAGCAGTTAACATAAAACAATGTAAAATATGCATAAGAAAATAGCAATAAAATAAATATTTGAAAACAAGAAGACATAACATTTTCAAAAAAACAGAAGAAGGTAAAACCAGCCATCGTAAAACAAATACTAAAACCACATATTTGGGTGTACTTAACAAGAATTTGCCTGCCTAATACCGGTATTCTACAGAAACAATGGACTGTATGTTTTTGAAGCACCATAGTGAGAAAGCATGCTCATAGTTACTTACTTGCAAAATTCTATCTCCTTCCCGGATCCGTCCATCTCGGGCAGCGATACTGTTTGGATCAACCTACATGAGGTGAAAATGTCATAGTTAGTTCTAAAATAAGTTTGCATTTAACATGCATTTAAGGCACGGTGTGCAGGTTTTTCAGATTAGTACTTCTTTGGGAAAGGGGCAACCAAGAATTTCTTTTCAGCTTTTGTGCAGGCAGCCAAGGTATAAATTTCAGAATTCATGGATATGGGAAGGCACCAGAAAATCCTTGCCAGTTTGCCAGGGATGATTGTACCCAGCACAGGATGCCAGGCACCTGAAGTCTCCTTTCCACTGCAGTGGAAACAGGAGAGACTCCCAGGGCCTCTTACGTACTCCATATGCTACACAAAGGATGACCCTGCGTCTCTCCCAAGCCCTCTCAGAATGCCAGATAACTCAGGGGAAGGAAGGGGATTGACAAGTAAACCAAATCACCACTAGCGGAACCCCAGATGTGGGGAAATGAGAGGAGTTGGAGCTTGATAATGCTCAGGAGAGACTGGGTGTGTTAAAAAGTTCATACCCTTTATAAAATGTTTTGCATGGCCACTTTACCTATCAAGCTAGACTCCTGAGTCCTTATATCACAAAGGAAAATAAAAAGAAGAAAAGGTATTACAATATATGATTTACCTTTCTTCAACACTGATACAATATACTAAATGGTTGGTTTACGTAGTTAAATTTTGCTTTAACCTAAATATATCTTGAAGGCTCCATTAAAGGTTTATCAGAGTCGCAAAGCTGTTCCTTGACTAATGACCACCTTTTCCTTGATGGGTATCTGAAGCCATTTATTTTTCCTTGCCATGCTAAGACTCATTTTTTGCAGCAAAGCCTCTCTAAGCACTTGGCTTGCAAGTTACATCTTATAAAGATGACAATACCTCCCCCTCCCAAGCAGGTGTTATTTTCATATTGTGTGTTGTTGGAGAGAAAATGACGTGGAAGTATTTAATCTGGTATGAAAAGAGAGCAATTGCAGCCACTCAAATGAAGGGAAAGGCAGAGTGGTTCAAAACAGAGCTAAGGAGAGCACTTTTCAAAATTCAAAGACAGATAAAACCAGCAGGTCTCTTTTTAATCTTTGCAAACTAGTAAGAAACCTATGCTATAGGCTTCTTTGTTACCTAACTGACCTCAGCTGCAGAAGTATGATGGGATCTTTATGGGCTTCAAAAACAACCAGAAGTTTTTAATACTATCAGTACTAAAGGCCTAGGGACGGATAGGTCTGTACACCAATTTTAGGAAACAAGCTAAAAATGGGAGTAAATAATGCTATAAAAGCACTGCCCAGCAGTTAGGCTGCATTTGTAAATATTGTATATATTTATTTGTTATATTTATACATCACTCTTCCTCCAGGGATCTCCAAGCAGTCTACATACATTCTGCAGGTAGCAATCCTGACCCATGTCAGGACCAAACCCTCAAGGTTTCAACATATGAACTGAATGTGCCTTCGGACCAAATATTTTCACCAGATGTATATTACAGATCTAACTTCAAAACAGTGCTTCCTACTCCTTGGGGAAGGGGAAGGGGCAGTGCCTGGGAGGGGAGATCTGGTCCTTGGAAAAAAGTCCTAGTTTTCATTGAAGCACATTTCTTGGAGCTCTCCTGATGTTCTGCAGCTCTGATCTACTTGGCGAGGTGCCCAATCATGGTCCATGGGCTTTTGGGTGGCAGGAGAAATACAACTTCTGACTAAAATGAATGTACCCCCCCACTGAAAAAATCCTCCAATGGTTCTAAAGAACTCTAATGAGATAAGAGACAGAGAGTCCTTGTTAACTAAGGTATGCACTTGAGTATGCGATTCAGGAAGGATGCGGAAAGGCAGCAAATAAACAGGAAATGCTCCAAGACAGCATGAATGTAGAAGTTAGAGACACAGAGGGAGCATAAAAAGAATGCATATGGCAAGGCAATTTTATTGCAGTGCATTTAAAAAAAAGTATTGATTGGAATGGCACCAGTGGACAGAGTCAACAATTTTGTATAGGGGTAGTTCATGCAAATGGTATGGACCAGAAAAACAAGCAAGCAAGCAAGCAAGCAAGCAAGCAAGCAAGCAAGCAAGCAAGCAAGCAAGCAAGCAGAAGTTTGGTGAATCTAGTAAACTCTGTAAATATGGCATGTAGCAGAATTATTGTTTTAATTTGTGGAATGGTGCCAGTCTCTTCCCAATAAACTCAGCTACTCTGGTTCTGGAGTGAGATTAAAGGGAATAAATCCCATAAACTTCAAGGAGTAAGAAAAGGATCACCAGACAAGTCAGAAAGCCGAGGGAATAAACTCTGGAATGAAGGGGCAAGCGGGAGGCAGGCAGAAAAAGATGTCAAGGAGCTGCGGGTTCTCTCAAAGAGTCCAGTTAACAATACTAAGGCAATGTTTCACCTAACTTTTTAAGCAACATTCTGACTTTTCAGGCAATTTGCTTCATGGTAATGTTGCATTTGACACATTTACATTAAACAAACGCCTGCAATGACAATTATATCACTTGGGCGGCATAATTTAGGCAGTTTGCTAACAGTTTGCATTGGCAAAATGCCAGAATTCTGGTAGTCAGGCTACAGAAATGCTTATTTCTATTTCCCCTTTACCACCCACCTCACAGAACTTTACCTCACTGATATAAATTCCTGTGTCTTCTTCGTCATCCGTGCGGTAGCAGACAGTCAAGCCCAGCTTTTCCTGGCTGCTAACACGACAAAGTTCAACTTCCTGCACAAAAAATAAAAAATGCAGCAAAGTGAGGTGCTTATTTTGAGACTAAAGTCTGTTGCGGATACAATACTTTATATTGCTCTATAAGGGCATACGAAGTCTTCCAATCACTTTACCCCAATTACTTGATTCAAGATCGAATACTTCTGGTAGTAATGAAAGCTATTTTCATTTAGTATTGCCCTGCTCCAATTTTCACGGTAAAAGCATTCTTTCCCCAAATATACTAAAGTGGGAAGACATTAAGCAAAATTTGGCATGCCTTCAGGGGTGCCAAAATCAAGAACGAGAGGCTGACAATATATCACACAGTCATTTTACTTCTGTCAAGCCAACTATTGATTTATGGGTCAGGGGAAAGACAAAGTATTCATCCATCAATCAGTCAGTCTCATATGATTGTCAGGCTTCCATCAGCCACATAAACCATAAACCAGAATCAGAGTTACCTGCCAAATCGCATAAAGAACACAGTCTATTCTTAGGTCCAATATAAATAATAAATAATAATTGGCAACTTAATTCATTTCATGTGGTAGAATTGTCCCTGAAGTTCCAGGATATTAGAACTCATTGGCTATTAAATTATTCACAAAAACATTAAACACACTTAATGAACATGAAGTTAGAAGATACCTATAACCGAATGTACGGTAAATTATATAATTTGAACTAGGAATATAGGAAGTTGCCTTATACTGAACCAGACCATTGGTCCATCCTGCACTGACTTGTAACAGTTCTCCACAACAACTACCAGACCTTTAGAAGACATCTGAAGGCAGCCCTGTTTAGGGAGGCTTTTAATGTTTTATAGATTATTGTATTTTAATGCTCTGTTGAAAGCCGCCCAGAGTGGCTGGGGAAACCCAGCCAGATGGGCGGGGTATAAATAATAAATTATTATTATTATTATTATTACTCCAGGGTTTCAGGCAAGGGACATTCCCAGCCCCACCTGGAGATGCCAGAGATTGAACCTTCTGCATGCAAATCATATGCTCTGCCACTAAACTTTCCCCTAAATTTGATGCCTGACTGCACCAGTGTCTTGAAGTTAAGGTAGGCAAGATGACCCCTCACATCATCCTACACCAACTTTGTGCCTCCCTGAGGTTGGCTTACAACACCCATCAACACCAACCAGCACAACCTGATGGAAGTTGCAGTCTAAATTTTAGACTACAACTTCCATCAGGTTGTGCTGATTGGTGGTGATGGGCGTTGTAGGCCAACCTCAAGAAGGCACAAAGTGGATGAAGGTTGCCCTACAGAAAGCCTATGTGTATGAGTGTCTCAACAGAGATGCTCTCAGACAATTCATTACAAGACATTCCTTTACACATGTACACACAATTTTATTTGTATGCTGCCTTTCCACTGTAAACCATGCTCAAGGCAACCTACAACATGAAAGAAATACAGTGGATGCTCGGGTTGCGAACACGATCCGTGTGGGAGGCGCGTTCGCAACCCGCAGCATTCGCAACCCGCGCTGCTGCATCTGCACATGTGTGTGATGCAATTTGACACTTCTGCGCATGCGTAAAGAGCGATTTAGTGCTTTTGTGCATGCGTGAGTGCCGAAACCCGGAAGTAACCCATTCCGTTACTTCCGGGTTCGGCGCGGTGCGCAACCCAAAATCGCGCACCCTGAAGCGGCCGTAACCCGAGTACATAATCACAATATAACAAAAGTAGTCATAAACAAGAAATAAAACATTAAAAAATACACAACGAAACTGAACAAGTTCCACATATATGACAAGATCTAAAATAAAGATACAAAAAACACCACAAAAGCAACAACCCTCCCTGCAGCAAAACACCCCAGCCCAATAAACTGTTCAGCAGCATTGGCTTTTGCAGCTGGAGTCAGTCAGGGTGGGAAAAGGCCTACAAGGCAGGAAGGGGGGCTTCCAGGACTCACAGCCAAGTTGCTCTTACAAACTTAACAGTACCAGATGCCACTAAGCTTTTTGCGGGGGGGGGGGAGGGGGGAGAGCCAATTCAGTGCATAGAATGATTTAGGTATCACAAAAGTAAGAAACTATCCAATATATTTCATATCACACCTACCTTTTCCTTCCAATGCACTGTCTACTCTGAACACTTGGGAAGGTGTTTTTTTTTTTTTTTTTTGCAATTGTTTATGTGTGGGTGTAAGTATGTAAAAGTGTACAGTGGTACCTTGGTTCTCAAACGCCTTGGTACTCAAACAACTTGGAACCCAAACACTGCAAACCTGGAAGTAAGTGTTCCGGTTTATGAACTTTTTTTCGGAAGCCGAACGTGCTCCGTTTTGAGTGTTACACTTCCGATCTCAGTGCCATACTTCCATTTTGAGTGTTATGCTGAGGTCTGTCTGCTTTTGCTGTTTATTTTGCGTTTTCGTTTTTGCAGCTCTTTTTTGTGACTGTGTGGAACCCAGTTCAGCTATTGATTGCTTGATTTTGTGACTGCAGTGCATTGTTTACTGCTTTCATTTTATGGATCAATGGTCTTGTTAGTAAAATTCACGTTAAATTGCTGTTTTAGGAGTTGTTTTTTAAAAGTCTGGAATGGATTAATTCATTTTGCATTACTTTCTATGGGAAAGTGTGCCTTGGTTTTGGAATGCTTTGGTTTTGGAACAGACTTCCGGAACGGATTAAGTTTGAGAAGCAAGGTACCACTGGATGTGACCCCTGACAGTTAAGTCCAGTCGCGAACGACTCTGGGCTTGCGGCGCTCATCTCGCTTTACTGGTCGAGGGAGCCGACGTTTGTCCACAGACAGTTTTTCGGGGTCATGTGGCCAGCATGACTAAGCCACTTCTGGTGAAACCAGAGCAGTGCATGGAAACGCCGTTTACCTTCCCGCTGGAGTGGTACCTATTTATCTACTTGTACTTTGACATGCTTTCAAACTGCTAGGTGGGCAGGAGCTGGGACCAAGCAACGGGAGCTCACCCCGTCGCGGGGATTCGAACCTGCTGACCATCTGATCGGCAAGCCCAAGGCACAGTGGTTTACACCACAGCGCCACCTGCATCCTGTTGTTGTTCCTTTACCAGCACACTATTCAAAAACACCACATTGGTCCTCATCTTTTCTAGGACTGGGTTCAAGAATCTGACTTTCTGCATTTATAAACGTAGTTCCGTGAACATAATGTTCTCAGTATTTTGCCACAGAAATGACCTTTTAGAACAATTAATTAAATGACAATGACTCATACTGTGAAGGATGAGAAACTAGGAAAAGGTCATCTTTTCCTTCTGAGTTGGAAAAGTACGTTCAGCAGAAGAGGTTATACTCTCAAAGGATAGGAGAAGAGGTTAAATTGCTCATCCTCCAGGGTGATGGAATAGTGGGCTGGGGACTATAACCTTCCATTACCAGGTTAAAAGTCGTTATTCCCTCCAGCAACTAGGTTAATACTGCAATTTCTTCAGGTGATAGAAGAGTAGGTTGTAAATGTCACCCACTGTGTTAAAACTTTTCTTTGACTTACTCCCTGGAAGAAGAAGAAGAAAGATTTACTCCTTGATAGAAAAAAAGATTTAAGTGCAATTGTTTGGGATGCTGCAAAAGTTTGCTAGAGAGCCACTATAGGAATCTTTAACCTGTATGTGAATGTACATATGTTAAAAGTAATAATTTTCACACAGAGAGCAAATCACTAGTTATAAAATTGTTGCAGTTTTCCTTGGTTGGAAAAAAACAAACCAACACACACTCATCCCTATTTTAAAACTGAACCGCTCTCAATTGACTCATTACCTTAATTTTCTGATTGGGACTTGGCTTAGGAACACGATTCGTCCACACTAATTTAGTCCCTTTGCTCTGTGTTTCAAACAAGGTAAGGATAGACATATGGGGAACTATTTATGTGGCTTGGTATAGACTCTGCTTAGATTGATAATACCCGGAAATATGTAGGTAATAAATAAATACCGGAAACCACTCATTAGTGTATTGGAAGGAAGTTAACCGAAAACCAATAATGAGCATTGCTTGTGCTTCTAAGAAATGGAGACAAAAGAACGTCTGCATTGTTTTTGTCTTGCCCTTATCAAAGCTAAATCTTTAGAGTATATTTTGTGGGAAATATCTTTATGACCTCTGTTTCTCAGAGTTGTTCATTTGCTAACTTATGTGATGTCAATGGACACGACTCACACATTTTTACACCCATTTTCCCACAGCCACAAAAGCTAGAATCTTGCTTGTAAGAAAAGAACACTAGCATTGATGCTGAATTCCACATGCGGTGCAAAAGTTTGTGCTTTCTTTCCTCCACCTTCGCTTGTGCAGATCAAGGAATATACATGCAGCAATGCTGAATCCTATCTCTTCAGTTCCACCATGGCTCCCCATCTCTGTTCTGTGCATGTGAAATGCATTAAATTCAGCCCCACTGTATTTGCAGTAAACTAAAATATTCATTTCAGTCAATTAGCAGACACGGGATGTCTCTTGTTTTCATAAATATTCTTCCCTATGGCAAATGGAAGGCCCACACATGTCAATGCCATTATGTATAATACATAGAGTTTGAGACTGCAAGACGCCCAAGAAGGTATTGTCACAACAAACTACCCTATCCTTTCAGAACTACTGTCTCTACTAAAGCACCGAGTCAATTTCCTTTATGTATTAACAGTTAGGAAACATAAACATAACAGATGGCTACAGCAGAATATTCGGTGGGGAGGGGGGGAACCTGTTGGGGGAAGAAACACCTTCTCTCTGCCTTCAAACTAACTAGGTTGCTGGTGCAAGAATTGTAGCACCATTATTACTGTTGCTACTACCACAATTTGCAAGAGTTTGAAGTGGTACAAATGGATTTCCTACCACAGTTGTATGCAGCATTAGCTAATACAAACAATGACTATCTAATCAGGCTACCTGCAAAAGTTACTCATGTCACTCTTCATGGGAAGAGGTGGGAATTGGTGGCAACTACATCTGAAGGGCATCAGGTTGGAGAAGACACTGAAAACAGTAACACGAAGTGGCTCTTATTTTGTAATAGACATGCATAGCAATGTGCTGTAAGTCTCACTGAGTCCAATGGGGCTTATTCCCAGGCAAGACAATTTTATTGGGGGGGGGGCAGCAGGGATAAAGCATTTTATAGGAAATGTTTCAAAAGCTACATATTGTGATTCTGCCACAGTATGCGTATGAAGCATTACTAGGTAAAGGTAAAGGGACCCCTGATTATTAGGTCCAGTCGTGGACGACTCTGGGGTTGTGGTGATCATCTCGCTTTATTGGCCGAGGGAGCCGGCGTACAGCTTCCGGGTCATGTGGCCAGCATGACTTCTCTGCGAACCAGAGCAGCGCACGGAAACGCTGTTTACCTTTCCGCCGGAGTGGTACCTATTTATCTACTTGCACTTTGACGTGCTTTCGAACTGCTAGGTTGGCAGGAGCAGGGACCGAACAACGGGAGCTCACCCAGTTGTGGGGATTCAAACTGCCGACCTTCCGATAAGCAAGCCCTAGGCTCTGTGGTTTAACCCACAGCACCACCCGCGTCCCTCATGAAGCATTACTATTCTGATGCAAATGCAAGAAACTAATGTCAGACTTTATACAGAGTTATGCCAAGGTTCCATTTCTTTTCTTAATCAAGAATTATGTTTATATTTCCACATTTCTTATATGTTTAGTTAAGTTTATGAACACTGACCTCTACTCCTTTCTAAAAGCTGCACTGAACTCCTATTCCTTAGACGTTTTCATTGTGGGAGGTAATGAACATTTTAGGATTTTATCAGCATCCATTCCAGTTACTCCTTGAGCTTTTCTAGTTTGCAGAATTTACAGCCTATCATGCCAAAACGTCTACAGAGAATTGGCAAAGTTCAAGATTTCTTTTTAAAAGCCAATGAAATTCTTCACTTGTGAAAACAACTTAACGTAATAGTCCTCCTTTCCCTCTCCAACGTTCCCAGAGTGTTGTGATATGCAGATTTTACATCAGCAATGCATCTGCGGCTATTTGGATGGAAATAGAAAAGCTATGGAGCAAGACAACCTCAATGTAAACAAGCTGGAGCTGCTGGCAGTTGTGCATTTAACAAAATAAAATTGCATTCCCCACTGTATTTCCACTTATCAATTTTGACAGAAGACCGTTCTGGCTTCTCATATACAGAATTGAAAAGGACAAATCGCACTGGATGCCAATTTCCCCCAGAATTGATTTGGTTGTTATCTTACCAAAAAGAAGTGGAGAGTTATCTCTATTTCACATGGTACAGGTAAGACAATGATCCAGGGATTTCTCCCTTCATAGTATATGTACCTTTTAATCCCCAACTCCCAATGCTTGTCTCATTGAATTTTCAGAGTCTCAATGATCCCAGCAAGCAATTTCTCAGACATCTTTATCCTGTTTTCAAACTCAGGTTACCAAGGTGGGGATATAGCAAAAGTAGGAGGAGCATGAAACCCAAACCCTCATTCATCCCTGGCCACTGAAATAATGAACCAGACCCAGGCAGTCTTCAGTCAGTTTTGCCAAGGGATGCATAATGCTGTCCTGCAAGCTGGAAGGGCCTTAAGAGAAGTGAGGGGGGCTAATATTGATACGGGATTGTTGAACCGTGTATTAATAAAAACCCTGGAAAGATAATGTAGGTCTGGCTTTTTTGTGTCAACTAAGAAATCTCCAAGGTCGCTTGAGATGCTTAAAAGAGCGCTAAAGTTGAGTAACAGAGAAGGGAATGAGCCAAATGGAGCTGGTTTCTCAACAGAGCAGATGGAGCGGCTCTGCAATCCCATCTCTTCCTTCTGCATCTATATACTTTTTCAGCATACTTAAGTCTCGAGCTTACACTGTCTCTGCAGATTCTTCGGGGAGTATGCCTCATAAGTAAGCCAAAGAGGAAGAAACAATTTATTAAGGATTAAAGACTTCCTGGCTGCAGAAATCTCAGCAGCTGTCAGCACACCCTTCAGTAAGTTACAGCTACTGTAACTACTTCAGAATCTTCTCTGTTTACCAGTTGTGTATTTCCAAACCCTTGCTGGAAAGTGACATATTGATCAAAACACTGTTTTCTTTACAAAATAAGATACTTCAGTTTATTAGGAGGATGTTTACGCTCCCTCAAAAATGATGGGTCCTCTAATTTTGACCAATGTAAAACCAGCTTTTCTTTTCACCCTAAGCACAAGTTTGTCTTGTTCTAGGCTTTCGTCCAATCTCAGAACCTACTTTCATACTTCACAGTTTCTACATGCAAGAGGGGAGCCCCAGCTGATGTCAAGAACAGCTCTGCTGGATCAGGCAAATATCCATCTCACCCAGCACTAGTTCTCACGCTGGCTAACCTGATGCCTCTAGGAAGCCCACAAGTGTGAGTTCAACACCAGAGCAAGAAGGCAAACCCACAAGTAGAGAAACTCAATAAACAATAGCAAGTGTGATGGCAGAAAACCAGCAGCAGTCTGGAGCTATCCAGTGTATTGTTCAGAATGGCACAAGTATACTACTGTCTCCTGGATGGAAGTTGCGGGTGTGTGCTTGGTGTACACATCCAGGGGGACATGATAGCCACCTGATAGCTTGGTGCCATTTTAGAGGCCAGAACACCATAAGGGAAAACACATGTTTCAGAAACATTTGGGGGAAGTTGCCATGCACAGGTGTTTATATGCTAGTGATAGAAGCCTCTGAACCAAGATGAGTGAGTTGCAGTGCTTGGTGCTCTTAAAGGAGAACATAGATACAGTGGGCATAATGATAATTTGGTTGAGCAAATTATCTGAACAAAAGCTCTATAGAAGGGGCATGAAAAAGCATACTGCATGTTGAGAAGGATGTTGATTCGAAATAACTAGAAATATGAAGAGGGTCAGCCCACCCCCTAGATTCACTGTGGTTTAGGTTTAATAAATTGATATTTAATAAATCACTTCAAAAAGTCCTGAAATGATTTACAATCACAGACTAAGGAAATGTAGGTTCTGATCACAACAAAGAGGTAAGTTTTCTAGATACTCTAAGTGGCAATGCTCTAGAACAGTTGGTCATACTATCAACCAGAGGACAGACAACCCTGGACCTAATCTTAAATGGTGTCCAGAAACTGGTGCAAAAGTGTTGCTGAACCGAATGACCATAGTGTTATGAAACATAAATCATAAGTGAACAATTGCCAAGGTAATTCAACAAAGTGACAATTGACATAAAAAAGAAGCTTCTGCAAAATGAGGGGATTGGTAAGCAGGAAGTTGAAAGGCAAAGTCAAGAGGGTCAAATCTCTTCAAAAACCACAATAATAGTTCAGCTTGAATGTATAACCACAGTTCAGGAAAGGTACCACCAAGACCAAGACAATGCCAGCATGATAAATGAGCAGAGTCAAGGAAGCTATTAGAGACAATAAGGCTTCCTTCAGAAAATGGAAGTATTGTCCAAATGAGGGGAACAAAAATTAACACAACCGTGGAAAAAGAAATACAAGCAAACAATAAGGAATGAGGGAAAAGAAATGGGGGAAAAGGAAAAATGTTTCTTGAAAGCAACAACACTTATTAAAATAGTAGAAGTGGGAAACCAGCTAAGGTTGTATCCAACAAAGCTGTCCCATTAGTGCAAGGACTTCCACTAGCACAACAGGGCTCCCCTCACCTGTGCTCCCTAAATCTGTTTTTGAGTAGATTTGGGAAATGCACGGGGAATGAGGCGAGAGAAGAGGGAGAGGGAGTCCTGCTGCACAGGCAGGGGTCCTTCCTGGAAAGCGGCCAATATAACAATTTTTTAAAGGCACCCAGGGTTAGGGCCATAGCTCAGTGGCAGAGCATCTAGTTTGCATGCAGAAGGTCTCAGTTTTAATCCCTGGGAGGGCTGGGAGAGACTTCTGCTTGAAACCCTGGAAGGCTATGGGCAGTCAGTGTAGAGTCAGACAATGCTAAGCTAAATGAATCAATGGTCTATCTCAGCATAAGGCACCCAAATGTAAGGGTCACATTAAAATGAAGACTTTCACTCCAAGAGCTTCCCTTTTGTATATAATGATAATATTTAGTTTCACAGATGGTTGATGTGGTTGCTGCGTCATCATTTCAGATTAACTGAATGTCAGCATGTCATAATTAGACTTCACCAGTTTCCCCCTCTGCATAATAGTGGAAGTCACAATTTAGTTTTGTTATGGGTTCATCCTCCTCTTCCTCATATTACTATTGTATACTTTGCTGAGCAAACATCGCTGTTGCCTTTTTTTGGCTCAGGAAATAAGGGGAGAGATTTATTTATCGCATCATCATATTTTCAGCAGGTAGCCACCCAATCAAGATGCAGGCAATACAACAGATGTGCCGGCATATGTTCCGAGGAACATTCATCTAGCCATCAGAATACACAACTGCATTTTGAAAATTGCCACAGTTGCTGCAGTTCCACACATCTGAGCATTTGTTAGCTAAAACTCTGTGAAAACTATTTTGGCATGTTAATTAAAGTCAAGTTGCAGAGCAGAGTGCTTTGCATGCTAGACATCTGTTGGGAATCTGCTTATTTGCCTGAATTGCAGTTTAGGGCACTTGCATATGCCAAATGCTGATAAAACACCAGGCTAATGACCATTTCAATCTTTACTGCCTCTATGCAGAGGTCACTGAAAAATGTTTTCTATGTGGTAGAGGTCGGCATGGCAGTTCATATGATTTTTATAGCACTTGTCAGGCTACCTAACTGCTCAGGGCTAGCAGGAATCACTGTGGCACTGAATGGCTATGAATGAAGGAGAAGGAGAAGGAGGAGGAGGAGGAGGAGGAGGAGGAGGAGGAGGAGAAGAAGGAGGAGGAGGAGAAGAAGGAGGAGGAGGAGAAGAAGGAGGAGGAGGAGAAAACAGCGGACAGTAACTGATGTGGCAGTGCAGACACCAAGGAATGGTATCTCCAGTACATGCAGCTAATCTAGTGATACCTGTAATGCAATAATCTCCCACTCACAATTCAACTGCTATGTGATCCCATGTTTACTGGAATTCACATGCCATAAAATTGGCTCCCTCTTGAACCAATTCAAAAGCCTCTTTTAAGCCAGGCTGAAAATATGGCTTTGAAATATGATGTGCATTTCTGAAACATTTCTTGAACAGTTGCGTGTTATGTAGAGAATACATGATGATGTGATGCATTAGCATCCATATAAACCTACAAAAGTGGATGATTTATATCAGCTCATTCACAAAAGGAGAGAAAATTGCAGGAACCTTCTGCATGGAAAAAACAAAAACAAATAAAAGGTAGCATGGCCATGCCAAACAACAAGCTCACTTTTCTTCATTTCCTTAGGGGTGGGGTGGGAGTCATAATGTGTGACATTAATGCATAAATTTTATTTATCTTTCAAGTGAAATGAGGAGTAGGCCTGTACTTGTTTTATGAAACAAAATGAAAATCACCAGCTTGATGTATTCCCTACTCTATTGTTAACACCAACAGGATGATTAGCGATAACATTGATAGATTTACCTATGTCAGTTTTGTGTCCTTTTTGCCTCCTCCCTAGTGATACTCCTGAGTTAGGGACACAATTGAAGTCCATAAATTGGGATATTCATTACCAGTGACAGCTACAGATGATGGCAATCTCATCTGCTCTGAATGCCAGCCTTTCCCCCCTAAATGATGAGCACTTCTAAATAGACGTAAAGATTAAGAATAAACAAGCATGACAGAAACTGACTTGATATCCTGATTCACCTCAGTGATCCACTTATGTCTAGATTAGATAACACACACAAAAAAACAATACAAGGAAGTGTGATTTAGAGGTTAGAATAACTGAGACGATGTTCGCTTGCCATCCCGATTACCAACTTCCTCTATGACCTTAGACAGATAGATTAACCAAGTTTGTCCATTTCTGGCCCACTTAAGACATGACTAATAATACACAAGTGCATTACAGCATGGCATTGCCCTCTGTTAATGTTTGTGAAATGCATTTACCTTTAAAAAATGGGGGACAGATAAAGCTTTATTACAGTACAGTACCAAGAATAATGAATACGTGTATTTATAGTCCCAATAAACGTAATCCTATGAGCTGCTTCCCTGGCATAGCAGTCCATACCAACAGGCGCAAGGCCCTGAGAGCTGTTGTGAGCTGATGTTTTCCCCTGTGAGCAACATTGGTAGCCAGAGTATTGATACATTGACATCAGCGATCACTATCATTCTCCCCTGCCACAATGGGAATATTTCCTCTTCCATTACAAACCAACAAGACATGCCCTTCCATGCACAAAATGACCTCTTCTATTTGTGAAATGGGACACGCCAAAGCAGTTTTTGGGTGAAGCAGAGCGGCATGCAGGGGGAAGGAGGAATTTACTAAAATTGCATCACCCCATTTTACACATGGGACCATCCCATTGATGTGGCTTTGCTTATCCACTGGATTCAACCCACTGTGTTTTCACCAGGCAGCCCAATTCCCACACTCTCCCTGCACTCTCCATATAGATCTGTTTGTCCTCTATACTAGTCTTCTGTCCCTTCAAATGTTCCAGATATAATTGCAATGGAAAATTATAACCCTCTTCATGACTTTGACTGTTCTAGGCTATAACAAATATATCTTTTATTAGGACTGTGGTTAGAGAGCACAATATTTCTTCAAGGCCTTTATTTTAAATTATTTCTGGTGGCTGCTGAATTTGGAATCTGACTTTTACTTGCTCAGGGCTCCTTCTGATTTATATCAAGTTTTGGGCAGGGGAGGGGGGGGATGACCTCAGCTGGATATAAAGGAAGGGACTGAAATTTTAACGACTACAAGCATAAAGGTTTTCTACAGTGATCTACTGTACGGTTGTGATATTCGGGACTGCAGCCAAACAGAGCAATCCTATAGTTTGGATCAAAGGCAGAGCTGGTCAGTTTGTTTATCACTGGACAATTCATTGACAATATAATTCAAAGACTTAAGGGTGAGCAACAGTTGTTCTTTTCCAAGGTGCAGGCACACAGGCAATCGACAGATTCAAGATACAGGAAAGGAGAGTCCAACTAAATATCAGGAAGAACTTTCTGACAGGTTCTGAACTTTTTGCATAGCACCATGCTATATTATACTACACCGTAGTTACAACTCAGCACTGCACATTTTAAAATAACAGATGAGGAATGGACACCATGACACACAGCAACTGGCATTGCCAAGTGTCTGTTCTTATGATGGCTATCAGCTTCTTGTCCTTAAAATAGTTGAGTTGTGTAAAGCATGGCAAGCATGACCCCAAAGTGTGTGGCAGGGTCTCTGAGCCTTATGTGTGACACCCTGATGCACACAAAAAAATCAGAGACAAAAATTGTCAACGGCAAAAATTGCCAAAGTTAAATTCTGACCAGTATTCAGGGGGAAAGGTCATGTTAGGTGCAAAAGGACAAACACATGAGGATAAACTTACCAAAAGAAGTTCATCTTTGGAGCAAGAAAGTTCAGTGGGGGTGGGGAGTCCCAATAGTTTATTAAAACTTAGTTTCAGATTTAAGAACTAAGATTCAAATGTGGCCCACTAATAAATAAAAAATGGACTTTAGCAGTGATAAGTTCTTTCAGCAAAAAATTATGGGTAGTGTGTGTGGTGTAGAAATGCATAGCTTTTAAGCACGCACGAAACATAGCCACGCTTACAAAACTAATAGTAATATTTGCAAAGGGTTGGCTAGAGGCTATCAGAGCTCTGAAGGGAGCTGTTACAGGCTATCAGTTTAGTAATCCTTGTGTTTAAAAAGTCCCTAAATATGGCTTTACAAGATAGACAAATCTGTTTTGGTCTAGTGGGCAAATAAGCCATGTGTTGAAAAGACTCTAAATATGCATTCACAAGATAGACAGATCTGTTACAGTCTATTGGGTCCATCATTGGCTTTTTGAAAGGCCCTAAATAGTTACATAGAACATATTCTTGCTAGACCACCAACTAAAAAATGAAGGGGAATTCGGGAGGGGTTGAATAAATCTGGAAATATCTAATTTTGCAGTTAACTCCGCTGTCACGAATACCTTATTTGAATGAGACGATTTGCCTGTTTCGTGTGACACATTTGCGAGTAGGTTTGGGTTGTTCTGGAAGCCTCCCTTGCACCCCGTTATTCTGTTCTAACCTGCATTAAATCTGTAATAAGAAAGTGAAACCTGAGACCACAGGGAGGGCATGTCTGCATGAGGCATGCCCTGCGCCCTGACAAAAGTATATAGTCTTCAGAACTTTCATTGCCTACGAGCCACGTAGCATCTAATTTCAGTATGCCCCAAACCTCTGGCTTTTTTGCATCGCTGCTGAGATAGCTCTGATCACTGGAAGTCCCCAGGCGAGAATTTAGGTGCAGGGCGTTTCACTATGCCATATGACTCAGACTTTTTCCTCGTATTTCCATCTTGCATGTAGACATGAGTTTGATCCAGTTTTACCACTGATCTCAACAGACTTTTGATCAGGCTGATAGTGGATAACACCGTGGTGATTCATAGTATGGTATGTGTGCAAAGCTGTGCGAATAAAATGTTGCCTCCTTATTATTGTAACTGAGATTATTTTTAACACATTGCGATCTGAAGCCAAGTAGAGTGGCTTTGTTCTGTCCTATGCCACAGGAATTGCCTTTCCTATCCGGATCTGACAGAATGGAGACTGTCCTCTTCTTCGGGAACGTATCTTTCTTCTCACTGCAAACCAGACAGCTCCTTTCCTATTTAAATCTCATGTGAAACATGCTCTATTTTAGTCACTCAGTGGGTTTGCCTTGGGCTACTGAATCACAGCTGACAGCAAATTAATGACTAGGAGGGTGTGATTAGTAGATATTACCAACTACTGAACACCTACCTGCTCATTTACCACTGTCATAATACTTCTACTGGCTATTATTATCGATTAATAATAGTCATGAAGAGGACATGATTCTATGGTGCTAATCTCTATATATACACATACAATCAGACTGCATTTTTAGTATTTGTAACATTCTCATCACACAAGTAATTGTATTACACATAAGCTTTCACACAACCACTTATTCAGTAAACAAGCTAGTATGTTATTAACCAGGAATTTAGTAGCTTTTTCTTGATCTTCGCAAGGCTAGTTTTGTGTGTGGGGGGGGGGGATCAATTTTCTTACCAATCCCTCAATGATTTATTCGAACAGTGCAAATAAATTTTATCCTGGGTAAGCTTAGTGAGCCAACATTATTTCATTTTCCTTTGTCCTATGGGAAGAATTGCAGGCTTTCCTAGCCTTATCTCAATAACAGGGGGAGGGGGTACCATTAAAGATCCCCATTTGCCTTTTTGTCAAAGCTTCAGTTACTCTGTTTAGTTTCCAAATATCAAGCAAGGTTTCATTACATGTCCTGAAGGCAGACCAAATATTATAAAGACAAACAGGGTTTTTTGTGGCCATTTCTTTTAATCCCAAGTGCTATTGAATAGAAGCTATCTAATGAAAAATAATAATTCTGTTTGCAACTTAAAACCCATACAAAGCCTGAACATAATATATTCCTAAAAGGGTACACTTGGTCTTTTGCCACTATGCTAAAATAAAGGTAAACATCTAATGGCTGTCAAATAAAGAGAACCTTTAGATTTTGAAATGAAAATCTAACAAAGGACCAACATTTCTAAAAGTGTGCTATTATTTGGGGAAATGATACATCACAGTTTTTCAATAGCCTCTCAACAGATATAATAAATACACAATAGATAAGATACTCATGGCACCACATACAATTTGTTCGCATTGTACTCCATTCGGGAATCATAATTTAAAAGAAATAGACAAAGAATCTCTCATTTTACAGCACGGGCCTTGATCTGCAAAGTCCTGGTTCCACGATCCTACAAGATCAAGCCAGGGCATGCTAGGGAAACAGCAGAACGTTTCTGCCTTTCCTTCCTTTGAAAATGAGCAATTAGACCTCTCTAATGCACTCATAGGAAAGGACGCAGCATAAAACTAGCACAGCTTAACAATTTGACATGAGAACCATGTGGCGCATTTAATCAGCCTTGTGAACCCACAATCTGATGCCCATCAATGTTCTGCTTTCATTCATACTGTTCCAGACCCAGGGGCATA
Source organism: Darevskia mixta (assembly GCA_034641385.1). Taxonomy (NCBI): domain Eukaryota; kingdom Metazoa; phylum Chordata; class Lepidosauria; order Squamata; family Lacertidae; genus Darevskia; species Darevskia mixta. Next base: position 7,038,320 of record JAWWNH010000105.1, read on the forward strand.
TCTGACTGAGACATTGTACAGGTGTGACGGAGGCCAGAGTGAGCTTTGCTATTTTATTTTAAATTATGTCTTTCGAAGGCATTCGGCTGCAGCTGTGCAAATGCTATACTGTAAAGGGGCTGGGGGTGGGGAGCTGTGCCAATGGTCTTACCTCGTACTCAAAGTCCTCGGTTCTATCCACATCCGCAGGCAGACTGGAAAGGTATTCATTACCTTCATAAAATTCATGTTCAACTGGATGAAGAGAATGGCAGCTATGTGGAACAACATAGAACAAAAAGAGCAGGTTAGGCACTTAAAACCAGATTTTTTTAATTTTTGAAGTCCTAAAAAAAATGAGCTCTGTAGCTTAAAAAAATAAAATAAAAATTGCACAGCATATTATTTCGAAGAGCCTGAGATTTGAAATAGACCCATGAAGATCTTCAGACTGTCTGAACCCCTTAAAATAGGCTGGACAGAAATAGTACAGCAAACTGTTGTGTTGCTTCAAATACAGAGATATTCAAACAGTTTGGACAAATCTTTGATCGAATGCATTGAAAACGGAATTATTGGGACATCAGAGACACCCATAAAATTCTGGGCATTCAGGGAGGCAGCTCTGGCTTGAGATCACAATTTTTGCCTTGAAAACAAAGTTGCAACAAAATAGAGCATAAATCCCAGAAGTCACTGATACAGTGTGGTACCTGAGAACTGAGAAAGCCAACAGCCTTTGCCAGAGATTTGCCTTAACACACAAGGGGTTAAAAGCAGTAGAAGCACCTGGGCGCACAGGTAAGATTCATCCTGGTGTCCCCATGCACGAGGCTTCCTCTCAGACCTTTGCACATTGATGACACAGGCTTCCTGATCAAGCAGACCACCTCTAGTCCCTTTCAAAGCTTTGCAATAAACCCCCCCCACATTTGGATGCTCAAGCTTAGGTCAAACACTTGAACAGGACTAAGGAAGAAGTCTTTGGATTTGATATCCCGCTTTATCACTACCCTAAGGAGTCTCAAAGCGGCTAACAATCTCCTTTTCCCTTCCTCCCCCACAACAAACACTCTGTGAGGTGAGTGGGGCTGAGAGACTTCAAAGAAGTGTGACTAGCCCAAGGTCACCCAGCAGCTGCATGTGGAGGAGCGGAGACGCGAACCCGGTTCCCCAAATTACGAGTCTACCGCTCTTAACCACTACACCACACTGGCTCTCTGCATTGTAAAGCCTGCATTGTAGTGAATGTTTTGTTTTTCTCAGTAGAATAGTTCCAAACTCATGTGCAGAACGTAGAAACACACAGGTCTGCATAAGAAGAGCCCTGCTAGATCAGTTCAAAGGCTCACCAGTTCTAGCAACCTGTTCTCCACGCTGGCTAAGAAGATGCTTTGGTGCATGAGACAAGAGCCTCTTCTGTGTCCTAATGCAACTGTATTCAGCCCCGCCACACACTACATCTGAAAAACCTATCCTCCATAAATTTGTCTGATCCACAAATGGATTATGGGTTTCCAAGACATTACAGGGCACTTTTCTTAAGATTTTAATTCTTTGAATAATCCCGATACTGCTTTATTTTTTTAAAAAATAAAGTGGTTTACAACCGGAATTAAAGCATCAAATAAAGCATTACAAAATGTCAAAATAAAACATTGCAGTTGAAGATGGGGGCTGCAGTCCCCTGTCCATGGATCCCTTAGTTTACTGAAATCAATGAACTTCAGAACAGCCAGCTTCTGCCTAGGAGTTCCAGTCTTGTTTTGGTAGTGATCATTTGTTGCATTGGTTCCCGGTGCCGCAGAAACAAACCCTACCTGTCAGAAAGCAGGAAGGGGCAGATATCCGGTACCGGAGGCGTGGTCGGTCTTAGCTTGGCCAGAGCCATAATGTGCTCGAACGTAATATCTGTCTGTGTGCAAGCATCCATGAGCCGAACATCCTGCGAGCTCCCAGGGGTTTTGATGAGAGGTGCTCTCCGAAGGACCTGGACCACAATGGGCTCTTTTGCGTTCCGAAAAGCCTCCACTGCCTCTTCATGAGTGGCTTTGGACAGATCCTTTCCATTGACCTAAGACAAAACAAAACGTCACCCAGCTTAGCATTCAAGAAAAGATATGGGAAGCAGAACATTGTGATTTATCTAATCTTTTATCAACGTTTATATAATCTTTAACCATAACTCTTCTGCGACGCCAAAGCAAGCCAGAAGAGAAGTGTTGGATAGCAAACAAAATCCTGTTATAGCTTTTCTATAATATATAGAGCGGCTCCCAAATATTATTCTCCTGGAAATAGAAAGAAGCAGACAAAATAAAAAGTACATGTTTGTTGCATCCTTAAAAAAAAATCTAGGGAAAAGAATGTAAGAGAAATGGATGATCCACCCGGCCTTGTATTAGTGATTTACAGTTAAAGGGTGGAAATGAGCATTGCATGAGTTGACATCAGCTCAGGCAACAGGATTTCACCTTCCTCTCTACCTCCTTGCAGCCCGCATGCCCCAAAATCTGCTCTAGAGGGTCCCCTCCAGGGAGGGAGGGGAGAATATAGGGAGGGAGAATATAGGAAATGTACATACAGTGTTAAGATACAATCCAAGATAACAGATATACTCCCTGTTTAGGGAGGCTTTTAATGTTTTATAGATTATTGTATTTTAATGCTCTGTTGAAAGCCGCCCAGAGTGGCTGGGGAAACCCAGCCAGATGGGCGGGGTATAAATAATAAATTATTATTATTATTATAAAAAGCAAGCTAAGAAATATACTGTCTTTCCCCCTTTTTAAGACACCGTCTTATAAATTTTTTTCCTCAAAAAAACACAGGGTGGCTTATTTTGGGGGGGATGTCTTATTTTTATTACGTCAGTATGGTATGGTACAGCCTCCCCCTGTGGCGGCACCACGGCTTACTTTGGGGGTATGTCTTACTTCTCACAAAGGTAAAAAAACCCTGCCATGGCTTACTTTATGACTACGTATTAAAAAAGGGGAAACAGGGTACTCTTAGTGGACAATGTAATGTGGCATTGTTACATTAATGTTTAACCGGGGGCAAAATAAATAAATAAATTTAGTAATCGCTTTTATGAATGTAAACCAAAACCAAAATAGCACAGCAGCAGAATGTAGAACCAACTACTAGGTTGAAAAAGCTGGTGCAAGGAAGAAATCTAACCTGCTAATGACTACACAAGAAGTATTTCACTTCACAATTACATTTGTTCTCCCTCAACATTTCTTTTTTACCTCAAAGTGTGTGTGGGGGGGGGAGAGATCCAATGACCTTTAGAATGCTTCCATCCTCATATGATTTCCTTGGAGGATGTAAAGCACTGAGGACACAACCCTCTTCTTTTAATCATCATTTGAAGTTCATCAACACTGTTAGTTATTCTGACTAAAGGTCACCCATTTTAGAAATCCTTCCAATTTTGGTAAAAAAGAAAAGAAAAGATATATGCAGTATATAATGGCAGTTAACATCTCCTCAGTGAATATTAAAAAAATATATAATATTATATTATTATTATTGCTATGCATGTGGAGTTTGCAATACACTTCTTTGCTCCTAGTATGAAAAGTGTCTTTTTAACCTGGTTGCAAATCTCACCACAATGTGTTCCCATTAAGAGTTACCTTTGGGAAAAGGAAAGGCGTCTGCACATGCCTCAGACCCCCTATGTCTCTTACACTGACTTTCTCACGCGTTTGGTGTGTGCTCTACTGTACACAAAAACATTCACTGGAAAAGAAAAGTGCCAATCTGCCTGGTTTCTGTGCTCAAAGCAGGTGGGCAGACTGCACAGCCCACTATAGCGCCTCTCATTTGCACAGACCAGTAGAAAGATCAGATTGCCTGGAGCATGTGCTGCAGACATCAGATGTGCTGATGTAACACTGGTCTAAGGCATTTAGCATTTTGAAGGGATTCCTATACTGTATCGGGGACCCTGAGGCGCTAGTTGCCTATATTATTATAGGACAAGTAGAGAGGGGTACAGCAAGAGGAGAATGGACTTTTAAGGTAAGCAGCCTGGCAAATGGATAAAACCTCTTAGTTGTAGTTGCAAAGTGCAGAACCCTGCAGTTAGTTACTAGCTGCAGGGGCGGAGGAATGGGGGTGTGGTGGGGCAGGCCGCCCCAAATACTCCACCCGCCGTCTCCCCCTCAGCTGTAGGGTGGCTGAGTCGAAGGTGGCAGGCAGACTTCTCGGAGGCCCTGTGGAGCATCCTGCCCTGGCTGGCCCTGCCCCATGGGCAGCTGGCCCCGCCCCTGGGCTCAGGACACGCGCACCACCCCAGGCGCCCAATCAGCTTGCTCTGCCGCTGACTTGTTGCAGATGATTGCCCTCATTCAGTGAAACCAATGCTCACCTCTAGTCATATAAGGGTCTAGGTTGTCTAGCTTAAAAATCAATGTGTTGGCTCTCCAACTTATGTATTCATAGCACCAGCAACACAATTGGTGTATCCAGTGCTCTCTTTTTTCAACCATAGCGTGCCAGAGTGCAGTTCCAGCACCTCTCAGGTGCGCAACATTGCAGGCTGGTGCTCCACCCCATCCACTTCTTGCCTTTATGTACTTTTGAGAAGCCCAAAGTGAACATTTCAAGTCAAAACAGAAGCTGGCTAGAGTGTGAAAGTCTACACTTTTTTAAGATCTATGACTCCACCTAGCTCCTAGCTGCTCCTAGCCATGATTGGTCAAGCTATGGTGCGAGGAGAATTCATATTTCATTTTCTTCAATCTGTCTCCTGTGTAGCGGCGGCGGGCTTTAAGCTTTCCAGCCAGGCCTATACTACTACACTCGCACACATTTGCACGAGGGCCATTCCAAGCTGCCTTAGCCATCCGCCTGAATATCAAAGAACGAGGGAGGTGGGGACACATTTATTTGACCTGCACCAGAACAAAGACGACTGCCAAACCAGCTAGAGAGATAGCTTGTCATAATTTTTAGAACCTCCACCGGTGGTGAACATGGCTGTCGTCAAACCAGCATCTGTTCAGGGCTGCCCCAAGTTGCCTGGCAACTTCATGATGGCTTCTGGCAACTATTTTTCTTCAAAAAAAGCACTGGGTGTACCACTCAAAAAATGCGCAGAGAGGCAGGCCTGCCCTTTGCACCCTCATTTTATCCCAAGACTGGGCTGCTCTTTCTCCCATTTAGGGCTTCTTCCATCACCTTTCCATCTACATGGATAAACAGCACTGGGAGCATGATGAAAACATTGCCTATGATTACATTTCTGAGCTAGGGATCTCTCCAAGACTGCATCTCAGAACATAAAGAACTCCCCTTGAAGAATTCACACATTTAGAAATAGAGTTTGAACATTTTAAGTAAAAATAATTTAAGTGCCAACAGATACTAAAAAGTAAGACAGTCCCTGCCCACAAACTCACAATCTAATAGGCATGATACAAAATGAAAAAAAAGAATGGCCAATGGATGGTGCTAGCTTGGTCTCTCCCTTGCTAAGGTGTACTGCAGACTATTTACAGTTTTCAGGTGTGTTTTGGTAAAAAGAACACCTTGTTTCTAGAATGCTTTCACATTCCTCCCCCCAATAGAATCCAGGAGGCAGATGATACATATGATGTTAAAGCTTTAAGCTAGGTCAATGCCTGGACAGGTGGCTGCTTAGAAAGCGCAAGTACGTCACCTTGAATTCCATAGGTAGAATGCAGAATATGACTGTAATCAATTAATAAAGAGCATAAAAATATTGGCTTCTGTGGTGGGTCTCTTTGGTCTCAACAAAAGAGGTTGGGATACATTTGTTGGAGCAGATGGGCTAATTAATCCATAAGCAACTTGTGAATGTTAAGTAAAGAGCATATCTCCCCACATAGAAACCATATTACTGCCTTGTTTAATAAAGCTTCTGTTTAATGAACACTCTTCGCCTTTTGGATAAACTGTGAAATCTGGGCCACTTGTCAAAAACTTCCCCAGAGTGGCTGGTGGCCGCTGCTTGGAAAAGAGCCATCCCCCTTTGATTATCTCTCTAAACCCAGCCACGTGCATAAATTTATCAATATCAGAAAACAAGAAAACAGGGGGTTCTTTTTGTCTTTGATGCACACACATGCACATGCTAGCTCTAGCAACCAACTGGCGCTGGCCCACTGCCATTCCCAAAGGCAGTCAAACCACATCTTTGGCAAGCACACAAGCAAATTTGTGAAATGAAGCACACGGAAGGAAGAGGAGTTATAAATAGATGATATAAAGGGCAGGAAATAAAATGACTACCCAGTGCTATCCTAATGATAAATTGTGCTTCCAATGTCAAACCCATAACAACCTCAACAAATTTGTGTTGGTTTCTGTCTTGTTTTTAGACTGCAAGAGACCCACTCTTCTTGTTGTTTTGCTGTGTTGGGTTTTGCTCAGTGTTGCCAAAAAGCAAACTGTCTCTTTAAGAAAAGTGCTTCCTCGTTTGCTTCCTCGTGTATTACAGGTATTTGCATCCTGCTTTATTAGGGCGAGGTTATGGTAGTTATACAAATAAAACATAAACTACAATAAATATGAAAGCAGCAGCAACAGACACAAGTAAGAGAGAAATACAGCTTCAGGATTTTTTTTTAATTATTTAAAAAAAAACCTAAAAAATGACATTAAGAAACCTGGGTGAACAAAAAAACAAAACTTGCTGCCCCAAAGCCAACAAGTCACAGTTAGCCAAACCTCACTGGCAAAATTCCACGGCAGGGACACATGTTAGCGTACACTCCACTGTGAGATTCTATATAGCCAGTACTATGTATGCTGACACACAGCAAGCAAATGTCTTATACTTGGAAGAAATCAGTTTGACTTGATTGTCTTCAACCTGAAGAGTTGTGGCCATAGCTCAGTGATGTAGCCATAAGGTCCTTGTTTCAATGGCTTGCTGGTCAGCAGAGACAATAGTTATCTAGAAGAACCAATGCTAGATCCTCATGTTTACTAGGCCTCCATTTCCATTCAGAAGAGAGCAATTATAATTAAAAAAAGGGAATCTGCTGGATATTGACAACACTAACAAGAATATGTATATGACCAAACATCATGGTGCTTCCAGTTGTATCAACAACTAAAGTGTTGCCTGAGAGAAAGCTTTCATTACCTGTGAAATTTACCTGCACAAAGGGAACAGTAGACCCTCCAAGTGTATCTGTTTTCCAGGGACAGTCTTGGATTTACAGAAGCCATCCCGGTTTCTGATTGGATCCCAGAAGGTCCTGCTTTCCTTAGGAGATTTGGAGGGTATGGAGTTATGCAACACACGAACCAAGGAGATAAGTAACGTTTATGTATGTTGGAAGCTGCCCAGAGTGACTGAAGCAACCCTGTCAGATCAACTGGGTATTAATTAATTAATTATTGAATAGGATGTCCCTATTTTCATTGGATAAATGTTGGAGGGTATGGAACAGCATGATATTCAGGAGTGCCTATCCAGACTGGAGAAAACATGTAAAGTATGCAAATCACCCGGCTCTATCACTCTTCCTATTTATATACATACATCTTTCTGTAGGGTTTCCCCATTTTTCCAAACACATGTTTCCAAGTTCGCTAGCTTATCACACCAGATGTCGTGTCAAAACAGCCACCGTTCAAGAATTCTGGTTGTATCAGACTGTATTGGAAGCACTGCCATGCTGTCACCAAACAAAATGGGGTGTTGGGAAACTGGAATAAATGTAGAATCTGCATATATCACATCCGGATGATAATCCACATTTCTAGGCTTTCCCAGATGGTGGTTTAATGAGCCCAGAGTGTATTTAATATGCAAATTGCATGTTATATTGACCAACTGATTTTTAATTACTGTAATTCTGCCTTATGGTGATATGAATTCAGCTAGCTCTAACACACATAAAATATATGGATTTATCATTTAGCATAATTAGAATTTCTCAGTCAATTATTACAAACTTAAAAATGCTTTATTTTGCTTGGCAATTTACTGGCCCACAATATTATGTAGCCATTGTGAAATATGTTGTATATGGTGGTGTTTTCATAGGTAAGGGGGAAGATGGTTGAATTTGGACGACTATTTCCATGCAAGTTTCCACTTTCCTTACTTTACACTAAACATCATATTTCAGTTTCATTCATAAGAAAAGCAATGATTTCCTTAGTGAATAACCATACTGCTGGCTGCTTTAAATGCTACATTAGATCAAATTAGACATGTTCAACTTACCTATTATAAATGCCATCTTGTGTGTTATTTATAGGCCCCAACACTTCCTCAGAAACATCTTTCTTTAAAAAAATGGAGGAGGGAAAGAGAAAGCTGTACGGCAAGGACTATATGAGCCATATGAATGGGCAACTTATCACTGTCATCACAATTCATCCTGTACCAGTGCTTGGAACTCCAGGTCTTCTCTGAGCTGAGCAGTTTAAAAAGATAGATGGTTGCCTTCTGGCTAATTGTGGGAGTTCTTTCATTACTATAAAAAGTCTTTTTATATCTCAAGTGACTTTATAAGCAGTGAATAATGAGACTTAAAAGTCTTTCAAAAAAAGAGTCCGCTGATCAAATGCTAGAGTAACTTATGGGCATGGTGACCTTTTTACTCATTGAGTTACTTCAAACTGCTGCTGTTGGCACATTATTAAAATTATCCATTTATGGAGTGCAGTAAGGCATGAGGCAGCTCCCCCCCTCCCCAATTCTTTCTTGAGAGTTATATCCACTTCAGGAAACAGCTCAAAAGAAAACCTGATGTAACTACCTACAGCCACGCACCACCCATTTTGCTGACATGAAACAACACAGAAAAGACTCAGACATCTCTTAACAGCTGGGCAAGATCACTTGGCACCAAGACTAGCTTAGTCTGCCAGCTCTGGCAGTCTAATCCTAAGAGGTAGCGCTTTACTAGCTGTGGGCATATCCACGCCTAGTGATACTCTGTCATGTTCAGCAAGGCTCCTGGAGCAGTAGGTACATCTGTCACTGCTGTCACTGTTCCCCCTGGCCGTGTCAGGATCAGGAAAGTGCCAGGAAAATCTATTCCAACACACAAAGCAACACAAAAAAATATCTACAAGGGAATCTAATGCAACTCCGCTATAGCCTCATAGCTAAGAGCCCAAGTGTTATCGAGTCTACATGTGTCCCCGATCACATTGACATGTGTGTAAACATGTTATCGCCAGAGAGACATGGTATTTTGAAATCTTGGGCATGCCACAGAGAAGTTTCACTGTGATTTAATTGCTAGATGAGATTAGCGAAAGACCGTTGAATTCCCATCTGGGTGCAGAAGAAATTCATTTATTATTACACACACTGCCAAGAAGGGACAGGAGAATAAAAATAGTTGTGAAGCTTGAATCACTAGAATGGTTGAAGGAAATAAAATTGTTAAGAGGAAACAACACCCAGGGACAGATTTCCTCAATCCCATGCTGAATGAATTGACAGTTTATACTTTGCTGGTTTCTATGATAGAGATTCACAGAGGTGGCACATATTCCTGTTGTCAAATAAGAAATGGGGAGAGGTAATAGGGGTCTAATAGGCTGCCATGGAGGTCTCAATGTGACAGGCTAATGCAAATGGCAGGGGCTTGGGCTATGTGGGGAGGGGGAAAGGACGCAAGATCTTGGAAACAGAACAGAAAATGAGAAACAGAAGAGCTGAAATGTTTCTAATTTCCTATTCCCAGGAGAGAAGAGAATTTCTGAAGTTTCACAATGACCTGAGATTCTGGGGTCACAAGCTGCATAATGAGGCTCTATAAGTAGCTAGGCATGAGTCTCTGAATGCAAGCTGCAGTCTACCTTTCAATATTTGTATTCTGTTCTTCATCCAGGGAATCCCGTCTAGAGAGGAACTGGATTCAATTCCCTTGAAATATAGTTCAACTCTGCAAACTATGTTCAAAGGTAGACAAATTCCCTTAAGGGGGAACATGTGGCTTCGTGTCTCTGAATGGTGTCTGACTGGCCGATAGAAAACAACAGACATGGAGGAGAGGCAAGGCAATGAGGTAGACAAAGTGAGGAAGGGGACTAGCTATAGTTGGAGCAATCTATCCTAGGAATTATTATTAAAAATAGCTTCAATTATCAATCAATTCCCATGAGGCATCCAAAAGCAATTCACAATACAGCAATACATAAATTCCAAGTACTAAATTCTACCTATTATTCCTGATGTATAAAAATTGGTTTAGATTCCATGATCATAGAGCAAAGTGGTCCCTTGGGAACACAAGGTTACATCCAATAAGTTCTACTCTGAGAAGACCTATTGAAATGATGCCCATTCATTTCAAGGGATCTACGCTGTATATGACTAACTTTGGATACAATGAAGTTGAGACAGAGGCTAAAGTGGGAGAATATTTCATAACAAATTATTGGTATGCTAAACAACAAGAGGTTGGGTGCATTACATTTCCCACCAGGTGGACAGGTGGTCTTTGGGAGTAACCATGAGGGTTGTGAGGCAATCCAGATAGGTATCCTAAGTAAGCTTGGTCTTGTTCCCACCAGAGCAAATTACTTTTCAAAACTGAAACTGTTGGCAGTGGGCACTTGGACACATGCAGAGTGCTTGCTCTTTTCCAGCTATAAAGGCAATAATAATTATAATAATTTATTATTTTCCCAGCCACTCTGGGAGGTTCCCAACCGAATATTAAAAACACAATACAGCATTGGTTTGTCTCCTATTAATGAGAATAGCTGATGTACCCCAAGGTTTGCTTCTTCTGCTTAAATAAAGAGCTCATGCTCTGCACTGTCACCTGCAGAATGAAGTTAAAGAAAACAAGGAATTAAGGGGTATGATCAGAATACCAGTCAGATTGAGCCTTGGGGTGACATGAGATGTGAGTTAGAAACTACCTAGCTGAAATTTCAGCTGGGATATGACTACCTTTTATTTCAAGAGGAATAGCTGAACCAAGAGCAAAAATGACAGATGATCTTGTAGCAAGTTAAGAATTAATATATTATATGATAAGTTTCATAGTATAGAGTAAACTGCATCTTACTATATCTTTAATATGGGCATACAAATAATGGCTAGGCTAACAGGATTGTCATAAATTATACTGAGATAAAATGCATGTGAAGTATATATGCATATAGATATAAGTCATATTCTAATGGTCCATGGCTGTTTTTTTTTTAATGCAGACCCAATTCACATACCGGTACTGTACTGGCATGTGAAACATGTGGGTTGATGCTGAAACCAACCCAACATCAATCAATAGTTCATCAGAATGCTGCCTAATGTGGACAGACCAATAGCATAGTAAATGCAGCTTGAATTATCTTGAAGAAATCACACAACCATTTTACCAAATGCTGAACTCTGAAAGTATCTGTATAACCGATGCTTCCTATATGCTGTTCTGATCATGTGTCTTGGTCCTTAAAAACTGTGGGGATAGGCATTTGGCTAAATACCAAGTAATCATCACCTAGGTCATATCACTTCTTAGTTATTATTATGACTAATTGTATCAGAATCACTGTTTACAGAGTTTTAAAAGGCTGCAATCTTATACACACTTTGCTGGGGAGGAAGCCTCACCAGAATTCAATAGAGCTTACTTTTGTGTGGGTTAATGTACTGTATATGACTGCGCCGTTAAGCCTCATTTCCAAATGTTTACTAGCAGGATGTACAGCCTCATTACTGTGCCCTCACTAGTTATGTTTCTCTTTTTCCTCAATTGTTTTCTTGCTGTGCCCAAGTTTGCTCCTTCCTTGTCTCACCTTTCCATTAGTAAAGACCTCTTTTATTGTCTTTCTGTGTCCTTTGCATGCCCTTTTCTCTGATTGATTCCAGCTACCTTCTAGACTCCAAAGGCCACCAGAAGCTGCCATTAAAGTAGTGTCTTGTGAGCTTTTTTAACAGTTGAAAAAACTGAGGGGACAGGACGGGAAATAAATATTCTATGGGTGACTGTTCCGGATAGAAAATGCCTTCATAATGTTGTCAGCACAGCCAGCAGCATATTGTAAAGGGAAAATGAGCTAGTGGGATGGCCTACCAATAGCCATGTCTCTCCTATGATTTCTGCTCCAATGCAGGACTTACTGAAGTTAAGATTCAATACAGGTTAGGTCTCTGAAGATACTTTATGGTAGCTAAAACTCTACTGCAGTTCAAGTCCAATAATCTCTCATGAAATATTATTAACTCTCACTCCAATCAGATTATTACAGTGTGGTACCTGTAGGTGCACAATATATGCCTGCAGAGGCCTTCCCTGATGCCTAAGGATTCTCCTCTCATCATCAAAATTAGGCTTGAAATAAGTACTTCATTATAGCTAATCATTGCAGAGTGCCGGAGGGGGCGGAGTATGCACTTAACTTCTCCAATTTGTGAATTTGCCCATGATCCCAAAAAGCTGGCGACCCATGCATAATTTCAATAATCTCCATTATAATCACAAAATTCTGATTCCCAATAACTTCACATGAAGAGATCAAAAGCTTCAGAATAAGCAGCTGAAGAGTTAAAGTTAGGAGAGGATTAGGCCCATTCTACTGCTGAAACTATCTATCCCCATTATTTAATGGGGCATTAGACAAATGTCTGATCACTCAGTTAAATCACTCGTGCCCACCTGCCATTTCCCATAAGATCAAACTCAGTTCAAGAAATCCATAATGACTATTTTCTCCCAGTTCCATATGGACAAACAATTTCAAAGATTAGAAATTAACATGCGATCTCCAATCCAATTGTAACATATGCAAGTGACTTGTCCGTATCCAAATGCATGCCTTTATGAACCTGTGCTATGTTCAGGTCAACTGCAGGGTGGCTCACAAATTAATGCAATTCAGCAAAACATATACCGAAGTACTACGGTGATTTGCTCACGGTAGACTTTATGCCATTTGGCTATGTCTTCCCAATAAGTATAAATTATTTGGGAGCAATAATCATTTGCCCATGTCAATGCTAGACTATGGCTGCCAAGTTTGGGGCCTGCTGGCAAGTCATACCAGGTAAAATGCCAAAGTAAGAGATGCCAGAGAGTGGCTGGCTGGAGGATAAGAAGAGGGGCTGGAAGGAGGAGACTGTAGAAAGAAGAATCAAAGGTCAATATAAGGCTTTGAGGATGAATCTGAGTGCTGCATGCCTCTCTCCTATTGTGTATGTTGGATTTGAATTTTCAAAACTCTGGAACACTGCCTATAAGTTTTCTTATACATACATATTGGACACTTAAAAAAAATTCTCATTTTTAAAATTTCATCCAAGTTGCTTTGAGGGTAAAACACACACAAACTCGCACCCCACTAGCTCCACTTCCCTTGTGTATCATGTTCTGATTGTGAAGAATAGTTGTGGGAAACATGCTTCCACCAATAAGATGCATCTTCCCTGAACAATCAGCTGATCAGTGGACAATGTAATTTTGAATTCGCAGCACAGAGAAGGGCAATCGAAAAACAGAGGCGCCTATAAGAAGAGAAATGTCTCGTGCAGGTTTGAAATGGCGTTGCAAAATCTAAGCAAATACTCTGCACCTGAGGAGAAGGAGAAGTCTATAAATCATTCTCGACAATCAATTCTGCTATTTGATTTTGCCCTGACACTTGTTGGGCTTAGTCACTGACATGGAACTGCTGTAAAAAGGCCAGGCCACCAGGGAAATCTGGCAACCTCAACATCTGAAAGTGTACTAGATGACCTCCTGCCTTCATCCCTCTCAGTACTATTTTTCATCCTTAGCATAATAATATGCTGTCTTCCTGGCAGGATCTTCTCTTTTCATCATTGTTGCAAAAGCAGAAAATGCAAGGTGGAAACAACAGCTAGAAATCTGGTTTGTACATCTGGGTTGTATTCTAATAAAATGGTGGAGAGGGGTCATTGCTCCTTGGGTGAAGCAGCATGCTTTATATAAGAAGGTCCCAGGTTCATTTTCCAGCATCTTCAGGTAACGGGGCACTTCCTGGAGTGCCACTGCTGGTTACATTAGACACTCTTAGGCTAGATGGATCAATAAACAGTCTACAGAAAGCAGCTTTATTTGTACACAGTACACACTATCCCAAGTGTGTCTTTTGTTATTGCAAAAAGCCCTAGAATTGAGAGCGTAGTTAGGTAGAGATAGTGAGCTAATAACAAAACTTTCCCCCCCAGATCAAACACACACAATGCAAATACATTAACCAGCAGGGGCTCCTGTCTCATTACAATAGCCTGTAACTTCCTGCTGGTTAATGTATTGTATTGCAAGTGTTTGAAGTGAAATTGAGGTGTTAGTCCTCTAAGTGCCTAGAAAAAGTCTGAAAAACCATAAGAATATGAATATTTACTTCTAAAGACTCCCATGGATATGTTTCTATGAGAAATGTTTCAAGTCTATTTTCGTGCAGAACATGAATCAATGCCTTTTATTCTGCTTTAAAAGAATTTACTTCAAACACATAGTTAATTTTCATTGTAGCTGATATAGCTTTACAAGTTAGTTTCCTTATTACATGGTTACTGAAGAAGATTCCTAAATAATTTTCAGACATACTGCACTCATCAAAAATGACAACATGCTATGTCAAAGTACCACTTGACTATGTATGTGTGAGCTTCAAGGGAAAAAATAAGCCTTTGGTTTGTTTATTAATGATTCAAATGTGAAGGGTCTTTGTAGACTCTGCAGAGCTACTGCCTTTCAAAATGTCTTACAAAAAATAAACGGTAATTTAAATTTCATCAGTTCATGCTTCCTGGCAGGTCCCTGCTTATAGACTTTCTCAGAGCCCAATGACATGGGGTTTGGTGTCTATGTTCCAAAATATATTTAGTACTGTAGAACAGGAGCGGGCAATTGATGGTCAAAGGAGCTGCAACCAGACTCGCTTTGATTTTTCCTAAGTGCTCTCCCATAACTGCAAGATACTCTCATTTTCCAGCAAAGTACTTGCAAAGTAAGAAGCAATGGCACACAACACAATCAGAAAAAAGAATCGAAATGGGAGGCACATGCTGAGAAGGTTCATGTGCTTCTTTTTCTTATCAACATAATTCCTCTTTGTCTCACAGAGAGCCTCTCATATCATAAGCCAATGGAGACCTGCAAGGTTGAAAGTTGCATTATGTCCCCCTTGTGCAAAGCTTTTAACCAAGCCAGTGTTGTGGCTGGAAGAATAATACAGTCGTACCTTGGTTCTCAAACGGAATCCGTTCCGGAGGTCCGTTTGACTTCCGAAAACATTCAAAAACCAAGGTGCAGCTTCTGATTGGCTGCAGGAGCTTCCTGCACTCAATCGGAAGCCATGGAAGCCTCATCGGACGTTCAGCTTCCCCAAAAAGTTTGCAAACTGGAACACTCACTTCCAGGTTTGCGGCATTCGGGAGCCAAAACATTCGAGTCACAAGGCATTCAAAAACCAAGGTACATGAGCCAAGTATGCACTGTTTTTGATCTACTGTTGCCTGTCTTTTTGGCAAATGGCAGGTTGCTCCAGAGACACAGAAGTCTCTGGGGTGATCTCCCACTTCCCAATAGGAAGGGTGCCTAGCCTGTGAGATAAGAAACAATGCAACTCTCGTCTAAACAGCTTTACCTTTGCAAATTATGAACTTTGGGGAGATGGATGGGCCAGGGAGAATCTGTTCCTCTAGGTTTGTTATCCCTGCTCTAGAAGTAAGGCAGCACCTGTTCTATGTATCACATGGATGGTCAAGACCAGAGCTGTAAAAGCAAGGTTCTTTACACATGTAACTTATGTCACCTTTAAATAAAACCTTACAGTATTTTAATTTCATTTCATTTATTGCTTACATTCAGCTTCTTCTTCCCAAGGGAAGTACCATCAACTAAACCAATTAATTCAATAAAGTCCCTCCAGACTTAATGTGCCCACACCATGTCTCTATACTTGGCCTTCTTTGCACAGTGCTTCTCAGCGGCGTGTTTTCTGCGAGACAGCAGAGACAGGCCGGCCAGGTATCCACTTATTCACTGGAAGTTGGTTAAAAGCTGGATCTTAATGTCCAATGTGGGAAGGGATCTCTAGTCTGTAGCTATTTTCCTGTTACCTGAGTTCTCCACTCACCCCCTAACACTTCTTTGAAGAAATAGAATAAATTATCCTTTGAACAATTTATTTCAACAATTTATATTGTTGAAATATACCAACAATGAACCAACGTTTCTAAAGTTTCAGTGCAGAATAATTCAGTGCACAGAATAATTCAGTGCAGTTACAAAAGAAATTAGAAGTGAAATTAGAAAAGTTAACTTAAAATGCATGCTGAATTTCTTTTTTAAGGTCTTCACCAAGCACCCGAGGTTTACCAAGGAGGGGGCCTGCCTGACCCCTGCCAGGAGGGAGTTCCAAAGAATTGGGCCCACACTGTTTAATGTATGCTTCCTGGTGGATGTAAGATATGCATCTGAGCCATATGGGGCCATTAACAGTAACTGCACTGAAGATCTCAATGACTGGGCAGGGATATAAGGCATCAAGTGGTCCTTAAGGTATCCTACAATAACCTTGCACCTGGCCCTGGTAGCATATGGTCAGCCACTGCAAGCTCTGGAGCACCTGGTTTATGTGTTGGTGGTAGTCTGTCTTCCCCAACTGTCTAGCTGCAGCTATAGCTGGAGCTTCTGAACTATGCCCGAGGGGAGCCCCATATGGTAGCAATGAGAATGGTTGCATGGTATGCTTTCAGCAGGTAAGGCAAGCCCTTCACCTACCTGGTGCCTTCCAGATATTCTGGGCTACAACTGCCACCATTCCTGACCCTTGGCAATGGTAGCCGGGGTACTGATGGGACTTGTGGTACAAAACATCTGGAAAGGACCGGGGGTGAGGAAGGGTAGTCTAAAGGTTTGCTTATGGGTACACTAAATATACACAGGTGGGGTGTTTTTTGTTTTTGCTTTTTTGTTTAAAAAAACACAATTTATATTGAAGAGCACATATAACCTTTTTAAAAAATACATTGTAGGAACTATAGCAATGCTATAAACTTAGGACAAAGGGCCAACTCATTTTTAAAATAAAGACGTTTGTGGCTCTAGCACAGGCACCCCCAAACTGCGGCCCTCCAGATGTTTTGGCCTACAACTCCCATGATCCCTAGCTAACAGGACCAGTGGTCAGGGATGATGGGAATTGTAGTCCAAAACATCTGGAGGGCCGAAGTTTGGGGATGCCTGCTCTAGGATGTATTTTTAAAAGTATTTACATTTTGTTTATAATAATAGATATTTGGTGTGTTGAACCAGTGAACTGGTTTCAAATGCAGGTGGTCTTGAGCAGGGGTCAGCAAACTTTTTCAGCAGGGGGCCAGTCCACTGTCCTTCAGACCTTGTGGTGGGCCGGACTATATTTTGAAAAAAAATAAATGAACGAATTCCTATGCCCCACAAATATCCCAGAGATGCATTTTAAAGAAAACCACACATTCTACTTATGTACCCTGTTTCCCCTTTTTTAATACGTAGTCATAAAGTAAGCCATGGCAGGGTTTTTTTACCTTTGTGGGAAGTAAGACGTACCCCAAAAGTAAGCCGTGGTGCCGCCATTGTTCCCGTCGCCTCCTCAGCCCCTCCTGCGTGCGCAGGGAGCCAGCGAACCAGTGAGAGGCATGGGGGGAAAACGCACCTCTTGCGGAGTTCTGCCCTGCCTGCTCAGCGCGCAGGGGGAGGCTGTACCATACCATACTGACGTAATAAAAATAAGACATCCCCCCGAAAATAAGCCACCCTGTGTTTTTTTGAGGAAAATAAATTATAAGACGGTGTCTTAAAAAGGGGGAAAGATGGTAAAAATACCAGGCAGGCCCCACAAATAACCCAGAGATGAATTTTAAATAAAAGGGCACATTCTACTCATGTAAAAACACGCTGATTCCAGAAAGGGAGCAGGGTTCTGGGGAAAATGACTTTGGCGATCCCATCCGCCATTGAACCTAATATGTTTTGCCTATACACAATTTTAGTTTAGGTAGGCTCCCCAGAACATAACCCCTGCACAAGTTGCAGGCTTACTGTAATTGTATGTGGTCAGAAACATGCTGCCTGCAAATGGCATTAGGGAAAGGGATGTTCTTATCTCAGCATAACTAATGCTACTTCTGATTAGGTTGTTTTTCAGAGACAAAAAAAATATGGGCCTTAATCCAGGTGGAGGACTGGGCCAAATGGAACAAAACATTTTAAATGCAAGTTTCCCACTTCACATGGTTTTTGGAATACAGCCTTACTGTAGATTTAAAGAAAAAGCAGGCCAAGTTGGAATTATTGCTTTAGGAGCTTCAAAGAGGATATGTGATCAAGCTCTTCCCACAGTCGAACATTTTAGATGGTAGGTAGCCTGTTTCTGATTAAATATACACACACAAGTATACAAACACTGATCGAATGTTTTCTTGGGAAATCAACCCTGTTTTAAGGTCTGCACTGGAATGAAAAACAACACTACAGGCAATCTCCTATCATGCACTTATAGCAGCAGAAATAGTGTTCAGGGCATAATCATAAATCAGTACCGATTCCTGGCTGACTCTACATCAAAGCTATATCTACTATCTGCACAAATACTTGCAAGGAACTGTAGGAGATAGAGAAGTAAAGCAAAGGAGGTGACAAACAATGTTGTCTCATAATGTAAATAGCAATATGAGACAAAGTCAGGGGCCCAAGGATTCAGGTTAACATCTCTTCTGCACCAGACCCTGACAAGTCAGCATTGATCTTACCAGATGTTGCTGCAGCCCATTCTTCAGAGCTACCAGGTGATTATTCTGGAATATAGAATAAGGCGAGAAGCATATGGAGTTTCTTCTCACATCCACAGAAGTATTAGGGAGTTGTGATGGGCACTTCTCAGCTACCCTGGGCCCCGTGTTATCTGAGGGTATGGTGTTACCAGCTAACACAGAGTGCATCTCTTTACAGAATAGCTGCCACTAGACAAAGGGTTGATTATTCCCACAAGGATGCCCATTTTCAAACAGCCTCCACATTCCCCTGGAGCTTCTTAAGGTAGCAAGGCATTATAGCTTTGAAGTGTGATCATTTTCTTATTTTAAGAGACCACACCAGGTTTATGATGCAAGACCAAAGTTTCCTACAACAGGGAAATAATGAGTTTTAAGAGAATGATGTACAATGCAAAAGTTACAGAAAACCAATATATTTCCTTTGGAGCAAATCAGCAATCACTAGCTGCTTTCCCTGGACTAAATAGTCCCTCAGCTCACCAGGCTTTCAGAAGAATCTTACTCTCAAATGTTCCAAACTTACAAAGCTTTTCTTTACTATGCTGAGTTCCACCTGGAACCAAAAAAATCTTCTAGGATCACTGCCTGTTGATATTGACACCCACTGTCAATCACAGGCTCCACCCAGTGAGCCACAGGAATTTGTAAAGACCCTTAGTCAGAGATGAGCAATCTCTGGCATAGGTAAGGGAGATTTCCCTACCTTGATATTTGAACCTTATAGTATTCACCAGGTTCCCAGGTTAAGCCTATAATCCCCCAAACAAAAAGGAAAAAATATACATTTCCATACAAGTAAAACATAGAATCATGGAACTGTAGAGTTGGAAGGGACCCAAAGGGTCATTTAGTCCAATCCCCTGCAAAGCAGGAATCTCAACTAAAGCATCCATAGCAGATGACCAACCATCCATCCTCTGCTTAAAACCTCCAATCAAAGAGAGTCCACCACTTTCTGAGGAAGTCCATTTCATTACTGAACAGCTTTTACTGTCATAAAGTTCTTCCCAATGTTTTGTCTCCTTTCTTGAACCTTCAAGCTATTGGTTCAGGTCCTACCCTCTGGAGCAGAGGAGAAAACAACCTTGCTCCATCTTCCATGTGACAGTCCTTTCAATTTTTGAAGATGGCTATCATATCACCTCTCTGTTTCCTCTTTACCATACCAAACATACCCAGTTCTCTCAACCATTCCTCATAAGCCTTGGTTTCCAGACCCTTGATCATCTTGGTTGCCTTCCTCTGCACACGTTCTACTTTGTCAATATCTAGAAATGGACACAGTACTCCGGGTGAGGTCTGACCAAGGCAGAATAGAGTGGTACTATTATTTTTCATGATAAGGATCAGGGCTTTTCTTCAGCTGGAACTCAGTTCCGGCACCTCTCAGGTGGACACCATTGCCTTTATAAGAAAACAAGGGAGGCAATCATGGTGAGTTCTGGCACCTCTTTTTCTAGAAAATAGCACTGATCAGGACATTCTCATTAAAATGTGTCAGGATTATACAATAGAAGACAGCTACTAATAAAGTATTATGTAAGAGACAGTAAGTAATCTGTTCCTTCTTAGTTGACCTGATTCTCCATAGGGTGAAAAAATTAAAACCACAGTCCATTTAATATTGGTTTTAAAGATATAAATGAAGTCCATTCTTATGGTGCGTTGTCCCTCTTTGCTAGCCATACTCAGAATTGCTTGAGTCAGCTACCAGGAATGTGCTTGTAGTTTTCAGTTCCGCATTACAAACAGGAGCCTGCTGCATGGTTTTCCCCACCATAAATAATTTTATATTAAAGTTCTTCTTTGTTGATGTAACCTCTGTGTGTCCTCTTCTTCATGATCCTTTTCAATCACCACACTTACTGCTCTTCTACAACCATTAAAAAATTGCTTTAACAAGGACATGGAAAACTGAGTTTTATTGGAACAAGACAAATTATGATTTATTTGTATTATTTACTTTGAAAACAATTCATTCATAGCGCCATATACATTATTAAAATGATACAAAGTTATCTCCAATTCATCAAACAAAGCAAAACAAAACACTTTTTTTTAAAAAAGGAATATCAGACTGTGGAAAAGGCTATGGACAAAACCAGAATTTAAACATTGGTTGTTGCTATTCATAGAATCATACATGTCATCTGATGTTCGGTACTTTATAGTGGTTAGAAAAGTATGTTCTATTATTTCCTCTTTTCTGTCCTTTGCAACAGGTTTTCAAACACGTGAAGGACAATGTCCACTTGAACCCTGCAGGGGAAATCATCTGGAGAATCTGTGGTCCTCCATATGATCTTCACACTCCTGTGTCAGTGATGCCTATGCTGACTTGGTCATTGTCCACAGAATGGAAGATGGCAGGATCCCCAAGGATGTGCTCTACAGGGAGCTGGCTTCAGGCACCAGTCCCATTGTCAGACCAACTCTGCATTCAAAGACGTCTACAAATCTTTCATTAAGGCTGGCAACATCAACCCTGGCCTGTGGCAATCCCTTGCAGACAACTGCAGGGCCTGTAAACAAGACAGTCAGGTCGTGTATCCATAGCTGTAACCAGATGAGGAATGGCCACTGGGAGGAGCACAGATAGAAGAAACGCTATGGTGCACCTGCAGCAACACAACCAGACGCCTTCACCTGCCCCAGCTACAACAAAATATGTACCTCCGATATTGGTCTCTACAGCCACAGCAGGCACTGCAACCTTCCAACAGTCTGACTTCACCCACAAAGGTGCACTCCTCCGTCTGAGACAGACAGATGCCAACAACAACTCCCATCACTCTGAATATCAGCTATGCTGGCTGGGACTAATGAGAGCCACACAATATCTCCCTGATGTCCCCCTGATTTAGTGGCATCAATTTAGAGCTCAGAAGTGACAAGGTGAAAGGGATAAGCATACCTCTCCCTGCTCTGCCTTGTGCCTTGCTTGTACACATTTTTGACTAGGAGCTAGTGAATACATAGACATTTTTTTTTATCTTGAGAACAAATCTCAGCATTAGTTCTTATTTATTGGGACACGGTGTAGACAAATGTTTCCCAGTGCCTTAATGTGTTCATAGAAGTTAGCTAAAAATTATTTAATTCTTTCAAAGTAATATTTTTCAGGCTATTAATCTGGCAAGTGGATTATTGCCCTTGGGTATTTCATGGAAAAAATAAAATTGAAAAGAGATAAGGTGTTTCATTAAAATAGCTGTTGTTCTGCATGAGCAATTGCTGATATTTCTTCCATAATATATTAGATTTCTGAACATTAAGACTTTCTAAAGCATCTCTCTGGATATGCTCAGCTGTAACTGCTCCTTCTGAGCTGTTATGGTCAGCCATATCAAACGTCTGTGAATTTAGATTTTAGAAGACAAAAGACAGCAATGAGTCACTGTCTTAAAATTGCTCATAGACTTGTGGAACAGTTAGAGACATTCCACTAAAATTGCTCAAAATGAACATATTTATTGTAGTCAGTCAACTCTATCTGTACAGGATAGATTAGTTTTCCCTTTTAAGACACTGAAATGAAGGTTGGATGTTTAGTGCACAAACACAGCACAAGGGCTAAGAAACAAAAACTCAGGTCACATTTACAGTGGTACCTCAGGTTACAGACGCTTCAGGTTACAGACGCTTCAGGTTACAGACTCCGCTAACCCAGAAATAGTACCTCGGGTTAAGAACTTTGCTTCAGGATGAGACCAGAAATCACGCGGCAACGGCATGGCGGCAGCGGTAGACCCCATTAGCTAAAGTGGTACCTCAGGTTAAGAAAAGTTTCAGGTTAAGAACGGACCTCCACAACGAACTAAGTTCTTAACCTGAGGTACCACTGTATATTTGCTGCTTATCATCTTGCTGTACCTGCTTGCCACAGTCAGCCCACATGCTTGTGTCGCAGTTCACCTCTCACTACAGCAGACTATGGACAAATCTATACTGAGGAGTTATAACATTAAAAATGTGTTAAAAATGTGACCCCAGAGTGTGCTGGAGAGCAGTGATCTTTTGCCAATGAGAAATTGCATTGGGAGCTTTTTTATAGTATTTTTTTTAATATAAAAAAATTAGCATTTTCCAGATCAGCGTAGATCCAGCCTATAATAAATATCTATACAGATAGGCTTATTATTCAGTTATAAAACTGGCCTGATAGGTTCTATTTAAATTCACTCTCAATACCAATCAGTTGTATGACTGTATTCCATCTGGACTAGTTTGTCCACCTTTGGTCCTTACCCTGCACTCAGCTCTTACCTGTGGCTTCTAGAAGCTGTCAGCATGCCATAGTGGCCACACCCTAGGAAACTGCTTTGACTGTCCAGCTAAAACAGGTGAGGGCAGCCTGTGGATCTCAAACCCTCGGTGAGTTAGGGACTTCCCCTGCATGTGAAGACAGGCTCTGGTGGATTGAGCAGATGAGACCAATAGTGGGTCTAACCATCAGGAAGGTGGTTTCTGCATATGCTGTAGAGGGAAGTGAGGGGAAGATGGGGTTCGTCAACCTGGGAAGGTAGCCCAATTAGGAGAAGGAAAACTCTGGACCCTAAACTTTTTCTGCCTTGTGGGCTAAGGAGTGAATCTTACACAAAGCCACAGTGGAGTCCCTAAGATTGTTGGATGGCACCTTGTAAGCTTCTTTCTAGAAACTCCTACAGCTAAACTGGCGTTAAAACATATTGTTCTCTTTCCCTTTAGGAAAGGGTGGAAGTAGACGGATATAGTTAACATTTCTTTCCTTTAGATCATGGATGAGGCTTAATCCCAAACTTCAGTTTCACTGATATAATGGAGAAAGCTTAGGGACGGTTTTACATTTTGCCAATTTCCTTTTTTGGGACTTGACTTCCTTCCAGAGAGTCTTCTTGCAGCTGTCGGGCAAACATAAGAATCATTTTGGTCAGAAATATACTTGCAACATTCTCTGGTGAATTCTTATCATATCACAATACACCCCAGATATTAGATTTCCTTAATCAGTCATCCTATAAGACATCCTAAAACCTTGTTTTAAAAATATGCATATAACAGAACAAA
Organism: Darevskia mixta; assembly: GCA_034641385.1. Taxonomy (NCBI): domain Eukaryota; kingdom Metazoa; phylum Chordata; class Lepidosauria; order Squamata; family Lacertidae; genus Darevskia; species Darevskia mixta. Next base: position 7,062,096 of record JAWWNH010000105.1, read on the forward strand.
GCTAAATACACACCAAGAAGAAGAAAGTGTCTTCTAAGTTAATGTTGGCAGGGTTTTTTTTTTATTTCACCTACCATTTAACACTAGAATGAACTTGCACTTGGTTGCCAAATTTACTCACAATTAGAGGGGGGGGGAGCATCGTAGTGATTGGTCACCAGTTGGCACACACAGTTGGCACCACAGATGGACCTGGCTCCCAGATGCAGCTTCTGGAGAAAATAAAATCTGCAAAGACTAATTCCCAGATGATACAAGCTTAGCACAGCTCCTACGGGCTTAGCAGGAAAGATGCTTCCTTTTTGGCACGGGTTGGGGAGCTGCAGTCTGGAAGCCACCTGAGTCCCCATTCTGAAGTTCATCTTCTGTAATATAGGTATTGCACCATCAAGACTGTCTAGTGTTTGGTTATGTGAACCTATTTGTTGTGTCACTGACATATAACTTCTGTTGGCATTCTTAACCTCTATAGAGTCATATACATCTTTAAAAACAAACCAACAAACAAACTTAAACCAGGATATATACTTTCAATTGCAGGCTATCCCCTTTGTTGGTGGTGTGGAATTTCACATGCCCTGCTTCATTCATCTGTATCAGAATTGAAGACTACAATGGCTTATAGAGAGCTAAAAGAACCATCAATAGGATTTCAGTTGCTATGCCTTACACTCATTCGCAGCAAGAGCATATAATTCATAATTAATTATGTCCAGTGATATAGTATGCTATGAACCTTGTAGAGAGAGGCAGAAGTAATCAGTTGTGCATCTAAATCTCTGCAGAAGAGACAATATTCTCCTGGAGGTCCATTTATGAATGACTAATGCAAAATCAAAATATAAGATGCAGTTAGAGAAGGCAGAGGCAACCTTCTCTAAGGAGGGAAATTATATAAGGTGGTTCAGAAGGACTGTTGCTCATCCCCTGGTTGTTGGTCTGTGGGGTTTCTGAAGCCTCTGTTTTGTCCCCCATGCTTTTTACCATCTACTGTACATGAAACCAAGGAGATGTCATCTCTAGGTTGCAAGTTGGGAGTTATCAAAATGTTTTTGAAACCTAGCTCTCTCCTTTCCTGCTAATGCCAAGGAAGTTGCAGAACCTCTAAATTATCTCTAGGGAGCATGAATACATTAATGGATTGGATGTGACTAACAAACTGAAGCTCATTCCAGACGAGGCAGCATCGTAGTACTGGTGGTTGGTAAGCTGATGGAGGGCTGGAGTACATTCTGTATTAATAGGGATCTTACCTATAAGGCCCTAAGCAGGATATCTGAAAGACAACTTCCACCCATATGAACTTGTCCATAAGTTGTAATAATTGTTGAAGCCCCTGCTTTTCGTCCTGCTACCTGAAGAGATTTGGGTGTGAACTCTAGACATGGCCTCCTCTCTGGTAACAATCTCATTATGGAGTCCGAAAAGAAGTTAGACTTGTTTCATCTCTGATTGTTTTTAGGTGAGTAGTAATTATTTCATTTGGCTTTCAAAGGTGTTGAATTAGAATACTGAAGGGTTTTTTGTGTTTGGAGTGTGTGGGTGTGTCTTTGCTTTTAACAATCCTGTGAATCTCCCACCAATAAAATATTGTTAATATGGAGGAGTGTATACAAAAGGCGAGATTCATTTTGGTGACTTCAGGTGTCGACTTGCACAGATTTACCCAATGAGTTTATGCAGCCTTTGTATGAACATCTCATCACTCTTGATGATGCTGTTTTTGCTGTGTTTGGCAGGTATGCTTGCACGTCTGCCTCATCAAAACAATTAACATCTGAGGCCTTTGGAAATAATTTTAAACAGATAAAACAATCATGCCAAGTCCGGGTAAAAGCTCTCCACTGTTCCATATCTACACAAATTGCCTTCCATTCAGATGGTTTTTATGTACATTTAATCACTAAAGATTAATTAGGAGGCATGCAGAAGGCAACAAAATACTGAAGAGCTAACTTCAGTTTAAGTGTGCATGCAGCTAACTTGTGGTTTTTTAAGAACAATTTTAATTAAAACTACTGGAAAAATCATCCAGCTGAAAATATTAGGAGCTTTGGGATGGGCTTAGCATAGCTAATTAATTGTATATTTAATCAAAGCAGCCTTTGGCTGTAATTAATAATCTGTTTTCCTCTGGTAATAAATATAGTGGTTCTGAGAAACAGAATATGTAATTTGCAAAATGCCAGATGTACAGAATATTGGTACTGAAAAGGATTAGCCCACCTCAAGCTTTGGAGTCAAGATTGTTTCACTGTTAAATAATTAACACTGTTTTGATAAATCAGTTTTAAACATCCTGTTAGAGCAGCAGCTTACAAAATAGATTCTCTGGAATCCTTTGACTGCTGTCAAGAGACATCACCAGAGAAGCAACAAGCTGTTTGTGGCCAATCCTAAGGAGAATCTATGAAATTAATGGCCTATTTATTATGTCTCAAAGAAGCAGAAGAAGATGACTAGTATATTTCTATAGCCTCTGTTTGGATCAAAGGCTTGAACACACCAGTAGCTTAAAAGAAGTAAGCATAGGTCATGATTCTAGGATTTAAAAAAACAACAGCTAAGAATCTTGCATATTCCTGCATTGCAAGGGGTTGGACTAGATGATCCTCAGTGTTCCTTCCAACTCTACAATTCTATGATTCTTAAAAATTTACTTGCGTATACTGTAATTCCATGCATGTTACCTGGAAATAAGGCACACACACACTGAGTTCTTGGATAAGGGTAGATTTGACCTTAGGCTCCAAAAAGCATGGAAAGGAATCAGCACACTTAGCTTAATCAGTAGAGATGCTGTACTGAATTGATATTTCATGCTCACAGCTAGCCTATATGACTTAGGCTTACAATAACCACTACACTTTTGGCCTTGTTTGGACATACAGCTAAATCAGGGTGCATCATGGAACTGGGCTGGGCTGCGGGTCTTTCATGGTAGTAGGGGAAAACAACAGCTTGCCATAGCCATTCTCAGTCCCAGCACTGGTGCTTTTTCAATGTAGACACATGTTTGGTGGACGCAGTGTCAGGGACTGGCTGGATGAGGAAGAGTGGTGGGAGTAGCCCACCAAGGATGACATGGAAGAGGAGGGCCTAGACCCCAGATTGTGGTGATGGGACACTGGAGAGCAGTCTGGAGAAAGGACGAGCTGGGAAGTGGTAGAAGCAGGAGGTTTTAGCAATCAAGCAGGGGTCAGGAGAAGGAAGGTCTTTCAGGACAAGGCCGGAGGATGAGAGTTTCAGTGTGAGCACAGGCTCAGAGAGGAATCAGATGTTGCCCCTGCTACTCAACAGCAGGACAGTTCCAGTCCTGCTGGCTCTCCTCCCCCACTGACACCCTGTTTGAGGAGAGTCCTGCACGTTGCTGAGCAATGGGCCAGAGAGGCCCCGAGGAGGAGCGTGCCCCCTCGATACAGCCTTCATCTGATTGGTAGGGATCCAGTGTGAAAGGCTAGTGTTTAGTTTCAGCAACATCTCAGACAGATTAAGATGAACCAGAGGACTCTACTTTGTTGTCATTTTCTGTTTAAAAAAAAGCTAGTTGCATTCCATGCCTGCCCTGTGGATGACCTGGGCTCACTTGACAGCCCCTTGACAGGCAGGGAATGCTGCTGCATTTATTCTCTTCTCTTGAAAGGTAGAAGAGGGTTTAAGCTACTGAAAGTTGAGGCTATGGAAATTAAGAGCTTTTCATCCCAACTGTTTCCAGATGTGTAGCAGCAAAAAGGGACTTGAGAATTATACTGTCATAGCTTCAACAGGACCCCATGAGCAACAAGTCCATTTTGATAAATAACCACCCACAATCTTGCTGTAATGAATTACAGTAATATGCCCAGCATGTAAGCCCAGTTGCTTCTAGAATACTTTCATGATGATATATTTTAATGCAGAGGTTATTTTGATGCAGCCTTTTTTGTTCCCAATTCTAAACACACTGTGGTAGCTTCTTATTATATCCATATCTATCCATCTATCTAAGGATGTGGGTGGCGCTGTGGTCTAAACCACAGAGCCTAGGGCTTGCTGCTCGGAAGGTCGGCAGTTCAAATCCCCGCGACGAGGTGAACTCCCGTTGCTCGGTCCCTGCTCCTGCCAACCTAGCAGTTCAAAAGCACATCAAAGTGCAAGTAAATGAATAGGTACTGCTCTGGCGGGAAGGTAAACAGCGTTTCCGTGTGCTGCTCTGGTTCGCCAGAAGCGGCTTAGTCATGCTGGCCACATGACCTGGAAGCTGTACACCGGCTCCCTCAGCCAGTAAAGCAAGATGAGCGCTGCAACCTCAGAGTCGTCTATGACTGGACCTAATGGTCAGGGGTCCCTTTACCTTTACCTTTTTATCTATCTATCTATCTATCTACCCAATGCATCTTTATTATCATTCTTGGTATTACTTTTTGTACCCAAAAAACTATTCTGAAGTATAAAACACATCAGACAGTGTTATTTATTATTAGTGCATACTGCTTTAAAATATTTCCTATAACAGCAAAATATGTCTTAATCCATACTTAGCAGAGTGGCATTTCCCTTTTTGCTGTTCCCTTCATAATATCTGTGCTCACAGATGCCCTTTCTAAGTAGACTGAAGCAGCAACAGATGTCAGTTGTATCAGAGAAGTGCAGAAAAAAAACCAAGAGTATTTATAAAGCTCACATGTACATCATAGTATTTTAGGTGAACTACAAAAGTTTGACTGGTTATATTTTCATAACTATCTGGTCTGGAGTATTAACAATGACATTAAAATTTTTAACACGGGCATCTAAGAGGCAGCACGGCAACCTTGTGTTTCCAGAATAATTTTTGTCTCTCAGTCAGCTGTTTGAAATCAGCAAATTGGTGGTAGTAGTGGGAAAGAGATCAATAGCACATGGTCATAATAACAAGGCTATAAGAGAGAGATAAAAGGAATGCATGGCCCAGTGCAAGTCTATGTGCAACACACAGCTACAAGGAACTCAGTATATTTGATTAGTTCCTTTCAGGAGACACATCAGAATCACGGACTGATGCTTTAATAAGGGCCCTCTTTTTTTTGCTAGATAAAAGGAACTAGCAATTGTGATGTTGTAATTCACAAATTCTCACAGTGCTGGCCTTTGACAAGCACCATTAATAGTCATTATGTAACTACTTTCTGAATTCACATATATCCAAATTAGTCCTCCTTGTTGCAAGATCTAGGGAGCTTGAGACCAAGCAATGACAACAGAAGGATTCTAATATTGGTTGATGGGTTTTGGGTTTTTTTTGCATACAAATAGCATGCTATCCAACAATTCTACATATTCTGCACCCTAGCTCTCAAAGAGAGAAATATGCTTGGATGCTGCAGACTTCTGTACTTTCTAAGGATATGTGATATTTAAGAGTATTAGATCTTCTGAAGTTGTCTGGCATGGCAAGAATCCAAAGACATCTTACGAGTTTCCTTCCTTTGAGGCATGTATAACATATTAGACAGTGCCTGCACCCTTCTTTCTTTTCTATTTTTCCTTCTTCTTCCTCTTTTATCTACTGAGATGCTTTGTTGTTCTTTGGCAACTACAAAAGATAAATGATAAATCATAGTGGAAGCCTCCTCAGCTATTCATTATTTTAAAGGATACCTTAAATTTCCTGAGGGGGAAAATCATGGCAGCTTAAAATATTTGGAGTGACTAAGTAAATGGTAACAGAAGTAATGGTGAAAACAGACAGACATACACAGAAGTGGCTTTAATACGTGCTTCCCTAGCATTTATTTTCAGGACAAGGAATGTGTGTTCAAATGTATTACTTCCTTCATCCTGGCACCTTCATTACATGTCTACTTGGCTTCTGTCTTCACCCGAAAGGAAAGTGATGCCCAACCTGGTGATAACAGAATAAACGATGTGAGGATGTAGCTGCAGCCGAAGATAGGAAAAGAGGTGGTAAAGGAACAGATAATTCAACAGTTAAGTCTGTGAGCACTTAGAAAAGGATGCTTTGATTATTAAGACCCAGCATGGGTTACTCAAAAACAAGTCATGCCAGATGGATCTAATTTCTTTTTTTGATGGAGTTACAAGCTTGGTGGATCGGGGGAATGCTCTGGACATAGTGTATCTTGATTGCAGGAAGGCTGCAATATATAATCTGCAGTATGATATTCTGTATGTGATACTCTTGCGAGGAAGCTGGTAAAATGTGGGTTGAATGAGATAGCTGTTAGGTGGATTTGTAGCTGGTTGACTGACCAAACCCAAAGAGTACTTATTAATGGTTCCTCTTCATCCTGGAAAAAAGTGACAAGTGGGGTGATGCAGGGTTCTGTCCTGGGCCCATTGTGGTTCAACTTCTTTATAAATGACTTGGATGAAAGAATTGAGGGGATACTCATCAAATTTGCAGATGACACCAAACTGGGAGGAGTAGCTAATGCCACAGAAAACAGAATTCAGATTCAAAATTACCTTAACAGATTGGAAACTGGGTTCAAACTAACAAAATGAATTTTAATAGGGACAAATGGAAGGTTCTACACTTAGGCAGGAAAAACCGGCTGCACAAATATAAGACGGGGGACACCTGGCTTACTAGTAGGACATGTGAAAATGATCTAGGGGTCTTAGTGCAGTGTTTCTCAACCAGTGTGCCTCCAGATGTTTTGGGACTACAACTCCCATCATCCCTCGCTAGCAATACCAGTGGTCAGGGATGATGGGAATTGTAGTCCCAAAACATCTGGAGGCACACTGGTTGGGAAACACTGTCTTAGTGGACCACAAGCTTAACATGAGTCAATAGTGTGATGCAGCAGCAAAAAAAGCTAATGCTATTCTAGGCTGCACCAATAGAAGTATAGTGTCGAAATCAAGAAAAGTAATAGTACCACTCTATTCTGCCATGGTCAGACCATATGTGGAATACTGAGTCCAGTTTAAGAAGGATGTTGACAAGCTGGAATGTGTGCAGAGGAGGGAGACCAAGATGATCAAGGGTCTGGAAACCAAGCCTTATGAGGAATGGTTGAAGGAGCTGGATATGTTTCGCCTAGAAAAGAGAAGGCTGAAAGGAGATAGGCATCTTCAAATATCTGAAGCGCTGGCATATGGAAGATGGAGCTTCTGCTCTGGAGACTAGGACTCAAACCAATTTACAAGAAAGGAGATTCAAACTAAACATCAGGAAGAACTTTCTGACAGGAAGAGCTGTTCGACAGTGGAACTGACCCATATCAATACTGACTTACCGGTTAGCCAAATAAATATATTAGAAAGGTCGATTGGAATTTCATTAATGGAAGTGAATGGGAGGATCCATTCCACAAGACATTCCAGTCCTGCTCTTCCAAGTGTTTAAATATGGCCTTACAGACTTTGCCTTTTTAAGCCTGTAGCTGTGGGTGTGACCTCTTTAACCCAGACAAAAAGAGTGATCTTGCTCCAGAAAAGATGCAACTTCTTAAATAGAAACAACATGTCCTGTTGGTCATAAGAACCTACTGACTCCTTTTGAATATCAAATGTTCCCAGTGCTCCTGAAACACCATGGAGGAGTGTTGAACATGTTCTATCAAAATAACTTGGTTAATCTCTGATAACTCTTATAGTGGGTCACAATGGCCCTCTCTTATGTGATACTCCCATATATGTTGCATGCTACTGTATTATTGAAAAGTGGTATAGAAAATTATTCAATTAATAAATATCAATATTATTAACCCCCAAACTTTGTATTGTTGTCCATTCATTAAATATATGGCAATCGTAATGCTAGCTTTCTTTATATTTTTTGACAAGAAGGAGAGATGAACTGCAAAAAAAAGTTCACTGTATTCTGTGTCTATCACTATAAACGTGTAGGACAATAACTTTCCAAAACTGCATGCAATTCATTCCAAAGGTCAGAGACTGCTTTAGGCCTTGGCGGACAGGATTCTATTGATTTCTGTGGGACTGAAAAATCAAGAAATGATAGTAGGTACAACGTAATGCAAACAACAGGATAAGAACTGCTATAAAGGCAATATCCTAAAATCAGAGAGTGAGTTTTGGGAGCATATGCTAGTATTTTTACGGCAGAATCTTTACAGCAGAGTCATTAAAGTGGTGTTTGAGACCATTAGTAGGAAGAAATAGAAAATAAAAATAAAATAATATAGAGATAGAGCAGTGGTTCCCAAACCCCACCACCACCCAACCACTTGAAAATTGCTGATTGACTTGGTGGACCACCTAACAACTTTTCTGCCTGTTCTAGAAATAGCAATGTGCTGAGCCAGATACTGTATGGTTTTTAGTTGCATCTTTACAGCCATGCCATGGAACTGCTGAATGCAGCTCACAGACCGCTGGTAGTCTGCAGACCACAGTTTCAAAACCCCTGAGCTAGAGCGTTTCTTCCTGTCCTGAGCACAGCACTTACTTTTATATAGCTCTCTTTCCTGATTTGAAGATTATGCAGTGCCAGGTCTCCTGGGCTCAGGAAAGGAGCCAGAGTCACAGCTGGATCCTGCAGTGGGAGCTGTCCAGCACAAATGGGCTGGATTTCAGCCACAGACACATCCTTTCCAACTCTAGAAGCCAACAAGCTGAGCAAAAAGCTTGTGCTTGGTAGGTCTGGGTGATGTGTGTGTCTCTGTGCCAAGCTTTTTGTTGGTTGCCATCTGTGATTCTACTTTCTCTCTCTGAATCATCCATTCTCACAGAGTATTTCCTTCTCAGTGTGGAAGGGTTAGTTACTGTTATCTACTTGTGCTACCCACAAGCACACAAGTGCCTGCCCACCCATCCTTCCTTCACTACCATGTGGAATGACTGGATTGGGCAGACTAGTCACTCCAAGTACTGCTTGGGATGGAATGATCATGTTGGTTTGTTTCAGTATGGCTAATATTTCTTTTGGGAGAGTTTTATGCAGGAACATATTTTCAAACAACGTTATGTCTAGGAACCATAAGAATCTGGGATGGTTCCTGGAATCTGGGATGGGTGGGAATTAAATAAATTAAATCTAGTGTGGTTTCATTTTTGGTCTAAAATTTTTACATTATATATTTATAGAGACCGAGAGGTGATTTATACACCATCACTACAGGAGCACGTCAGGGATAATAGGTCACTCACAGCTCACTTGTCTACATCACAAGTACCTGCGTCTGTCTTTCTTTAATCTTTTTGCTGCCACCAATTTCTTCAGAATGCTTCAGAACTACCTAGAAACATGGTCAAGCTTGGACATGAGATGGACTTCGCCATGAGAGAATGGATAAATTTAACCAGGCTTTATTAATGGGGTTTTAAATACATACGGGGAAACGGACATACATATAGGGGACATACCCAACCCTTCAAGGGATATCGTACAGAAAAAATATAGCCTTTGGTGGAAGCCATGTTTTCTTTTCCCCATACAATTTTCTTGGGAGGGATGGCATTGTATATCACTTCTAGGGCCATTTGAAGACCCACTGAGCTGTGGCAGTTTTGACCCACAAGTGAGGTGGGTTCACTTGGAATTTGGATAAGGCAAATTCCCTGAACATCTCTACTTGTGACCTGGCAGGAATCACATGGGACCACTTGACCGGACAAACTCGCACCTCTGGTATCATGTTAGGCCAATTGGGCCTGAGACCCAAATGTGAATTCACTTGTGCAGGGTTGGCAATCAGCCTCTCCATGTGATCACAGCTGAGCCAGAAACCTGGTCCCACATATTTCCAGAGTTGGTTCAAGCACCTGTGTAAATTGGCACTCCAAATGTAACCCTTTGGGAATTAAAAATATGCAACTGGCAATCAGTTTTGGGCTTCACACTTCCAATGCTTAATGCCTTAGAACATCCAAAATGCAAACAAAGCACACTAGCCCTTATTTGTTGTTGTTGTTTAGTTGTTTAGTCATGTCCGACTCTTCGTGACCCCATGGACCAGAGCACGCCAGGCACTCCTGTCTTCCACTGCCTCCCACAGTTTGGTCAAACTCATGTTGGTAGCTTCGAGAACACTGTCCAACCATCTCATCCTCTGTCGTCCCCTTCTCCTTGTGCCCTCAATTCTTCCCAACATCAGGGTCTTTTCCAGGGAGTCTTCTCGTCTCATGAGGTGGCCAAAGTATTGGAGCCTAAACTTCAGAATCTGTCCTTCCAGTGAGCACTCAGGGCTGATTTCCTTCAGAATAGATAGTGTCAGAGACGTGCCCTCCCCTGCCAGTCTGGCACTGAATGGGTACCGGCAGCCTCAGCCTCTGTTGTCGACGGACACGTCTCCCAGTGAGTCTGCCAGCTCCTCCCCGGGGGAGGAGGAGTTACCAGGGAGGAGCCAGGTGGGAAGGGGTCTCCAGGAGGATGCAGAGAGACCCAGCACTGCTCAGCAGACCCACTCTGAGTGGGAGACACCGTTTCTGGCACCTGCTTTACGCAGAAGGGTCAGGGGAGAAAGGAGGCGGCACTTTAGGGTGCCGAGACTCTGGTGTTGGTGCCGCAACAGGAGGGGGGCACTTCTGGATTCTGCTAGCGACTAGGTGGTCATGTTTTAGGATAGCTCCGCACTGTACATACTTTGCACAATAAAATAGTTGAAGGACAAGACGGACTTGGTCTTTACTCATGAGCAACTGTTAAGAGAATCTGACAGATAGGTTTGATCTTCTTGCAATCCATGGGACTCTCAAGAGTCTCCTCCAGCACCATAATTCAAAAGCATCAATTCTTCGGCGATCAGCCTTCTTCCATACATCACTACTGGGAAAACCATAGCTTTAACTATACGGGTATGAGCTATGCCGTGCAGGGCCACCCAAGACGGACAGGTCATAGTGGAGAGTTTTGACTAAACGTGATCCACCTGGAGCAGGAACCGGCAAGCCACTCCAGTATCCCTGCCAGGAAAACTCCATGGACAAAAACTAGCCCTTATAACAACATTAAAAATCTCATACAAAAGTAGACTGCAGCTATAGACCAAACTGGTATTTTAAACTCTGTTACAAGCCAGCTATTTACTGCATTCACAAATGCATTAGTGCTCATCACACTCAATCTCTGCAAGGGGAGAGTATTTGCTCAGGTTAACTGGTACTTAACTGGTACTGGTACTTTTTTCAAGCACAATGCTTATCACAGAAATGACTGAAAGTCTTACAAAAGTATGGACCATTAATGGCTTATATTACTTGAAATGATGAAAAATTGCAAAAGATCTGTACCATTTATGAATACTTATGTACATATAATGCAGAAGGAAGCAAAATATAGCAAATTTCTCATTTGCCTCCCCGCCCCCTGCCCTGGCCCACCACCAAACAAAAGAACAAGAGCATATCACATATCTGTTTAGGAATGAAACCTTTCAGACTAGCCATTTTAACCACACCAATTAGATATAATTTTCAGTTTGCCAACACCAGTTTTGACTAAAATCTGTGGAGTTCACAGCTTTCTGTTTCTACAAAAACATGATGCTGGTTGCTTAGATACTATGTGCCTTAGGTGTTTGCATATTATTTATTTAACTCTTTTCAAGAGCATTTCACAGAGTTTGTATTCTTCACACTAATTTAAACATAATCAAATACACTCGACATTCAATATAAATTCTCAAAAAAAGACACACTCGCTGTCATCGCATATGCTAGACCTAAGAACTTAGGAATGCACTCCTAACTACCTATTTTAAGACAGTCTTATATATTTTTTCCCTCAAGAAAACGCACTATGGCTTATTTTGAGGGGATGTCTTATTTTTATTATGTAAGCGTTTTCCTTGGTGCCCTCCAGAACTGTGCCTATAACTATGGCTTATTTTCGGGATACGGCTTATATTTCGCAAATGCGAAAAAATCCTGCTATGGCTTATTTTATGACTACATCTTAAAATAGGGGAAACAGGGTAGGAGAATGCTTCTGCTCAGTTCAAGCTACGTCAAGTTGATCTGTGCTGCAGTGGATCATATTATGCACAGGAGACATTTACACTCTGCATTTGCAGTATTTATAAAGGGTCAAAACCTATTTTTAAAGGGTCACCCATAGGGCAATATAAATTAAATATTAATTATCAGGTGAAGATTCTAATATGATGCATCCCAGGTAGATCTGTCTTAGCCTTGATAAGGTGATTACTGTGCACATATCTGATAATCTTACATCACATGGGCATTTTACAGACATGGAACATCAGAAGTCCCTGGATATTAGACAATGGCTGAATCACAAAGACCTGGGTTTTCGGGTTTGGGGAACCAGCCCTTGACAGCTGGTTCCCCCCCCCCCATCCTTACATTCAGGACAGAGAAATACAATACTTCCTCATAATATGCATAAGTAAGTTATGGGGTTCACTCACACAAAATATTGAAAAAACAAAATAAAAAATATTTTTTTAAATTTTTATTTTTTTTATTTTTTTTGACTATGACAGAGCAACACGGCTATCTACCTGTAACAAAATATTGAGATGGCTGATGGTTCAGAAAGGAGATTAATCATTATTTTGACTATGTATCACCAGCTTCCAGCCACTGCAATTAAATGGAACCTCCCAATTCAAACCTATATACTCAGAATATTTGTTAGGGAACAAACAGAAAGGGAGTGGATCTTGCCTTCATGGTCTACTTGTGGGTTTATCAGAATCATCTAGCTGACTCCTATTGGGAATAGGATACTGTGCAAGATGGACTCAAGATGGAAAATCCAGCAGGGATTTTCTTATGTCCTCTATCTATCCGTATGAAGGACCTACAATCATGTGAGCAATCCACTGGACTTTTACTGAGGCAGACATAGTTATCAGAGATGGAGGAGTGATGAAAATAAGATTTCATTGTTGCTTTGGGGAGTCGAATCAAAATGTACATGAGGACATCTGATTCAACTTGGACCCAGCAGTTATTGCAGAACTCATGTCTGAAAAGTCATTAGTAACATCTAGCTGTGCTTGCTTGCAGCAATTCCAGCTGTTTTGTATTAGGATGGATGCAAATGGACTTAGAGAGGTATGGGCAGCAAGCTATGTTCTTGAACCTTTCCCATATTAACTGATGAAACTTTGCCAGGACCATGGCCCCTTGTTGGAGGGCAACTCTTAATCCTTTCAGAGAAAGGAAGTTTCCATCAGTGTCGAAGGATATAATGATCAACAATATCTTAAGAATGATGGAATATTATTCATTCTTCTACAGGTACTCTTGAATAAGATTATGAAGTGGGCGTCTCTACTCCAGACATTCTTACAGACATTCTCTCCATACATACAGTCTGATAATTTTCTAGATATGTTTCAAACTCTGCTTTCGTTCATGCTCCTTTGATTCTCGTTTTCCATATACTGCCAGGCCCAGATACAAATATGCCACTAATTTTTATGTAACAAATTCTGCCTCTCTGCCATATGACCCACCAGATGGTTTACAACCTACAATCTGGTGGCTTTCAGATGTTTTGGGCTACAATCCCCAGCTAGCATGTGACCTGTAGTATGAAACATCTGGAGGACACCAGACTGGAGGAGGCTGGCTTACAGAATAATACAAAACGCCATAACATTGCAAACAAAGCCACATTAAAAAGACAAGCAGCAGCAAACAAAACAAAACAAAAACAGCCCATGACAAGGCTGTGAGGGCACTGGTTGCCCCACCACTTTGTAAAGCCACCGCCCGCCCCCCCCCCCCGGGGGAGGGGGGTTAGGATTCCTTCTTAAGACAATTACCTCAAAATATTATCTAAGCAACAGCTTGAACCATCCTGCTTTCAAAGTGGTTGTTGACGTTTTCTAATCAATGAAGACAGATATTTCAAACATTATTCATTAACTGCAAACCAAGATATTCGATTCAATCTTCTTCAGCAGATGGAAATTCATATTGGTCTACCTCTACCAATATTGATATTGGACAGTGTATCAAATCACATTACGTATTTTACATACTGTGTCACTTTTCTGTTTCCACAACTTCCTGTCCATTTGAAATTACAATTATTTCCTGCTCTAGTTCTGTGTATGACCATTATGAATGCAGAATTTCAGTATTTGCTGCCAGTTAATATTTACCAACCCACAGAAATCACTATGTGAATTTGAAAATGTTGGTGACTTGTTGGTAGTTCACCACACCTCAACCAGTGTGATGCATCAGCAGAGCATGAGGAGCCCCAGCAGAGTCTACAGAGATTTCCTGCTCCCAGCAGAACAGCTTCCTCCAGAGTCCCCAGTAAAGGGAAAAACTGCTTTCCCACACAGTTCAAAGCAACAAAGTGTTTATTGTCTCCAGACACAAGACAAAGCCAAACACTATTCTCTACTATATACAGTTCTTCTGGTCTTTGAAGTAAAGATACATATGTACAGAGAGATCCACTAACACTATCACCATGTTAGCCAAGGCTGCTGTGTAAAACCCACGTCCTCTTCCGTTGACTCTTATAGATTCAGAGTCTGATCCTGACAGCAAAGAGGACAAAACACAAGACAGGACAATATGAACGCCATGTCCTAGAGACTATTATGCCCGTCTCTACATTCCTGAGCCAATGGGAGAGCGAATGACTCAGCAAGTTATACACTCGACCTTGCTGGTGTTGCTGTGGTAGCCCAGTGCAACTGGCACTCTTATCTCTGAACATTCAGACAGTTTCTGCTCACCCCTCCAAGAGGTGGGTGGGGTTTGCGACACCATGCGGGTTTACCTGGCCAGGTGCCAGCTACCTTGCTGCAGGGTGGCCGTCGCCCCACCCCCATCTTGGCCGGACAATGGGCTGCCGGCTGGGGGTGGGTCGAGGGCCAGCAAAAGGGCCGATGCTCTTCGGCCCAGACTCACTTTGTTTTCCTGCTAGATTCATCGCTGGACTTCGCTCTTGGTGAGGTAAGTGTTCCGCACCTGCGTGGCCTTGGGGCCGGGCAACGGGACGGTCTGCTGGGGCCTCCCACAGCCGGCACCATTTCCCCCCGTGCCGGGCAGGGGTCTGGGGTCGTAGTGGGGCCTGCTGAGGCCTTACCACAGCCGGAACCTCCCCATTAAAGGGTTGATTGTTGGAGTCACTGGCCCTAGAGCAGCGGCATATAGGTCAAACTTCCGGCTTTGGTGAAGTGGGAGGGCACACTGTGTAAGTTCACACTTTACAGTCCCCCTCCCACTACACCTGACTGCCCTGCACATCCTCAGCCCCTGTTGGGTTGAGAGGGATACCTTCCAAGGCCTAAGCCAAGGTTCCTACACCTGAAATTCAATAAAGTTGTGGCCTAAGTTAAACCCATACATTGTTGCCATGTCTCATTTTGGGGGGGGGGGAGCTCTGGGGACAGGGTTTAGCACGTGGGCTCACAATTAAAAGTACATGTTTGTGGTAGTATAACAGATGAGTCTCATTGCTTAAAAGTGCTTTCCATGTATTCAGCTCCATATTGCTTTCTCACAGGTTCCAAAAGGCATGGAAAAGTATGTTCATG
The DNA here is from genome assembly GCA_034641385.1 of Darevskia mixta. Lineage (NCBI taxonomy): Eukaryota > Metazoa > Chordata > Lepidosauria > Squamata > Lacertidae > Darevskia > Darevskia mixta. The sequence goes on from JAWWNH010000105.1 coordinate 7,077,524, forward strand.
TGTGGTTCTGTTCCATTCCGAGTGAATTCAAACCCTGGGTCCAATAACCACATCAAGAAGTCATGAATGCAATATAATTGGTTACCTGCCAGGTGAGGTCAGGACTAAAGGCAGGTGTGTGCAGCCAAGAAAGAAAAAAAATTCATAAGAAACTTACCAGAAGAAGAGTAAGTTTTCAAAAAGGGTTCTTACCTGAAAAACATAATAGAAAACAAAATTTTAGTATTTTCATATATATTTCTTTTAGACTTTGAATAACTATTGCAGAATTTGTAATATGCACTGCACTGTATGAGCTACTGAACACAAGAGGCCATTTTTTATTATAAGTCTGTGGAAAGGAGCCCTTTATTTATTAAAAGCCTGCACATGTTAACCGCTATAGAAATTGTAACTGAAAATGAAATGATTGTTTTCTTTTCTTTTTTCATTTAAGGACAAGTGCATCATCACTCTGTGTCACTGATGTCCAAACCAAAAATAAAGGAAATAAGTTTGCCAACCGGCAACCTAGTAATTTCTTTCCATTCTTTTTTTCCACAAACAAGTGCCAACATTTCTTGTAGACATTTTCACCTTCAAATCTTGGTGAGGACCTGCCCACTAATAACCATAATGAAACATGCTTTATGTGAGAGCCTGTTCATTTATTTTCATTCCCGTGAGTGCCTTCAGAAGCCAGTGCTGCAATCACGGCTATTTACTATTTAATTCCCAGCCAAATTTATGGCCAAATTGAAAAATGGATGCAGGTTTCCTGGTGCAGGATGCTATTGTACGAAGTGTCCTCATGGAATCATTACACTTGCATTAATCTTTAATCTACAATTAAACAATCAGTTCTATGTAAAAGTTAACAGAAAATTGATCTATGAATGTATACTAGACGATATATCTTAATTTGTGAGTATGGTGGCAAAAGGATGGATGGATGCAGGGATGAAGAAGTTGATAATTTAGAGAAGAATTCATCATTAGTCTTAGGGTCAGCAAAAGGTTACGCGGGGAACAAAATGTTTATTACCAGGCTACATCCATTCTGCACATTTCCAGTACTTAGCAGGTTTATCTTTTTTCCTTCCATGGGTTGGGAAACACATGGGGGGAGAGAATACAATGGACGAAGGCACAGCTTAACTGATAAATCTGGTTTGGCAGGAAATGCAACCTGCTTTGAATCTGCTTTTGTTCAATTAAGAGCCCAGCTTCCAGCTCCAGCAGATGCTTAATTGGTGGCTGAGGCTGCCAGGCAGGCACCAGCACTACAATCATTAACAGGTAGTTTGAAGCCATTAAGGTGCTCTTGCTTGTCAATTTTCTTCCCATACACCACTGTCATAAACCACCTTCCTCCTGGAGGCAGCCTGTCTCGATCAGAGGAGCTACATGCAGCTGAAAGCTCTGCCTCAATTCCAAGGCTTTGCGAGTTATTAAATTTGGACCTAAGTTTTCGAATGTGGAGGGCATGTAATGGGCTATTCTTGCCGTTCAACATGGCACCAAAAGGCAACAACAACAGACAACCACAAGAGCCTCTGCCAGGGAGATCTGACACAAATTCCATAATTAAATCTTAGTAACAAAGAAGGCACAAACATCTGCTTCTCACCCAACTCTTCATATGGCTGAGGAACTAGAATCGTAGAATTGTACAGTTGGAAAGGACCACAAAGGTAATCAATCCAGCCCCCTGCAATGCAGGACTCTTTCATGCAATGTGGGGCTTGAACCCACGTCTCTGAGACTCATGCTCTAACAACTGAGTGTCTCATGTTCTAACAACTGAGATAATTATTCTATAAGGAGTCAGCACAAGGAAACAGTCTTGTGATCCTTGGATGAAGGGCGGCATGTAAATGTAATAAATAAAACCATCATTTCACACAATTATAGTAAATATAATGCACCATGATCATTAGAGAAAAGAGAGAAATAAGCAGCAAACTATGGAAACTTTCAGTTCACAGATCTGGATAGTATTCTGACCTCAATATCCTATGCCACTTTCAAAATGAAATCAGTAACTTATATCTTACAGTGGATTAGCAGAAGTCGTTTTTGTGCTGCTAAACAAGTAATGGTGGGGCTTTTGCTTTTCAGTGTACTTTCCTTTTTCAGCAGCTCCTTATATGACAGTTATTCACAAAGAGCAGCTCTGAGTTAGCAGTCTCATGGTCACATACAGCTGTCCTGGATTGATCTGTGTCTTTAGAGGTCCAGGTGACCTCAGCAGCTAAGCCCTCAGCAGCTTTTTACCAGCTTTGGCTGGTAAGTCCGCTATAGCTGTTTCTGGACCGGGATAGCCTGACTATGGTAATCTATGTGCTGGTAACCTTCTAGGCTGGATTAAGGCAATGTGCTCCATGTGGGGCTGCCCTTGAGGTTGGTCCATAAGTTGCAGCTGGTGCAAAATGCAGTGTGGCTCGATTGCTCACCGAGGCATGATATCACCATGTTACGCCACTGCTGGAAGAATAGCAGTGGCTGCTAATTAACCACTTGGCCAGGTTCAAGGTGCTGGCTTTGTTGTATTAAAAACGTCTAAAATTTAAAAGATAAGGAAACAAGGAGGCCTTCCAGTATAGCGCAGCTATATGTCCTGCTTTAACAAAGGTCAGTCCTCTACTTGAAGGACTGCCTTGTAAAGTTTTAAAGATCAAGAACCATACTAAGGGGAAAGGCAACCTTGAATCATCCATCATCAGTCAGCACTTGGGCAGCATAGAATCATAGAATTGTAGAGTCTAACTCTATAGAATAAGAAGAAAAGAAGAAGAAGAAGAAGAAGAAGAAGAAGAAGAAGAAGAAGAGTTTGGATTTGATATCCCGCTTTATCACTACCCTAAGGAGTCTCAAAGCAGCTAACATTCTCCTTTTCCCTTCTTCCCCCACAACAAACACTCTGTGAGGTGAGTGAGGCTGAGAGACTTCAGAGAAGTGTGACTAGCCCAAGGTCACCCAGCACCTGCATGTGGAGGAGCAGGGAATCGAACCCAGTTCACCAGATTACGAGTCCACTGCTCTTAACCACTACACCACACTAGTCCAACCCCAGGAATCTCAACACAGACTAATCAGACACACAGGTCATAGTCTTCCCCACTATGGTGTAATTACTACTTCAGTTATAGTACTTATTTTGATATTTGCACATATATGCATATAAATGAGCATACACAACTTTTATATGGCCCATTTCCTTTCTTGACAATATAGATGGCCATCTAGATGCCTTTTTATGTCACATTTCCCCCATGATCTTCCTAATGTTCTCGTTTTTTTTAAGCCTTTGATGCATACACAGCGTGTAAAGCTACATTTCGCTACCCTATCATTTAACCGTGCAAAGAACGCACTGCCATTTACCAATTACTGCCTACAAATCAGGCAATCTAAACAAACATGCACTAATTAAGGACACAGAAGTAAAAGGCATGTGTTCATTAGAAGTACAGTAGATCTGGAAAAATCAATTAAATATATATTGTTAAGAAGTTAACCAATGATAAGAGCCATTACTGTACCATTCTTTGCTTGCACAGCTGATTCTTAGCTGAAGCTCACGGTTAGTGAGGAGACAACTTAACTGTGAACCTGGGTTCAGATGACATGTTAAGCCAACCCTTGGGCTTAGCTTAGTGTGCCACGGGAATTAAAAAGAGGAGCAGAAAAGCAGAGGTGAACTTCCCTCCAAGAGACTGAACATTTGTGCAGTCCCAGTAAGCCACAGATGTCTGATCAGCACTGAATCAACTGCTGGTTGTGTAGGTACGTATTTGTAGATGTTGCACCTGCTGAAACTGCACCATTCACATATCTACTAAAAGACTAGGACCATATGCTCCTTTAAAACTGGCCATCTTAGTCCTAGCTTGTTCCCTTTTGGTCCTTTGTTTTTTAAAAAAACATGATGGCTAAAAATGCTGATTCAATCTGTTTTCTTTTGGTGGTCAGAAATATTACCTCAGCCTTTCTACCAATACAGCTAGCATTGCATGACAGAAATAAAATGTACAACAACCGTATGGTTATCAGTTCTCAAAAAATCCAGATGGGCTTAATAACATGTTAGGGTATGAATAAGGCATGCTATAAAAACACACATTACCACCGTTCTAGGCTGCAAACAATGGGTTATTTACGCTGTTATTAAGAATAAAGATTGTGTAATAAGGACAATGTGGACACTTAAGCAAATATTGTACTTCCTGTAAAATAAATAAAGGAAAGGGAAAAATGGGGCAATTTCTTTAAAACGCACATTTTTATAACATAACTAGAATTGTACCAATTGTACCAAAACAGCTGTATTAAAGTTATAATATCATTGCAGAACAGGGGGAAAAAAAACAAGCTGAAGGAAGTTGAGATTGAAACTACCAGCTTAAAGTAATAGATTGCTCCAGAAACTCAAGTTGTTCTTGTTACTGGAGTGATACATGTTTAGACATGACACTCAATACTAATTTAAGTTATTTAAACCTGCTTTAGGCAAAGCAATTAATGCTTTAATGTGAAGCTGCCTAAATGCCTCAATACTCAAATGAAAAGGAAGATAAAACCTTCCAGACAAGGCCTGAGAATTCGTAATGAGCAAATCTTATCACAGAGTTCACACTGGATAGAATTGTTTCTAGCAGTCCCTGTGGCTTCCAATTTATAAAGGAAAAAAAAATTAGTCTTACGGGTCCTTGGGAAAACAAGTGATCAATACAGCACACCACCTTGCTAAATGATATTTGGTAGATATAGAACTCTACCAAATAGATAATACAATGTTTGCTATATCAGAGTGGTGAAACAAACACATATTTATAATGGACTTATCTTTACCCTGAAACTAAACATAGTATTTTCTCAGTTTCTTCAACATCTGAAGCAGTATCTATAAAGCCCTATAGTTGGCAGGCAACACTTCACCTCCTTTCCCTATCTGCCTTCATGGATGCAAAAGTCGGAAAGAAACAGCCTTCTGCATAAGGAAAAAAACAAACAAACAGATGCTGGATGGATCTTCTTTATGCACAGTTCATAAGCAAGGGCTGGGGGAAGGCTTCATGGCATGTGGAACAGCAACTCTGGATGCCAGCCATAGTCTACTCTTGTCTCCTTTGGTATTGGCGCAGAACACCTAGCCATGTGGCCATCAGCCTGAACATCTTATCCCACCCCCCTCTGAACACCTGTGCCAGCTGGAAAACATATGACGCTTCAGTATTTCAGAACTAGCTGGCTTAACAAGGGCTATTATTTCATAGCTTCTCACTCTCTGAAACAACATATGCTCAGGTGGATTCTGAAAGGTGGCATCACGTGACACAGCCATGCCCACCGAGTCTGCCTCATGTGCTGTTCACTAGCTTGTTACTTTTCTTCACTAGCACATTTTCTCTCTCTTCCTGATGGTACATCTTCCTTTTATTTCCTCTACGACTATGGTTGATTATATGATTATTTGAACGATGTAATCTACCATAGCTCAGGTTCACATGTCTATTTGTTTATATATATATATATATATATATATATATATATATATATATATATATATATGTGTGTGTGTGTGTGTGTGTGTGTGTGTGTGTGTGTGTGTGTGTGTGTGTTTTCTGCCTTTCTGTGGTTGGGCAACTTTCAAATTACATTGCACAGGTTTTGATTTAGGAAAGAAAAAAGTCCAAGCCTTCAATTTCAGGTGGAGGAATCTCATGTGAGAACAGAAGCATGCAGACAACAGCTTCTACCAAGACAACGAGTAAAGGAAAAATAAAAGAGGGAGAGAGAGCAATGAAATGTGAAGAGCGCAGCCTGGGAAGAATGGTAAGAGAGCAGGAAACCTGCTAAAGCTGAAGATAACTTAATTTCATACCAAAGAAAACTACTCTTAAACTTATGCTTTATGAGTCTTTTTCTTTATTATAATTGCAAAGTTTGAGGAACTACCTTGCACCCTTATTTATCCCCTTTCATCCAAAACTTAATGATTGTTCCAGTGGCAGTTTGCCATCTGTATCTAAAACATACTAGATCAAGATATTTCCCCTCCCCTTAAATTTGCTTTAATGCAGTTACATTGCCACATTGGGGTCCTTACTTCTTTGGAACTCTTTACATCAATGGATGGTATCAGAAAATGCATATGTGATTATGACCACATACTCATATATTAATGATATATTAATGAGTATTGTGTGTACACACACACACACACACACACACACACACACACACTATATGTATGGTGGTTGCAGTAAATATCCTGAAGTCATGACATATTTTTTTCAGCAGCACTCCAGAGTGAAATTTACTTCGAAATGTATGCGGCATCACATCTGTAAATTGCAGCTCACTCTATTCCTAAGCTTGTCAATGAGAGTGGAACAGCAGGTGGCCATTTGTGCTATAGCTACGTTTCCACATGCTGTACAAAATCCTGAGAGATATTTCAGCAAGAGCACCACTGGAAAAAAAGGGTTTTGCAATCAAACTAAACTGGTTAAGAGAAACAACTCCCATTTATCACATGCTACTGAGAGATAAAAAGTGCTCTCTGCAATTTTCTAACCCTATGCTCCTAGATAAAGAAGGCTGTAACCTATTTTCCCCTGTCAGGGTTATACCAAACTCTAAAGGGAAATTCACACAGAAAATGTGAGTGAGATGAGAACCCACTGGTACTGGCATTAATGTGTGGAGATATAACCTCAGATGCAAGCTTAGTGTTATCATACCACCACACCTGAATGCAGCATTTGAACAGAGTGCTCAGTTGTTACACATAGGTGTTTGGATCCATATGAACTGGAACAGTATTCTACATGCACACTAGCTATGTTGCTACTGCCAAAAGCTGTTCCTGAAGATCCTCTCCTTTGTGAAATGGTTCAGGGATATGTAGCCAGAAAGCAAAAGTTGCAGAAAGTTGCTACTCTACCCCAGGCTTCGTCCATGAGTGGAAGACTCAAGAGTATAGACTTGGTTTTAAAAGGTTTTAATTTTGGTAACTTCTTCATTCTCTTTCCAGGGACTCAGGCAGATTCCTTCTTCTTGCTAAGTATGCAACTCCCTGAGGACCCATCCTGATAGAATAGTGGTGGTTGGAATCAACTGGGACCATAAAGAACTCACTATTATTCTCCTTCTAAGAGAAGTATGGCCCTCCCTGGCTCTCCTTCCCCATGCTCACTTCCGGTCTCTCTATTTGAATCTCTGTCTCCCCTCTGTTCCTCCAGCACTGGAGATACCATTAATGTTGAGGCTAGCTGTGGTTTCTAGGATTATACCAGGGATGCTGCTGGTGGCTGTGTAGCAAAACTGACAGAAGAATAGTCTTACATATAAATAATCATAACTGTTTCTCAACAGTGGTATAAAGCAGGAATGGGGAATCTGTGGCTTCCCAAATGTGGTCTGACTCCAGCTCCCATCAGCCACATTCAGCATGAGAAATTGCCAAGACTTATGGGAGTTGTAGTGAAGTGAGGAAATTAACTTCATGGTTTAAGGTTTCATAGGTTTCTGCAGTTAAGAACACAGCACAGTACAGAAGTCACTTACTTGCAAGAATCACAACAGAACTAAAAGAATAAAAATGCTAATAAAATGTCCAGGAATTATGTTCAGTGTAATAGCCCTGTATAATGGTAGACTTCCATGTTTCTTAGTTTGAAAGTGGCTTATGATTGGCTGAGAACTGATATATTTTGCATTTGTATGAATGACATTATAAATCCCCAATTAAAAAAATTATATACAGAGGTATGTATGTCAGTCAGCTTTGTTACAGGTTTCAGGGTCTGTGGGTTTTGCAAAATGAAGAACATTTGTTCACAAAACAAGTGATATCTCACTGAGTTCAGGGGAAAATATCTAACAAAGAAAATGATTTCTTTAAATATCACCCTTCTGTTTTGTTTTGTGTCTCCCCCCCCCCGTGTACATTTCAAACATGACAACAAATAAAACCCTATGTATACTGTTAGGTGTCATTGCAATTATACTGTATCTCTAATATTTGTAGTTAATACTACATTTTGCCACTGGGAGCGAAGCTACTTTGCACTGCAATGCAAATGACTACATTCATCATAAGAGCTTTGTTAGTTGTTCTTTGTTTTCCTTATCATTCCTTTCCAAAAGCCCACTTCTTCTGCAGCAAGCACAGAGGTGTGTCAACAGCAGTCTCAGCCACTGTAAAAAGCGCCCTTATCAGAAAGAACAGGGTGCAGTGGGAATGACCTGCCAAGTCACAGAATCCGCTCTCGTCTTCCTAACCCTTTTGTGCAAAGCGTGGCTTTTTGTCCTCATGATGTGATCTGCCTTTCGAAATAGCACAGGGCACACAGACCCTCTTAAGCATCTAAAAGGACAATGCAAAATGTGGTCCGTTTTGAAAACTTTGCAGTTGTTATCCATATATCTTTACACACACACACACACACACAAAGAGAAGAGAGAGAGAGAGAGAGAGAGAGAGAGAGAGAGATAACACAATATAAATAGGTTTCCAGGCTTTAAAAGAAATCAGAAAGATATTAAAGAAATCTCAGTGATAACCATCTGACTAGCAAATACCATGATTATACCAATGATTTTAGGTAGGGCCATACATACCAATGATTTTAGGTAGGGCTTGGCAGGCCAATACATGAGCCACAATCCTGTGTGTGTAGAGATCAGGATGAGGAGGTAAGTTATTATAACTGTAGCAAGCTGTGCAACGTGCCAAGTGTTCCACTACTGTTGTTTTCAGAAAAAAATCAATAATGTGGTGTGTGTGTGCGTGTGTGCATGCGTGCAGAGATAAGTGAGGAAGAATGAATTGCTGGATGTGCATAGGAGAGGTGTGAAGGGCTTTTCACATCTCAAATTGCCTAACTGTGTCAGAGGACATTTAGGATAGCATTGGGCACCTTGTATGGTGTATGGCCTTGCCAATAGGTGGAGTACCATAAAGGTATGCTTCAAACCATTTTGCACTTGGCTCTCTGGCAGGATGGTGCCCTAAATCTTTATTGCTTAACAGAGGTCAGCATGCCCTCCTGTGCTGTAAGAGGACAGTCTTTCAGTGTTCTTACTGCAGATGAACCCATTTGACATTATTCCACTGTCAATTTAACATAATGCCAATATACCATCCCCAAGAAAACATGAAAATGTTTTAGATCCTACACCAGGTGCAGAAATAACTCTAATAAAAAGACAGATAAGCACAGAATCTAGATAATCACCAGTTTTATCCACTGCAACATGTTTTTTTTTTAAATTTTAATTATAATGGAGAATACATGCAACATGTAATACCAGCAGATGCATGGTATAACACAGTTAACAGTTTGGAGATATTAGTATATCTCCAATGCTATTTCAAGCAGCCCAACTATTGCATCACTTTTAAATTCTCTGCCAGCTGAAGTATTTGTGACTGTTTAGTCTAGAAAGGAAAACATGATAGGAAGGCATGGTAATATGTTTATTGAATTTTGCATTGTCTCTAAACCGTCTACAGACCAATTGCAAAAGTCTACAGTGTTAACCAAAGTAACATACATGCTTCAAGTAATTTGTTATTGACTCAGAGTAATTTTACATATTCTGTTGTCAGCATGTTTCACATTTTAACAGCAGTAGCCAAACATCTAGCTGGTTTTTTGTTTGTTTTGTAAAACAAGGTCTGGCATCTTCTAACAGATAACTGCCATAAAACCCCAAATACATTCCTGTGTAAGATTCAGACAGTATGTAAATAAGCTCTTTATGCAAACCACTGTAGAAATTGCACTGGGGAAACATATTTGAATACGTTCCCCCACTTCCTCAGACCCACATGGACATTGATGTTCTACAGCAGAATTATCACCATACAGCCCATAATTTCTTGTGTGGCAGGGTATCCCCTGCTGCCATCACACACAATACTAGAATCTGTGATCACCCAGTAAAATTGATTGGGAAAAGGAGAAACATAAACATAAACCAAAATTAACATAATTGCCACAAAATGGCTTAGAGGGTTATTCAAGTTCATGGAAGATAGGTAAAGGTAAAGGACCACTGGACGGTTAAGTCCAGTCAAAGATGACTCTGGGGTTGCGGAGCTCATGTCGCTTTTAGGCCGAAGGAGCTGGCGTCTGTCCACAGACAGCTTTCTGGGTCATGTGGCCGGCATGACTAAACTGCTTCTGGCACAACGGAACACCATGACAGAAAACCAGAGTGCACGGAAATGCTGTTTACCTCCCCGCCACAGCGGTACCTATTTATCTACTTGCACTGGCATGCTTTTGAACTGCTAGGTTGGCAGGAGCTGGGACAGAACAACAGAAGCTCACTCTGCCATGGGGATTCGAACAGCCGACCTTCTGATCGGCAAGCCCAAGAGGCTCAGTGGTTTAGACCACAGTGACACCTTCTAGCACTCATGGCTTCTAGCGCTTCTAGATAGACCTTCTAGCACTCATGGCTTGATGGAAGCTCCATGTTCAGAGGGAGCATATTTCTGAAGAACACATACTGATGAGCAGTCATGGGTGTGTGTATGTGTAACCTACGTGCCCTGCTTGTGAGCTGCCCACCAGTATCTAAATAGTCACTGTGGGACACGGGATACTAGACTATATGAATAATAGGTCAGATCTATCTGGATTCTTCTTATGCCTGTGAAAAGGCCTTATCAAAGGAACTCTGGTTCCGCTATAAAATACAACTGCGAAATGCAGATTTCGCTAATTTGTCATGATGTTTTTGACACAACTTTGCAAGTGGATAGCTGATTAAGGTGTCCGTTAAGGTCAAAGCAAAGGGAGCATAACACCTTCATAGAGGACAGGAGAGATCAGGACAGCGCCACAGGCTTTTATTGCTTAGGGAGTCAGAGAGGTCAGCTGACAGCAGGTGCCATTTGTGTGGCAGGAGTTAGAGAAGACTTGTCAATCAGTAGTAGAGTCATGCCAGGTTTCAGGGGCATAGGGCCTCTCTGGCTCTCTTCATCACCAGTTTTGGTGACAGTTCAAATGTCTGAATAGCAATTGTTATTGAATAAAGGTTTTAACTCGTTTAAATCCACTTGAGGCACCTCATTACTACATGCAAATAGCTTACCTCTTATGATTTGTTCCTCTTAATTTAGAATAGTTTTTTTGTTTCTTTTTAGTTTTTAATAGTCTGTATTATTTTATACTGTGTTTTGTTGTATTTTTTTGCGAGCTGCCCAAAGAACTTACAGTGTAGCTACATAAAGAATGAATTGATAAATCATTATTACAAGTGTAGGCATCTCTCTTTAAAGACCTTCAGAATGGGATTTGCTGCATTAAGGTAGAATGTGAGAATGCCACTGATCATCTCCCTCCAAGAACTCCAAGTCAAAATGTTTTGTATCATTAAATAAAACCATTCTCATGATATATTTCAAGGAATCTAGATGACAGGATTTTCTTTGGACTTGATAGAAATGAAGATCTACAATATGTTTTAGTGGAGTAATGTTAAAAACTGATAGTTGGTGGAACAATTATACTGAAAAAAGGAAAACAGCATGAACAGAGATGTTAACAATTGCAGCTGCTTGGTCAACATAGCAAACTCTGGGGAAGAGGAAAAAGAATAACCGCTAGCCAGCAGTTTGGCAATACTGAAAACTATATTTCACTATGGAGTGGTCAAAGACACAGAAATCCATATTGATTGTGCCCTTGTCCAATGAAAAAGTAATATTTTACCAAGATGACACAACACAGAATCACAGCATAAAGACATACAGTCCCATTACAAGATGTACTGAGTGCATAATTAACCATTGCTAATACTTAGTGAAGCATTTGAAAAGGAGAGAAATTTATTCAAGTGGGGCGTAAACTATTCACCAAGCTGCCAGAAATATATAAATGAAAATGTCAGAATGAAAGCATGCACTAGGCGAGCTATGTTTATGACCCCCTGCCAGAAGATGTATAAATAGGGGGGGAAATTACCACTCATTCACTTGGGGCTAATGAAGCGGAACTAAGATCACATGCGCACCATCACTCAAGAGCAAGACATTTGCAACTTCTCAATTTCATATGGAGCTGCCTTGTTGAAGTCACATACCCTGTAACAATGGTCATTATTTTCCTCTCTTGGTTCTGTTTCACCAGTAAGTTGTAATTGTTCTGGAAGTTTCATTTTTCTCAAGCTAATGTTCATTTAATGTGCATTCATTCCACGTCTTGTGAATGCCGTTTGAAAGAGATTTATGATTTCTCCTATCCTTCACACGTTACTCACGTGATGGAAGCTCCACACAATCAAACGCCAGTGCTTCTGTGCTGCTGGTTCAGCCACAGATGCCACATGGTTTTTCCTGGCTCCAATCCAACATCTATGTCTTAAGTGTGGACCTCAGCATAGGTGAAGCCTATGCATGCAGGCTTACTGGGAAGTGGGGAGATCTCTGACTCCAGGCTTCACAAATGCAAATGTCCATTGTCTAACACAGGGGTTATCAACCTGGTCCCTACCGCCCACTAGTGGGCGTTTCAGAATTCTAGGTGGGTGGTAGGGGGTTCTATGGCACAAGCTGAATCCTCCTTCCATCAAGCACTGGTGGGCGGTAAGGAAATTGTACCATCAAGAAAGATGCGTTAGTGGGTGGTAGGTATAAAAAGGTTGACTACCCCTGGTCTAACACATGAATGCCATGGGCGGAGCCAGGTAAATTCATACAATCTGAGACATGGGGCCAGTGTTGTAGCCCTGCTGCCTTCTTCTTGCATTGAGATCCTCCTCAGTCCCACCAATCCCATTTGATATGCCACACCAAGCAGATTAGGAGAGTTACATCTGCACCAGACCAGCTTAGGTCTGTGGCGCTCAGAGTAATATAGATCAAGTCCTTTGGAACTCAGGCACTATGGTTCAGTTGTAGAGCACATACCTGTCCCTGTCAGGGAAAAAGGTGGGATATTAATAATGATGATACTCAGTTTCCATCTAAGGCAGACTGAATTGCTTGCCTGCTGACTATTCCGCTCGATTCCATTGTCAGAAATGTGAGCCAAAGGGCAATAAGTTAAGGGTTTAGTTATTGATTAGCCTCTTTGACAGGGACTTGCCTAAGCTCACTACCTGCAATGGTGCCTTTATGACTTTTCATAATTGTGGTGATTTTATTAGGGTTTAGTATAATTTTACTAGATTTAAATTCTATTGTAACACATTAACCTGTGCTCTGCCTGGCATTACTTATATTGTGGCTCTGCTCCAGTGATAGTATGTCCTTGTGGAATAGGAGGAGGGCTATTTAAATACCTTTCAATCATTACTATATGTTAACTACTGGTGAGAGCTCACTGAACGTTTTGTAGTTGGTCTTGTTCTGGAAATAGAATTGTTTTGGATTCTGGAGACAGAATTGTTTTGGATCTGTGAGACTTGATATTGTAGCAACTTGGAAATGTGTTTTGGATGCCTGAGGAGGAAGATCTATCATTAGCAATGTAAAACTATTAGCATTATAAGGACTGGGGGTATTATGGTGGTCAAGAAACAGGGGATGTTTCAGTTGTGGATGAGCCATATAAGGGGCAGGTGCAATAGACATCTGCACACTGCTGCCCCTTCTGGCCTATCCTCTGAATTCAACAACACTGGTGGCCACTCTATAATCGCAACAAGCCTGGAGATGGGGCTTTTAAATGTCGGATCAGATACTGCGAAAAAGAAACAGCTATGTATGGCTTCATCCAAGAAAATGCTGACCTGGTATTGTAACCAAGCTCTGGCTCAATTAAGAGGAGAAAATAAATCTCCCTCAGATGTCTCTGCGAGGTTTCTAAGTCAAACACCAATGAATGAATGGCTTACTGGGAAGTGGGGAGATCTCTGACTCCAGGCTTCACAAATGCAAATGTCCATTGTCTAACACAGGGGTTATCAACCTGGTCCCTACCGCCCACTAGTGGGCGTTTCAGAATTCTAGGTGGGTGGTAGGGGGTTCTATGGCACAAGCTGAATCCTCCTTCCATCAAGCACTGGTGGGCGGTAAGGAAATTGTACCATCAAGAAAGATGCGTTAGTGGGTGGTAGGTATAAAAAGGTTGACTACCCCTGGTCTAACACATGAATGCCATGGGCGGAGCCAGGTAAATTCATACAATCTGAGACATGGGGCCAGTGTTGTAGCCCTGCTGCCTTCTTCTTGCATTGAGATCCTCCTCAGTCCCACCAATCCCATTTGATATGCCACACCAAGCAGATTAGGAGAGTTACATCTGCACCAGACCAGCTTAGGTCTGTGGCGCTCAGAGTAATATAGATCAAGTCCTTTGGAACTCAGGCACTATGGTTCAGTTGTAGAGCACATACCTGTCCCTGTCAGGGAAAAAGGTGGGATATTAATAATGATGATACTCAGTTTCCATCTAAGGCAGACTGAATTGCTTGCCTGCTGACTATTCCGCTCGATTCCATTGTCAGAAATGTGAGCCAAAGGGCAATAAGTTAAGGGTTTAGTTATTGATTAGCCTCTTTGACAGGGACTTGCCTAAGCTCACTACCTGCAATGGTGCCTTTATGACTTTTCATAATTGTGGTGATTTTATTAGGGTTTAGTATAATTTTACTAGATTTAAATTCTATTGTAACACATTAACCTGTGCTCTGCCTGGCATTACTTATATTGTGGCTCTGCTCCAGTGATAGTATGTCCTTGTGGAATAGGAGGAGGGCTATTTAAATACCTTTCAATCATTACTATATGTTAACTACTGGTGAGAGCTCACTGAACGTTTTGTAGTTGGTCTTGTTCTGGAAATAGAATTGTTTTGGATTCTGGAGACAGAATTGTTTTGGATCTGTGAGACTTGATATTGTAGCAACTTGGAAATGTGTTTTGGATGCCTGAGGAGGAAGATCTATCATTAGCAATGTAAAACTATTAGCATTATAAGGACTAGGGGTATTATGGTGGTCAAGAAACAGGGGATGTTTCAGTTGTGGATGAGCCATATAAGGGGCAGGTGCAATAGACATCTGCACACTGCTGCCCCTTCTGGCCTATCCTCTGAATTCAACAACACTGGTGGCCACTCTATAATCGCAACAAGCCTGGAGATGGGGCTTTTAAATGTCGGATCAGATACTGCGAAAAAGAAACAGCTATGTATGGCTTCATCCAAGAAAATGCTGACCTGGTATTGTAACCAAGCTCTGGCTCAATTAAGAGGAGAAAATAAATCTCCCTCAGATGTCTCTGCGAGGTTTCTAAGTCAAACACCAATGAATGAAATACTACTTTTCCACCATCAGTTCACCTGATCAATGTCAGCAGCAGAACTGTTGTGCATAACTTGTTGACCCAAGTAGCCCCAGAAGACCAACTTTTTGAATATTTAGGAACATACTGTTACGGTAATAGTTTGCATTACATCTTGCAGATGGAATTGTTTGTGTCCACTCCTACTTAGATGGAAGACTCTGAATCACAGGTGATTTGATTATATCACACCTATTTTGCATTGATTGTACTGGTTACCGATTCGTTTCCAGGCACTATTTAAAATGCTAATGGTAGCCTTTAATATTCTGAGTGGTTTCGAACCAGGTTAGTTGAAGAACAACCTATCTATATATGAACCTTCCCATGCTTTAAGATTGGCCACAGAGACCCTGGTCTCAGGTCTGCTACAAAGGTTCCTCCAGTTGGCAAGTACCAAGGACAGGGAATGTTTAGTGCTGACCTCACACATGAATTTCTTTTCTAAGAACTCCACCTGGTACCCTCTTCGGTGGGCTTTGAGCAGACCCAAAATACTTCCACCAGCATTGTATTTTTTATTTTTGCTGGCTCCTTGTTTTGATTTTTGTCTTATGCTGTTTCATTTATGTTATTTGTCAATTATTTCATTTTTTATAATTTTAATTTTAAGTCTTGCTCTCAAATGTGGAGAAGAAATATATTGAATAAATAAAACATATTTGCATACAAATTATGACAGCTTCAATTGTTGCCATTCTCCATTGCTAAAGGATGTCAGATAGAAGGTTGAGAAGGATTTTGCCTGAGATCTAGGAGAGCCATCGTCAGTCTAAGTAAACAGTAGATAGGTCAATGGCATGACTCCAGCACAAGAAATATTTACATGTTCGTATATACTCAAAAATGTGCATTGGACTGCCTCACATGTGTTCAATCCCCAAATCATCATAATTTAAAACATTCTCATTTCTTTAATGTGTACTTAAAGAAAGCCATCATGTTCATATTGGTTTTTTGATGGTGATGTTGCCGTAGTACAATTAAATATCAAAACATAAGAGAATGTCTCTATTGGCTAAAGGACTTTGTAATGGGCAATCAGTAGCCTTATTTCCGAAAGCAAGTGTAATTAAGGACTGCATTCTTAAACAAAGGGGCACTTTCACTGTCTGCAGGTTCATTTGTATTTCAATTTGGAACAATTCTCTGTTAGCCAAGACAAAATTATATGGAGTTTATAACAAGTGATTCATGTTTTTATAGTTAACCATATTGAAATGACAAAAACATTTATTTCCAGCATATTCTCTAGTAAAATGACATCATTTGCTTGCATCAAGGGGGAGTCTCTATATTCATGAAGCATGCTGTAAAAAGTACCATTGCTGCTGAAAGAGACCCAAGAAAATTGTCCATTGTGTATGTTTTTAGGGAACTGTATAATTTTTAATACTCAAATCCATTTCTAAGTGTTTTAGGGTTACCTATTTCTTCACGTGGTAAGAGACCCCAGAAAAGCCACTACAAGGTCACCCTTGGAAGAGAGGACACCAAAACATTCAACTTCTGTAATATACATTTAGTTACAAATATATAAGGAGCATGGGAGAATAGGGCGTGCCATTTTAAGGAGTGAAACTTAATTCTTGCAAATTTCTTCAGTAATCAGTCTTAAAGATATGTTTTTAGGTGTAAGGAATTCAAATCTGCTATTATTTTTTGTGATTGGAGAACATGCAGCTTGGTAAATCTATGTTTGATTGAAAGGGACATGAACTACCCCCAGAAAACCAAAGAATTTGAATTTTACCTTCTGAAAATGTCAGGCAAACCTATAAAATTTTAGTTTCAATTGCATAAAACACCTCCTACTAAGCATACAACATTACCTTCTGTAATCATAAAACATTAGAAAGTAATGACAGCAGTTACTAAGAAATTTAAACAACAAATTTAATCAAGTCTTGGACATTTGCTGCCGATTTGCTTCTTGGCCTCTGATGTAGCCCTCATATTTCTCACATGTCTACACCCTGCCTGCTGCCTCTGGGACTTGTTTCACACACCTCTCTATAGTATAGACGGAGAATGACAGGGCCACTGTGGAACTTGCATGGCCTTGTCAATGAACTTCTTTACTTCCTCTGTAGTAAGCTTACATGTCAAAAGAGGTCCATGTACCCCATCAGACCAGTCTATTAGCTCCAATAGGAATGAAGCCCCTCAAATCAACAACCTTTTGGACACCAGCTTTCCTCTCCTCACTGTCACCTGAGCACAAGAGTGTCCGGATTATCATTGTGCTGAATGCATACAATGCTGAACGCTGGATGGTTAGCAAAACAGCACCCACTGTAGCCTTTTGCAGCCTATCTTGCTGCAGCTGCAATACACAGCAGTACACACTTGTCTGAGCATATTCATCATAATCTGAGGCCCGGCTGCATGATCTGCTACCCTGTGAAGTGCAACAGCTGACAACATGTATCAGGGCTCTTCAGCGTTTGTCTCCAGGATCTTAAATTCTGCTCCCTGGGACTTTGTGTCGGGAACAGCTAGATCTGCCTGCAGCTCTCTTCTATGGCGAACTGTAGGTGGCAGCTTCTCAATGAAGATTTATTTATTTATTTAGAAATGGGATGGGGAACCTGTAACCAATCAGATGTTGTTGGACTTAGACTGCCATCAGCCTTAACCACCATGTTCCAATGGTCAGGGAGTCAAGGGATTTGGAGTCCAATAACACCAAATTAAACAATCACAATTAAAAAATATCTTAATAACAACAGCAGGGTAAGACGAATATGATCAAAACCAAAATTCTTAAAATGTAGATGGCCAAAGCACCAAATAGACTATGGCCTCTAGAAATAACTACTCAAAACTAATTATGCTTGTAAATGGCTCGGTAGCCAGTGTAGATATTTTTCCTGCTCCCAGACCTAATCACTAGTTAGCTGCTTAGATACTTTATGTAATGAGGAATGGCAGAAACACTTTAATGATTTACACCTTTTAGAAAGTCTTTTAGAAAGACTTATCACTAAGCAGCTTCACACTAAAAACTGCAACAGTATGCATATAATTAGAATGAAATAAAACACATGCAGCTTGAGAGAGAATCAACCAGGGCTGGCTATGGCTACAGGGCTTTCATGCGGAAAAGAAGCATTATTTGTTGTGACAAAGTGGCAATAACATGCCTATTTCCCCTACTCCTTCCCTGGGCTCCCAGGTCCAAATGTGGAGGCATGTTACACATGTTGGACCAGAACTGTAAGAACCAGAGACATACTCTTAATTTTTTTAAAGGGCTCCCAATGGAAGGCTATCACCCATTTCACTTTAAAAATAGTTCAACACTACCATTTTTTGACATCACTTGGAACTGCAGTGCAAGTTTTGTACCCTTGGAGTAGAATATAATAGACAACTGTGGTTGTAAGGACATCTTCATATGAGCAAAGGCTGCCTAACCACCAGCAAAGCTGAACTAAACTATTGTCTGGAAACTTTGGCAGAAACAGAATGAAAAGCAACTTCGGGATTGAGAATCAAGTTAAACAAGGTATTGTAAAAAAAAAAAAAAGAATAGAAAAAAGGCTCAAGTTCACATGCTATCAAGTTCAACCCTATACAAAACACACACACAAAACACACACACACAAACACAAAATCCACCCCCCAAGTAGTTTTGAAAACTATGAATGGAATTCAGAGATTAAAGAACATGGATCACTTCAGTTTCTATACACATGCCAAGGCTTACCTAAGTCTTGGTTTTATCAGAACTCCGCATACTACAATGGGGATCACTTTCTAGTATTGCCCCTGAAACTATTTGTCAAGTGGCATGGAGGACTATGATCAGAAAGGAGACCCTCAACGCCCTACCACAACTGCAAATACAAAAGCTCCCTACACAGTGGTTGAGTTCAGATACAATACAAAGCTAGGGTTTAATGCAGGGATGAGGAATACTTTTGAGCCTGAGGGCTACATTCCCTAGAGCAGGCTTTCTCAAACTCGGCCCTCCAGATGTTTTGAGACTACAATTCCCATTATCCCTGACCACTGGTCCTGCTAGCTAGGGATCATGGGAGTTGTAGGACAAAAACATCTGGAGGGCCGAGTTTGAGGAAGCCTACCTTAGAGGGTAACCTTCTGGGGGGTCACATGACAGCAATGGATGGGCCAATGAGTGCACCTCTCACGTACAGTAGGCTAGAGTCCAGACACACAAAACAGGAGGTTTCTACACATACAGGGAAAAGAGAGCCGTTAGAACTTCCAGCATGGCAGCAATTGCTCATCTTGTGGAAGTCCAAAGGGCACCAGGTAAGGAGGCTGAGGGTTGACTGGAACCCCAGCAATTACATGTAAAATGTACAATTTTCAGAGGGATGATGGACTTTCCCCTTATTGTCCATTTTCGTTCTCAATTTCTGGGCACAACCTGAATGTAACGGAGGTGGGGGAAGTCTATTAATCGCTTGCTGTTTTAAAAGGCAACAGCATAGGCAAATAGGCACATCTCTACCCAACTCATCCAAGTTATTGGTACCTGATTCTCATTTTACTTTTCGCACCAAGGATTTGAATGTGTGATCCTTTAAAATACACATGACCAGGGAGAAAATCCTTTCCTAATCACCACTCGAATGTATTTTAAAGGAAGAACTGTTGAAAAATAGTGTATGTACACTTTACATCTGATGTTTGTGAATGAATGCAAACACCTAAGTGAGAATTGGCCCTGAAGGATTTGTGAGTATTTGACTTTAAAGTCCTGTCATTGTGTCCCAAGAAAAATATTAATGTTACACTTTACAGGTGTAACATCACCCGTGAAACAGATGCAGAATTGTGTCTATTGTTAATTGTGATGAATCAGTTATTGATTAAATAAATAGTAATAACCGCTTAGCCTACTGTATATATCACCAGAAAGTCTGATTTGCTCCTTTAAAATGTAGGATCAATTGAAGGGCACATTTTTCTTCTCTTTGTTCTTTCCCATCAATTTTAATGGGTGCAGAACATCAGTCACATCTAATATAATGAGACAAGAAGATGGATGGGTACATTTGAAGATACCAGTCACTGGACAGAAAACATCCTGAAGAAGTGAGTGTTGTAGCATAAACATCACAGCCTGGACAATAGGTGAAACTACATTGTATAACTTGGTATTCACATACAGCAAAATCCATTTTCTACCACTATTCATCATGTCCCATGTTAAGTCTTTCAAAGGCATTTTTTTTTCTCTATTGAACATGGTCGAGTAACAATTTTTAATCCAAGAAAGTGAATAAAACCAGGAACAACGAGGTCATATGGAGATAAATGATAAAAATATACTAGGTATGAAGAAAAAAACAGCAGCTTTGGCTAAGAAAGTTTCCAACACGTGTATAGCATGCTTCTAGAATTCAAAAAGCACCATACTTAAAGAGCAAATAACCAAAAATGGTCATGCATTATATTTTTCTTCACCAAGACAAAAATCTTCCTAAGCAAGATCTGCATCTATAGACCATGGCAGGTGTTAGAATTTAGTCTAATCTGTGGAAAATAGGTCTCCAGTCTCAAATCTAGCAACTAAAATCTCCACATCAAGTCAATAATAAATAAATAAATAAAATATTATTTATACCTCGCCCATCTGGCTAGGTTTCCCCAGCCACTCTGGGAGACTCACAACAGAATATTAAAAACATAATAAAACATCAAACATTTAAAACTTCCTTAAACAGGGCTGCCTTCAGATGTCTTCTAAAAGTCAGATAGTTGTTTAGTTCCTTGATATCTGATGGGAGAGAGTTCCACAGGGCAGGCGCCACTACCGAGAAGGCCCTCTGCCTGGTTCCCTGTAACCTCACTTCTTGCAGTGAGAGAACCACCAGAAGGCCCCCAGAAAGTGGAATACTAACTACTGTACAAAGTGAAATACTACCATTTTAGCACTATTATACAATGTTACAACAAAACATAACAAACCAAACTCTAAGCATTATGACTGGGATGCATTACAGTGGTACCTCGGGTTACAGACGCTTTAGGTTACAGACGCTTCGGGTTACAGACTCCACTAACCCAGAAATAGTACCTCGGGTTAAGAACTTTGTTTCAGGATGAGGACAGAAATTGCGCGGCGGTGGCACGGCAGCAGTGGGAGGCCCCATTAGCTAAAGTGGTACCTCAGGTTAAGAACAGTTTCAGGTTAAGAACAGACCTCCAGAACGAATTAAGTTCTTAACCTGAGGTACCACTGTATTTGTATTCAGTAATTTCTTATTTTGTTTGTTGTATCTCCCGCCCCCCACATTACTAATAAAATGCAAGAAAATTCATAGAAATTAAACACACAGGGCTGTATCCAATGCTGTCCATGCATGAGCAGACTTCCATTCGTGCAACAAAACTTCATATTCCTCTCATTCTTCCTGCACCCCCACCATTCAGCACCCTCAAAATATGGTTCAGAAAGTTTGGGAGACGACTCTCCAGAATCTCCAGGATAGAAGGTGGAGTGGGGGGGCTGCAGAAAGAAGCAGTGACAACTGTTTCCCCTCCTCTTCTGTGGACACGTTTGCTGGATGAAAACCTCTTCTGTGATATAACGGGTGCCAATTTTGTATTTCATACATTGTTGTTACACGCCCTGAGCCCTTGGGAAACGGGCGGGCAGAATCTATATTTTAAGACAGTTTCTAATGTGAGCTATAAGCAGGATACACAGTGGAACAACTGAATAGGAAGGTGCTTGGTTCTCATTGGCTGGATTCACTGGGAGGCATGATCAGATTTATTTCATACTCACTTCACTTTTTC
The DNA here is from genome assembly GCA_034641385.1 of Darevskia mixta. Taxonomy (NCBI): domain Eukaryota; kingdom Metazoa; phylum Chordata; class Lepidosauria; order Squamata; family Lacertidae; genus Darevskia; species Darevskia mixta. The sequence goes on from JAWWNH010000105.1 coordinate 7,099,596, forward strand.
CAGTGTAAGTGGATGGTTGCACCTTGCAAATTCATTGGTAAAATTCTTCCCTTAATGTCTGACAGTAGGAGGCCACACTCTAGGTAAGGTGGGGTGGGGGTGGGGAATCCTTCACAGAATCCAACATGTTGCTATATTCAGAGTGCATAGGCATGCCCATCACATCTCAAATGTGGAATAAGGCAGTACTAGCTCTGGTCATGCTCTGACATGAGTCATTTTGCTGATATTATTATAAGTTATTTTATTATTATTATTATTATTATTATTATTATTATTATTATTATTATTATCTTGCTCAGGACAATGCAAAGCAATTTACAACCAAACAAACAGACAATCCCCCCATCACACAGATGCATCAAAAACAAGAGGAAAAAAGAAATACATTTAAAAAAATCCCACCCACTTCTAAAAGGCCACATATAATTAAATGTCAATGGCCTGGTTATAGAGAAAAGCTTTTGCCTGGTGCACTTGGTACCTAAGTGTGTGTGTTACATATACTCTCTTCTCAATAGGTTATCAACCAAGGCACTAGCACCAAATAGTGGGACCAAGTGAAGAACAGGCAAGTATTGTCAAATACGTGCTCTTTCAACACACTTGCTGTAGTTGAAAAGACCAATCTGGTTCAAATGTAATTTAAAGGTTCATCACCAATCATTCATGAAGGATACTTCGGTCCAGTTGCAATATCTGGGATCACTGGCTGTAAACAGCATTTGTTTGTTGTCTGTCTCCTAATCCTGTAAGTTCCCATGGCTCAATGCTAATCATAATGTCTTTAAGAATGAAATTGTTTCCCAGATTCCCCAAGTAACCTCCTCAGGACTCCAGTATTTCTTCTGCTAGTTTTTCATATGGGGCCTGAAGAGCTCTTATTGATCCAAGTTCCTGCACTATTTAAATATGTAAAGCTAATCACTCTTGGATCTGACCATTAGCACATCAGAACATGGTCTAAAGAATGAAGATAAGGAAGCAGCAGTTGTTTCCCCAAGAGGTTCTGTAGCCTCTTTCCACCACCCTGTACCCTTCCCCAGACAGTGGACTGCAATCTGTGAGACAAAAGAGAGCACACTGGCTGTCTCCAACTTCCATTTGTTGCAATGACAAATCCATGGAAGGCCTTGTTTACTGCAGCAGCACCTATCTTGAATTAACAGAGAAGAAAGAAGAACTAGCAGAGGCACGCTGTTGTCCTCTCATGGTGCTGTAGATGGGTGGAATAAGTTGACGGATATGAACATCCTCCGAGTCCAAGTAATTTCTAATTGGCCACAGAGACTACTGGTTTGCTGGTTTAGGCACAATAGGAATCTATAGTTTCTGCAAACCAAGTTCAGAAGTAGGAATTGCAGCATGCCAGGTGAGGAGGAGACAGGAAGAGGATGAGATGACATGTGTTCCTAAGATCCTTCTCTGTTCATGCAGATGATGTCAAACCAAATCTGAACTACCTGAGAGAGATACCAAAATCCATTGATTTCATAACTGCCTTCCTTTGCCTCTAAACAGATAAGGAATATTAGCAGTAATGTAAACACCTATCTAGGCTGCATGAGGAAAAGTTTGTGAAGACTTTCTTGTTCCAACCAGCTTTTGAGAACTGACATTTTAAGAAAAGGGCTGGTGCTGTGATGTTTTTATTGGAATTATCTATATCCTTAAAAGGTCTTTAAATATTATGATTTTATTAGTACTTAACTGGGTTTTTTAAAAAAATGATTGTCTTTTCTATGTTTTTAGCTGTTTTATTTTACTTGTAAACCCCCTTGAGTCCTGACCTGGAAAAAGGTGGGATATAAATAAATAAAATAATTATGATGATAATACCAATTCTCTATGTGATCTATATGTTCTTTTTAGTTGTAAATTAACCAAGTGCTCTATTCAGTTGAAAGATAACATTTTAAAGTTTAGCAAGTAATTAAAAAGAACTTTTGTTTAGGAAGTATCTGAAATATAAACAAGAAACTTGATTTAGGCACTGACTTAAGTTGGCTAGAAATATATCACTCAGACAGACAGACAGACAGACAGACAGACAGAGAACTATGGATGAAAGGTTTTTAGAAAGCTATGAAAAACATTATATTGATAAAGATAAAACATATGGCACTAGGAAACTCCGTCCTGCTACAATGTAATATAACAACCACCATTAACTATTTAGGGCCTACTGCAAAAGTTGTAGAAATTCAATATTTTTCTTTACATGGTGATAATCACTCATGTACCAAAGCTTCTGATTGTAATTCCCAAGTATATAGTTCATTAGCCAAGTAATGTTTGTTCAGTGTATAGAAAATGTATAAAGATGAATGAATGTACTGCAATTAAGCTAGACTAAAAAATAGAGGAATTTATCTTACCATTCAGTTTGCTATATTTTGAACATTAGATTTCTAGGATCAAGAACAACCAAGAGTATTGTGGCATCTTAAAGACTAACAATGTTAATGACATGTATTTTCATGGATTAGACATCAAGATTCAGATAAAAGTGAGAAGATGCAAGACTATCAGTGCAATATGTTTACACAGAAGTAAGCATAATTAAGTTCAACATGAGTTACTCCCGGGTGAATATGTGCTCTTTTGGCACAAAGAAAAGGCTGTAACATGGAGAACCTCCCAAGGGCCATATTCCAAGGATGGACAGGGCCAAAGGCTGAACTGGGTGAGAAGGAAGTGGGCAAGCCCATAGACAAAACAAAAATATGAATAAATAACAGCAGCCAGGCAACTCAGGTAGGCACACACACAGGTAGGCAGAGATCCTTCTGCCTGATCTTTAAGAATAAAAATAGCATTTCACCCCCACACCCCCAAGAGCTGGAGTGGGTGGAAATGCCGTTAAGCATTTCACTTATCTTAGTGCTGTGGGAGTACAGCACTATGAGCAGAGATAAATCTCTGCCTGCTACTTTTTACTATCGAAGAGCGAGCAGAGGTTTGTCTCTGATTTCAGTGGTAAGCTGCACAGCATCAAGATAAGACATTATCTCTGCTCATAGCACTGTGATGCTTAGCACTAAGATCAGATGTAAGATATCCCTTGTCCCAGCACTTAGACTGGACATAACAGATCTATTCCACAGATGTCAAGTGACTAACAGGGGGTAGGGTATGATTTTCCCCAAACAGCCTCATGAGGCATGCCAGGTCTGTGCGCCACAGGGTTTGCAGGACCCTCTGCTGCTACACAAAAATGTTGTGCAACCTACTGCCACTGCTTACCACCCCATATGTTGTACCCCAATACTTCTTACTGTTCTCTTCCCTTTATTGCTATGTTCTGTCAAAGAAACACAGTGCAGCTCTACTTTAGCTACATGTATACTTTTGGCTAAATTCATTTGGATGAATCTGAATCGAATAGTGAATAGATCACGGTGACAAACATGAAGTGGAATTAGTTCCTTTTTGAACATGCTGAACTATAACTAGTTCCTTTTTCAAATAAACTTTCCAAGCTCTGTATGGCCCTACTCACATCTTGCTTTGGCTCAGTTCTGCCCCACAACCCAATGACTTTCTCTGTGGCTCAATGGCCCTTTGTGGAAGACGTTTATGCACTTATGCTTTGGCATGAGAGCAAACAGAGCTAAGCTGTAGCTGCTATAGAGCCATGCGGTACTTCTCTAGTTAGACAAAACAGCAGCTATAGTAACAGGGGAAAGGCAGAATAATAGGAAAAGGCACCCAGTGCCATGAATGCTGCCTGTAAATTCCTGATGAAAAAATGTGTGACTAAAAAGAAGGGTTTCACTTTATGGGAAATGGGACTGGTGAACCAGCACAGGCAAGGATGATAGCCAAGGTAGCTAAGAGCTCATACAACACGGGGATGCGGGTGGAGCTGTGGTCTAAACCAGTGTTCCCCAACCTTGCGCCTCCAGCTGTTTTTGGACTACAACTCCCATCATCCCTCGCTAGCAAGACCAGTGGTCAGGGATGATGGGAATTGTAGTCCGAAAACAGCTGGAGGCCCAAGGTTGGGGAACACTGGTCTAAACCACTGAGCCTCTTGGGCCTGCCGATCGGAAGGTCAGCGGTTGGAATCTGTGCGACGGGGTGAGCTCCCATTGCTCTTGTCCCAGCTCCTGCCAACCTAGCAGTTCGAAAGCACACCAGCGCAAGTAGATAAATAGGTACCGCTGCGGCAGGAAGGTAAACGGTGTTTGCGTGCACTCTGGTTTTCGTCATGGTTTAGTCATGCTGGCCACATGACCCGGAAAGCTGTCTGTGGACAAACGCCGACTCCCTAGGCCTGAAAGCGAGATGAGCACCGCAACCCCATAGTCGTCTTTGACTGAACTTAACCATCCAGGGGTCCTTTACCTTTTTACCTTTACCTGATAGCCAAGGTAGCTAAGAGACCATACAACAGGGTCTATCCAATACATAAGGATAAGCCAGGAACTAGTTGAGAAATCTGTGGGACCTCAGATTTGAATCTTTTGACATATCACTAACTTTTAGGGTGCTTTGGACACCCTATCCAAGGTCCCTTGGACAGCCGTGTTTGTGAAAGGGTACAAAATTGTTTGCAGAATGGAAGAAATATATTGGGGTAAGAAATATATTGGGGTAAGAAAACACAACCCTGCTAGTGAGGCAGCCAAATTACATTCTCCCTCCTGATCAACCACACTTATTGGAAGGTGCGTTTGGGACAAAATGTAGAGAGGGATGTACATTCTGAATGAACTTCTAATTGAGACTAATGCAGTTTGGCTAAAGAATATCTGCAACTGGATTTACTTCCAACCATCTGCCTGGCTTTACTTTCAATGGGATGCATATTCAAATACACAGCCTCCTCATTGACATTCTCACTCAACTAGGCATGCATAAACGGTATGTGACTAGAGTTAGCTAGATCAGGGTGAAAGGCTGGACACACAGCTTTGGTAGACAATGAAACTTCCAATACAGTGTGGCAACATAGAAGTATTTCCACGTTTCCTAGGCAACAGGGGGGGGGAAACATTTGCTCTCTACTACCATAGAGACTGAAAATAATAGGAGTGTTTTCATTTACCTTCAGTGATGTCATAAAAACAACCAAATCTTACTGGCTATGTGACACTATGATATCATTATGTTCATTACGTGATCCCTGAATGGCTGAAATTGTGCTATGAATTAGACAGAATCCCAGAATTGGCAACATATTAGGGCTGTGGTGCAAAAAAGCAAACACAAAACACCTCTAAGATGGGAGTTTTCTCAACAGGGTTTGGAAAGCACACTTTTAATCAAATCATAAATTGACCTTTGTGAAAATTTGGCATAATGCTCATTTTGACAACTATGCTCACCACATTTAACCTAATGTCATATTAATGAACTATTTCCAGCTGCAAATTGTTTAGCAAGTGCTTATTGTGCATTTCTCACATCAACTTTGAATCCTTATTCCTTTTTTTATAGATGTAAAACTAAAGGGGGCATCAGTTATCCAAGACCATACTCTATGGCAGAGTTTGGAATCGAATCCAAGTCTTCCACATACAAGTCTATATCCACAGAAGTACAATCAATTATAATGCAGCAAAAATTTCAGTAGATTATATATACAGCTTCACTGATAAGCTAAATGTTTAAGGGAAAACCACCAAACAACTTCAAAGCAATGTACAGATGTCTTTAATGTCCACAGGGCTACAACACTACCCACTTCAATAAGGAAATTCTGATATAAAATAGCAGCAGATCAACAAACCTAATATGGATTTCATATGTTTATATATTTGTGTTTCCACATGCATATTATATGGACATACAGTTGTAAGAAAGAGAAGGTGGAAAAACCAGAATTGCTTTCTTGCAAATATTACAGCTCACATTCATCTCATAGCAATATTATCATTTTTGTTTTGGTACAGTAGAATGGAACATTCTTTTGGGACAGTAGTTGCTAGCTGGGAACACCTCTCTAAAATATGCTCGAGCTGACATGTGATCATAGAGATGCATAAATACTGGGGCAAAAACAGAAACTAACTCAAAGATCCACATAGTAACAGCTAGAAAAAGGCGTAACACTACTGCTTTCTTTAAAAGCCTTTATCAGTGACATTTCTCCCACAATCCAGAATGCAAAAAGCTGGAGGTTTGCCTGTATACTGCTCTCCTGGAAGACTCACACAGATTCTTCCAGGGATTATACCTTATCAGGTAAATACCAGGGTTAAAGTGAAAGTGGTAATTCATTTCCCTCCTCTGTCATTTCTTTATCATGAAAGCTGCAACCTCTGGCAGAGGAGGAAGCAAACAAGTAAAAGGATGAATACCTCTGGAATCCCCCAACAAAGGCAGACACTTTTGCATGCTTAAAAAGCTTTAGTATTCAGTGTCAACTTCAAGCAAATTTCACAAAAAATGTACTTAATACGTCCCCTAGCTCCAATGTAGCTAAGATATTCCTTATGAAATTCAGAGGGAGGCTTGGTCTGTTTTCTTATAGCATGGTCTGGCTTCTTTGATCTGCAGTACTGTAATCTACTGAGCTATTTACATTTTGTATTTTTAAAGGTCTCTTTGGCTATTTGCAGTCGGAAGGGAGGAGGGTGGGATGAGAGAAGAAGTGCTACTTTTCTATTCCCTATCTTGCAACTGTCAGGGAAAAAAGCAATGATGGAATTACTTCTAAACTGAAGGAAAGTGTTCCACCTAGAGTCCATTTGCTGAGCTGAAAGCAACTGACAGGTTATCTGCCTTCGGATGCTATTTTTAGTATTTGGGAAGTACTTGATTCTTTGTGGGGTGGGGAGGGGTGGTATTAAAAAGAAGCAGAGATATTGTCCCTGGTTATAATTGACAATGTTAATCTTCTTTTTCCCCTCCATGGTGATAAAAAAAGAGTCATTTTTATATTTAATTAATGCAGGGGATCGTTTTGGAAACTGGCTAATGAGGCTCTGATCACATTACCATGAAAATGTGCATTAACTCTGCAACTGAGGAGGATGTTTCATGTGTAGAGAATCCACTTTGTAATTAGTCCACTGTGAAATGAATCACGTCAGGAAGAATTTGAAGGGGAAGAATAGAAGAAAAACAGTAGGCAATGGGTACTTAGTCACTGCTGTGCCAACAGACCACCAACGTTCTACACTGTTTTGTCCTCAATCCTTAGCTCGTCATCTACAGCGCAGTCAAAAACTGGAAGTGTTCAGCCTCTGTCAACAGTGACATGCCAAAGCATGGGAAAATTACAAAGAGGAAGAGAACAGATGCTGAGAGGCACTAAACTTTCATCTGCCAGATTTCCACAGCAAAAGCCAAATCAAAACAAAATCCACACAATTCAAACATGGGTACAATAGGACCCTAATAGGCTATTAGGGTAACATTTATTTTCTTCATCTCTCCCTTCTTATTCTAATTGCACCACAAGCCCGTGTTATCAGATTACAGAAATATTCCTGCTGTTGGGACACAGACTTAAGTAAGGACATGATAAATCAAGTTCTCTGACTAATATTGAGGAACAGTACAAAGGACAGAGTAACGACCGATAAAAGCATCCTCTAAAACCAGGCAGCTCAACCCCTATTCAAAACGAGAGAAAGAAAAATAGCTCTGATAATTTACTGTTAAGCAAAACAGTCGTTTCTAATTAAAAATAGCTATCTCTATAGCCTTGGTAGCACATGCTAAGCCATAAAACTTCCTCCAGTAAACTTCTTGAAAACACTTGAGACCCAAGTGCTGGCAAATCCTACCTGTTAAATCCTAACAGCTGCAAAAGGTGTCATCTGTGTAACTGATAGAGAATCCACTTACCAAATCTAAGGATTCTCTATGCACATTACGATATGGTTCAATGATAATGCATGTCTCTGGCTGAGAATTTGGCAAAAAAAGATGTACAGCAATTTTAAAAGAAACACACAGGGAGTCAAATATGCAATTACACACACATACACACCAAAACATAAAATAAACACCCCTCATTTTCATCAAGTGCTTTGCAAACAGCACAAAATTGCAGAGCTTACAGAGTTTCTTACAAAAAACCTTCTGCACTCACCTGGGAAACTTCATATAGCAGTTTGTAGTGTTCCTCCCTCTTTTGAAAACTGCACAAATTGCAACCCATTCTAGTAAGAAATAATGAAAGAGCAATGCTTCTAATTTCCCAAGGACTGAGAGGCAAATGCACTGACAGGGAAGCACCCTCCAGACTTGACTACTGTTTTTCATCAGTCTCTCCGGTGCAGGAACACAGACACGCCACTGTTAGCTGGAAGCACAAGCCAGGGTAGTGTGTGTAAGCGGCAGCATGCTCTTCTTCTTCTTCTTCCCCAAGTATCTTACACTCACGTATACACACAGACATACACAGAGTTTCATCTCAGTTCGCAGCAACACTCCCCCTGTCTCTGCATCAGTGCACATGACTACACAGATTCCAGCTCATGAATATTAATAGAGCCTCATTGATTATTTATGACAGAACGTGTTAGCAGGGAGGGGTGTCATAGCTGCTGCTGATAACAGATGAATATTTACTAATTAAGAAGCAAATGTACTGTGGTTAAACAAAATGCACGTGCCGCCAACACTTTTGTTTATTAAAGGTGGAGCACGTTAGGGATACCTTTTTAAAACAACATTTGCCCTTTACCTTTAGGATCAAAGGGATAATATGCATTAGTAATTTTGGGGGGAACATTCTTGGGTTAGGACAGCTCTCCAGTGTGGGCAATACAGTTACGGCACTTGTTTTCAAGTACATGTTTCTTATCCCCTCCCAACTTAATGGGGGGGGGGAATTGTTATTTTTCTTAACAGCTGAACCAAGCAAGACAGAAAAAAGAAAATAAATCCAGATGGTTGTACTACATTCTTTATTTGCGTAGTACTATCAAATCTGCCCAAATACTAAAATTAGAAGGAAGTGTGTTCTAACATTCTGCAATACATACTCACGTGCTAGTGGAGATCTCAATGTCCTCTTGTATTTATTTTAATTCACCTTGCATGTATGTGTATTAGACATGCACATATATAATAGTACGTATATCCAAATATTGGACCATTATCTCCAGTATATTCATTTGGAAGCAGCACCCATTGATTTTAGTGGAATGTACTTCTAATCAACCTGAAAGATTGCACACTCACCTGTAAAAGCGCCTATGGAAACTTGTCTTCCATGCATGGGTTGCTCACCTGGATGCAGAGTTGCATGGGAATTATGAGGGGGAGGAATCCCATCAATACTTTTGCAATTCAGTGGTATAAATGCTATTGTGTCACATGTGCATCTCTGCTAAGATAGTTGAATACTGCCACCTTTGATCAGCTGTATGGATTTGAGAGATGGCCTTATAAGCACCTTCTGTCTTCAACAGGTGATCAATGCAGTTAAAAGCTGGTTTTGGGGTTGGGTTTTTTGCTAGTAGTGAAGATCTTTGGACTGGGCTCAATGAAGCCGTAAAGGCAGTGCAGAAATGGGGGGGGGGGGGAATAAACTGAAAGTTAATTTCTGCTGAAATCAATGCGGCTTCCTTACATGCAACTTTTAAAAAAAGAATTGGGGTGCTAGATAAATAACTCCCCTAATTAATTTGCACAATGGGGCATAAATTTTTGAATAACCAGGGATGGGAATATAACTTTAATGTGAACATGAATTAAAGTAATTATGTATATGATCTTTATTTTTAAATATTAAAAAGCTTCTGTAAGAGCTTGCCGCAAAGCCAAATTTTGCCATTTGTCAATTAGCTTTTTATAGCTCTACGGTTTTCTCTATTTGCATAAAAACAAGGACACATTTAAATGAAACTTAGATCTTAAAAAAGTGCAAATTCTTCATATTCCCAATGTCATATGTTATACAGAATGCAGCTCATAAGTGTACTTCTTAAAAAATAAGCTCATAAGTATACTTCTTAAAAAATAAACTCACATCATGGTAAAAATCTGGTCCTTTTCCATGACTTATTTTGTTTCAAACCAGTGCTATCCGACACATTCACTAATTAAATATAGCTGGCTCTTGTTCTGAAAGTCTTAAACTTAATGGGATGCCAGGTGGACTCTGGTGCAAAAAATAATTACTTTATAGCCAATGAAATCAGTCAAGTTAATCTTGACATTGGCTCCTAATATGTTTAATTGATAAAGTACTGCAGGGTTTTTTGTTTTGTTTTCAAAAAGTGCTTTGTAAAATGTGTGGGTTTAAAAAAAAATCAATACTAGGAAATGATCCTAATGAGTACTAATTGTTAACAAATTGGCTTTGCATCTAGCAGCACCTCAAACACCACCAATGCAGCATGGAAAGCAGACCCACAGCCATACACTGCTTATCATGCCTTTCCCTTGAGATGTAATAATCCGATTTTCTGGGCCTTGATTTTAACCTAACTGGCTGGATCAAAGCCAGGGAGGGCAACCTATTTAGAAACAGCTTCACTGGTGTCAATGTGGCATCACGGATGTCAATATGGCACATGTAAGTACCACTATGCAAATAACAAATGAACCTGCGCCCAGCTAAAAATGAAATTTCCCCTGCCCAATAAATAAACTTAAAAGTTCATAGAAGTAACTGCATATTTTAGGTATGTATGTGTCAAACCATGCAAGACAGAAACTGTGCCAGCTCTACGCATCAAGAATAAAATATGAAATTTCGCTGTGGGCCACATGTTCCCAAAGAAGGGTTGCCCCATAATCTTTATTTTAAGGAACGTGTGAACAGAACATCACAGGCCAATAGACCATGACTGGTCATAGGAAGGAACTTTTTGAATGCCACAGGCACAACTGACACTGAGTGCAGGCCCAAAGCCCACAGAAAGAAATCCCGCTCACCTGGACTGTGGGCAGCAATTGCGGTGCAGCTCATCTCCATTGCCAGGGCTCCTTTCCCTGCTTCCAACAGCTGGTGGGAGAAGATGTGGCCTCTCCCGCCAGCTGGCAGGGTGGGGGCAGTTCTTAATTTAGCCCGCCAATGAAATGGACAAATCATGGGTGGGCTCAGGAGGCTGGCACAGTTGGGGTGGAACTGAATGAAGAATCCTGCAGGGTCTTCATTCTCGTCTGCTTCCCTAAATTAGGCCCACCATCGAGGTGTTTCTGTCCATACACCCAAGGCGGTGAGTATAATGGGCTGCTCCTATTTGATATATGTCACAGGGCAGTCCTATCTCAGGATCAACTCCCAGGTTAGCAGCCAGCAGACAAGCTGACTGATTCTGGAAACACCCAATGCCGGAGCCAAAACTCACATCTGTAATCCATAAAGTTGTGGCCTATTGCAATCCAAGAAGTTGTCCTGAGATTCCTTTCCTTCTGCTATCATGGCACCCCAGCGGCAGGCTCACTGTGCCTGGGCACGCAATTGTGCTTAACTTACAGCAGCTGTCCCATTCTCTTATTTTATTTATTTGTATAGCACTCTTCAATTAAAAATGTGTAAGATAGTCCACAATTAATTATAACCCCCACAAAAATACCAATGTAACAGTAAGCAACAATATAAGGTAGTTCTAAAAACCATCACGGGAAAAACCCAGCAAATATTAAGAGCTTCAGAAAAGAAACACACATGACACTTAACAGGTATTAGGATAGGTACCAAGTGAAGCTGCATTTTGAACTAGATGCAGGTTTTGACTAGGCATCAGAAACATAACGTGCAGTGCAGCAATCCAATATTGTGGTTAGGTAAACGTAAAGGGACCCATGACCGTTAGGTCCAGTCGCGGACGACTCTGGGGTTGCGACGCTCATCTTGCTTTACTGGCCGAGGGAGCCGGCATTTGTCCGCAGACAGCTTCCGGGTCATGTGGCCAGCATGACTAAGCCGCTTCTGGCGAACCAGAGCAGCACACAGAAACGCCGTTTACCTTCCCGCTGGAGTGGTACCTATTTATCTACTTGCACTTTTTGGCGTGCTTTTGAACTGCTAGGTTGGCAGGAGCAGGGACTGAGCTACGGGAGCTCACCCCGTCGCGGGGATTCGAACCACCGTCCTTCTGATCAGCAAGCCCTAGGATAGGCTGCCTACAATGACCCTGAAATGGTGAAGGGCACTCCATGCCACTAGGGCCACTTGTGGTGCCAAGAGACAACAGTAGATCCAGAAAGACCCCAAAACTACAGGCCAACTCATTCAGAGGGAGTGTGACCCCACTGGCAAAATTTACTTGTACTAAATTTTTCTCCTCTAATGCTTGAAATATTATTTGGAATATAAAACACAAGGGCATAGAACTTACTTGTGCTACTACCACTAATAACGTCTTCCCCGTCCCCCGTGGGTTGAATCCAACTAAGTTCTGTTCAGAACAGATCAACTGAAATGGGACCAAGTTAGTCATGTCCACTAATTTCAATGGGTCTTTCTGATTTTGACTAGCATTGAATGTAACCCAATTATTTCGCTCAGTTTTCATTATGTCTGTACCTGTTTCATTTGAGCTGCTTCCAACCTGACAAATCTCTTACCAATAAAACACATGTGCGGGAAAGATACTGGAAACTTTTCATAGCTCCATATGTACACAATGTGGAAATTTGCAGCTGGTTGGGGCTACCTAATTTGTGCACTTCATAAATATGGAAAACACAACCGATACGTGTTGACACTAACTTGGGTTGTCCTTCATGGAAATGTTCTTCATGCAGGAATTTCGTCATGTTGGGATGAAATTTGTTAAATAGGAATACTTCCTGTAGGCATCTGATGAGCCACTGTGAGAATAGAATGCTAGATGGAGCTTTGGCCTGATGCAGCATGCCTTTTCTTATGTTTTGTTCTTATTTTCTTAAGGGGCCTTTCAATTCTGACATATGTGCTTGATTCATTTATCTACCCTTGGCTTATACAAAGCAGAGGTCTTGTTTTCTATTTATGCAGATGTCTAATCGGCTGAGTATCCAAGTCTGAGAAAAATTATTTCTTAAAGAAAAATATTGTATGATATTCTGAGGTTCATCAAAGATGCTGTTTTCATTACATGTATGCTCAAAGCTACTAACCCACTTATGTAAGGATGCAAACACTGAGGCATATCATAATTGGATTAAAGATTACATTGGAAATACTGCATTTTAACAAGTCCTTTCCTTTCCTTTTACAAAAGATATTAAAACACAATCAACCACTTTGTATTCAATATGCAATTCGAAGAGGAATGAATTATTCAACGAGCTTCCTGATTGAGCAATTTCTTCTCTACGTCACCTCTAATGTGATGTCACCTCAAAGGTCCATCAAAGCATAGAATCAAACTAAAAACCAGCTAAGGAAAGCACTAAAACTCCTGAAGGATAAAATTTAATTGCTTTTTTAATGCAGAAAGTGGTTTTAACCCCAACAAAAAAGTGAATTTCTTATGTACTAAGCAGCAGTGGCTTATTCTGTCATGTTTGCAGTCAAAATGATGTGGGGGCTTGTACTTCTTGAATAATTCTGACTATGTTTTATTACACTGTATTCCTTGAACACATTTACTCCTGTAGAAACACTTTCATTGTTCAGCCCAATCTTTCTAAGGCTTACTTGGAAGTCCCGTTTGTTTTATATAACCAATTGTTTATGAGACCAAGTTTTAACCTCCTGATTTACATGTGGCCATTATTGAACTGCCTTTAAAATCTGATATATTTCATATTTCAACTCTTTAAAAAAAAAAAAAGATAGCAAATGTTTTTTTTTTTTTAAAAAAAAGATAGCTACTTCCATAAACATTAAAACTGAAAATTCTGGAATTTTGATGGTACTCTTTTGAAGTATAATGCTCTAAATTAAGCAATTAACCCTATATATGCTTAGAAAAGATTGGGCTAAAATCCAGCACATAGTTTGTGTGTGCAAATCTCACTTGGGTTGTGCCAACTGAACTGAACTATTACTGAGCTATGTACACTTTTGTTCAGATAGGCAGTTAATTATTACATGTGACCTCAAATGAAGAAACATGGATGAACGCACCTGTTTGTTTATAGAAAGGGTACTACTGCATGCCTCACTCTTATACATTCACCTGGTTTGCACGTTACAGTCACCCAAACCATGGGTTAGCATGAATGTGCAGGCTTCTGAGAAGGAGACCTGGGGTTTGGGGGCAGCAGCTAAGTCATGGTTTGGCTTAGTGTATCATCTGACCTGGAATCAGTCTCTCCTCTTTAACCATGATCTTTAGCTAAGGTACATCCTAGGGTTCACTTAGGGTTAAGGAGGAAAGGCCTTAACAACACTCTAAAGCAAATCTTGTCTTAGCTGGCACCCCACACTGACCAAAATAGAAATGGCTGCAAATCCATGGTGCTTAAATACAAGAGTATATCATTAAATTATAAATGGAATTACGATCATTTCTGGAACATTATTATATACAGACTTCTGTGTATTCAGATCTAGAGAATAGGCATGTGGACAGGAAAAAAATTGTTTTAAACACAGTGCTTTCGATAGCAGGCTGCCTCAGCTTGGGAACTAGACAACATTGAGCTTCATTTCATATCTGAGGTAGATCCTTGCTTTACTTCATATTCTGAAGCTTCATATGACCTGGCAATGAACTATAATGGGGAAATCAACAAATGTCCACAGCTTTTTCCTTCTCTGACAGAAGTTGATGGCATTTGCCAGCTTCATACTCTGTTCTGAAGGGATGACACCTGTAATGTTTCAGATATATAGTCCAAGAGGTTAGACACAAAGAGCAGTAAGAAAATATGTTTAAAAATAGGATGCAAGATATTGGATTTTAGGAAATTTTTTGGTCTGGATAGAAATAAGGGAATGTCATATAAGCAGAATGCAACCAACAACAACTCGACAAGCCTCTGTGAGTGTTGCTGCTGCTGCTAAGAGAGAGTCAACTAGCAAAGACGAGTGAAAGCAGTGAAAGAGTTTCTGATACGTCACTTTAATTTCTCTCCTATTTTGACTGGAGTGCTGTTCTAAAATCAATCCTTGCCTGGGTGCTACTAATGTTGCCCCTCTCTACCTCCCCGGTGGCTGGTGTTTTCCTTTTATGGAGAGCTTATGGGAGGTTAAAAATGTGTCAAACCTGGCTTGCAAAAGGATATAAAGCAACCACAAGAGGCAGGTCTGAAGCTTCAGAACCGGCCTGCTTCAGTCTGGACAGCGTTGCCTTGATTTGGAGGGAATTGAAATATCTCCAAAGCAGGCTGCTTTGCCTCAGAACTGGTGCTTCATCCAAAGTTAGTCCTAACAGAGATTTCAATAAGCAACTTATCTTTCATATTTACCTTTTACAAACATCTTCATATTATGCAGATATTATGCAACTCTGTTCAGATGAGCACTTTTAGAAGAAGAAGAGGAGGAGGAGGAGGTTTGGATTTGATATCCCACTTTATCACTACCCGAAGGAGTCTCAAAGCGGCTAACATTCTCCTTTCCCTTCCTCCCCCACAACAAACACTCTGTGAGGTGAGTGGGGCTGAGAGACTTCAGAGAAGTGTGACTAGCCCAAGGTCACCCAGCAGCTGCATGTGGAGGAGCGGGGGCGCGAACCTGGTTCACCAAATTAGGAGTCTACCACTCTTAACCACTACACCACACTGGGGGTGTACTATATCTCAGATATAATAATATTGAAGTGACTAATTTTCTCTTTAAGGGGCACCTCTGTATGGATGACTGCGAGCCGTGAACTCTGACTGAATACCTGAGAAATTAGATCACTATTCTCTGCATTTTGGCCACTGAAGACAATGTGAGCACATCTGGAGCAATGATGTAGGTACTTATTCCTGCCCTCCTTAATACTAGCTAAAGTGCCAACCAATGGCTGTGGCCAGTTAGCAACCAATGTACAATATCATATTGTATGGTACCATTATCTATAAAAAATAAATAAAAAATGCTTCCCAGCTGGCTACTATTTCCTTCAGGAGCAGGACAACTGAAAAGGGACCCATCCAGTTATACAAGATGAAAAACGATAAACTTCCAAACTGCTTAAATACTAAAGACTCAGAAACAAGCCCAAACTTTGAGCAGGTTACACAGAGCAGACCATGGAAGCTTAGGATTACAAGGCAAATGTTTCTTTGTGCATGCAGAGACATATATGTGCTTTCAAACAGATAATCCCACAGTATGAATAATCCAAAGCGTTTTTTGCCAGATGCCTTCTTTATGGCCTTTGGCTTCCTAATGTGGGCACAGCCCTGAGGATTTTTATTTTTATTTTACATTGTCTGGTGTGTGTGTGTGTGTGTGTGTGTGTGTGCGCTTTATATAGGTAACTGTGAAATTATATATTTTTAAAAATAGTGTTAGTAATAATAACAATTGTAACAGAAATCTATAAAAGAAATTGGCACTGGAAGAATGATAAATCATTTTGATGACATCATAAAAGCCTTATAGCTAATTTTTAATAATAATTATTATTTATTTCATTTCATTTCTATCCTGCCTTTCTCCCACTGCAGGGCCCAAGGTGGCCCACAAGGTGAATTAAAAACAGATACAGCTAAATAAAACCCACCAATAAATTATAAATATATATGTGTATTTTTTAAAAAAAATTAAGTAAGTTATATTAAAACCAGCACTGAATCAAAACAACTTGAAACACTGCAATGGACTTCCTTGGTTTGAAAGTTCCAAACTGTCTCTGAGTGGCAAGCAAGAGAGTGGAGCGGGGTTAACAAAATGTAAATTGCTTGCCAAAATATAGAAACACTAAGGACGCCGCCAACTCTTTGAGAGCCTTCAATAGACACCAAGTGAAGAGCATTTTAAGACATGCCCTTCCTCTTAGATACACCAACACTACTGCCAACTCTTTGAGAGGTTTCAGCAGACACTCATATTTCAACACAAACAGTCTAGATCTCGGGTTAAAGGGAAATAAAAACATTCTGTTCTTTCATGCCTGGTTATGACTTTTTGTCACTTTAAAACTAATATGACACGGTATATAGGGCTGCAAGACAAAATTCGGTTTCCAGCTAATAACTGAATAGGATGATGGATGGATGAGAGGCACAGTGCAATACAGCGGAGAGGAACCGTGCAAACAGTTTAAGTGTCTTGACAGCTGGCTAGTTTGATTTAAAATTACAATTTGAACGGAAATCAACTCTTATTTCTTGATGGTCATTAAAAAAGAATTATGTGTGCCATTCATTTTGTTGTCGTCAACAAAAACATCCTGCAATGATCAAAGACTAATCTATCTCCTTCCACAAAATCCTCACAGCAGTAAAGGTTTGCTTCGTACACTATGTGGTTTTCCCCCTCAAAACCCTCATCACTGCCAGTGCACCTGCTTTCCAGAAGATCATTAGGTATAAATCCCAAAGTACTCCAATCAACCTTGCTTTAGTTACCCTGCCGTCTGCTCTAGAAGAAAATTAATGTTATTAGACTCTTTTTTCCTCTTTCAAGATTGGCTGGTGTTTGGTTACTGTGCCAGCTGTCTAAGAGGTGCTGAGGTCTGTTCTACACTGACCCGTCTTATTGTCTGGGCATCGCCCAAGTCCCAACATGCGAGCACTAAAGCCGCAACTAAAGCCTGCACCAGCTGTTTAACTATTGTACAGGTACTTAGAGGGATTACAGCATTCTAAACCACAAGCTTGGCAGCGGATACTCAGCCATCAAAGAAGAACTATGCTGGCTCTTCTCACTAAGGAGCTCCAGGCTGGGATTCAGCTTGCAGTTTTAAAATAGTGAAGCTGGGGCAAACGTACACAGAAAGCAGAAAAAGTCATAAGAAAGAAGAATTCACGTGGAGCCTCATAGGCTACAAATGGTGAAATCCCAATTGAAAAATACTTTTTGCTTTAATTAGAATTTCCCGTGAAAAGCAGAAATTAGCATAGCAAACTTTGCTTCATCTCTGAACCAAACAGTATATCATTAATCTCTCTTCTCTCCTACTGAAACAAAGCCTTGTTGAGTTCAGAAGGGGGAATTTGTTACAGTCCAGTACTTCTAAGGCCAGTCATTTGCCAATGGTTGATTTCAGAGAGCAGAAGTTTGATTCATATCTACACCATATCTTGGGCATCCCGCCACCAATCTAACTTTTTCTCTTCAGCACTTCTGCCTCCAGCTCAAGGTTACTGCAATAATACTTCTTCTGTTTGCCATCTCTGTATTCTGCAATGAAATTGCTTCCTTTCATACATTGTTACGGACAAAATATAGCCAGCAGGAAATACAGTAATCAAACTTGGACACCGAATACAAAGGATGATAACAAAAGGCTTATTAATACTCTTCATCAAACAATTTATTTTGGATTTTTGGGATTTTCAACTTTTAAAATACGAACTCGAAAGTAATGTAAAGAAGCCTGAAGGAAGAACTGTTGCCAGTCATTGAATTTACAAAGGCTGCAAAACATGCTACAATAAACATATTGAGTTTATTTCAGTATTGCATTTCCATTAACAACAAAAGTAGAACAAATACCAAAGTAATTTATGAGGGATGCTAGTCACTTCAAATTTAGACATCTTACAACCAACACTGTCTGCCCAAAGATTTTCCCTGTTGATTTCAAGAAATACTTCAGTTAAAAAGAGTTTTTACACTTATTCTCCAGTGTCTCTCTGTTGTCAATACCATTCATAAATAAATATGAGTCATAGCTGAGAAAAGAAGCAAGCCAAGAAAAGAGGAAATTCTCTCAGAGAGCCCTCTTTGAAATTCCATGTTGACTGTTCTTATTGAATTATGTTAGGGGGAAACTCATATATAGATAGGCAGGCAAGTGAAACTCTTTTTTTGTTGCTGTTGCCTTTCTAGGCACAAAATGCTATAGCGTCAATGCAAAATGCAAGTTTGAGATGGTATTCTCATAACAAGGAAACTACTACTGCAATAGTTATAGGCACCTGCTGACTCTACTATTGTATTTTTTAAACTGATTTTATCATGGATGAATATGTTGGGGGCTTTGGGGCCAAAAAGCAGTACGTGAAAAAGTCTAGCATTCAAGAACAGCTTCCCATGATTATTATTTCCCCCCCCCCTTTTGCTGGCCATTGCTCCATGCATTTTTTGCAGCTTACCCTTGGCCCAATAATTGCACCCAGACCAAAGCTGGACACCAATTAAAGCACAGCTAGCAAATCCGAATCTTCCATAGTACTTAAAGCAGTTGAATTGGTTCATTTTAAAACCATTTTCAGTCTATTGTGTTGCCATAATAGAGAACACTCTATACATTGAATCATTTACTTTATGGAAGAATAAAACACTAAAGATTGGCCTTTCCTTCCAACAATGGGTACTAACTAAACCACTAACTCATAATTAAGAGGAAGCGTAACTTTCCAAAATCCTGAAAAATACACCTCTCTCGATATTTGGGTAAGATGCAAATTTGCTTTAATACATGTGATTGACTGATTGAAAGGCAGATGATTAATCAATTAAAACATATTTAATCGGTTGGTGGCCCTGGTTAATAGAGGAGTAAGAAAGGGAACCAGATGGGATGGTAGAAGGGAAGAGAAATGGGTCTGAGGCATGAAGAAAGGAAGGTGGGAAATGGTGCAATGACTGAGGGGCAGAGGAGGATGAGGTGCTGGAGAGAAGACTAATGAAGTGGTTGTGATGAGGACAAGAATGAAAAGGAGAGGCTCAGGGAGGAAAGTTGGATGAGAGAGCCCAGACAAACTGTGGGAGGAGGAGAAAATATGTGAGGAAATGAAGCAAATCACCAAGGTGAAATATAGCAAAATTAATTACACAGCATGCACTGCCCAGAGTGAGGCCTGCCATATACTTGACACCTCTCCCACTTCCACCCCAGGAAAGTGCGAGGAAATGTACCCAGTCTTGGTGGGCTACCATACATGGCTAGGGGACTTGGTGGGTTACAAGATGTACAGGCCTTGGACAACTGGAGAGAAAGAACAAGCTCAAGGGTACAAGGCATGCCAACAGTCTAATCCTAGTGAAAACTTCGTGACTGGTCCTCAAGAGAACATCTGTTCATTGAATGCTCAGCAGTTAATCTTTCCAGGATACTCATGGTTTTAAAAACAAGCCTGGAACAGCTGTGTGTCTATTGTACCGCAGAGCACAAATAAGCCAGAATAACTCTGTCACAGGTTTAATTGATTTTTTTTGTCTTTCATGCCACTTCAGAAGTCATCCTGATCAATGCTACTTCACACTCTCCCGTCCAAGTTTTACTGCTCTGGGCTCTGACTAAAAATAGATTCATCAGACAAACACCAAGGGAGGCAATAATATATCTTGTGCAGAACACTGGGGCTGTCACATTACAGCTCCCCTCTTTTCCCTCTTCTGTTGCATTGAGCGAGGGGAAGAGGGAAGCTGGATTCATAGTTTTGAAAGGAGCACTAGTGGTGGAAATGGATGTTGTGTATTTATCCACTCATATTAAGTATGGAACAAGGCAGACTCTGTGCGTGCTCCCTGTAGTGCTTTTGCAAATTTGTTTCCCTTCCATCTTCCAGAAGGTGACAGAAAGTAGCAGTTACTAACAAATGCTGTTTGGGTGTGGGGAGCACAAGATCTAAACAATAAATAATATATGTCTCTGTATTTCTCAGTATTTATATACCTCCCTGCACACCTTGACAAAGGTAAATATCATTATCCCCGGAAGACAACAGGGGAAGTAATGAAGGTGCTGGAACCTAAAGGCCAGATCAACATGCTTTTGTGATAGCCTGAAATGCAGTCAATTGCAGCAAAATTTATTCCACCCTATTACACCAAACAAAAATTTTTCAGAGCCATTTCTTCGAGTTTGAGAAAGGGGAAAGGGACAATTGGACAGCATACAGATGATACTTTTGATATGCAACACATCTTCACTTCTACTTGTGTGGCAACAAACATATGGCTATTTACTTGCAAATCCTTATGACTATTCTACTTGTCAATGTTAAGACCACCACACTGATTTAAGCACACAGGCAGCATCAGAAGAAAAATTTTTCAAAGCATCACCAACAACACAGTTTCAAAATGAAACACATACAATCTGAGCATCAGAGCTGGGAAAAGAAATTCTGTTTAATTAATAGTCCTGGACGAATAAAAAGATCTTCTTCTGGTGCCAGAAGGACATCAGCATCATGGTCAGGCTAATCATTCTGGGGGAAGGCACTCTATAACCTGAACACCACAACGGAAAAGGCCCTTTCCCCATCGCCCTCACGAAAACCCTGTGGAATAAAATGAGCTGGAAGAGAGCAGCTGGCTCAAAGGTCAGCCAGTGAGCTTCGTGGGTGAGTGGGAATTTGAACCCAACTCTCCTTGCTCTGTTGTCTAACATTACATCACACTGGCATCACATATACCCTTACATATATGCCACCAGGAGAAACTCATCTTATTACGAAAAATACTCAACTGAAATCAGATCTAAGGCTCAGCCTAGATATGACACGAGAGCTCTGTGTCTGGAGCTCATGATACCGGTATGATTTTCTACCTCACAAAGCAAAAGTGTAAATTTGGATACAATTTGCATACTTTTATCTCCGTGCTCACCAACACTGCTATTAGCCAAGGAGAAGAATACAAGCTTGGTGTAAGAGCTTAATTCTGTATATTTTTCTGTCTTCAGCTAATGCAGGAGTGCAAGCTAAATCATGGAATCAGCCCAGTGACAAAATACTAAGGCGCATTTCCCGCATGCTATGGTCCCAATGCAAAATGGGCTCATCATGACTGTCTTTTGAGGAAGTAAAACCAAAGCTTGCATACTACATCTTGTTTGTGTCCAGTTTTGTCTGAGCTTGAGGCTTATGATAGAAGCAGAGAGCAGACAGGAGGAACAGGACCTTGGACAGCTCCAAGAAACCCTGCTAAATCATCTTCAGCCACAGAAGATTGCAGTCTATGCATGGAGCTCCTGAAGCCTTATGTAGATTGGCCAGACATGCAATGTGGTAGCTGGATGATTATAGGGCCCTCACATTGCATTTAGTTTGACTTTTGCAAGGCTGCAAAGATAGAGGGCCTACAGACAGCTCATCCTTTGAGGCAGAGAACAGTGGTAGAGCTTTGTTCACCATCTGAGAGGGCCCTGAACAAGGCACATGTGGTTCTCTCTCCCCTCCCCCAATGATGTAGCCTGAATCTGGTTCTCATCAGAGTCCTCTGTCACACACTGCAAGCTCCTTGGGCCATGACGCCTTGACCCCAAGTTGCACAATAATGAAATGGTCCAACCAGAAGGTTGTTGTTCAGGACTTTATTGATCATGTAACCTCTGTCACCCACAGGCCTACATTGATGGCGTCCAAGAAAAAAAAATAGGATGGGAAGTTCTGTGACCGAACTTAATTTTACAAAAAGTGATTTCTGAAGTGCCCTTCTATTTGTAATTCCTCTCCTCAGGGGAAAATGAGGCATAGAAATGAGGGAAGAAAGGAATTCCTTTTAAAAATCTTGGGAGACACAAATGATGTGATCCTACTGAATAACTTCAAAGATGAAAAGTTTCCCTTGCACCTAAAAAATAAAATAAAAATTATAGCATCCCTATAATTTCTCACTTGGAAAATCTTTCATTCTGGCCTGCTGTCAATTCCAGTTCTTTTCTGTCTGAGTAAATCTCCCAAACCTTCCTTCATATATTCAGTTCCTATTGAGCTCAAAATGCTGTGAAATGAATTCTCAACCTTCGTAAGTCTTCAAACTGCAAACCCAACTGGGACAGCTATTAAATGAAGCATGCAAACGAGCATTACTTCAACAACAAAGAATATGGTTTCTGGCAGCACTTCTTATGGTTCCATCAACAGACGGCTCTGCACCGACTCAGGTTCTGGCCTTTTTTGTGTTGGCACCCCGTTTATGGTATTTCCTCCTTTTTCGAGTTATGGCTGTGTCCCTCACTGATCTTTCAGCATCACCTTGAAACCTATCTTTTCACAAAGACATTTGTGGAAGGACTGTAAGCCTAGGCAGGACTATTTCTATGCTTGTTGCCAAATTGTTTTAATGTTTATTTATTTAACAGGATTTATATATCATTGTAAAATCGTCTAAGCAGTTTACATATGCTTTAATCTTCTTTAATTTAATGTTAGCATTGTTTAACTTTTGCCATTTGTACACCACCCTGAGATCACACAGCATGAAGGATGGTCAAAAAGTACAATTATTATTATTATTATTATTATTATTATTATTATTATTATTATGCTGAATTCCAGCACCTCCTGAGCAATACAGCCTGTATGGCACAGTGTAAGGCGAAAGCAGAGCTATACCTCGCAAATCAATATTTGCCTACTTGAGAAAAGGAAAAAGCTTGACCTTAGAGCAGAGTTCAAGAGGAGTCAATTAATTATTTTGTTTGTTTATGTTAATTGCCTAAATATAACATTACAAAACTACTAATTTTCAAAATCATTTAATGTTCTGAAGTACTAGTTTAATTTTTTTAGGTTTCTACATTTTCTCATGCAGAATTGTGAATAATGATTGAACAACTCAACATATTGCTTAACTCAGAATTAAAACCCTGGCCAAAACAAACAAACAAACAAACAAAAACACTAGTTCACATTGTTATCATAGGATACTGGGAATTAAGATATACCTGATGAGTGCCAATTTGGAAACAATCACTTTGCTTTTGCACTTGAAAGTCTTTTTATAATAAAAATCCGACCACGTTTGATTTCAAATGCACAATTCCAGTAAAAATACTTAGCTTATCTTTGTGAAATACCGGTAAGTACTCTACACAGTCTACCTTAAATAATTCCCTTTTTAGTTTACAGTGCTTTGAAAAAATATCTTCCTTTCTGAAAATATTACCAGCTCATGTTTGCCTCTAAACATCTAAGGACTGCCAAGACAATTACAAAATTATATTTGCCTGGGTAGTTAACCAAGAGCTCCATCACGAAAAACCATATGAATAAACTCCTGACTCCTGTGAAATAACTGTTTGTAAAGTCACTGGGTGCATGTTTTAGGAATTTTAATTACAGTTCTGATTGCTTTACATTCAAAACACAACATTCAGGTAATACAGCCTTTATGATGATAAGCAGTTTAATTAGCAAGGTAAGATAAGACAAAAATGCCTTTTAAAGTTATTGAATTTGTTCATGCTGGTCATGTGATAACTTTAGCACACAGTTTCCCTTGGTAGTCTAAAAATGTGAAATGCTAATTCTTCCTCAACCTTTGTTTCCATACACTGTAACAACTGCTTTTTATGCCAATGGGTTCGCTCCCTGTTGTGTGTGTCAACACCACACTTATAATTAGATTGCAAATCTCAGCCTGCCTTTAATCTTTTTGCCAGTCCAAACAAATAAGTTCTGCTTCATACTCCTCCACTGGCAGAACAGTGCAAGACAAGACGCAAATGTTGCATTCTGCCAATAGTGTGCTTACCCCTTTCAAACAAACTGTCTCAGAGGATAGCCATTGATTTCCTCGTTATTATGAACATGAAATTATTGAATGACAGATGATAGAGTGTTAGGTCCTACAAGTATATTCCCAAATGAGTTATCTAGCCAACGTTGTCATAGCAACAGTGCTGTTTGACAGAGCTTATATGACAAAGAACTCTCTTCTCAGGACTGCTACAAAACAACACAGTGCTTTTTTTTTTTTTTTACTTTGTACCCAAATCTGCAAATGGTGGAGCAGGGGCGCTAAATCTGCAAATGGTGGAGAAGAGCGCCTGAACATAGCCTATCTAAACCAGAGGCAATGGGTGGTTGCAGGTCAGTAAGCTTTCCAACAGAGGGCTATTCTCAAAAGTGGACAACTGCACTATTAACCAAGCTTGTTAATTCCCCAAAGTTAAATTAAAATACCAGACAGCACCAAGTCTACAGGGAATACATGTTGTGCACTGCAATACACAACTGACAGAAGAATTGGCAGGCAATGATCACATGTCAGCTGTCACTTGCACCATGATGCATTAGTTAATTCCTTGCACACATTGCAAATGTGCCACAGGGACAACTTCTCATTCAACCTGCACTCTGCATTAGCTGACAAGAAGGTGCTTGTACATATGTATTGTTGTACGCCACCCCGATTTCTGAATGGTGCAAGATTCCAGGGGTTCTAGGCACTTACCCAGGGTTTGGTTTCCTTGGAATGAGGGGCAGCGGAGACTGTGGTGTATTTAGGATATACTGTTTCTTTACACATCTATACAACCTGAGCCTACGATGGAGGGGCTCACAGCATTAACACCTCAAGAGGGTCTTGTTTTCCCCAGAGCCACAGCCTTGGATTCAAACAGGAACCAGGCATAGCTCTGTCTCTCACAACTGCCCAGCCTGCAGCTTCTAGCTCTCTCTTACACACAACTCTCAGCTCTGCCCTTTGTCTTTCTAGCTAGCTACCAGTGAGCTGAGAGAGGGAGGCCCGCTCATTTGTCTTCTGGCACAGAGCCACTTCGTTTGTTCCCTTTGTTACTTAGAGGGCCATTAGCAAAAACTTATCTGGCTTTTTCCAACAATCTGAATGCTTGCTTAGGTTTTAACCCTTGCTGGATCCAGGAATTAGAAGGGACTCCGACATACAGCCTACCCCCACCCTAAACTCACAACAGTATTTGTGACTGTGCAATTCTTGTTTTCATGCAATGTATGTAAGGAACTTGGGAGCTCATTGGATGAAGGGCCCAATAAATATGGCATCAGAATAATGTTCTATTATTCCTTCAAGACATAGAACTAAATCTGCTCCAAAGTTCCACCCTGTCTACCTCTACAGATATAGCTAGGGGCCTCCACAACGGACATGGCTCCCCACTGGTGGTGTTCTTCCCTGATACAGGCACCTCCATCATTTTCTAATCTTCCCAGGCAACAGATCTGGGGGGTCAGGATTGCTCTGTAGATTTTTAAAGATAACCTTCATTGTCAGAAGGATGGATGATTGCTAATATTTTCTTTCCTAGCAGCTTGGTAATATGGAATATTAGCACATTCTCCTGCCATAGCTGTCTTCGCCCAGCAGGCAACCATGAGTGCAATCAATTATCAAACTTATTGAAACATTTCTTTATATTGAACCCTTCTATACCTTTCCTTTGGTTTTGGTTTGCAAATTACAACCGGAGTTAAGGGGGCACAGTCTTGTTGTATTTTACAGCTCTGTGGCTTTTTATGGAGTGATACAGTTTTTTACGCAGCAGTACAGCTGTCTAATTGTGTTTCGCTTCGATGTTTATGGTCACACACAAAGCCAGTTTGCTGAGTTTATTCTGACTCTGAGGAAGACTCAGTGATAAAGAAAGAACTAATTGTGAATTAAGAACACAAATATGTAAGAAGGGCTCTTCTGGAGCAGACCAAAGTAATATCTAGTCAAGAATTTTGTATCCCTCAGTGGCCAACCAGGCATCTACAACAAGTCCCAACCCTGGCATGAGCAGAATAGCACTGCTCTGCTGTTGTTCCCCAGTGGCAGGCATTGAGAGACATGCTGCCTTTGATCCTGGAGGCAACAGACAGGTTTTGGCCTTTTTAGTGGTGGCACCCACAATGGAATGAAATTAATACCCCAATATGGTCCCAGTGGGTCTTTTAGGCAGGGGGTTGCTCTACTGTAAAATAAATTCAAGGCTTGGAATTCTGTTATACTTCAGTAACAAATTTTGGGGTTGGAGGAAATATCCACTGGATTACACTGGCTTTTGACCTACAAACATGCTGAATGCCTTTTGTCACTTGCTTAAACCATTTCCTTTGAACATCTCCATTTATACTGCTTATGATATATTTGATCTAATTTGTAGGTACTGATCGGTCCTGGGTTAGTGACTGAATTGTCCACCATCACTGTGTGAGATGTGGAGATGGGGTATGTGAGCCTGTGAACACATTGATTTTTTTTTCCACATACAAACCCTTTGAACAGTTTGGGCATTTTCCCCAATTATATATCTCTGCTCCAGAAACCACTCTTGCAATGCTCTGAAAAGCAAGGAATGTTCATGGAGCGGCATGTCCTTTAGTAATTCATCAAGGGGCAAACTTTTGCCAGAGATGAAAGCAATGCAATCTTAAACACGTTCACTCAGAAGTAAGTCCCAACGTGATTTATAGTGCAATCTAATACATGTCTGCTCAGAAGTAAGCCCCACAGGAACATAGGAAAATGCCTTAACCAGAGTCAGTCCATCAGAAAGTATTGTCTACACACTGACTGGCGGCATCTCTCCAGGGTTTCAGGCAAGGGAAAGTCCCACACCCACCTAGCAGGGACTAAACCAGATGCTTTCTGCACGCAAAGCAGATGCTCTACCACTGAACCACTACTCCCTGGTGCAGAATTTGGCAGCCAGGTTGCTCACTAGGGTAAGGCAGTTTCAGCATATAACACCGATCCTAGCCCGACTGTACTGGCTACCAATTAGTTTCCATGGCCAATTCAAACGGCTCAGGACCACAATACCTCAAGGACCGCCTCTCCCCATATGAGCCAACCAGGACCCTGTGATCATAATCTGAGGTTCTTCTTTGTGTGTCTCCTCCACAAGAGGTCTGAAAGGTGGCAACACAGGAAAAGGCCTATTCTTCAGTGGCTCTCTATTTGTGGAATACTCTCCCCAGGGAGGCTCACCTGGCACCTTAATTAAACACCTTTAGGTACCAGGCAATTATTATTTTTTAACAAGGCCTTTGGCTCATTAACACTCTATGTGTTTGTGGGAGCGGGATTATTGGTTTGTTTTTTGCCTTTGTTATTGTTTTTATTATGTGATCTTCAGATGACGGGTGGTATACAACTTTAATAAATAATAATACCCTTCCATTACATTCAGTAGGGCTTTACTCCAAAGTAAGTGGGTATAGGATAGCAGCCTTATTTTCTGTTAATGTGTGCTTAGTACATGAAACACTTCCTTAGTCGTTAACATAACAATTAAAGCCTGCAGGCCTAGTTCTATGTTAAAACCTAGTCTTGGCAAATAAAAAATAAAAAAAAAATGTGGCAACTGGTCTCTCTTGGAAATAGCGATGGCTCAGAGCATGGATAGGCAAACTAAGGCCCGGGGGCCGGATCCGGCCCAATTGCCTTCTAAATCTGGCCCACGGATGGTCTGGGAATCAGTGTGTTTTTACATGAGTAGAATGTGTCCTTTTATTTAAAATAGGTTGTTTGTGGGGCCTGCCTGGTGTTTTTACATGAGTAGAATATGTGCTTTTATTTAAAATCCATCTCTGGGTTATTTGTGGGGCATAGGAATTCGTTCTCCCCCCCCAAAAAAAATATATATAGTCCCCCCCCCCAAGGTCTGAGGGACAGTGCTGACAAAGTTTGCTAACCCCTGGCTCAGAGGAACAGAGGAAGATAAGGTTGCAATGAACTAACTAGGCAGGTTTGGTAGATGCTTTCAGATATATAACATTTAACCTATATAATACTTGCTATGGTTCTTTTTTTGGGGGGGAGGGGATGGTTCCTCATAAAGCAACATCTGCTTTAGTAGCACTTTTACACAGCACTACCAATTAGAATAGGCTTTCAGTGCCTGCTTGGGTAAGTTGTTTTGTATGATACAATAAACAAAGCACTGAGAGCATACTGAGAAACCGCGGTTTATACAGTGCCATTACCACCACCGTCATATTTCCACCTCCATTTCTCTTGCTATGAATAGAGCTACAAATGTTTTAGGACTACGTGACAGTCCCAGAGAAATGGGAGAACATATGTAGAATATTTTCAAATGGAAAAGATTTTTTTCAAAAAAATCAAAAAAGCCCCTGAATTTCTAAAGTATGTCTCCTGTACCAAAGTGTCCCCTTGATGCTTACGCAGCTGCGGCGCTAACCATTTAGCACAGATTACTCACCCATAGACGATAATAAGGCACTGCTGCATGTATATTAGTCAACAATTTCATATAAAACCCAATTACATGTTTTCTGTATCATTCCCTGACTACCCACTAAAATTCTGCTGATATTAACCCATCCAAAGGCATTTCACGAACTGGGAACAAATATAATATCCATTATAGCCTAATCTACGCCTCCTGTCCTGTCTAAGTTAAATGCACAAGAGGGACTGGAAATCTGCAGCAAAACTGCAGATTCAGTAGCTACAAGAAACAAAAGAGTGTGCATCTGTGCACAGCTGTTTTGCTCTGTGGAGAAATCATTTTGTTTCTGGGGTCAAGCTCTATTTTAAAAATGTATAAAGGGATTTAAACATAGTTAAATGTAAAGGGTTAACCGTTGGTAAACGGTTGTGACTTTCTGCTGGGAGCTGTGGAGATACAGTGCATCAGCAGGGGGCTGGCAGCTAAATTGCTGTTGTTTATAATGTGTCAAACCAGGGATAGTTCAGTGAGTGGGGCTTCTGTCTGTATATATGCAGGAACCATGGCATCAGAAATTATAACTGGTCAGTTGATGGTAGGGTTGGATGGTGGTAAGGTGAATGCATCATCGTCATTATTATTTCTAATCAGTACGCTGCTGTAATCATGAAAACCAGCACGGTCCCGCCCAATATTATTTTTAAACAAATATTTCCATTTGCCAGGGTGGTTAACATCATATGCTAAAACATACCGATTAAAATTGACTCAGTAAAGAAGTACAACCACCACAGTACTATCTAAATAGCTTTTGAGGGGCCATGGGGAACTGTAATGCTGCCTGGCAGGCATAGATAGGAATACTCCTCTGCACCACTCCAAGACAGGCCCAAGATAGTTTAAATTGCCTGGTGGATCCCAGCAATCAGGTGCTGGGTGGGACTTGTGACAAAAGATGATGGGATCTGAAGTAGCCCTTTCCTTTCAGATCTCCATGCTTCTTACACAAACAATGGTCTCAGCTGGTCCCAGCCTCTGCTCATCTGCTTGTTCTAACCATTCCAATTTAATATCTTGGTGCACAGGAATGAACTGGAGAGCTTCCAACAGTTGACTTTAAAGACCTCTCCATATCTAAATTATCAGAAATTCCACTGAAGCTGCTGGCATCAGATGTCAACGGGAAGGGGGGGGGTGGAGTCTCCTAACTGTTAGAATTTTAGCTCTACCATGGTCTACAGATTATTTACATTAAAATACTTTGCATAAATAAGGTTCAGTCCAGTCTGTTCTGACCCAGTACTGCTCCACCCCTCTACACATCTACCTAGTGTGCTATTTCATTGAATACCTGAACCAAATCTGTGTGGCTCGAGTGCATCTCTAACCATCCGATTCACACAACTTGGAATGATGTAGTCAGACATTTATACAAATGATAGGCATGGCAATTTAAAAATCTACCCTGAATTAAATAGCTATGTAATTCAGTAGTATGGCTTTATACTTAGCTTGTGGCCAATGAAATTCATTACTATTACATATCTGTTCAATGTGCTATTATGAAATAAACTGGTAAGATTCAGGCCAACTCATACAAAACTAGCGTCCCAGTCATTTGAAACAACTCCATTTCATCTCTAGCTTCCTTGGTGGCAGCATAAGCAAGACCCATTTTTCAACAAAAGCTTGGAAATGGCTTTGGATAGGTTTATGTAAGGAGAATAAAATAATATACTGTTCTATCAGGAACAGGAGTGTATATCTTTAATTCACTTCAACACACTACGGAAGATTGAGGGCATCCTGATCAAGTTTGCAGATGACACCAAATTGGGAGGGGTGGCTAATACCCCAGAGGACAGGATCACACTTCAAAATGACCTTAACAGATTAGAGAACTGGGCCAAGGCAAACAGGATGAATTTTAACAGGGAGAAATGTAAAGTACTACACTTGGGCAAAAAAAATGAAAGGCACAAATACAGGATGGGTGACACCTGGCTTGAGAGCAGTACAAGTGAAAAGGATCTAGGAGTCTTGGTAGACCACAAACTTGACATGAGTCAACAGTGTGATGCAGCAGCTAAAAAAGCCAATGCAATTCTGGGCTGCATCAATAGGAGTATAGCATCTAGATCAAGGGAAGTAATAGTACCACTGTATTCCGCTCTGGTCAGACCCCACCTGGAATACTGTGTCCAGTTCTGGGCACCACAGTTCAAGAAGGATATTGACAAGCTGGAACGTGTCCAGAGGAGGGCAACCAAAATGGTCAAAGGCCTGGAAACAATGCCTTATGAGGAACGGCTTAGGGAGCTGGGTATGTTTAGCCTGGAGAAGAGACGGTTAAGGGGTGATATGATAGCCATGTTCAAATATATAAAAGGATGTCATATAGAGGAGGGAGAAAGGTTGTTTTCTGCTGCTCCAGAGAAGCGGACACGGAGCAATGGATTCAAACTACAAGAAAGAAGATTCCACCTAAACATTAGGAAGAATTTCTTGACAGTAAGAGCTGTTCGACAATGGAATTTGCTGCCAAGGAGTGTGGTGGAGTCTCCTTCTTTGGAGGTCTTTAAGCAGAGGCTTGACAGCCACCTGTCAGGAATGCTTTGATGGTGTTTCCTGCTTGGCAGGGGGTTGGACTGGATGGCCCTTGTGGTCTCTTCCAACTCTATGATTCTGTGATTCTGTGATTCTGTGATTCTGTGATTCTATGAATTTTCCAGCTGACAGGTTTCTTAACAGGGCAGCTTTTTAAAAGTATATTCACAATGGACTGCAGTGTCATACTCCACTGGGTGGCTCCTTTTAGAACCGCTACCCAATGCATTTTCTTTTATTTAACAACATTTATAAACAGCTTAACATTTAAAATCTTTAGGCAGGCTACAAAACTGCAAACAGTAATACAGTAAAACAGGGAGATAAGAACAGAGCTCAAGCCATAACATTCAAATCTTACAGGTCAAGAGGGACCTGGGCGGGGGAAAGAGACATCTTTACAAGATTTCCAAAGCAACTGATGTAAGCAGTGGCGTAGCATGAGGGGGGCAGGGAAGGGGGCAAAGGAGCAATGGCCCAGGGCACAAACCATGGTTTGGATGACTTGCTAAGTCAAAACTTGGCTTAGCTCAGTGGGGCAGTAGAAAGGACTGGGAAAGAGCAAGAAGAAGAAGAAGAAGAAGAGTTTGGATTTGATATCCCGCTTTATCACTACCCGAAGGAGTCTCAAAGCGGCTAACATTCTCCTTTCCCTTCCTCCCCCACAACAAACACTCTGTGAGGTGAGTAGGGCTGAGAGACTTCAAAGAAGTGTGACTGGCCCAAGGTCACCCAGCAGCTGCATGTGGAGGAGCGGAGACACGAACCCGGTTCCCCAGATTACGAGTCTACCGCTCTTAACCACTACACCACACTGGCTCTCCCAGTGTGGTGTAGTGGTTAAGCAAAGCTACTTCAAGCTCCTCTCCAAAGCCCAAACATTTACACAATCACAGTATGCCAAAGTTTGACTTCCCATGTCATGCAAACCACACCACAGAGAGTCTATGCTCATTCAAGTATGAATGTGTAGGAACCTTGAACACAAAGATTCCACTGCTCCATGCATTCGGTTCTACACTGGATGACAGTTTGCTCATGGCTTTCAACAACACTGCGTACGTTTCCCCCCCCCACAATGGATGAACCAACCCCAGCAATAAATTAGGCTTGCTTTCTCAGCTGTTCCACAACCATTTTTCTTACTTCAATCCTGCTTTTAAAAATTACTCCATTCTGTGAGCAATTAAGCTGGGCATTGCCTCCCTTCCCCCTCCCAGTAAGACTGTCAATCCTATTAGACCAAAGTCTAATTAAGGGTGGGAAAGTGGTTGTTTTATCTGCCAAATGAAAATAATTTAGTGCAAGTTAATGAGGATGGGCACAGAACTGATTAGTCATTTTGATTCCTGCTTGCTACAGTGGCAGAAATTACTTACTCAAAGGTATAGCAATATCAGCAGTCTTTTTCACACATTATGTAAACAAAGAGTGCTTTTTCCTTCATGATAAATTTAAATATGAACATATTTATAACCCCACAATAATATAGCATACAAAACTAATAGCCAATGGTCAGCCATGAATCCAAAATTTCCATTCAGAAATAGTAATGCAAGCATGCAATTTTCTTCATATAAAAATCACATTCCATTGTTTTCTCCTTTGCCCACTCAACTTTCCAACAATAGCTAGTTTTTCTTAATTACCCATGTGTGACTTCAGTTTTCTATAGTCACCACTTTGGTTCCCTCCATTAATACTCCAATTAATATTGTTGCCACAAGAAAGATGCCTGCTACTTTGTCACCAGTGAATGCCTCTAATTGCAGGGATATTATAGAGCACTTTTTTCTCCATATTGCTTTCAGCAGAGCATTTCTCAGTGGATCCATGGTTCTTGGCCTCTGTCTATCTATCTATCTATCTATCTATCTATCTATCTATCTATCTATCTATCTACTAAGAGGCTGCTTAGGGATGCTACCACAGTGGAGTTCCTGTACTGGTAGGACTGGACTTGGAGTAGATGGCCTTTGAGTTCCTTCCATCTCTATGATATTAATGATGCATTTTATTCCTAATAGAAGCAATGTTATGCCGAGTCTCTCAACACATATTTAGGTTAGGAAATAAAACATTAAAAAGAAGATCTGTGCACATGAAGTGCTAACAAGGAAAGCAGTACTCATTACTTGTGCATGTATGTGAAATTCAGCCATCAGGTTTGTTTGTTTTCCCTTATTCATATGACTTTACTTTATGAAAGTTGACTGCAGGCAATTCTCCCCACCCCTCTAAATATTATTTAGTGAAAAAGAAAATAAAAAAGAATACTGTGGGCTCAAGCTCCATGTTAACCTCTTCTCTTTCATTTTCTTGCTTCCCCATTGCTACTTATATGGGGCCATTTTTTTTATTTAACAAAAATGTAATAACATTTAAATTAAAAAAAACTAAGCAGCTTAAATAAAATAGTATAACTTTTTCAACTGAAAATAAAAACAGCAGGCATGGCAAAATTATCAAAATATTAGATAAAATCACAAGTCTGGGTAGGCTTGCTGAAACAGTAATGTTTTTAGCAGGTGTTCAAAACTGTACAATGGAACTATTGTGATATTCATAGGGAGGGGGATCCAGAGCATGGGTGATGCCACACTAAAACATTGATTCCTTTTAAGTGCAGAATGGGCACTTGTAAAAGTGCAAGTTCTGTTCAAAAGTGACAATGTTATCCTCACCCAAGAGAGAAATCCTTAAGAGATTGGGTGGGCTCCTATTGACAAAAAGTTCTCATGATTTTTGCTGTGTTTTATGTTTCTGCCATTTCAGAAGCTAGAACACATATCTCTACTCTAGTAACATATACAGTAATGTCACAGATCTTTAATTCTAAGTAGCATACCTAAAGCATTTTGCAACTGAATTGTCTGTAATATGATTTGAAGCAGACACTTCTCCAGGGCCTTCTCATCTTCCTCACTTGTTTGTTTTGACCTTGACATTGATTTAATTAGAACCGATTTGCCAGTCATGCGCAGCACAAAGTCAGTCTCTCTACGTTGGTGAACAGTTAGTAATGATTTAGCAAAACTATAGAAAGTGAGGCACATTTCAAGTTGCTAGGGCACTTGACTTGAGGAATCTTTTATTTTCTATTATGGCTTTCAATAAACGGCAAATGAAGCAGATCCATAATATATATACTGGCAAATAAGGAACCTGAATATGGTTCAGCAGTGTGAGTTTATTTAATCAGTCCCTCAGTGGAGGACAAATCTCAAGTTTGCTCAAGCAGGCTTCGCTGCCAGGGTTAGCATGTCAGCTCCTTTACACCTAGAGAGAACAGAGGAGAGCATGCAACCGGCATCACGTGTTTGTCACACATTGCGCTCTGGGAGAGAAGGACTTGTTAAGATTGTCAAGCACCATTCACAAATTTATGCCTAGGAAGTCTCTCCTGGAAGAGAACCAAATAACTCATACTTTTTGAAAATTGCTTATGACAGCTTTTCAGTCTGCTTCAGGCTGGCTCTCAATAGTGATTTGTATTTTCATATACTCCTCATACATTAAGAAATTTACACCTGTCAGGCCCTGACAGAGCGTCTCCATCCCTAACCTTTTCAGGGAGGTGGAGTGGGAGAGAAATGTTCCACTTGCAGACATTATCCAAATAAGTTTCTATCAGAAGTACCAGTGACATAACAGGTGGAAGAATAAGAAATATGGAGCAGACCTGTTTAGAATTTTAATAAGACAGCGAGGTCTGTACTATTATAAAAGGGATGGAAATTACTACACTGATCCCTGACACGTCAAATTGAATGTCACGCCCATAGGCTAATAATAATGGAAAGGCATGAATACTGTGCTATGAAACTTGCATTCTCCTTTCTTTTTGAAAGCCATGCTAAAGTTCACAGGAAGAGTTGCAGTTAAAAAGAGATCCTTTATAAATTAATAGTTACATGGCTCTTATTATTATGTTTGCTTCCAAATGCACATGAAGACCACGTGCAACATAGAAATGAACAGACAAGGATGCTGAATCCCGAGAGACATTACTCAAGTAGTAAGAGTTGTATGCAATTTTGGTTTGTTTGCTGTTCTTGTTTTTTTTTTTTTTTAAAAAAGCTAACACTAATGCTAATAGGGCAAGGCCTTCTTGAGACAAATTTTGCACCTGATTAATGCCATGGTTAACTGCAATTGCAAGAGGATCTGCTCAGAAACAAAGCAAAGGTGGAGCTGCCTGTGCCTTCTTCTTTTCAGGAGGACATAACCGAGTCTGGCCTGGTACCTATCCATGTCCTTGTGTAATGAGTAGGATAAAATCCAGGTACCAGTACCTCAACCCATCATGGAAGAAGTGAGCTTTAGCCAGGGTTGGCAACTGACCCAAGTTTAAAAAGGCAGTTGTAGTGGAGAGGATAATAAGAAACAAACTCCCCAAAAGAGGAACACATCAAACACAAACAATGTACAACTTTGGATAAGTGTTTTTTTAAAAATAATACACCAGGACTTTGTGCACCAGACAGTTAAGAATAATAGCAGTACCAAGTCACAAAATGGACACATGAAAAACCCTTTACTTGACCAAAAAACGCATCCATATATTTCCATAAAGAGCAAGTTCAGCACTGGCACATAGGCAGTCACTGAACCCATTTCTCCAAAATCTTCATTAGGACCTAAGTGATTTCCCTCAGCGTTAAGATACAACATTATACTTAAGCAAACCTTCCTCACACATATACAGGCCCATTTCAGATATGTCTGTTGAAGTTATAAGTTTAATTGTACATAAAATGCTATATTTAATTGCATTGCATTTAAATTGTTGTAAAAGAAGCTTTAGGCATATAGCCAGTATTTTTCCACCACCGGGTGTGTTAAGCTGCCTTGTGACTAATGCCGCCGCACGCAAAGGGGTTGAGCGGGTTTGTGACTGCATCACGAGTTTTAGGTCTCATCATTCAACAGGAAACCTGAGCACCTGCCTGTGTGTATATGTAATGAGGCTACTTGCAAAGCAGAGACACACATGTAAGCAAAGGAAAGAGAGAGGTGCAGTATGTAATTTTAGCAGAGAAGTTACATCTTAGTAAACATGTTTAAAACTTCACGCTGGAATCAATGTGAGCAAAGTCTGTAAGACTGAAATGCATTGCTAATAGACAATGTAACATTTTGTTGTTTCATACCAGTTACTTGTTTGTAACTAAATGTTTAAAAACCAAGTTCTGCAAGCAAAATTATTTGAAATCTATTTCTTATAGCGAAGAGGATTCATTTCTACAAAAGAGTCAGATCAGAGACTTTCTGTTGGCACTATTTTTAACAATGTCCTCAGCCTAACAAATAGTTTGTCCAATAGTTTGTTGGAGTGAGAACAGCAACAAGCCTGATTGCTTCCTCTACGTTTTAGGTATGTTTTATATGTGTGCGACTGTGCACACGCGCATCGCACTGAACCCAGAAGTGACCCAAAAGTGTTACAGAAACATCCCAAAAAGGGTCAGAATGAGGCAGGGGCAGAACAAAGTGTTTGCGGGCTTTTTTATGGTGTTTCAAATATACACAATTTCACTTAAACGCATGGTACCTTGGAATGTAAACCCTGCCAAAATTTGGAGTTTGCTGTATGTTGTTCAACATGTTTCATCTCAGTATGTTGAAAATGGTTTGAAAATGAAATTTAAATATGATAAATCATAGGAGATTAGGCTACTGTAAATATATTCAGCAGCATATAAATATTGAGAATGCTTGGATGTGTAACATTTACTTTGAAACTTAGTTGCGCATTTACCATTGTACCTGGTATAAGAGCTCCATTCACAGTAAATCTTGATAACCAATACTGTCTCACATTGGATCATGACTGATGACAGTGTCACAATAACTATTAGTAATCTATTGGTCACTTCCTGCAGCCTTCAATTGTCTGTGCATTTCCTTCAGAAAATCTGAAGAACTCAGTAACCAGTGTTATAATGTCTTTTTGTAAACTTATTAATGTCTACTTAAAAAAAAAATACATGCCAGTGTTGTGTGTGCTTCTGCTCCAGAGCAGTCACAATAATTACATTATTGCCAGAAGGAATAGAGAAGATATGGTTTTAAAAATGCAATAAGAATTAAAAATATAAAGGACCAAAACAAACTGATCCATTTGAAAGTTCTAGCCAAGTTAAACAAATTGATCCTAGAATAAAAATACTGCAACTTGGAGTAGGGCAAAACCTCAAAGTCTTACTTCACACCTTGTCAAGTGGCAAAGATTCAGCTTCTTTATTCGTTATTTCAAGAAAAAAGTAAAATAAGATCCAAATAATAAAATGGAAACTCATTTTAACTTGAAATCATTATCACCCTGAACATTCCTACTAACACCTTAATTCCCACATCCCTAGGGATCTGCTTAGAGTTTTCACTTGAAAACTCTAAGTGCTCCTAAGGTAGCTGAACTGATATCAAAGTAGGAGAAACTGTGAGGTGGTTAATAAAGGGCAGTTAGAGAGACAGACTTTCATCACTGGAAAGGAGTCACTTGAACACATTTTCAAAAGTCCAAGCTAGAGGCAACTTTCTTCAGTACTGTGTGCTGGCTCGGAAATAATAACTGTTTCCCTTGGGTTCAAACTCAGTGAATGTGGTGCATACAAAATATAGCCACAAATTAGAAACACACTGACAGTGATCCCCTGTGCACTCAGATTGAAATCATATTTTGTTCAATGGGGGTTTATTCCCAAGTAAATATACATAGCATGGGAGCTTATGAGTCTTACAAACTATAAAGTAGCCTTAGAAATAAAGATTAAACATAACAATGAATGTAGATTTCTTTTTTATAAAATTACTATCAACTTTTAAAGTTGAACAGCGACTAGAGGAATCTAATCTTTGTCAATTCTGATATGAACTGATCTAATTGGCACCTCTCAGAACAAAGCCTATTTGCCAGCTTCTACAATTCCTGAATGTTCTTGCCCGATTCTTGGTTCAAAAGATATATCAAAATACATTAAGAAATGCACCATATTGTGAAAAAATTACTACAGACATGGGACACAATGAACTCAGAAGTAAACGTGTGGAAGCGTGGTGTAGTGGTTAGAGCATTGGACTACGTCTGTGGAGACCCACTCATCCATGATGCTCACAGGGTGTGTCCTTGGACCAGTCACTCTCTCTCAGCCTAACCTGCTTCAAGGGTTATTACAAGGATAAAATGGGGAAGGAGGGAAACTGTTGTACGTCACCTTGAATTCCTAGGGCAAGGAGGTTGCATGCCCTCAAAAATGAACAGAAGGACTAAGCATTTAACACATGGGCATTTAGTACATACTGTCATTCCAACCCCATGCTTTCCTCTAATGAACCTAGAATTCAAAATGGGAAAGGTAAGGGCAATAAATCAGACTGCTGGTAGTTAGAACGACAAAGGTAGTGGCTATGACAGAAGCAAGACACTTTTGGGGTGTTAATGCTGTCAACCCCTTCATCGTAGGCTCAGATTGTATATATGTGTAAAGAAACCATATAACCTGAAGACACCACAGTCTCCACTGTCCCTAGTTCCAAGGAAACTAGGGTAAACACCTGGAACCCCTAGGATCTCACCCTGCTTGGAGATGGTCTGGTGTGTTGCAATACTGTTGGATCAAAGAGCCAAATAATGCTACAGTCCAATTCTATGTTTCATTGCACAGTGGCTATAAAGAAACACGGAACTGATTGGCTCTCAGCAACACAAGGCAATGTAGGAGAAACAACAGTAATCAACACTTTTATGTTAGCATCCAAGACTGTTTAAGAAGATACTGTATACTGTTTCTCCAGTTATCAAAGCTGTGGACATAACAATCAAAAATGATATAATTGAATAGCAGCATGGCCCATGGCATGCCACAGGCATATGCTTTACATTGCTTCCTATGTACATAAAAATTGAAAATGTTGTCACTCTATGTAGTTCACATGCTTGCCAATTGGTGACCATGGCATCTGCAGGGTGAGGAACAGCAGACTGTCCAGGGCAACTTATTTACACAGCAGTTGAACAAGCCACTAGGGAGTGGGGTTAGGACAAGAGGGGCATGATGTGGGGGGTCAGGCAAGGGGTGGGTGAGGTGCAAAAGGAGAGGTCTGGTCAGATGTAGGCAGGGTTGGCAAGAGAAGAAAGCAGGGACAGCAGCCCTAGTACGAAATACTAGGAAAGTTATATAAAATGGCAATGCATTTTACAAAATTTATATACCACTTGACTGTAAATGAACCCTCTAACCCAAACCATTAAAATCATTAATTGAAATAGGCCAACATGGGAATTTAAGGTGGGTGCACATACAAAACAAATAAACAGAAACCCTCTCTAGCATTCCAGTCACTATTTTGCAGGTGAATTGTGTATAAAATCTCAAAAGGCTAAATGTTTAATCTCTTCAGTACAGAGTAGCCAGTAGGTAGCCTAAGCAAATATTTGCATTCATTAGGACATGCTCAGATTTGTAAGCAATTTTACAGCACTGCTGCTCAGGGATAATACTTAACTATCATTCTCTTAGAGTTCAATAAATGGTTTGATGACTGGTTTTTCATTTTTCTTTTTTAAGCAACACAATTTATCAAGCACAAATGATTGTTATTCAAGTTAATACTTGATTTTGCTATAAACCAAGATTTTTACTGCAATTCATCCACTCAAAGATTTACCACCCTGTTTTTATAACAATTGCGAAGCATAAAACAACTAAATTATTAGACCTCTTTAATCTTTTTAATATTCTAGTTTATTACACAGTGCCTCCTGTTGCACATTACAATGATCTGTCATGCTCAGCACTTCCAAACACAGGCTTGGCTTAAAAGAGAATGAAGAGGATAACAGAATGTGTGATCAACCATTCATTTTAGAAAATTCATTTTCCTTTCGGGGCAATAGTTTTTGTACAGTGAATTCCACTGCCATGAATTCCACTGGGGACTGAAGCAGATCTATGATATGCATCAAGGCAGCTTTCTCTCTCTCTTTATTTGGGAAAAAGGATTCAAGACCATGTAAGCTCCCAAGGTAAAGGCAATGGAAGTATACAAGAGCACAGTTTGATTTAGCAGAGGGACTGAAATTCTTGGTGGTAAAAGGTCACTCCAGTCCTAAAGACAGTGGAATCAATCCCATTAACAAAAGCCTCTTCTGCCGCTGCCAGCAACATATTGTGATGGAGATAAACCTGTCTCCTTTGAATTTGAGCAACTGAACACATCCACCTCAAGTTGGTAAAAAGTAACACAAAAACGTCAAATGGTATTTTAGTCGCCACCTTTATTAACAGCATGCTAATGAAATCAATAACATGTTAATAGAATCCAAACATACAATAGAGTTTATAAAAGAGTACACACTCTAAAGGAGTGAGAACAAAAGGGAAGGAAGCCACATAGACAGGAAATATAATTCATAGGAAATATAATGCAAGGTTGCCTGGATGAGGACAAGCTAAAACATTTGATGTAACTGGCTGAGAACGTATGTGTTTAAGGGTCCCTAAAATCATAGTAAGAGAAATCGAAGGAAGACAGGCAATGTAATGGATAAGAGTTTGCAGTGGGATATAAGTTCAAAGCTGGCACAAAACACGTTTAGTGAACAGAGAGATAGCTGGGGCATTCAGGTTTGTTTGTTTGTTTGTTTGTTTGTTTGTTTGTTGCAGGGGTGTGTGTGTCACACTGCTTGTTTAAAGTTGGCTCCAAAGATTGTCATATCTCAAACACAACTGCTTTCCTTAAGACAGGGACAGAAGAGCATAACTAGCAAAAGAAGGGCTATTGCCGGAACAAAGCCACATGAAGCTGAATTAATAAGCTATGCAGGGGAACAGAAGAAGCCATAAGGAAACGGGGGAGAGGTTCAATTTTGCTTTCAAGACTGAGAATGATTAATAACTGGGTTTATTTACACATAATATTTTTCAGGTAGCAAACCAACCAATATACAGTGCACTGAGACAATGTCAATGGCATGCATGGTGGGCACCTGTTCACACCTTAAGTAAATTGGTAACTTTTTCACCATCATTTACTACAGGGACAAGGAATCTGTGGCTCTCCAGATGTTGCTATCACTCTGTAGGCTGTGCTGGTTGGGATGATGGGAATTGTGGTCCAACAACAGCTGGGAGGCCACAAGTTCCCCACCTCCACTTTACTCCTATTAATGTATGATCTCACACTGTTTTAGAGGAACACGTGGAGCTTCTGTTATGTTCATGTTTGTTCATATTTGTGAGATTTTAGAGCAACCTCCAGCTATTCTAGGCTGCATCTACAGATGCATAGTGTCCAGAGTAGAGTGGAGCAGGCAAAAAAAAATCGAGCACCCCAAAATCAGGTAGCTCTCAAAAAATTCTTACTCAACCCCATTTTGCAACTGCTCAAGAGTGGAACAGTGGGATACCATTGCAAAGCAGAGAAGGAAGCCCCAGGGGAAGTGCAAGCTATTATATATGCAAGCTCACTCCTACAAGGCTGTTGGCCCGAAACAGGCCACATATGGAGGAGGAGATGCCTCTCTGTCAAGTGCGCCACCTTGTCCCCACGACTGAGGTCACTGGGGCCACGCGACACAAGGGGCATGTCAGTCCATATGCCCTGTGGCTTGCACACTCCTCCATTATCCTCCGAAACAGAAGGAATGCAACAACAGGTCAATGCTCCATTCATATTGTTTACATTTTCCCTTTAGAGTAAAATTGTTACACTAGTGGCCAAAATTTTGGAAACCTTTGGGGGAAAGTGTATTTGTGAGGTTTGATGGCTCATAACACCACTTTTCTTGAGCAATACCATAAAATTATATATCAATTGAAAGATAATTGAATGAAGAATTTAATGCAACAAAGTTTGTTCAATTATCTTTATTCTATCAAAAGTTATAGCCAAATAACCAGGAAAAGGAAGCACAAGGCTGCTCGACACCCCTGCGGGGCAGTGTTGTGGGCAGGCCATGCGCTCTCCCTGCGCACAGAGGGGGCATGGCAGTGCCCCCGTGTCATAGGGGAGTCCTGGTCACGTCACACCCCCAGCCAATAGTCGGTTCAATTACAATGCCTAAACCAATACCACTCACATTCTGTAACCAATAAAGTTGTGGCCTTAATTTGCCCATTAACCTAAAATACTGGTGTCCATGTGCTTCATTATTGAACAAATGGGGGAGGGCTCGGGGCCTTGACACGCAACTTGCTTAGGATGATATGTAGTAGCTTTCCTTCAATTGAATGTAGCCAATGAGTATGAGTGTTTAGAGAACCAATCAGGTATTACAATTTTGGCCACTAGTGTATATTGTACGTATGTTAGTACTGCACTGCTCTCATACAAGGTCGCTTTTGCAAAATTTGTCATTTTTACACCACCAATTTGACAGCTTTCCACATTCTTTGTGTAACACGTGCTGCAAAAGTATAGCTTGCTACTGACAAACATTTCAACAAATAAGGTCATGTGCACCTTTATTACTATTTTCTTAGTATTGAAAAAATGATTGTGCATACAGCTCTTTCGTCCAATTGTAACAGCAGCTCCTACCTTTCTCTCTCTGCTGCATTCATGCTCTGTCAAATCTGGTAATGCCCATTTTATTGCTAAAAATCTTACAAAAAGAAACAGGCTACCAAAAAAGGAAATATTATGGTCTATTCCATTAAACACGGTAAAACTTA
This sequence comes from Darevskia mixta, assembly GCA_034641385.1. Taxonomy (NCBI): domain Eukaryota; kingdom Metazoa; phylum Chordata; class Lepidosauria; order Squamata; family Lacertidae; genus Darevskia; species Darevskia mixta. The sequence goes on from JAWWNH010000105.1 coordinate 7,142,674, forward strand.
AATCTAACATAAAAATAGGTCATCCAATTACATGGTAAAAGCATCACTTTTTCATTGTCCAGTACACAATATATTTACAGGAAAATTACCAGAAACCCCTCAGCTGTATCAGAACTCAACCTTATATTTAGATGCAGTCATATATTACTGCTGATAATGTGATGTCAGTGAATAGATTGGAATTTTTCACTGTCCTTTATCAAGATAAATTGTTCTGTCAATAGCAAATGGCTGCCAAGTATTAACACTCTGCACACTATATGACTTTTCATTCCAAGCAAAAATTGTATTTAATGCTTTTGCACAAAATCTATGGCCGTGACTATCCCTATTACCTATTTAACTACCTTTTAAAAGGAGGATTTATTTCTGCAAATTAGGACCTGGGTAACACGATGGTAACATGCATCATAAACTTTAAGTCAATACAAAGCAGGACACTTGCAGTTTGAATGGGGAAATACCTTACTCTCATCAGTTGGCCACCCAATGATATTATCAAGCTGTGGTGGGAGCAGCTGCTGAGAGCAGAACTTTATCTTGGCCTCCTTCCATCTACACTTCCATAGTGTCCCACAGTAGCAATTTCCTCATTGGTCTATTACTTTCAATAGGTATTCTAGTAATTGGCTATTTCACACTTGTAAGGCTTGAACTGGCAGAGTGCAAAGGCCAGGCAACCAGCCTGTCAGGGTCCAGCAAGCTGGCCATTCATCAATTATTATCATCTTTTTACCAGAACAAGAGTATGTTCTGAAACCTTGTTGGCTTAGATAAGCTTTGATGCCCATTGTAACTCAACCCCAAAATGCACTAACTCCTTATTTAAGGAACAAGGATGTTGCCAGGGAGTGACAAAATATGTTTGTTAACTGGCACATGTTTGGAATTGGAAGGGGGAGAAGTGTCAGAGAGAAGGGCTTTCATTCTTAAAAGGGTAACAGTTCCTGCTGGCTTCTGCAGCTGCCTACTGTTCCCATTCTCAAGAACTGTTGAGGTAAGATAAAAATAGTTTCCTAGAATATTCAAACACAAAAAATCAATATTCATGTAATTAATCTGTGATCAGCTTGAATGTTGTATGGCCTATTTTTATACTCCCCAAAGTGAAAAATACTTGATGTTATTTGAAAGCTGAATGTAACCATGCAGAGATTACACTAAACATCCCCGGAATGATTCCCTGTGTCCTTAACCTTGGTTATGTGCTTACACAATCAGCATTTGCAGTGAATTAATGATAATGAGGATTTCACTTAATGAGGAACTGAAACCAGCTGATTAAGAAGAAGGAAACCTAGTAAGGTTAACCATGGCTCACTCTGAATTTATTGTAATAATCACAGAGGTTAAGGCTGGTGGGGGGGGGGGAGAAGGAGAACTCACAATGGAGAGGGAGGTTCAAGGGTATGGAATATGTGAGTTTAAGAAGGCAATCCACATTCTCCCATACCATCTGCCCATGGCAGTGCTTACATCTATGGAAATACAGTACTTGCAGAGACCGTAGTTGCTGCACAGCAATTGTACCTACCACTCATACCATGAGTTAAACATGTAGCTAGACCAAGGCACCCTTGACAAACCATCAGCATTTTGTTTTCTTTGCCAAGCCACCATCTCTAGCCTCTAGCCTTTAAGAGGTCAAGTTAAAGTTGTGTTACTCAGTTTCATTATCGGACTGTTACTGGAATTTCAGATGTGTAGATAGTTCACTTATCAATAGGCATCCTGTTTTTTCTTTTTAATGCCACAATACCAGGTTTAGCAGTCAATACCGCTTTATTTGTGCTACAGGTGTAGATACACACTATTTAAATGCATTTGTCACGAATGTAAAAATAAAAATAAAAAATCATCTCACTGCACTGCGTATAACCATATGTAGGACCGACGCTACATTTCAGTAAAGAGTTGTCAGAGCAGAAGAATCTGAAAAGTTGTTCAGAGTTAATTTATCAGCATAATCACATTGGCTTTCTTTACACACTAAGGGAATCCCGCTTGTTTTAAGAATTCCTTTCTCCACTGTCTTGGATAACGGTTTGGACACACTGTGCTCACTATGACCTTTATCTACTTAGCTCTAGCCAAAGTATCTAACGAATCCATGGCCCAGATGAGTTTTTATACTATAAGAGAAAACACAAGTGAGGAACAGATTCCTCTTGACTGGCACACATTTAACCAGATGTCCCATGGTATTCAATTGGACTACTTTACTAGTTGGGTAGGTTCAGGATTGCAGCCTTAGGTGCATATACACATACAGCAAGCTATTTGCAAACATTGTGTTAAGGCTGTTCTGCACTGCAAGTATCTGCATGACTATCCAAACATTAACTAAAAGTAATAACAGAGGAGTTGTTATGACTTGGTGAAATTTGCTGGGGCTGCATGGGGAGCTACCCACTACACAATGTCACTTACTAATATGTGAATTGAGCCTTAGTCCTTGTTTTCTTTTCTTTTTTTACAAGTGATTGTACAACTAAGATCTAGTCTCTGCATTTTAAATTGGTTTTTCTAGAAGCCCATTCAGATAGTTTGTTCACCTCAGTTGGCAGGAGATCTGGTCATCTACAAATAAACCGAGCATAAATGCAGATCCCATAACCAACAAATTTTAAATTTGCCTACAGCCTACATGAATAAAATTCCCAATTCTCAAGGGAGGGGGAAATATATGTGTACAGATATTGTAGTGATTTAGAAAGCTGTTAAGGGTTTTCAAAAATCAATTCCAAATTTTGAGGGAGCAGTACTATGGCTCTCAATAAATTTACCTGCAAATGGATCTAAGAGTTATGCACCCTTACTAGCTGAATAAATGACGTGACACTGAAGCATATCTAATTGTAATACATCACAAGATAATCTGTCAACCCCCAGTGCTCAAGCCCTGTCACCCTTCTTCATCCATTATTTATATGTATCCTTCATTGCCAATGAAATCCCTATGAAGTATAGTGCAAAATCTACAGCCTGTGGATGTGCCATTCTACCAATGTATTCTGGCAGTGTTTTTAATTTTTCTTCTTAACAGTGCAAGCCTATACAGTAATGGTTAATCTCACAGAGAATTGGTTGTGATAGAAACAAATATGCCAGGGTCACAGAATCAGCAATCATTGTGCATTGGCCCAAAGCATTACCTTGTGCTTTTGGCCAGGTACAAAAGCACAGCCTTGCGAATTCTGCTGCCCAAGCTTTCTTAAATCATACAACCATGTCTTTCCCCCTCCTTTACACAATGCTACCAGCAGAAATGTGCAAGTGAATAGTTTTAGAAGCATCTGCTACAGTAATAGGAAATCTAACTAATGAACCATCAGAATTTTTTTTTCATTCTGAAGTTGCCAAAGATGTGTGAAGGGCAAACGACTGGTCAGATTTACATACAGCCACGATCCAAAAAGTCTCAGTTCAGTAGTTGCTGCTGAAAAGGCTATATCTGTTGTTGTTGTTGGACCATCTTTGCTTCTTAACATGCCACAAACTGTGGTGCTTTTCTTTTAGAGCTTAGGCCATGCTGCTTTTTAAAACTAAAATAAAACCACATATTGCACTTTCAAAACAATCAAAAGAACTCCCGGTTTCTCAGAAGAGTCTGCAGAATAGCTCTATAAACAAACCAGGAGCAGAATACACTTTTTTAAAGGCATTTTGAGAGCTCAGCCAGAAATTCTTTCCTTTCTCACGAGGGGAGAGTATCAACAACAAAAAATCTGCTTCAGGCGTGCACTACTGAAACATTAAAGGTCCTATAAAATTAGGGGGTCATATTCTTCTTGCAGTCCAATTACAACATTTACTATTTGTCAATAAAGTTCCACATAAAACACTAACCTTCAGAAAGGCAGCTGCCCTTTGGTGGTGTGGCTTTATTTATGTTCCATAACTTTCTGGTCTCTAGGTTGCCGGTAAGGCATGTATATTAGTAAAACCTCTCCCACCTTCGCATGGCATTTGTACCCATAAGACAAAGTATTTAAAATGAACCATAATAGCTTTTTACCGGATGGAACCACATTTATAAACAATATAATGCATAAGTTTGTGTCAAGCTGCTGTGATACCAGTTTGAACAAACAGCGAAGCACTTCCCAGTTAATATGGTTTGCATGTGTGAAACAGCCCCCGTAGACCGAGTATTTACACTGCATCACCTCAGACACAAAACTTTTCAAATGGGAGTGTTCATGCCTTCAACTGAAAGCCAGCATTTCATAGGATACTGAATGGTGTACATGCATTCATAAATAAGTCCTTAGACCTTTATTGGCTGTCTTCTCCAGTGAGTCCTGGGCTGAATCTACACTGACCTGTTTAACGTTATTAGAACGATATTAGATATGTCATTCTAAAACATCACAGGGCATACTTGTAAATTAAAGCGTCTTTTATTTGTCCCCCTTTTTTTTTCATTGAAACACTGTCTCCCTGCTGCTGGTTGCTTTGCAGTGTCCTCTGGTGTCACATTTTAATAATGCATGATGAACATTAAAAGTAGGATGTCATGTATCCATATACATTTTCAAAACCATTCCTAAACCCTTCCTTAACATTAAAAACCATGCATGTAGATCTGCCCCTGAACTCATGGATGGCCTTGGACTTTGATGACCTGGGACTTTTGAAAGCATGACAGAGGACTCTTATAAGGACTAGGTTCAGACTATTTCCCAGGTGGCTGGAAGAACCACCAGTACTTTATTCCAGCCCTTCTGGCTGGGACACTGCCTTGCCACCATCCTCAAAGGATGAGTCCCTCACAGTAACTCTGTTTCCCCAGCATTCCAGAATTCATAATTAAAAGTCAGCTCTTCCAGAGTGGGGGAGCCAACCACAATCTAGTCTAGTCAGCTCCAGCTTTGAGCAGAGACAATATATCCTATAGCTGTCTTAGCAAGCCTCCCTAGAGCTGGCTGCACTCTGTTTGACCAGACACTACCAACTTCCCCTGAGTTCTCACAAAAGTGGGCATGGGCAAACTTAGAGCTGACATCAGGGGCTGGCACTATGGGGCACCACCTGCCCACTGCAAGCAACAGGAATGGGGGGGGGACCCACAGCAGGTTCCTGCTTATTCATCTGCCCTTTCTTTTGCATCAGCAGTGGGAGCTGAGCCTGAAGGTAGAGTGAAAAGACAAGTAAACAATGGAGAGAAGAAGGAGGTTGCCTTAATGAGGTCATACAGCCCAAAAGTCACCGAAAATCTGGACCCAGCACTGGGAAAGATACAATATTCCAGTCTTATTTAGATCTGGGCCTTTAATCACTGCCTTAATCCCGTTGTCAGCTGTTTGAAAAGCAAGAGACTGCAGGCCTTTGCTACTAATGTCCATGGTTCTTCTTAAATCTGACACTGAACACACATTTATTCCTGCCTTCACATTATACTAGCTCACACATTCAAGAGAAATTCCCCCAGTTACATGCAAAGCAAGAAATATTCCTCTCCTAATTTCTGTCAACCGCAGCTTATTCTCTTTGCTCATCCATTCTTACTACTTGATGTGAGCTTTATTCTTCTCTTCCCATTCCCATTTTGTGCATAGTTACTAAGCCACTAACTTCACACACCCGTTTTTTTTTAGAATAGAAATTAACGAACGTGCTGTGGGGCTTTCTTAGGTTTTTAAAGTAAAAAAACACACTATCTTCTAACTGGGGGAGGGCGAATCCTTTGTGAAACAAAAAAGGAATTCCATTTCCCCCAAAGACTAAAACAGAACTAAAAATTAAAGTTAATATGATAATGCTATAAGAAAATCGAGGAAAGCACTCTTCTGATTGCATTTCAAGGACTCTCTTGCTTAACTAGTTCCAAGAGTCCTTTTTCTGATCATAATAAAATTATTTGCCATATGGTTCAGATGCTTGTGCTACTCTTTCAATGGGGGGATTATGCATGAGATGTAATGCCTACGGTAGCTGCCGCCAAGCACACAGCTGGCTCAGATAATGCCAACAAATGGCTTCATCTATCTCAATGTCACATAGGAGCTGGTGCGATGCGAATCAGCCCGGAGTACAATTAAAATCTACATCATCTGTGAGAAAGGTGATGGAGGTTCTGACATCAGAGCTGTGCCAGATTCATCCTCTTTCCATTGCAACAGAAGAAACATGTTGCCCCTTTCACCCTGTCACACTAATGATGTGCTCAGCACATCCTTCCATGTGCTCATTAAAGACAGTAAATCAGGAAGATTCCTCTTTTAAAAACTTCACCTTTATCTGACATTCAGTAACAAGAACAATTTCTAAATTTAAGTGCCTTCCTTGTTCCTTCTTTCTGATAATGCCACTGAATTGTCCAAGTGGCATACAAATAGACTGCAGTTTATGATCCATAGGCCCCTATGACTATGACAGTGTGCAGGAATTTACTTGTATTTAGTCACAATAATAAAAATAGGTTTGCACATCCATTTGCTCCAACAAGTCATATTTTTACTGCAAACATACCCATGATTCACAGCAAACAAGTTCAACTCCAATCTCCTCTTTCCACCCTTTAATGTAAGGAGAGGGTCGTGTAATGTTGTTCACTTATTGTCATATTTATTAAAAGGGAAAACCTACAAATATATTTTATAGGCATCTCAATGATTTTGCATAAATATAAAATGTAATAAAATTTGAAAGCAAAAGAGGAATAACTTCAAATGATAGGTTTAACATGTTTATAAGCTTTGAAAACTAAAAACAAACAAACATTTAAAGCTTTACCTGTATTTGTTTATTTTTAATGGTAAGCATTTCTGTTGTGGCTGCCACTAGCCTTTGCATTTTTCTTGCTAGAGATGGTGACTAGTCAGTCCAATGCTGCAACAGCATCAGGGCCATGAGAAGCAAAAGGCAATGATACCACCCAGAGGCAGAATGAAAAGCAGTTCCAGAAGCAGCTTCAGGATACAGTGGTAGCTCGGGTTAAGTACTTAATTCGTTCCGGAGGTCCGTTCTTAACCTGAAGCGTACTTAACCTGAAGCACCACTTTAGCTAATGGGACCTCCTGCTGCCGCTGCGCCACGAGAGAACGATTTCTGTTCTTAGCGGAGTTCTTAACTTGAAGCGTACTTAAGCTGAAGTGTACTTAACCCGAGGTACCACTGTAGTAGCAATGGATATGGGGGCAAGGAAGCAGGGAGGCAAGTAGGTAAATATGATAGTAGCCTACACTAGCCTGGTGCATACCATACAGATGCGTTGCTCAGAGTGAACTGTATAAGGTGAGGTGTCATCAGCTCCGTGGGTCACCTGACAGGCTGCTGATACAGCGGAGTTCAAATATATGAATTCAAGATAAGCAGGCTTCTGTTAACAGCACAGAGAATTACAGGAAGCTGCATGGAGGAGGCGGAGAGCACATTTTTTTCAATGACAGCATAGTAGTGAGACCTAACATCTTGACTATTTAAAAACAGAGATTAAAAGGGGGGAATGCTAATGTCAGAAACACAGAAAGCATAGAAAGTATGAAAAATGAAAGCCATTTTTCCTAACCTACAGCATATAAAATACAATAGGAAGCAGAGCCTGGAGTAAGTCTCAGTCACAGAGAGTGTCTGCTTAAAAGTTTCCTCAGAAACAGGCCCTGCTTGTCCCCCTTTTCATCTTCCTGCTCCTGTGCCTCCAGTGGAAAGCAATTCCACACTTCTTCTTCAGTCCAGCAATCACCTGCAAACTAACTCTGGCCTTGATCGAGAGCCTGCAATCTTAATATTACAATGCCTTTTAGGACTGCTACAAATCCAGACAGACGATCTGCCCAGATACATGTAAAGCCTAACCAAAAGTGTCAATGGGGACAGATTGATAAATGTTGTTTCTTGATACACTTCCTGACCAAACAAAACAGAAATACATTTGTTTGGAATGGAGCAATTGTAGCAAGGCAATACATTACCCTCCTGTGGCTCACAAGGGAAAATATGGTGGACAATATACGAAAGCTTGCAAATACTGTATGAAAGAGACCACAACTCAGATTGCATACACACCCTTCCCTCTCCAAAGCTTTTTAATAAGCAGAGGCTATGGTGAGGCTGTGGTTAAACTAATAGCCATAAAATAGAGAAGTATAGTTTGACCTTGACCTCAGACCATGCTACATGAAAAGAGGGGAGGGTTGCTTAAGTGTAGCTTCTCACTGATGAGCACTGAATTCTTTTACTTAACTTGCACATTCAATATTAAATCTGTCTATTAGTGGTGCAACTGCTAGCACATTTGCAAAGCTAAGCAGGGTCAGGTATGGTTTCAAATTGGATGGGGAAATACGGGTTGAGATTCCTGCACTGAAGGGGGTTGGGACAGATCACACACACACACACACACACACACACACACACACACACACACACCAAGATCCCTTCCAACTCTTTGATTCTATGATTTTGTAGCATTCAAAGTCAACAGATCAAAAAATGCAATGTGAATGTTTAATATGGTACCATACAATGAGGCAAACCATTAGATCATTTTTGTGTGCCTATTATCTACTGAATGCACAATCAGAAGCTAAATTTCATGCAGGCCACACACATCCCTCATGGAGAAACAATGGGAAAATGTGTTCATTAAAGCAAAGAAGAAACAGAAAGACATCCTTGAAAGAAAAAAATCCATTCGTTCTTCAATAATCCCAGTGAAAATAATATTTCTTAGAAACAGGGGCTAGAAGTATGATAGTGGCTGCATTCAGATGTTATTGTTCACAAAGGTTAAACCATGATTTGGAGGACTGGGACTGAGATTATGTATATGCTCTCTCTCTTTCCTTCAACACACTTCCTGATTGGTCAAGCCATTGTTTTCTGTGTAGTCTGAACACAGAACAAATTTTTAATCTTCTAAACCATGGTTTGAAGGATTAGAAAACTTGACAGTCAGAATCTAAGAGCTTGAATATAGATCTAAATCAAGCATACAAATTAAAATAGTCTGTATAAAAATATATGCCATTGTTTCTTCCTCTGATTCTGAGTATCATCTATTTGAAAATAAAAACCTGATCATAAAGATAGCTAGCATGTACAAAATGTGTGCCAATATTTGAAGTGGTGCTGTCTTTGCTTGGGAAAGGCATCACGCTATTTTGCTAATGTGTTCTAAATCTTTAATGTGTGCATGTTGTGAGAATATATTGCCTTTTCAGTCATTACAATTGTGTATGCTGCCACACAATAAGTTCTCTTTGTTGTAGCGCGATGTACTTCTTCAAACTAATCTTCCAAAAACATGGCAATGAGGACCACCAGATTTAAATGTAAGTGGCTCTCATCAGACTCTTTCAATACCATGCATTCACACTCTATAACAAAAAGCACTTCCCCCTGATGAAGCTTGGAAGGTATATTATTTATTTCTCAGAGGATTAAACATATTTAAATATTGTTCCTTAAATTAGCCCTGATTTGAGCCTTGATTGAGTCTCTAGTCAGTCTCACAATTTTTGCTGAACTTTTGTAACTGTGGTTAATTCTGCTTATGCTCAGAGGCGGAGCAAGGTGGGTGCGGCAATATTCAATGTCATGCCCATGGGTGCTTTGGGAGACCCCCTTCCTCTTCTCCACTCTGCTGCCCCCTGCCCACTCCCCATCTGCTTCCGAAGATATCCTTAACCCTCCAGAGCAGATTTTAATGGTGCAGGAAGCAGCAGTCGGAAGAGAAAAAAAACCAATGCGCAAGTGCACTGATCATAGCTGTCAACTTTCGGATTTGAAAATAAGGGATCAGCAGCCGCACCTGTCCCAGGGACAATCTACGGTTCTCGGGGACAGTCCACGCCACGGTAATCCCCCCAGGCTACAAATTAATTTACACCAGGCTACACACCATCATCTTTCCCCACCTCAGGGTCTCTTTTCCAGGGAGTCTTCTCTTCTCATGCGATGCTCCAGGATCTGTCCTTCCGGTGAGCAGCCAGGGCCAATGTCCTTCAGAATGGATTGGTTTGATCTTCTTGCAGTCCACGGGACTCCAGCACCACAATTCAAAAGCGTCAATTCTTCATGGGGGGATTGATCAGGTTCACTCTTTTGGCTCTCTGGCATCCATTAATGACTTATTTTACAAACGTGTTGCAGGCTTTGCATCCTTTAACACTCTTTTGGAAGGAGTGTATTCATGGGCTGGGCCAGAGTGGTTGATGTTACATGCAAGCAAAGTACAAACAGTGCTGTTGTCTAATGGCATCCTATTCTCTGTAACTATTGGTGAGCAACGCAGCCGAGCAACGCAGCTGAGGAGCCTCCCTGGCCAGCAGGGAGGGAGAGGAGCTGCTTCCTTTGAAATCCAGGAAATTTACGGGATATCTAACAATCCGGGATAGCAGCAGGAAACGGCACTAGAATAAGGGAATTTCCCGCCAAAAAAGGGAAACAACATTGGACGGCGCTGGAATAAGGGAATTTCCCGCCAAAAAAGGGAAGGTTGACAGCTATGGCACTGATGCCACTGGATGTCACTCTATGTGTTTTGTACTGCACATACAAGATGAACAACTATATAGTTGTTGGCTCAAACATCTGTTAAGGTTTAATTAATAATTTCAATAAATTATTAAAATGGAGAAAGAAAAACTTGATGCAAGAGAAATGTTAAACGATACATAAATGGCAATATGTTGTGCAATTGATTGCAAGTTATGGAACAATTTTTGTACTGGATGTACTGGATGATTCCAAATTCAGGGTGTGAACTGATGTTTCAACATGTTACAGCTGAGATGTGACTGAAGCCCATGCTGATCAGGATCCAATATCAAGTCTGAAGGGGACTAATGCCAGAGCAGATTAAACTGGCTGGTTTCCCATGAGGAACAAAGAGGTGTTCCAGAAGACAAGATTATGTATCTTTTTACCAGGCCTGGGCACATCTCATGGTATGCTCACTACCATATTATGCTGCCTATGAGGCACATCATGTACAGATAATATCAAACACTAAAAATGCTTTAAAGTAGACCACAGAGTGAACCACACTTACTTGGAAATCACATCTACTGAAGCCACAGTCCTTTCTCCCAAGAAATGAGGTACAGAGCAAGGATACCAAATACTTTCGATTATTATTATTTGTCATCTTCTACATTTGTATATTACTAGATCCAGTTCCATATTCAAAATATTAACAAGGTCCCACCTAATATTCTTGAGAGAATGTTGTCTGTTTTTAAAAAGTTTGAAAAATAAGTGCTGTGGGCATCAGTCACAAAATTGCTGCAATGGAGCTCTTGGTATAAAACAGGGCGAGTACAGAAATTTCTAGTCCTCATACTCCTCCTGCAAACAACCTCATGCTTGCTGTGGGAAGTCACCTCTGTCCTGCTGGTTGTCATTGTGTAGATCACACAAAATTGATCACACACTCTCACTTTCTCTTAAACACACACTGATGTTGTGCTGTCTAAGAATAACAGGGAGCATTCCCAGGATCAGGAAGAAATACAAGGGGGCCACACTCCACTTACTCTCACACATGCACATACATCACATATACAGACAAGAGACACATATACATCTACCCTCTCTCTGAGTCCAAGTGCACATCTCCCTCTCTTTCAAACATTAATGGTTCAATGTGTGCTTTGTGATATTTCATGAGTCACTTTTCTTCAATTTGTTGATATTAGGTTTATTCATAACATTCCTTGTTTGGGTGAGTGGGGTTTGCCTTGAATTGAACAGAGACATTTTTGTTTTGTTTTGTTTTGAATTGGTATAGTACTATATACCATTAAAATGTTTTTTGGACAGTATATGTTTTACGTTAGCTTGTATACATTCTATTGATCCCATTTCTCTTTCAACAAGTCTTTGGTTTGTTGGCATGTATTTCCTCTGCATCTTTCACAGATCACACATACATATATTCCCCTCCCCCCATCTCTCTCTCTCTCTCTCTCTCTCTCTCTCTCTCTCACACACACACACACACACACAGAGAGAGAGCACATATCTATCTTCTTCCCTCTCTGCGCCCAAGTGAATCTCTCTTAGCCTGTCTCTCACTCACTCTTCCACACAGCCCACATTCAGAAAAGCCCCTCCATGTCTGAAATGCTCAACATTCCAGTTCTGAAAAATCCAAAGAAAACCATATGAAAGAATAATCTCATATCCTTCTTTTGTTTTTATTTCAAATATGTTATGTTAGTATCAAATAATTTTTGTTGTTAAGAGCATGGTCAAGTTATCATGTTTAAGGTATTCTGTGAGTGTGTGTGTGTACAGATGTGCACACATGTGCGCTCTGATGAAAAGTGGGATGAAAAAATTAATACAGAGAGCAGTGAAAATATAATTTGTCAATAATATGTTAAGAAGCACTAGAAATATAATGGGGTTCTTTAAATACACTGTTTATTTCCCCTTTCCTTAAGCAAGTCCTTCTATTATTTGCTTCTGCTCATACTGAATAGCAGCTATTAGCAACGCTAACCAGTCCAAATGCACAGGTTAAATGCAAATTGAAAGGTTGAACATGAAATGGTTAAGAAATAATTTCTCTAATGTTCTCTAACAGAGGGGATGCGTCTGTGCTGCACATCAATACAGCATCAATCACTGACTAACTGCTTCAGCAAGTCTAATCACAATATTCTCAAGCCAACTCCATGTGCTGTGCAGATAGCTAGAAGGATAATTCACACATTTTTACATTAAAACAATGTAAAACAAAGATACAGATTAATTAAAACTTAATTAAAGCTACAGAATTTTGGGTATATTAAGTCATTAATCTGAGGACAATGCAGAGATAATATTAATATTAAAAATGACAAAAGCACTTCAATGCATAGTTGTTGTTTTTCCAGGAAACTGTTGGATGTTATAGCTAGAGTAAATGTAAATGACCCAACCGTCTTCAACATGCAAATGGGTAATATGTTCACATACGTAGTACATTCCCAAATATTGACTGCATTGTAAGACCAGGACACGTTGTCCACAAGAAAATGGGAAAATGTTATGAGGAACCTTGCCTTATACAATGCATAGTATTAGTTTGTCTCATTTTGCACCAAGGGGAACTAACCATTGTGTTTGTTTTACATTTCTTTCACCATTTGTTTAATTTATCTCCACAGATAAATCAAACCCCAAATTATTATTTATTTCCCTACTTTTATATACATATGATCTGGGACCAACCTTTCTCTCAACTCATAAACACACACCCTCCTTTATCACACTCAGAGCATGAAGAGTACTGTTTACCGAGAGCTACTTTTAAATATATAAAAATGAATACACAGTTTCCATCCTCAACACAAATCCTTCAGCTAGATACCCATCTCTTGTGCTGAATTCCCTAAGCAATATAATATGTACATATAAAATCTTCATTAAAATAGTGGTTAGCTGGTCACGCAATCTCAACCAATTCAAAGCAATGCTATAATTTCAGTGACAAATGACTGAAAAAGAGAAAAATCACATCCTAGCATCGGTTCTTTCCCATCACCCCATGGAATTAAATCCAATCCCAGTTTGGCAAGTTATCTGTGGTGTGCAAGCCAGACACCATCCATTATATATCCACTATGAGTGACAGCATGAATGGCAGCCTTTGCCAGTTAAAACCTTGATAAGGGATGGTGTCTGTGAAAAGTTTCTGCTCCAGAGAAACCTCCATTGTTGCAGCCATCAGTTCTGGCAGGACAATTGATAGTTGAGATAAGAAGCTGATGATGCTAAGGTTTTTGCATTAAAAAAAAAATCATGGCAAACTAATCAGTTCATCTGCATTTAGAGAGACATCCACTACTTAAAAAAAAAAAAGCATTTACCATTCTAATGTGTTAGAATTAGGAATTGTTGGTTCCAAAGAATGAGACACAAAGATTACTGTGCCTACTTTGTATCTTAACATGTTAGAAAAAAGGGGTCATTTTATAATTAGGGTGCTGCTGCCATGCTGGTAACATAATGTAGTTTTATTTGCCTTTGAAGATTTAAGTGCTGTTTGCATGAAGCTATAAATGTAAGAATGCCTTAGCAATTTTTTGAAGTAATGTCTCTTCTTAATAGTTCAAACCAGGATCATTATTCCTATATGAGTCAGTACTGCACCATCTCTGCTGGATTAGCCTTGCCTAACTGTAGTTCAATTAATTCCACCTTGTTCAATAACTGCTCCTATTCTAGAGCTGCTTCACACTTTATACAAGGAGAACTCATCCCTTAAGTTATGAGAATCTGTACTTATTATACATTTATTATAATTGTATTTATATAACTGTTTTAATTTTTGCATTGTATAGATATTGTATTGGGCATTGACATATACTGTCTATGTTCTGTGTTGTAAACTGCCCTGTGGTCTTTTGACAAAGGGCGGTATATAAATTTAATGAATAATAATATAAATCTGTAACGTATTGAAAGGCAATGTAAATATGTTACCCATTCCAAAAGTCCTCAATTCCACCAATGGATAGCTCATTTGGTTAGAGTGTGGTGCTAATAATGCAAAGGTTACAGGTTGTATCCCCATATGGGAAAGCTTCATATTCCTGCATTGCAGGATTTTGGACTAGATGATCCTCAGGGTCCCTTCCAACTCTACAATTCTGTGTTTCTAAGTTCAATAATACTTCCAAACAACAGTGCAATTTATTAAATTTGTCATTATCAACAACAAAAATAAACAATAGTATAAATAAAAAAAATAGAATCATGACTAAATTAGGGGGGGAACACCTAAGCATTTTGTAAGGTGGATAGAGTATTCAAGGGGAGCTAGTGTTGACATCTGCTGAAGCACATGAATTAGCAGGGAGCCCGCAGTTGACTACCAGAGCTCTCTGGCCCTGCTGCTTCATCTCTCGCCACTACTGCCTTCTCCTTGTCTAAAGTGAAAGCATCTGTGATTGAATGAGTGAGTAAGGAGGAGCAGCAGCAGTACTTGGCCTTTCCCCCTAGGAAGAGGTGGGAATTGGCTCTAGAAACAAAGAGTGAGTGGGCAGCGGCTGGGAATAGGAAATAGCATATGAAAGGGATATTGACTGAAAAAAATCTGGAATGGGTGCTGGATCTAAGTATTTCCAAGTATGTTGTGCTAGTCTCTTGTCATTTTATACGCTTGAGAAGTTAGGATTGCATTGTGTGCGCACAAACATGCCCACACCCCTTTGCTTTTTTCCTACATAGAGAAACAGAGCCAGAAAGATGCTACATGTTGAAATATTCATGTGTAATACAGTTTGTACCAATTCCAGCACTAGTTTCACACAAGTCACATAAAGACTTGTGAGTTTCAACCGCAATTAATACACATCCCAACTGGCTGCTGGGATAGCTCAGTTGGTAGAGCATAGAATCATATGATTGTAGAGTTGGAATGGATGCTGAGGGTCATCTAGTCCAGTGTTCCCCAACCTTGGGCCTCCAGCTGTTTTCAGACTACAATTCCCATCATCCCTGACCACTGGTCTTGCTAGCGAGGGATGATGGGAGTTGTAGTCCAAAAACAGCTGGAGGCCCAAGGTTGGGGAACACTGATCTAGTCCAAGCCCTTGCAATGCAGAAATATTCTGCCTAACATGGGGCTCAAACACATGACCCTGAGATTAAGAGCCTCAAGCTCTCTCAACTGAGCTATCCCAGCATGAGACTCTTCATCTCAGGGTTGTGGGTTTGAGCCCCATGTTGGTCAAAAGATTCATGCATTGCAGGGGGTTGGACTAGATGACACTCGGGGGACTCTTCCAACTCTACCATTCTACGAATCATTCTATTTAATCATTATATGGTTGAAGAAAGCAATTTTGGGGAAAGATGCAGTTTACCACCTTCCATATCAGATGACATACCATACAGCCCAAAAGCACAAGCATAACAGAGACAGACAGTCAGGTACTATTTCATTTAATACACATAAAGTGATAGGGAGCAATTTGTGTAAACTGGTTGGGGGAGTGGTCTGCCACAGAGTGAAATGAGGTGTCCAATGTGGGCGTTTGTACAGTCTAAAAATGCTGCGATACCTGAAAAGTGGATCATCTGGATCTGCAGCTAAACATATGATAACATTTTAGTGACATTCTCAACAACCACCAGAAGCAGATAGTTCCAAATTAAGAAATCAGGTTATCTTTGCACCAACATAACGGAGAAATGCCTGCTTATTACTATTCAGGACCATGGACAGAATCATAAAATGAGCACAGATATCACAGTCTGGTAGTGATTCAGGACTGAGGATATTCAATTTATTGCTTCAGCAACCAAAATAAGTACTGTCTACTAATTAGGATCAGTGCTACAGGGCAGCTCTCCTGACACAAGTGTTGCTACTTAGTACTGGGGTGGGCACCCATACAGCCCAAACTTTGACATTGACCTGCCCCACCCCATCTCAGTAAGTAGCAATGACGTGAATGCCAGGAGGGTGCCACCACCCTACTGAAGGAAATGAACAACTATGTGTTTAGCTAGGATTATAAAAGTAATCAACCAGCATGCTTTGAGGTACAAATGAATAAAGGAAGAGCATTTTACAGGAGTGAAATGAATACGTAGTCACTGCCCAGAAAATACTTCACACAAGACAGATCAGGTATTATGACAAATGCTACAAGTTTGGCTTTGAGAGGTAATACATTCTCCTCTGCATCATGAAGCTGAGTTCAAATTAAAACCACATTGTCTATGGAAGAATAGCTTTAAGGAAAGAACTGAGGGACAGAACTGTTAGCCAGTAATTACAGAGTCCTATGCTGTGAATTCTGGCAGTAATTATTCTAACATAATTCTTAACAGAGTCTATTAAAGAAGAGATGCCAAATTAGCAGTATGTTATTGCACAACAGAATAATGACTGAGGATATAATTTACTATCCTAAACTATGTAGGAGAATTGATTGCTGAAAACAGAGGATGTTTAATTAGAAATGGGAAACATCTGTATAGAGCCTTGTAAAACAGAGGTTTGATTTCAACTTCCAGATACTACCTAAAAATTAAGAGAGCTAGGCAGGAAACATTGCATACAACATAAGAACATATTTCGAACACTTTTTCCCCCTGAAATACAGAATGTGTGTGTGTTATTTTTCTTGCATTAAATGGTCACCCTGCCAGGCATATCTAAGCTTCCCTGGGTCCATTTAAATGTCTTTACCAATTGTCGTATTGCCCTAGAAAATCAGTAAGGTCAATTGGCACAATGAACAATATACAATAAGACATTTGATGTGATAAATTAAAGCACTCAAAAAGAAAAGCATGAGCCGCCAATCAAACCCATACTATGTGGGTAAAGGTTAAGATGGGCAAAGGAGAACAGAGACCAAATTCAATTTCACTCT